>OX352764.1:65358035-66068035 GCA_947095585.1 Nephrocerus scutellatus | reverse complement strand
ACCGCTTTTGTAAAAATTTTGAAGACCCCGGCCACCGGGGTCGTGGGGCCCAATACGAACTTTGTAAAAAAATTAACCCGATTTTCTTCAAATTTTATATTCATGTGTATCTCCGAAGGACAATACTTTTTGTAAACATGTTAAGACCCCGGCCCCGGAGTCGTGAGGCCCCATACAATTTTTTTCTAACAAATTAAACCTATTTCCTTAAATTTTTATTTGTCTTGATACCCCGGGCCCCGGGATCGTGAGGCCCCAAACAAATTAAAAAAAAAGTTAACCCGACTATATTCAAATTTTATGTACATGCGTATCGCCGTTGCACAACACTTTTTGTATACATTTTTTGGACCCCGGCCCCGGGGTCGTGAGGCCCCATACATATTTTTAATAAAAATTAACCCGATTTTCTTCAAATTGTATACACATGTGCATCTCCGATGAACAACATTTTTTGTACCCAAACAAATTTTTAAAATTTAAAAATTTTTAAATTTTTTAAAAATTAGCCCTATTTTCTTCAAATTAAACACATAATATTATAAAAAAAATTTAATTTTTATGGTTTTTTTTCTGAATAAAGAAAAAATATAATCAAGAAATTCAAAAGGACTGACTTATTTGTCTTTTGGACCACAAATATGACTGACTTATTTGTCTTTTGGACCACAAATATGTCCCGAACTTTGTTATTGTCCCAAAGACACGACACACACGAGCGACACGATGCGATGGTCACCCGAGTGGGTATTGGTAAACAACGTAGTCAAAAATCTCTGGTAAAGCGAAGGTTAAATCAAAATATCAAAATTATAAACACCTACACATGTACGATCTTTATCCGGGGAATTTTTTTTAGCTTCTACTGCTTTTCTATAAATCAAACACTGTGTGAATTTAATATCTAACGTTTTGGACAGAAGTCCATTTAAATTTTCCGACATTGCAGCCGCTCAGTCACTGCGAACGCAATTTTCCCTAGAATGATGATCGCGACCCCAATAAAATATCTTGCGACCCCACTCGGGGTTGGAGTCAGGTCGGGGTTTAAGTACCAATGATTTAAAGCAAACTGGATGCCAAACTGGATGACATCGGCTCGAAATCGGGACCGGTGGAGAGACTTTTTGCGGAAGGCCAGGAGCGGACCTCGGTTGTAGAACCAAATATGATGAAGATGATTTAGAGCAATAAGTATATTTATAAAAAAAATGGAGGTGTGGGCACAACACGACTTTCTTTTACGGACGGGACCTGAATCTTCTGTAAATGTATATTAAATTTTTTTTTAGTTTTTTTTTTATTTTTTTCTTGTTGTTTAAATTTCTTTTGCACTTAACAGATTTCTCCTAAGTGCTATACTTTTTGAGATATTTGCAAAAACTCGAAAAACTGTCTAACTGTAAACTGCCGGAAGTGGCTTTCCATCAAAATCATCTGGCCCCTCTCAATTTATGTAAAAAGCTTAAATATGAATTTTAATCCCGATAAGTTCTGGGCTATAGAGTGGACACAGACAGACATACAGACAGACATACAAATAGAGAGACAGACAGAGATTTTTTTAATTTCGCTTTTTCTAACTCAGGAGATACGGAAATTGGTAAATCTGCAAAAATCCCGAGTTCGAAAATGATGATTATTATACTTCCTTTTACATTGTAAAAAAAAACCACCCATAAAAGGTAATTTTTTTTTATGTAAATTCTCTTATAACCAAAAGTATTCTGAATTCCACCAGAAATGCTGAAAAATAAAAACACATGCGAAGCACTGCGTGGATTTGTGGTTAAAAATAAAAATACCCCCAAATCGTAAATCAGCGCTGCACACAACGCAAACAGTCATTATAGTATGACGTTATCTGGCATAATTTTCAAAAAATAATTGTATGGGAGGGCTCGACCCCGTGGCCCGATCGCTACAAAATTTTAATAGAAAGTGTTGTCACCGAAAATACACATATGCGCAAAGTTTAAATTAAATTATTGGAATAAAAATTTATCGCAAGATTAAGATTTATGGCCCCAAATAGAATGTGTTGTCTCCGGAAATACACATGTGTGCAAAATTTCAATGAAATCGGGCTTTGGGAAGTGGATTAAAAATTGATCGCAAGATTCCCCGACAAACCGACCGACCAACCGACCGACCAACATCCGGACGTGCCACGGGCAAGCGAAGTTAATATAGAGAATTTAAAAAGAGGACAGTCCTACGACTGGCACCGTAGTTCATCACGCTTTTACATCATGCAGCTGCGGCGGTATTAGTAGGAGAAGTAAGAGCTGTTAAAATAAATCAACCCGTACAAATTATAATTGTTTAATGGGGGATACACAATGTGCAAAGTTTGAATAAAATCAAAGAAAATCGGGTAATTTAAAAAAAAATTGCCACGATGACCCATGGGCCCAATCACTCCCAAAATTTTCCAAAAATTACCTGATTCCAAATTTACCCGATTTTATTAAAATTTTAAACACATGTGTATCACCGATGGACAACACTTTTTGGGAAAATAAGAAAGTGATTAGGCCCCGGGGCCGAGGAGCTCACATGTTGTTTTTAAAAATTTTCTTGAAATTTTGTACACATGAAGGATGAGAAGATTTCTGTAAAAATTGTGATTGGGTCACTGGACTTATGTGCTCCCATAAAAATTTCAATTTTATTCAAACTTTGCAGACAGTGTATTCACGATTAGAGAATTTACATTAAACATTTTGTTTTGGTTGTTTTTTTTATAATGAAATCTTCGGTATTTTGAATTATGTCTTTGTTGGTCACAGTTGGTCACTTTTTGTAAAAATTTATAAAAAATAAAAAATGTAAAAAAAAGTACCCGATTTTCTTCAAATTTATACACATGTGTATCTCCGATTAGAGAATTTACAAGAAAAATTTTAATTTTTATTCGCTGTTTTTTTTATTTTTTAGCTCTGCATCAAAAAACATATTTTGCGAAACGTGTAGTTATCTGGTTATTGTCTGGGTTCTGCAATTGTTAAAAATGTGAAATCAAAAACTGAATTTATCTGTACTACAATTTAAATACGCTAACAATTTCATTCGCGTTACGCAGTAGTTCTTCTCGGGCTAAGAAAGCGAACGGCTGTAGTACGCTATTACACGCTTCTTTCCTTCTTGATTCTGCGATAGAACCGCTCCTATTCCAGCCTTGCTCGCATCAGTGTCCAGAATGAAGAGTTCTCCTGCCTGTGGATACGCCAGGAGAACTGCACAGCTTTCCCTTCAGCAAGTCAAATGATTTTTGGTGCTCACTCGACCATTGGAACTTTTGGTTCTTCTCAGTAAGGCGATGAAGGCTTCGTGCAACATCTGCGAAGTAAGGCACAAACTGTCGATAGTAGGAGCATAGCCCCAGAAAACTTCACAGCTCATGTAAATTCTTTTGTACCTGCCATTCGTTAACAGCTTCCAACTTCTTGGGATCCGTGCGTACTCCTTGACTGGATACAATGTGGCCCAAGTAATTCACTTCTTGTCTTGGTCTTGGTTTCTTCCAGTCGCGGATAAAATGTCCAGGTTTCTTATATCTAAAGCATTTTGGACGGGAACTAAATGTTGGGTTTCCGTCGTACTGAGGGCTTCAAATTTTTGATTTTCGGATTTCGTCTTTAACTATTGCCTTTATTTGTGTGATGTCCTCCGTTTCCAGCTTGCGCAATCTAACTAAATCAGTAGACAAACTGGTTTTAGCTGCTTCGTATTCATTCATTGACTTTCCTCTGGCTGTTGTCCTCAAATGAAGCTTCAACTCTACATCTCGAATAGCATTGATGAACGCATATACTGCCAGTCCGTCCAAGATACCAGCCAGAGCTCCACAATAGGCTTGTGGTGCGAGGTTAGTTATTTCCCGCTCCAATTCTTGAAGTCGTTCTCCTCTTTGTTGTTTCTTCATCTGGAGCCTTATTTTGCTTAGCTTCTGCGTGTGAGACTGTCCATAACGCAAGTTCAACTCTTTCAAGATTCTTCCGGAACTCATCTCGGCGTTTGGAATCATCAGCCGCCTTCCCCCTCAACACCAGAATCAAGAATTTAGCTGTTCTTCAGCACCATATCCATTGTGTTGTACAGCAGCTGCAAACTGGACTTCGAATTTTCAAAAGCTGTGTCGCCATCGAACGCAGGTGGCTTCAAAATTCCCTTCTGGTTACTAGAGGATTCTGGAATTACTCTGGTACTGCTTTGTTAAGTGTTCTCTCTGACGAATTTTTACGAATGTCCAGCCGGGTCTCAAACTTTTTTATTTTCCCTTCCAGGGCACTCAATTTTCCAGTAATGTTTGTCTCGAGGGCTTCACTTCTTCTTGAAATGTTGCTTGAACTTCATTTATTTCACCTTGTTGCGTTGTTTGAATTCCGCTCATCTCACCTCTTAGGGTTTCTTGAATAACATCCAGCTTTTGATTTTGCTTCTCGTTTAGCTGCTGCGATTCTTGCTTTTGCTGAACCAACTCTTTTTAAATTCTCTATATTAAATTCGCGTGCTCGTGGCTGGCTGGCTGGTGGACAGAATCTTTTGATCAATTTTTAACACACTTCCCAAAGTCCGATTTTATCCAAATTTGGCAAATATGTGCATTTTCCATGATAAATTTGGGGCACCTCGAGCCTCAGGGTCGGGGGGCTCCCATACAAAATATGTAAAAAAATTACCCGATTTTTTTCAAATTTTATACGGATGTGTATCTCCGATGGACAACACTTTCTGTAAAAATTTGGAAGTAATCGGGCTCAGGGGTCGTCGGGAGGGGGGCACCCATACAAATTTGTTAAAAATAGTACCCGATTTTCTTCAAATTTTATACCCATGTGTATCTCCGATGAACAACACTTTTTGTAAAAATTTGGAAAACCGCACAACCCGTTTTGACTACATTTTTCACCAGTACATAATGATTCAAACTGACAGGCGGTTACATTTCAAATTCCAAATAATGTAATAAGTCGTATGCTATTTTTAGTACTAATTTTAGTACTTATTTTTGGACGAGCCTGTACATTGCGATTTATCTAGGATTCGAACTTACTGCGCTACTAACTACTTTTCGGAACAATATATAAAGCGCAAAAGTATGCGACACATTTTTTATTTGAGATAAATTGAAAAACGAGTGTTTTTAAGTCGTGGGATTAACTATCTTCTATCAATATAAAGATCAATATAATAAAAAATTTGTGCCGTTAAGGAAAGTGACATTTACCATCCAATTTTTATGAATTTTTTATTTATATTTACATATTATTGGAATGTCGGGGAAAGGTATAGTATATAGTACCTCCCACACAGCGCGGAGGTTAGTAGAAGGCTGAGGCTTATTTGTTCGGGTAGTGGAGCGCCCGGGAACAGCTAGCTCTTTATATTTAAACAAAAGAATTTAGTTGTTTGTATAAATTAAACGATTTGTTTCTAGTTTATTAACAATTTATAGCAGGCGCTGGCTGTCGGTTTGAAGTGACAAAAACTAAACTTAAAACAATTTCCTAGCTTAAACCTAACCACCACTTTGCGCTACGCTGCTGTTCCCTGCCATCGTTTCCACTGACCTATGCTGACTAAGCGGCTCGTGTAGAATATTTGGTTGCTTAGGTGCAACCAACCTGTGTGAATGTTGAATGTGAGGGCTTCTCACGATAACTGCACGTCCACGTCCACGGACCTCGTAGCAGCGTTTTTAATTGCAACCTCGACGGACTTGGTTATGAAAATCTTCCTCCTAGTCCCACAATTAATAAGACCCCAGTAGCAGACAAACCTGCGATGGGACCTTGTTCAACTGTTCGTCGCAGATGATTGATGTGTCAAAAGTTCTGTTGATTTGCATGGTGGAGGTAGGAGGCGGTCAGTATCTCGGTATGCTGCGTTAGGTTGATTGCGGAAGCCCATGGAGTTTCAGGTTTCAGAGGCGTCGTTGAAAATATCGTGCCATTGTGTTTTACGCTATCATTGAAGACAATCAGGTAAGTACAGTTGACCGTGATAGGGGCCTCGTTACTTTCTTCTATAAGAGCCAGTTGATCATTGATGACGACTAGACCATCACTTATCGCTGTAATTGGTGCGAGGTTATTAAATGTTGTGCCGCAAATGTGTGGCCTCGTTATTTTCTTCTATAAGAGCCAGTTGATCATTGATGACGACTAGACCATCACTTATCGGTGTAATTGGTGCGAGGTTATTAAATGTTGTGCCGCAACTGGCGATGTTGTTTGTCATTAGGCTGTGTTTATGGCGAAGCGTATTCGCGTCGCGCGACGCGATGCGATTCGCTGCAAGTGATCAATTACATGCGTACATATGGAGGTGTTTATGGCACAGCGATTTGGCGAAAAGCGAAATGAACGACTGCACGCGACTGCAAGCGATTGCGTGCGACAAAAAACTGCAATAAAAATATTTTGAATCAGTTTAGCGAATCGCTCGTTCGTTATGGAAAAATTTATTGAGCTTGTGCGCGGAAACCAGTGTTTGTGGAATCGCTTCCAAGATATATTAAAATGTTTCACTGTTCACACGATAATAGTCTTTAAATTTTTCAAGAAATTGTTGGAGGCGGGGGTGGGGTGCAAATGCTGAAATTCTCCATGACGTTTGCGTTCTTTGTTTATTGGATGCACTTGAAATCTCTTACTTATTTTAAAGGTTTCCAAATATTTTTTAACGCAGCAAATAACTGCTTTTCAATAACAATAAACGCCTTATTTGAGCACGCATGTTGTTCACTTTACCAATATCAAAACAGGAATGAAACAAGGCGAATTCGCTCTGCCATAAACACTCAATTTCTTGCGATTTCGCACTTTACGATGTCGCTTGCGATCGCACGAAAAGCAATCGCATCGCGCGAAGCGAATACGCTTTGCCATAAACACAGACTTAGTTGCAGAGCTCATGATGTGGCTGAAGATGCCAGGCAAAACGTTGGTGTTGTGTCGCTACAGTTCCTCACTGCTAAGGTGTGATTGCGACACGAAGCTAAGATGGATTCTTCAAAATGGAGAATTTGGTGGCCGCGAGCTAATGGTAAAATAGTAATTTTCTTTCATCTAAACAAGGAATAGGATATCTTACTAGAAAATAAAACATAATTGTATTGTAAAATCTTAATCTTAGCTACCGCCATAACATCAGCT
Organism: Nephrocerus scutellatus; assembly: GCA_947095585.1. Taxonomy (NCBI): domain Eukaryota; kingdom Metazoa; phylum Arthropoda; class Insecta; order Diptera; family Pipunculidae; genus Nephrocerus; species Nephrocerus scutellatus. The sequence continues at coordinate 66,060,872 of OX352764.1, read as the reverse complement.
ACAGTAAGGTTTGTAAAGTGCTCGTTTTCTATTATGAAATTTGTTTCATTACTGTGAAGAATAGAGTTCAAGATTGCAATTTTTGCGAATGTGATGGAAGTAATTGCGTTATCTCATTCTGTAATTACTGCCCTGTTTCTAGCTAAGAGTATGTCATAGAGGTTACCTGTGTATATTTCCTTTTGTTTTGCTGCTTTCAGGATATTATTTACTGTAGTGGTAAGGCTATTGATTTCCTTTTGCACTTCGTTTTATATCATCATGTAAATCAAATGGTAAACTACCTGTCCTGCGAGTTAATTAGTTGTTCCGCTGTGTTCGTTAGTCTGTCAAAGTCGTCATGGTCAGGGGTCCCGGTGATGTATTTTAGGACCGTCCCTAGAGCATTCAAGCTTCTCGCCTGCCTGTGGTGAATATTTACCGTTTGTATTAGTCTACTTATCTGGTTTACGTCCGCATCCAACAACTTCCTCATGTGTGTTTGAGGAAAGTGCTCTGTAGCGTTGATTGTCTCGTCCCTTACTAATTCGTATAGGGTCAGGTTGGTGACGTGCGTGCGTGCGTTTTCCCGAATTACGAGGTCACCGCCCACCACTGGAATGTACCTTGCATCGGAAAAGTCTATTACTCGTCCTGTTGATCCCGATACTAATATGGCTATAACCACTTCTATGAAAATCCTAAATTCCTCGATATCGTCTAGATTTTTTTCAAGTTTAAGACATCGCGATATTTCCATCGGTGTGCTATGGAATCGCTCTACATGGTCATTTGACGTACTGTGCAGCATTCGCGATGTCAATTTCGAAATGATTTTTTAACGTAGCTTTGATGCGAATTTAGTGACTTTACGTTATCACAATAAATAGTTTTTGTACCGAAAAACATGTCGAGTAACTGTAGAGGCTGAACATTCACTATCGTTCCAGACTTCAGCGGCTGTACTATTGCAAATTTTGAAAATTTGTCGATGCAAGTCAGAAACTACTTTGACCCGGTGGAAAATATGTCAATGTGGAGGACTTCTTTACAATATGTTGGTATTGGATTCTAAGCAATAAGTTGCTTTTTCGGGTGGCGAACGTACTTCGCCTGAGAGCATACGCAACAGTTTGGCACAAATTGCTTAGCAAGTCACACTGTAGTGCGTTTACTACGTCTACCGTTACAGCCTCTTAAACGAGTCTCTTTAAGTCGTCCTTAGTTCGGAATGTAATTAAGTGTCTTGTCTTCTTTCCAAAAAATAATAAAGGTTCTTCTTTGCGGTTATATGCCTTCTTCTACAAGTATCTGATTACGAAAAAAATTTACCGGCTTATCGGTTCTTTCAATTGTGTTGGTTGATGACTCTTCGCTGTGAATTGCCTCAACGCTCATATTATCTAAGCGTGTGAGGATGCGTCCGTAGTTAGCTTAAATGGTTTCGTAAAATCCGGATACGTTAGCGTTACATCCTCGGATGCTAGTATTTGTTTTAAAGTATTGTAGGCCTTTTTCTGATCGTCAGTCAAATCAATTCTGATTTTTTTTTACTGTGCTGCAGTAACTCGGTCGTATTCTCCCCTCAGGATGTTTGACAGTGGTTTCGCTATTTTGGTGGCCGGGGTCGTAAAGCCCCATAAAATTTTTTCAAAAAAATTAACCCAATTTTCTTCAAATTTTATACACTGATGGACAAAACCTTTTGTAAATTTGTTGGAGTGATCGGGCCCTGAGACCCGTGTCGTGTCCATGTTAATTTTTTAAAAATTAGCCCAATTTTCTTCAAATTTTAACACATACCCATCTCCTATTAGATAATTTACATGAAAATTTTTAATTTTTATTGGTTGTTTTTTCTATTTTTGGCTTCGTCAAAGCAACTTGGTTCTGGATTGAAATTATCTTTCTGTCAAAATCTAATTTTTGAACAGCTAATGCCCTGCTCACCTCTGTTCAAACCAAAACGCTTACTTGTTCAGCGATCATGATTTGTTCCTCTGATTCTATAAATTAAGATTTTTGAATAAGTCCTCTAACACCTTACTCATCTACCTCCCTTAAAAATTCTTACTTTATTTTTTTTGCGAGTAATTCACTCATCTACTATTCGCAAAAATTTTATTTCCACTTTATTATATTTCGCATTTAGTTATAGTAATTTGAAACGAGACAAGCACTTCACTTATCTTTTCATCCTTACTTAACATATTTTTATAAAAATGTCAGTATTCTCGTTTATCGTTGATGGTATTGTTCCACACGCTGCCCAAGGATAATTTGTTCCTTGGCGACTTAAATCGGCTTCGCTCGATCCACGCTGCCCAAGGATAATTCGTTCCTTGGTGACTTAAATCTGCTTCGCTCTAATTTATTTTTAATTGTGTCCTTGACTGCGTTGATTGGAGAAAAAGATTTAAATTTAAAATTTTTCTTTTATTTCGCGAACCGGTTACTTCTTATGTTTTTATATTTGCGTTGCACTATAGCTCGTTATTTTATTTTCGACTTAATTTTCGCGGTCCCACGTTGGACGACAATTTAACGATTTGTTTTTAGTTTATTAACAATTTATTACAGCCGCTGGCTGTTGGTTTGAAGTGAGTACAAAAACTAAAGTTACAATAATTTCTTAGCTTAAACCTAAGCCACCACTTTGCGCTGCGCTGCTGTTCCTCTGCCAACGTTTCCACTGCACTTTGCTGACTTAGCGGATCCTTGTAAAATATTTGGTTACTTAGGTGCAACCAACCTGTGTGAATATTGAATTACATGACTTAGCGATCTTGTTGATTATTTGGTTGCCTATGTGCGACCAACCTGTTTGAATGTTGAATTCGGCTTCTGACAATAACTTATATAATGGCTGTGTTCTTTTTAAATTCTCTATATTAACTGCGCGTGCACGTGCCTGGCTGGATGGCTGGCTGGCTGGTCAGAATTTCTGATCAATTTTTAACCTACTTCCCATAGCCCGATTTTATTAAACACATGTATATTCCCGGTGACAATACTTTCTATTAAAATTTGAGGCCCCTCGGACCTCGGGGTCGGGGGGCTCCCATACAAATATTTTACAAAATTTCATCCGATTTTTTTAAAATATTATACAAATGTGTATCTTCGATGGAAAACACTTTTTGTAAAAATTTTGGAGAGATCAGGCCCCGGGTTCGGGGGGCTCCCATACAATTTTTTTTTAATTATCAATTTTTAACCAACTTCCTAAAGCCCGATTTTCCTGAAATTTTGTACACATGTGTATTTCCGGTGACAATACTTTCTTTTAAATGGAAGTGATCGGGCCCCGGGTTCGTGGGGCTCCCATACAAATTTAAAATAAAAATTACCCGGTTTTTTTCAAATTTTACACACATGAGTATACCCAATAAACAATACTTTTTCTAAAATTTGGTAGTGTTCAGGCTTCGGGTTCGGCCGCAAGGCCCTTATAAATTTTTTTTAATTTCATATATGTAATGGCATCAGATACCGTAGTACTTTAATGACTGTGTGCGGTCGGCTGCGCTGCTTAGTTTTATTGGTGGAGAGAGAGAGAGAAATCTTAGCTCAAGCTCAAATGAACCCAGCAAATGAAACGAGACATAAATTTTTTTGTGATTAATTCAACTTACTTATTTACTGAATTGTATTTTTATTGATGTCGTTTTTTGTTGTCGATATCAACTTACAGATTGAACAACAAGTTTTCACAATATCAGATGCGTTGCTTTGGCAAAGCCGGCTTGGCTTTACAAAGATACAGATTTTGGCTTTACCGCCTTACGGTGAGCACCAGTACTATAAAATGGCTTTAGTTTCCTTAATCCTGAACATTTTTCTTCTATTGCTGCGTTGCTTTGGATAATCCCGCTTGGCTTACAACAACAATCGCATAAGCATAAAGCCGAAAATAAATCCAAAAAGTTTTTAGGATTTATAACTAAAGCCATTTTTTAGTTATAGCACTCACCGTAAGGCGAGTGTTTTTGTTTAACACACATAACAATTATAAAACATCGAAAATTTAAAGCCAAAAGCTGTTGCTTTGTAAAGCTAAGCCGGCTTTGCCAAAGCAACGCAACATACTTCGGCTTCATATCGCTTTATCACCGCCTTACGGTGAGCGCTATAACTTAAAAATGGCTTTAGTTATAAATCCTAAAAACTTTTTGGATTTATTTTCGGCTTTATGCTTATTAGATTGTTGTTGTAAAGCAATACAGCAATTCTGTTATTTGGCGCTTTCATAAATTAGTTCAGAGCAGTCAAAGAGTTCTCACGAAAAATCTCGTGTTTCTTAATTGCTCAGCGAATGAGCGTGCTCTATGTGCTCAGAATAAAATGATCTGAGCATTTTCAAATTTGACATCTGATGTCAAATGTCTCTTTAGATGATTTTCTCCTACAATAAAAAAAAATGACCCAGGATCGAGGGGCTCCCATATCAATTTCTGCGATTAGAGAATTTAGATGAAAAATTTTAATTTTTATGGGTTGTTTTTTTTTTAAGTCGAAGTAATCAGAGATATATTTTAACTGTCAGAATTCATATCTGTGTTTTCTTTCATTCTTCGAGATATCTGTATTCTCTTATGCGTTCTTTTTACGCTCCGAAAATCTTAGATATGATCTTTCTGAAAAAATATACTGAACATTTCTTGACAGCTAAAGTTGTTTGTTTCCTAATACATGGAATATGTCGACTAATATGGAGCGTTCAGGTTACTGTTACTTTACTCTGATGCTAAAAAATTGGCAGATAATTTTTTGATCTGACGGATCTGATCAGAGAAAAATTTATCGATTTATGAGATTTCTCCGACACAAAAATATGGTCAATGGCCAATGTGTCACAAAGTAATAAGAAAGGTCTAAAGTAGTTGCGAGGAGACAGAAGTTTTCGCGAGCAGTTGTCCGTGCATAATCGAATACAGCAAATACAAGTATTTTGTACATAATCGTACTTACGAAGACTTAATGGTTAATGGTTAAGGGCTCTTAACTCCACGGTGTCCAGGAGTACTAAGAGGAGTTCATTCCAGCTGACATGAGAAACGGAGAAGATTAACAGATGCAACATCTCCTAAAGGAAGTAAAGATCGATGACTTCGAAACCAGTCGTGACGCAACCAGGAGAGGAGCAAACGAAGAAATAAAAATATATAAATGAAAGTCGCCGGCAAAATTAGGACCCGATAGGTGGCACTGGTGTGGGAAATGTAGTTTTCCCTGTATATGATTTTCATATAAAGTATATTCGAACACGTATGTATTGTTTGCCGATATAAGTGTCGATTCTATAGTTTTTAGGGTTGGTGTGGTGGTCAGTTAGTTGGTTGATCAGTTGGCGGCAGGTCAGTGGGTGGGGATGGTCTGCGGTTGGGTAGTCAGCTGGCGGAAGGTCATAGGGCATTAGGTCAATGGGCTGGGGTCATTGTGTTGGGGGGTCAGTGGGCGGGAGGTCAGTGGGCATGGCGTCAGTGGGCAGTGGGTTAGTGGGCGGTGCGTAAGTGGGCGGGTGTTAACTTGTCATCTGAGTCATCTTCTTGTATTTCCTCTTTTCCCTCTTCTGGTTCTGTGATAATTTGGGGCTCAATCTCTTGCTGTTTTGGAACATGGATGTCAAAACTGTCCAGAAGAACGTTGTGGCTATCGTTGATATACATGTAGCGTTTTTTGAGCTGATTTGCATGAGCAACGATCTCTCGTTTATCGGTTTGTACCTTGTAATTGACCATTCGCATTTTGCCCACGATTTCTCCTGAAACCCAGCGCCACTGATTGTTGCTTAAGTTTGTTTTAATGAAAACTTTGCTACCGATCTCGAACGTCTTTTCTTTAGCACCGTGGTGAGTATTAAACTGCTGTTCCACCTTTTGGTTTCGTTTTGCAGTAGATTTCGTAGTCGTCGGCATAAGCAAGTCGAGCTTCGATCTTGCTTGTCGTCCCGTTCATTAGTTCACTTCGATCCAAGGTTGTATGACAGCGTGAAGCAGTTGTACTTAAGAAGTGTTCGCAAGACTTCATCCTTCTCAAGCTTCTTCAGTCCCTGTTTCAGCGTCTTCTTCGATTGCAGATGATAAGACGCTTTGGTAATGTGCTCGATTCCCCTTTCTGCATAGAATTGCATGAATTGTTTCAATGTAAATTGCGGTCCGTTGTAGGAAACGATTGTTTTGCGATCGCCGTATCGTGCGAAGGCTTCTTCGAGTCTATCTGTTGTCTGCTGGGACGTCGTTCTCTGCATATTGTAGACTTATGGCCGTTTTGAAAAGGCATATCGACTATGACAAAATACGATGGCATATCGGGCTAATAGCATTATGCGCTCAGTGCCAGGATGACCTTTATTCAGTTCATTGACGGTTTCGCTTCGTTTAATTTTCTAACGTTCTTCTTCGTTTCACCTTCTCACGCTGCACTTTTTTTTGCCTCTTTTTGCCTCTTTTGTGTTAACCGTGTCGGAGGAGGGCGATGGTTCGCGATTTTTTTTTTCGGAACCCATTTTTCCAATGACTCGTCTTTGTCAGGCTTTTTGTATTGGCTAATGAGTCGAGAGATGAAATCCATTTATGCGTATGCAAACAATATCAAAGCGTAGCTTTGAAGACGGATTGCCGTGTGTACCTGAATTCCATTCTTGCTGCCAAAGATTGCGAGCAAGGGCTTATGTTCCATCTGGAGTTTGAATTTGCGATCATAAATATAGCGGTGAAACTTCTGAAGGGCGAATGTGAGCGCAAGAGATTCTGGTAGTTTTTTTCTGCTGCTTTGAATGAGAGTGCAGCATGCATTACTGAACGCAAAGATTTGTTGGGCATCTAATGCACGAGAATTGCTGGAAGCGCCAGCAGCAACGATCAACTTCTTAGTTGGGTCGTAGTGAGCACGTCCAAGGTCAGATCCCAGAATTTTCTTGAGCTCTTCGGAAGATTCCTGATATTTTGCTTCCCACGTGTGGCCGTTTGCCGAAAAAACGAATCGGATGTATTTCCAAACACGTAATACCTCCAGTAATATTCTCGAACGCAGAACATCGTTAAGTTTGTCACACTGTTTTTCGAACTAGGTTGAGAAAAAGAAATAGTGACAAAAAGTCCTTCTTCTGTTTTTTTACACTGACCAGCATTCACGTTTTTTTAGGCTTGGCTTAATGCCATTAGGGTCGATTCTGTGACCAAGAAATTCGAGTTCCTTCTGACGAAAACCACACTTGTCGATCTTGAGGTAGAAACCATTCTCCTGAAAGCGGCTTCAAACTTTGCACAGGTTTTGATCGGTTCCTCCCACGATGAAGTCGTCGATGCTCGGCTCATCATGCTGCTCACAAGTCTTTGAAAGGTTGCTTGACTCCTGGCTGCAGCCGATTGACTTTGAAAAGTCCGGTGAAAACAACGCTGCCGACGTCGTTTAAGCTTGAATTTGATACGTAGCATGGACCGATTTCTTCTCGTCCGTGGAGCTTCTAGCGTGCATTGAATTTTTCAAGCATGGACACCTGATCGCCTGAAGCGCTGATTGTTTGCACTTCGCATGGCGTCAACGGTTGTTCACCAATCTTTTGCCAATTTGTCTTGGAGATGATTTTACAGTCGGGACCAGAATCCAGATACAGACGGAACTTGTGAACATCGATAGCTGGTTCAACAAAATTGGCGGGTGGGGATCGATGCTTAGTCTTGATCGGAATCTGCGCAGGATTTTTTTTGCCGATGTACAATAGCAGACATCACTTCACTTTTCGGTACTGAGTTAGAGTATTGGACCATCAATTTCTCGTCATTGAGACACGACAACCGCTTTCAGCCTCAATCTGGGCACTGTGTCTTGATCGGCTACTGCTGCACGATTTGTTTCGTCCTTCTCGAGCTTAACTTTTCGAGAACGAGCGAGTCTTCAGCTCTGGTGAGCACCTTGACGAACATGAGGACCTTAAAATTGTCGGCTGTACATGTGGCAATCGCTGTTTTTTCGCATTTCATGTTGATTTTGCTTCATTTGATTTTGTGTTGCAAGTATTTTGTAAATAAATATGGAAGTAGTTATTTTAAATATGCATATTTCTTCAATGTCGTCGTTATCATCTGAAAGCTCCTCGTCTTCCTCTATATACATATGACTCTTTCAATAAACGAATAAACACAAGCTGTGACTGAAAATAAAACATCAACTTTAATGGACTTATGTTAAATTTACTTGCTTAGTGATCGTTCATTTCCATGCAAATCGATTGCAGTAACCATTGGCTGTGTTTTTTTTATGTTGGAGTAATCGGAGAGATAATTTAACTATCAGAATTCTTATCTGTGTTTTTTTCCATTGATCTAAACGCAAGAATTACAAAAAATAATAAAAAAAAATATTTAATATAAATAAATTTTTACGTTCCGATTTTTTCAAATAGGATCTTTTTACTCTGAAAAAATATACAGAAAATGTTTTGTCAGCTGTAATTGTTTGCTTCTTTAAACAATAGACATGTCGACTACTATGGAGCATTTAGGTGAAAAATAAATCTTTTCTATGATTCTAAATATCATAATTTTTTGAGATCTGACATATCTGATCGGGAAAAAAAATTTCGGATTTATCGAATATCTCGGAACTCAAATTTATCTCGGCCCGATTTAATTTCTTTAAACAGAAATTAACTCTACGAAACAAGAGCGGTTGAGTTAGGTTTCGCTGACATTTCAATAAACAACAACAACATCGCAACTTTTAATTAAATATCTTAATTTCATGGAAACGCTACTTGTTAGCGTCTCCTTTTTACTATACAAAACCAGAATAATAATAGTTCTTGGAAACGTAGTAAATGAATTGATGCATTTGGTACAGAAATTAAACAGTTGATGTAAAAACTGCCAACGACAAAACAAGCAAGAGGTATCTTAGGGGCTGCTTTTTTTCATTCAACCCGAGCGAACATTCGTCAAAAAATGTACTCGGTATTTTTTTATTCAACCAGGTTAATTCTACTCTGTACTCTTTTTTAAATTCTCTATATTAACTTCACTTCCCCGTGGCACGTCGGTCGATCGTCTGTCGTGGAATCTTGCGATCAAATTTTAACCCACTTCCCAAAGCCCGATTTTATTGAAATTTTGCACGCATGTGTATTTCCGGAGACAGCACCTTCTATTATTTGAAGCCCCTCGGGCCCCGGAGTCTCCAATACAAATATTTAAAAAAATGTTCTTGATTCTCTTCAAATTTTATACAAATGTGTATCTATCAGAGGATAGACAACACTTTTTGTAAGTGTAAGGTCTCCCGGGTTCGTGGGACCCCATAACATTTTTTTAAAAAAATAACCCGATTTTCTTCAAATTTTATATACGCATGCATCTCCGATAGACAACACTTTTTGTAAAAATTTTGGAGACCCCTGGCCCTGGCCCTGGTCGTGGGGCCACAAAATTTTAAAAATTAACCCGATTTTCTTCAAATTTTATACATCTCTTCGATGGACAAAAATTTTTTGTAAAGTTTTTGGAGTGAACGAGCCCTGAGGCCCGAGGGGTGCCCATATAAATTTTTTTTAAAATTAGCTCGATTTTCTTCAAATTTTTAACACATGTGTATCACTGATGGACATAACTTTTTGTAAATTTGTTGGAGTGATAGGGCCCTGAGACCCGTGTGGTGTGGTTTTTAAAAACACAAAAAACAGATGGGTAACACATACCCATATTCTATTAGAGAATTTACATAAAAAATTTAAATTTTTTCGGGTTGTTTTTTTTATTGTGATTATACACGACACGTTGTATACACAATTATAGCTATAGCTCCTGATATATATGCTCTTATACTTTGGGTAACTATATTCGCACAGAATGAATAAAGGAATATACCCTAAAGCTCAATATACTTTTAGGACAAATGAGACAGATTAGAGCTGTATTTTAAGTGTCGAGGAATAAGGTATTACAACAACAATTGCACAATCTTATTCCTTCCTTGGAATACGAAATCCTGCTGTTTTGCTGGTTTTGACATTAGAATTCCTTATTCCTTGGCAAATAAAATACAGCTTAGGTTTTGACTTAAGAATAAGCACACTGCTGTCAATTACAGTTGTGGGTTTAATCTTTTTTTTATATTTATAACAGCTGCATTTTATTGCCGAGCGAGTTCGGAGTTCAAATGTCAAAACCAGCCAAACAGCAGGTTTTCACAATTCCAAAGAAGGAATTCGACAGCGCAATTGTTGTTGTTCCTGGGCAATTAAAATACGGCTAACGTGTAATATGGTGCAACGTTCTAAATCGTACTAAATCGACTTTTGTTGACAGCTGTTTATCGTGTTTTTTACCATGCCGTGAGTGTACGTACATGATCTGAAATCAATATGTATATATTTTACAAAGCAAGAGTTGGTCATTTTTTCAGCAAGCTTACCAATATTCAATTTATTAACGCCACGCAACTGTGTCCGAGCCCGTGTTGGTTTTTTTTCGATAAATAGTGCGACATAACGTTCACTGAGCATAAGACGGTTAAATAACTATATATAATAAACGAGATCCGCAACAAATTTGTTGCTCATGCGATTTTTATTGTCTTTGATTTGTAATCGAGATTTAGGATATCCAGAGTAGTCGTCTTTGACAAAACAGTTACTCCAGTTGCTAACACAGAGATATAATTGTGTATGAAATTTTTATAAGCAAGTTTACATTTCCAAATGAAAGAAAATGAAAGTTAAAGTCAAATCATGGATGGGCGTTGCATCTTGGCGCTGGATTGCAAATGATGAAAACTGTGGTATATGCCGTATGTCGTTTGAAAGTACGTGTCCCGAGTGTTCTCTGCCTGGTGACGATTGTCCACTAGTTTGGGGCGTTTGTTCCCATTGTTTTCACATGCACTGCATTGTAAAGTGGCTCAACTTACAACCTCTTAATAAGCAATGCCCGATGTGTCGCCAGAGTTGGAAGTTTAATATACACTAAAAAGAGAAAAAAGTCAATAAACAATAATATATATACCTAATATTAAATAAAAAAATCGCTGTAATGTCGCTGCCCGGTCTTCCGCCTCTACCGAAAAGCTTAAGTGCAGCAGGAAGTTCTAGTAATGTGCCAGCCAACAATAGTCATATTTTAAGTGAAAGTTCTTCATCGTCAAAGGAAATAGCAAGAGGACTCTCAGGGCATAAGGTCAACAATAGTTTATCTTCGACACCTGAATCCACCAGTGCCAGCGATTTCTACAAAACATCTGCAGCGACCTCCACCTCTACGCTGGACACTCAATTATCGGTTCTTCGCCGAGAGATGTTCGGCTTACGGCAATTGGATTTGTCGCTTCTTTCGCAACTGTGGGCACTTAATGAATCTATCCAGGGATTTAGAACATATCTTCAGGAACAAGATACTTTGTCGCCACCCTCTCCATCGCCATCTCCTTCTGATACAAATTCAATTTCTTCTGACTGCGAGGATGAGTTGTCGCCACCACCTCAGCCACCACCATTAACCGTGTCTAATAACCACACAATTACGATGGGAGCAACAAAGGCTCATCCACAACTGCCACCAATACTACAGCAAAGAATGAGGCGAGCTCCACCACCGCCACCACCATCACGAAAGCCCCCGCATCGTCCAATATAAAAGATTGCATTTTGAAAAACGCTGCCTCAAAATTTATCTTGACTTAAATGTTAATTGTAAGCACGTGGCAACTTAATTTGTATACACAGGATATCTTTGTCAATTGTAACACGATTGCGTACGAAATGCGTAAAACCGCGGTCAATTAATTGAAATCATTAAAATGTTTCCCTTATTTCTGCGGCTTTGCCATTTCATTGTAATATTTCAAATTTAGTTTTGCATCATCATGTATATCTACGTAATCTGCAATAGTTGATTTTGTTTTACTTGTAGATCATAAAGCATTTCAATATTTATAATAAATTTGTTATTTTAAAAATCGTCCATCAATTTTAGCTTTTAGTATCTGATATAAATTAAATTTGATTTAAGGAGATAGTATATGTAAAACGTTTGTATGGTTTGTAGGTAAACATTAACTTGAATCTATTTTCTAACATTCTCTTAAATTATTATTATAAAAAAAAGCCGCGCTCAACTACATATAACTAGGTCTATTAAAAAACATTGGTAACCATTTAAATTAATTTATTATACACACTCACAAAATAATGACTAATTCATACAAAAATTTAAGTAGAAAGCGCGGTTTGCTATCGAATTTTGTTGCGTTTTGAACTAGACTACTCTAAAATAATTTTTGCCTCCTTTCCATCGATAAATACTTTTTGTCCATTCTTGAGGCAGAATTCTCGTTTTACGTAGGCAAATAGTATATCGGTTACCAGGAAAATCTGAATTTAAAAGTAATTTTCACGTTACTTTTACTCTTTGTTTTTAAATCATTTACCTGTCCTGTGGAAAAAGCAAGAGTAGCACCAAAATAAAAGTTTGCATTTGCCGAGCCAGCATAAATCCACAAATGCCAAAAAACCGGCAAAATAACAACTGTGACTAGAATGCAGCAGAACACGATAAAATTGTGTGCCATAACTAAGAGATAAGAAACTACAAATAAGTAAAGGTGTTTGAACATAAAAGGGTTCACTTACACTTCCAACATCTGAGCCAAAGCGGCAGAAGTGCCAGATAGAAAGCTACATCGCCTAAACAAGGATATGACCGGAATATGGATATCAGCGAAATTAAAATGGTAGCAAGCATACACGGTTCCCTTCGAAGCTTTAATGAAAGTGGAATAACGTAAAGTACAATGGCATTCATCTGAAATGTAATTAGGAACATTGTTCGGAAATGGTCAAACATCTCCGTGAAGAAATACCAGAATAAGCCTATGTTAGGTTGCAGATCACGATAAAAGAATCTAAAGAAATCCAGTAAATTTTTTTCCTTAGCAGGTATTTTTTTAGTCTACTTACATAAATCCTATTGTTCCGTTGAAGAATGACCAACTATTCATTATTAAAAAATTTATCTGACAAAAGCCCGCACACATCATTCCATAAAGGACCAAGATTTTTATAGCAATGCGGGTTGAATTTTTACAAAAAATTAAAACGACTGGAGCTATTAGCACTATAGGATAAAGATTACGGACTGTTTCCAAGGCTAAACACAACACGCATGGCAGTAAAGTTTTGTGTGTGAGAAAATAGAAATACAACGACAGGAATAGATTGCTGAATACGGTGGAAGTCATTCCAACACAGTTCAAAATAGTGAACGGGTTAAAGAGATAAGCGATAAAAACATATTTAGGAATGGTAGATAAATCGTCTGATTGTAACTGCAGCTCTTCTGTGTCTTTAGCGTATGTTATCTGCTTATTTCTCTGCTGAGCGAACTATGAAAGAAATAAAAATTGTTACCGTTTATGCTTCCGCGAAAAAGAAAACTACCTTTTGTTTAACAAATTGCTGGCTCATCTTAAACATTAATACAGATGTAATCAAATCCAATAAAATGTAAAGTGCCGGAATTATTTGCGGAACATTTGTAAAAACCCATACCAGTGCGAGAAGAACCAGTGGTGTCTCATGAACTATATCTCCCGTGTAAGGATCGATGTTATTTCTATATAAATGAATTCCTTCGCGTACTGAAGAGACCAAAAAAGGTGAAATTGTAATTTAAAAAAAACAACCAATATCCTACCTCTTTTGATTGAATTTAAAGGTGTTGAGACTTCAACTCGATTTGAAATCGCTGTAGAATATTTCGAAACAACGAGGATGTATCTAATAATACCTCCAAGTATTAGCAACAGAACAAAATTTCTCTGCATCTCTTCTTTTAATATTATTTTAAAAGAATTTGTTTGTAGTTGACAACCGGTAAACAAATCTTTTGTGACAATTGATTGAAGTGAAAATATAGAGAGTTCGTTCAGTGACTATGCTAGCTAGTTACCAATGAAATTTTCATAAGGCGTTTTTTATTTGCCGAGGAATAAGGAATTCGAATGTCAAAACCAGCCAAACAGAAGGTTTTCCAATTCCAAAGAAGGAATTCGACAGTGCAATTGGTGTTGTAATTCCCAATTCGAATTCAATAAAATACAGCTATAATTCCTTATTCCTCGGAAAATAAAAGCTTTATTTTTTTGGAATCCGAATGAGGAATTCGAAGGTCAAAACCAGCCAAACAGCAGGTTTTCCAATTCCAAAGAAGGAATTCGACAGTGCAATTGTTGTTGTAATGTAATAAAGATAAAAATTTTGTAAGAGCATTCCGGAAGAAAATGGAGCAAATTCTGAACTGAACGAATCCTGAAAGCTTTGAAAAAGTAAAACATCATTGAGCACTGTTCCAATTAATTTATTATCTATATAAATAAAAATAAAAGAAAAACATTTTCTGCATTTTCTTTTTTTAATACATTATTTTAAAAGAATTTCTTTGTAGTTAACAGCAATCTTTAAACAATTATTTGCTGCGTTGCTTTGGCTAATCCAGCTTGGCTTTACAAAGGCAACAGCTTTTGGCTTTAAATGTTCGATTCATTTTAATTTTTATGTGTGTTAAACAATACACCGCCTTACGGTGAGCGCTATTACTAAAAAATGGCTTTAGTTATAAATCCTTAATACTTTTTGGATATATTTTCGGCTTTATGCTTATGCGATTTTGTTGTAAGCCAAGCTGGATTAGCCAAAACAACGCAGTAAATGTGTTAAAAACATTTTAGTAAAAATTAGGTGAAAATAAATTATCGAGGGAGCTTTGAATTTTTGACAGTTGACTAATAATTACATTACTTTACAAAAAATATAGAAATAATGAAATGTAATTCCTAAATATAGAAGAAAATTAAGAGAAGTACCTACATATATTTTTATACAAACACAATACATACATTCAATGTATTTTTTTTTACGATATTTTTTCATTCTAGCCTTTAGACAAGCAAAGGGTAGACCCCAACCTCAATCAGCTAATACTTTGCTGTAACGATAAGAAAACAATGTACTAATAATGCAAAACAATAAATGTGAATTGAATATTACCTCCAACCAGGGCTTATATTAGCATTTTCGACGTGACAACGTCTCACTACAAGGTTTAAGGGGTACATATTCAAAAATTCGAATGTTAAATGTCCTCTGTTATATCACTATTTTAACAGATTTCATGTCACTTTTTAACAGATTTAAAGCACTTTTTTAACAGTTTTTTGTCCTCTGTAATGTCTCACTTTTAATATCCACTAGGATTTGGTCATTAGAAACTAGAATTTTTGAACCAAGGCATTTCTCAAGCGATTCATGTGAAAGTCGGTAGGTACGTAGGACTAAGATGCGACTATAGGATTATTTCCCATGACAATTCTGGAATATGGTCATTATGGTCTGGAATTTCGGGAGCAAAGTCATTTCTTAATCGCTTCGCATGCTACTAAGATGTTACTATAGGACTTTTTCCTAAGCAATTCTGGAATATGGTCATTATGGTCTGGAATTTCAGGAACAAAGCAATTTCACAAGCGATTCGCATGAAATTCGGTATGTACTACTAAGATGCGACTACAAGACTTTTTTCTGTGGCAATTCTGGAATATGGTCATTATGGCCTGGAATTTAGAGAACAAAGCAATTTCTCAGACGATCCGCATGAAATTCGTTATGTAGGACTAAGATGCGACTACAAGTCTTTTTCCTATGGCAATTCTGGTATATGCTCATTATGGTGTGGAGTTTCGGGAACAAAGCAATTTCTCAAGCGATTCGCATGAAATTCGGTAGGTAGGACTAAGATGCGACTATAAAACTTTTTCCTATGGCAATTCTGGAATATGGTCATTATGGTCTGGAATAATTCTCAAGCTGTTTTGCTTTTGTTCGCTTGATCGTGTCCTTGATGTTAAAAAGTGAGGTGATGAGGCAGCGGAGCACCCGCGTAGACAGTATTTTAATTGCAATCAAAACCTTACAAACCTTAATAAAGGTTTTCACACTGACAACAAAAAAAAGGAATGCAAAAAAATTAATATGCATGTATGTAATTTAATTCAATTATATTTTTCTTAGTTTTTTTTTATATTACAATTTATTCGATATATTTCGATAGCAGTAAGTTCAAGTAACAAAATGGAAGTGTAGTTGCACAAAGGTGGACACCAATAAATTTTTAGCTTAAACAAGTGTTTTGTTGTTTTCTGTATTTTTCTATAGATGGCTTAGATGCTAAGGCCACGAGTGCATTATACATTTTAAATGATACTTATTAGTAACATAGTTGTTGGCTTTATCGGTCATCAATTTATTTGAAATAGATATAAATCGAAACATACTCCAAATTGATGGCTCCAAGTTGGATTGAAGAGGCGGATGATGTAGTACTTTATCTTGCATCATCTTACGTCATCATGGTGGGTAGCTGTGGAATTTGATTGAAGTGTATTCTGTTTTGCGGCATTTCCTCCACAAAACTTTCGCGTTTTAACCTTTTTTAAGACGGGTTTGCTCGCCTGATTGTTTGAATATTTGTTGTATACTTTGTGTTGATGCAAATACTTGAGATTTTGAGATTAGATGAGTTTGAATATTTGTTGTGTATATCTGAGGAAAAAGAAATATAGTTATTAATTGTGCTTAAATAAGAAAGGTTGTTGATGATGCCATTTCTTTCTTTGATGTAAGGTATGGAGATATTCTTTTGAGAATCGTCGCCAATATCCCTGAACTCGACTTTGTATATTTTGCCATCGGTTGAGCCGATTTTCTGGAACGTTCTTCAAATTTTCATGAAGCACCGCCTCGATTGGTCTCGTGAGCAGAAAGTGGGCTGGTGTCAATGGCATGTCATCATTTGGGTCAATGGATATCGGTGTAAGCGGGCGTGAGTTTAAAATGGCTTCGATTTCTCATAGAAGCGTGGAGAATTCTTCTAAACTCAATGTTATGTTTGCGGTGGCCCTTGTTAAGTGATGTTTCATGCACTTTACAGCTGCTTCCAAAAGTCCGCCCATTGATGGACTTGCGGGTGTGATAAAGTGCCATTGAATTCCCTTTTCTCTGAGATACTGGGATATTTGCTGATTTCGATCTGGATTCTGTAGCATTTGCTCTAGTTCGGTTAATTTGGCACCCTTGAAATTTGTTCCATTGTCGGAGTAGATATCACTGGGTTTATTACGCCGACTGAAGAATCTTCTCAAGGCTGCTATGAAGGCTTCTGTTGATAAGTCCATGACTAGCTCTAGATGTATCGCTTTTATGATCATGCATACAAATACTGCTACATAAGCTTTGAGTGGTTTCGTTCCTCTGGTTCTTTTTATAGTGAGCTGAAAGGGGCCAGCATAATCCACTCCAACCTTAGAAAAACTGTGGGTTGGCGTAGTCCGTACGGCTGGTAGATCACCCATTTTTTGCGGAACTGGCTTCGATTTCAATTTGTAGCAAATTTTGCATGCGTTCGTGATACGTTTCGCTAATACCTTGCCCCCTAGTATCCAATATTTTTGTCTGGATAGATGAAATAATGTCGATGCTGTTAAGTGCAAATAAGTATTTTGCATTGTAGACATAATTGCTTGAGACAGTCGATGGGACCTTGGCAGAAGTATTGGGTGTTTTGCGTCGTCATTGCAATTGGCATTGTTAAGACGACCTCCTACCCGCAGTATATGCTCTTCATCGAGGAACGGTGACAATGCTAATATGTTGCTGTTTTTTATTGTTCTACCTGACTTCATTGCTTTGATTTCTGGCCCATATTCGGATGACTGGGCCCATCTCCACATGTGTTGCTCAGCTGCCTTTAGTTCTTCACAAGTTAGCGGTGGTACTATTTTAGCATTGAGTTTAGCGAGTTTTTGTGATCTAATCTAATAAATCGTACGCAAAATTCGAGCGTACGTTTGATAAATCTATAGTCGGAGGTTTTGTCAAACAGTTCGTCTATGACATAGTTTCCAAGATGGCCTCGTGGGCTACTAGGTTTGAATTATCCTGTAATTCTAGATTACCGGCAGAATGTTTCCATTTTTGCGTTGGCCATGCTGTAGCCTCTTGTTGTAACCATTCTGGCCCTCGCCATCATAGGGGATGAATTACCAATTCTGCGGGCATGATGCCTCGTGAAGCACAATCGCATGGGTTTGATTTCGTGTTTACGTGTTGCCATCTCGTTTGGGGCAACCATTCGTGAATTTGTGATGTTCGGTTTGCAATAAACGTCGGCAAGGTAGAAGGTTGCTTTGATAGCCAGTGCAATGTTATTTCGGAGTCCGTCCATGAGTATGAAGATACATTTTTTAATTGTAGAGTTTTGATAACGGATTTTAATAATTTGGCTAGCAGGTGTGCGGCTGGTAGCTTCAATCTAGGGATTGTTATGCGACGAATAGGAGTCACCTTGGTTTTGGCTGCGATTAGATAAATTTGCACCTTCCCGTTTGCACCAATTGTGCGTAAGTAGACTGCTGCTGCATAAGTGGTTTTACTGGCATCGCAGAATCCATGCAATTCCATTAGGTGTTCGTTGAATTCTATGTGTCGTGGTATTCTGATTTGTTTAATTTGTTTTATCTCTTTTTTGATATGATTTCAGGTGTCAACGATTTCGGTTGGTAAAACATCGTTCCATCCAATTGATAACAGCCAGAGTTATTGGAAGAGAGACTTTACAGTGATAATCATCGGTGACAACCATCCGAGTGGGTCGAATAAACGTGACGCATCTCATAGAAATTTGCGTTTTGTGAGTTGTGCTTCGTCATGAACCATGTTGACTTTGAACATAAAGTGGTCGTTTGTGACATTCCAATATAGTCCTAATACCTTGTGTGAGTTATCTCTCGTCATTTCTATTGACTCAATTGGATTTTTGGTTGTGTTCTTATCAAGAAATTCCTTGGAATTAGATGCCCATTTGTGTAGCTCAAAATCAGCAGATTTTAGTACGCGTTTTAGATTTTTGCTAAGTGAGATGGCCTCTGTAACGGAATTGGCCCCACTTAGGACATCATCCACGTAGAAATCATTTTTGATGATTGATGTTATCTTGGGCATGCTTGTCTCAACGTCTGTTGCTAGTTGCGTTAACGCTCTCGTGGCAAGGTATGCAGCTGATGAAGTGCCATAAGTTACGGTGGTGAGTTTGAAATGCTTGAGAGATTCTGAGGTAGTTTTTCTCCAGACAAGTTAGCATGGTCGGGATGAATTCGTACCTGTCTATACATTTTTTGTATATCCGACGTGAATGCTATTTTATGTAGACGGAAACGCATTATAATTGATACTAGATCTGATTGTATGGTGGGACCGACCATGAGCGTTTGATTTAGCGATATCGATGAAGCGGTGTTTGCCGATCCGTCAAACACAACGCGTACTTTGGTGCTCATACTTGTCGATTTTACTACGGGATGATGGAGCAGGTAGAAATGGTTTGCCGATGGTATAGTCAAATCGTTTATTGAGAGTTCCTCCATGTGTTTTGAGCGAGATAGTCATTCATAAATTTTATATACTCCGTTTTGAGTTCAGTATTCGACTGTAATCTTTTTTCCATTCCTTTGAAGCGAGAGATTGCTTGCGTGAGAGATTCCCCAAGTTTAGGTGAATTCGGAATGAATGGGAGTCTTACTACGAATCGACCCTGAGAATCACGACATGTGGTTTCTTTGAATAACTCTTCGCATTTTTATTCTTGTGTACTCATGTGCTTATAATCTGGTAGCTCTTATAGCTCCCAAAATTTTCTTAGCGTGCTGTCGATGTTGAAGTTCATGCTGATATTATATGATTCTTGCTCGGGGAGATGAGGTTCACCACCACCGATTACCCAACCAAATGTTGTGTTTTTAGCTATTAGTTTATTTGGGCCTTCCGTTTGACCATCTGATAGTATTCTCAAGAAATGATCGACACCCATAATGACATCGATATCAGTGTTTTGATTGTCCAGTGGGTCTGCCAACTTGTGGATGTGTAAGTTTTGCCACGCAGATATTGTATCTGTATCAGCTTTCGGTAAGTTCGTAGGCAATTCCTTCATAATATAGACGTTCATTTCTAGTTTTAGTTTTGGATTGAAATGGGGTGAAATCTCGCGCTCATCTTTTGCTCAAGCCCCTGGTTAAGCTTTTAGACGCTATTCCTTTGACTGGGTATCTTGCATTTAATCGTATCAGGTTTAGACGGCGGACGCACGGCACGCATGGAAGCATTCGAGTCGGAATCCAATAATATGCGTCCGATACAACTAGTTCCATCTTGACCTTTGATGATAATTCGTGCTGTTGGTAAGATTGGGCTTGGTAGCAGTGACGTTTATACGCGAAAACCTTGCCCACTGTTTCTATTATCTCGCAAGTCTTTGACTGGCGTGGCGTTTGATGAGATCATAGCGACATCGGCAATCACATCGCTTGTTGTGGCTAATGCAAAGTTTTTTTTAGTTCGTGCAGTTGTTGAATCTTCAGGCAGATGTAGCATGGTATGATGCTTCTTAAGGCATTGCTGACATCTTCTGACAGAACGACATACCTTGGAGTTGTGGCCATCTGTTAAGCAGTTGAAGCAATATCCGGATGAAGCAGCAAACTCTTTGCGATTTGATACGGACATCGATTTGAATTGCTCACAATCTTGAAGTGGATGATTGCTCGCACATTTGCGACATTTGAATACTCTTGTTTCTGAGTTTATTGGGTAGACTGCTTGATTTGTGGCATATCCAGGGTTTGAAGTTACTGCGTTGTTAGAGTTGATACCATGATTCGTTTTTATAGATAGCCTTTTGCTTGTGATCTCACAGTTTTCGAGTGTTGAGCATCGCTTTTCGATAAAATCGATTAAAGATTCGAAAGTGGGGTACTTTACTTCCACTGTTTTTGCTGACCAGGTTTTCCGTGAGTCTTCGTCTAGCTTACTGGTTAATATATAGTTGAGCCAAATTTCACGAGTTTCTTCTTCCTTGCCTAGTGCCTTAAGTCCTGCGGTTACTTTCGTGGACATGTCTTGTAGCTTTCTAAGTGACTGTGGGTTCGCATTCAGTGCCGTTGGCTGCTCTATGAACCTTTTAGTAAACGACCGTATAACTAGAATTGGTTGATCGTAACGTTTGCAGACCTTTTCCCATGTACCCTTGTAGTGGTCATCTGTAATTGTGATGTGGCGTACGAATGTGTAAGCGTCACCTTTCAAAAAACCTTTCAAGTAACTCAGCTTTTGACAATCGGACATTGCGTTTTTTTTGTCAACTATCGTTTCGAAGAGATCCTTGAATGATTGGAACTCTTCAGCTCTTTTTCCATAAAAGGAAGGTATGTCCAGTGCCGGCAGCCTTATACTTTCTTTCAGTAACGCGGCTAAGCTTGTTTCTCGGATCGTGTCTAGTAATTCCTTTTGATGGGAATTAAATGATGACATGGTTTCGTTGAGTTGTTTTTGTACCGCACTCAATAATGGATTTGTATCATGCACCACCTCTCGTAGTTTTGCTTTCAATTTTAAGAATTTTTGCTTGAATTCGATTATTTCCGAGCAATTTTCATCGATGTCGGCGATTTTTTGGTCATATCCTTCAAAGTCACGGTAGCATCTTTCTAATTGTTTTAGGTATACGTAAGCATCCTGTAAGTTCATTCGTGTGATGTCGCACGAGGTTATGGAGTTTTCCAATCGGGTTAAGGCTCCGCGTGCATGGCCACGTCGTTTAGTGTAGTCAGAAAATTTATTTTGTGTTTCCTTATCCATTGCACTGAACAATACTTTCTTTAATTGCTTTAGGATAATTGTTAGATAAACCGTAAGTTTATGATAGTTCTCGATTTACAGAGTAAAGATTTTTCTTTTGTGGCTTGATATATATTGCATTAGATGGCGATATGTTAAGTGTTCATATACGGCTTTATATATGTTGCATGAAATAGCAATGTATTTAATATTTATATATTGCTTGATATATATTGCATATTTCTATATGACAAGGTATTAAATGCTTATATACGGGTTGACATATATTGCGCATTTCTATATAGCAGTATATTAATGTATTTAATGTTTATATATCGCTTGATATATATAGCATATTTCTATATGGCAGTATATTAAATCTTTATATATGTATATTTTTAATATAGTATATTGATTGACAAATTTATTGATTGCAAATAATATATTCATATATTCTGGATTAAATATTGTGTATTTGTATTTAAAGTGCAAGTTAAAGTACATTTGATATACTCACTAGTGATAATTTATAACCTCATTTGAGCATGCGGTTTTTCGACTGTTCGTAATAATCTGCGTAATGTTTGGATTTATCCGATGTTTCAATATTTTCAATATTTATTCAATATTGTAATATCCAAATATCTCCCGGGTTTCGGCACCAATGTTTTGCTTTTGTTCGCTTGATCGTGTCCTTGATGTTAACAAGTGAGGTGATGAGGCAGCGGAGCAGCCGCGTAGACAGTATTTTAATTGCAATCAAATACTTACAAACCTTAATAAAGGTTTTCACACTGACAACAAAAAAAAGGAATGCAAAAAAATTGATATGCATGTATGTAATTTAATTCAATTATATTTTTCTTAGTTTTTTTATATTACAATTTTTCGATATAATTCGATAGCAGTAAGTTCAAGTAACAACATGGAAGTGTAGTTGCACAAAGGTGGACACCAATAAATTTTTTGCTTAAACAAGTGTTTTGTTGTTTTCTGTATTTTTCGATAGATGGCTTAGATGCTAAGGCCACGAGTGCATTATACATTTTAAATAATACTTATTATTAACATGGTTGTTGGCTTTATCGGTCATCAATTTATTTGAAATAGATATAAATCGAAACACAAGCGATTCGCATGGATTTCGGTATTTAGGACTAAGATGCGACTACAAGACTTCTTCCTATGAAAATTCTGGAATATGGTCAATATGTTCTGGAGTTTCGGGAACAAAGCAATTTCTCAAGCAATTCATATGGATTTCAGAATGTAGTACTAAGATGCGACTACAAGACTTTTTCCCATGGCAATTCTGGAATATGGTCATTATGGTCTGGGATTTCGGGAACAAAGTAATTTCTCAATCGCTTCGCATGAAATTCGGTATGTAGGACTAAGGTGCGACTATAGGACTTTTTCCTAAGCAATTCTGGAATATAGTCATTATGCTCTGGGATTTCGGGAACAAAGTCATTTCTCAATCGCTTCGCATGAAATTCGGTATGTAGGACTAAGGTGCGACTATAGGACTTTTTCCTAAGCAATTCTGGAATATAGTCATTATGCTCTGGAATTTCGGGAACAAAGCAATTTCTCAAGCGATTCGCATGAAATTCGGTACGTAGGACTAAGATGTGACTATAAGACTTTTTCCTATGGCAATTCTGTAATATGGTCATTATGGTCTGGAATTTCGGGAACAAAGCAATTTCTCAAACGATTCGCATGAAATTTGGTAAGTAGGACTAAGATGTGACTATAAGCCTTTTTCCTATGGCAATTCTGGAGTATGGTCATTATGGTCTGAAGTTTCGGATACAAATCAATTTCACAAGCGATTCGCATGAAATTCGGTATATAGGACTAAGACTAAGACTTTTTCCTGAAATATGTTCATTATGGTCTGGAATTTCTGGAACTAAGCAATTTCGCAAGCGACTTGTACCTATTAATTTAATCGTAATATTGGCCACAACGTCAAAGAATTTCACTCCAACCACGCGTAAAAATTAAACGCAACAATTTTTTAACAGCTCTTTCTTCTCCTGTGTTTGGGCAGTGATATGCAATATTTAATATGTACTTTCAATTTATTTGAAATAGATATAAATCGAAACACAAGCGATTCGCATGGATTTCGGTATTTAGGACTAAGATGCGACTACAAGACTTCTTCCTATGAAAATTCTGGAATATGGTCAATATGTTCTGGAGTTTCGGGAACAAAGCAATTTCTCAAGCAATTCATATGGATTTCAGAATGTAGTACTAAGATGCGACTACAAGATTTTTTCCTATGGCAATTCTGGAATATAGCCATTATGGTCTGGAATTTCGAGAACAAAGCAATTTCTCAAGCGATTCGCATGAAATTCGGTATGTTGGACTAAGATGCGACTATAAGCCTTTTTCCTATGGCAATTCTGGAGTATGGTCATTATGGTCTGAAGTTTCGGATACAAATCAATTTCACAAGCGATTCGCATGAAATTCGGTATATAGGACTAAGACTAAGACTTTTTCCTGAAATATGTTCATTATGGTCTGGAATTTCTGGAACTAAGCAATTTCGCAAGCGACTTGTACCTATTAATTTAATCGTAATATTGGCCACAACGTCAAAGAATTTCACTCCAACCACGCGTAAAAATTAAACGCAACAATTTTTTAACAGCTCTTTCTTCTCCTGTGTTTGGGCAGTGATATGCAATATTTAATATGTACTCACCTCACAATAAATTGTTATGAACATTTAAATCCGCTTACAAATTATTTGTTCTATTGGATATTATGTGATTGATGATGATATATGTGATGAGCTACGTACGGTACCAGTCGTAGGACTGTCCTCTTTTTCCTATTTAGTATAGAAGAAAAATTTCTTTTATCATTTCTCATAACTAAGTGTTAATAAAATCATCCTTGCGATGATTTTCATTATTCATTGTTCTTCATTACCAAATTTCAATAGCATACAATCAAGCTCATAGCTTTTGCAGAACGAAACAAAGATGACGTGCAGAAGTAGTGATAGTACAATCTCTGTTCGTTTTCTATCGGTGCTCTGCTCTGATTGTTCTATCAACATTGCATAAATTGATACAGTGCTGTCGTGATACAGGTGGTCTCTTAATTTTTCTTCAAATTTAATTTAAAACTACTTCCATTTTTTATGAATTGAAAACCACAGCTGCATTTCTGTGTTTGGGCAGTGATATAATATCCAATATGCAATATGTGTTGAAAATCATTCACACATTGATGCCTGACTTCATTATTACTACATATCTTGTATAGTGTAAACACCACTTAATTCTTTGTTCGATAATCACTTGTCTAGAAACTCCACAAACCACAGTACACGATTTCGTCTGTACAATTTTCTTTATTCAATATTAATAAATATATATTCCAACAATAATAAATACATATTTTCTACAGGTTATTGGCCCAGGAAAGCGCGAATAGTAAATACTGGCAGACATAAAGAAAATTAAATATTCAGCAAACATTTCTACTTGCGACATTATTGGAGGTTAAGCTACGTTTTATTTCCTTTTGTCAAAATGGGAGACTCCATTAAAATTTCTTTCGAGAAATTAAGCAGTTCAAACTATTTCATCTGGAAGTACAGAATGGAATTTTTCTTAATAAAAGAAGGAATCTTGGACTTCATATCGGATGTAAAACCAGAACCCCTCACTAATGCTTGGCAACGGAAAGACGAAAGAGCTAAATCTTGGATAGGTCTTCTCATTGATGACGGACAAGTCATGCATGTGCGGAAAACTACATCGGCTAGAGAGGCATGGACAAATCTTCAGTCCTATCATGAAAAATCCACATTAAGCAATAAAGTTCAGCTAATGCGCAAAATATGCAATCTAAAGTTAAAGGAAGGCGGAATTGTGGAATAACATATTATAGAACTGACAACTTTATTTGAAAAACTACATGCACTGGGAGGCAAAAAACTTCCCGATGGATGGATAGTTGCTATGTTACTCAGCAGTCTACCAAGGAGCTATGATATAATGATTACGGCGCTCGAAACACGTCCGGAAGCTGATTTGACAGTGGATTTAGTACAATAAAAATTAATAGAAGAGTACAAGAGACAATCAAATAATTGTTCCAATGATTCGAAAAATTTTGCTCTGAAAACATTTAATAAAACAATTTCTAATTTTAAAATGCAATGTTTCTTCTGAAACAAAATGGAGCATTTAAAGAAAGATTGTCGGCATTACATTGATTGAAAGCTGAAAGAGGTGGAAATTTTCAAAAATCCAACAAGCAAAACGTCAGAAAAGTGAAAGATACTGATAACAATTATTGTTTTAAAGCAGCTAAACAGATTGAGTTTTTAAACAAATGATGCGTAGATTCTGGACCGACAAGTCATATGGCAAACACGATGGAATATTTCATTGACTTCGATGATTCAATTCAGCAAGATGGCTAATGGTAAAATTGAAAAATCTTATGGCAAAGGTACGTGCATGATTAATGTTTAAATAAAATTAATAAAGAAATTACTGCTCGTTTGGAAAACGTGCTATATGTTCCGAATCTTGATTGTTGTTTACTATCATTTCCTAAACTCGTTAAGAAGGATTTCGAGGTTTGGTTTCAAAAGGGTTCGTGCGAAATCTCTAAAAATAAGATCGTTTTAGCCGTTGCATATCTAGTTTCCAATTTATATTTATTGAGACGAAATAGGCATTTGCAAGAACTCACTGTAAAAACCCATAATGAAAAATGTTACCACAAGTGGCATCGAATATTTGGCCATAGAGATGTGCACGCACTTCAGCAAATGCTGAACGAAAATATGGTAACTTATATGAAAATAAAAAATTGTGGATTAAAGAAAATGTGCGAAGTTTGCGTTCAAGGCTAGATGTCACGTAAATCATTTCCAACGAAATCCGACAGCATAACCAGTTCCCCATTGGAATTAGTACATTCTGATGTGTATGGACCAATGAAGACTGCTACACCGGGTGGTAAGAGATATATTCTCACATTTATTGATGACTTTGTAACTTCACAAACCATATTTCTAAGTTTTCCGCTTGTCCGTCCGGTCATTTCACTCAGCACATTGGGTTTTGCCTCACAACCAGTCCAAATGCCGATGGCATGTAAAAATTGCCGGCTGCCATGTAAAACCATAGGCAGACAACCGCACATACCGACAGCCACCGGTACACCGTGGGCATATAATCGTACATGCCGGCATGGCAAATGCCCATAGCATGTACAAAAAGCCGGCAGCCATATAAAGCAATACACACACAACATAATATGCGTAATTGCCGGCATTTCGTTAGACTTTTTTTGGTTTTGCCTCACAACCAGTCCAAATGCCGATAGCATGTACAAATTGCCGGCTGCCATATAAAACCATAGGCAGACAACCGCACATGCCGACAGCCACAGCTACACCGTGGGCATATAATCGTTGACCAGGGGCCTTCAGTGTTTCCTCTCTCTCACTGTCGTGTCTTGACCAGAGGCCGTCAGTGTTCCTTCCACTCACTGTCGTGTCTTGACCAGGGGCCGTCAGTGTTCTTTCCTCTCACTGTCGTGTCTTGACCAGGGGCCTTCAGTGTTTCCTCTCTCTCACTGTCGTGTCTTGACCAGAGGCCGTCAGTGTTCCTTCCAATCACTGTCGTGTCTTGACCAGGGGCCGTCAGTGTTTCCTCTCTCCCACTGTCGTGTCTTGTCCAGGAGCCGCCAGTGTTCCATCTCTCGCTCTCTTTCTGTCGTGTCATGACCAGGGGCCGTCAGTCGTTCGTAGTTATATAGTTATATATTGGTGGTGGTATAGTATTTAAAAATGTATTTATAATCAGAAAAGAAAAAGAATAAAAGAAAATAAACTCACAATTTGTAAGCCGAGATTTTTTGTTTGGACCCTGGAAGCCGCTGAGTCATACCTCAGCTGAAAAAACTCGTTACAACTTTAGTAGATACACTGTTGTCTATTTATTACACCAAAAATCGGAAGTTGTCGAACGTTTCAAAGAATATGTGCAGCTCGTTAAGACTAAATTTAGGAAAACACCTTTGGTAATCCGATCTGACAGAGGGGAACTATATAAATTTCACAAAATTTCGCAAAATTTTTGTAAACAGAAATGCATACAGTTACAGTATACATCCGGATACTCACCACAGCAAAATGGAATAGCAGAACGAAAAAATCGATATTTAGTGGAAGCTGCACGTTGCATGTTATTAGATGCAGAGATGGACAATGTATTTTGGGGGGAGGCATTCATGACAACCAATTATTTACAAAATAGATTGCCATCAAGATCGGTACCTACCACACCATTTGAGAGATGGGAAGGAAAGAAACCAAAAACAGACCACTTACGTATCTTTGGAAGCAATGCATACATTCACATTCGAAAAGAAAAAATATCGAAGCTAGACAAAAAGGCATCAAAAATGACTTTTGTTGGTTACGATGGTAATGCTAAGGCGTATCGATTTGTGGATAAAAATACCAAACAGCCGAGAAGAACCCGTAAAAGAAAATCGGAATATATCAAATGAAATACAGACACAGTATACTACCAATAACCACGAAATGGTCAAGATAATGATGAACTCGTTCATGTTATTGAAAATGAAGAGATACTTAAAGGGACTGACCAAGTAACATCAGAATCAGGATTGGAAAATTACTGTAGGAGGAGATCAAGATCAGGCACCAGAGTTAAGAATATCGAAAAGGCAGAATAAAGGGGTGGCACCAACGCGTTCCATTGAAGAAATCAAAATTGTGACAGTAATTACTGACGATCCAAATGACTTTGCAGATGTTTTGAAAAGCAAAGATAAGAAAGAGTGGATTAGCGCAATGAAAGAAGAAATTAATTCATTAAAAGAAAACGAAACCTGCGATCTTGTGGAACCTCCAACCGAAACAAATATTGTGGGTTGCAAATGGATCTACAAAATTAAAGATACCGGTGAAATCGTACGTTTTAGAGTAAGACTAGTTGCTCGATATTTTCACAAAAATACGGAACCGACTACGACAAGCAAGGCAAGCAACTGTACGAATTCTGTTATCTATAGCTGGAAAAAGAAATATGTACGTGATTCATTTGGATATTAAATCAGCGCTTCTAAATGCATCATTGAAAGAGACAATTTATATTCAACAACCGCCAGGATTCATCGTAGAAGGATCAAAAAATTTGGTATGTAAGTTGAAGAAAAGTTTATATGGACTGAAACAGGCTGCTAGATCATGGAATGAAACTATACATGAGGTTTTGTTGAATGGAGGTTTTATCCAGAGTCGAGCTGATCCATGTTTAATCTACAAAAGTGCTGATGTTAATATCTTGAAGAAATCTGAAAATTTAATAAAATCACACTTTAAACTGAGTAATCTTGGAGAGCTGAAATGTTACATTGGTTTGGATGTTAATAAAGATGAAAAAGGAAATTATCGTCTAAGTTAAAGGAAATACATTGAGAAGATTATACGGTTAGCAGGTTTGCGGAACAGTAAAATTTCATCTATACCCTTGGACCCCGAATTTCAGAAGAATTTTTCCAATTCAGAAATCTTGATTGATAATAAGCAATATCAGAAACTAATTTGATGTTTATTATATGTCGCTGTTAACACACGTCCAGATATATCTGCAAGTATTTCCATATTAGCCAGCTAAGTTAGGCAACCGACTCAGGAAGATTGGACTGAATTGAAAAGAGTTATCAAGTATTTAAAGGGGATTTTAAATTTGAAATTAGTTCTAAGAAGTTCTAAGGAGTCCAATTAATCGGTTGTGCAGACGCAACCTGGGCCGAGGATAAAGGTGACAGAAAATCCAACACTGGATATATTTTTCAAAAATAGTGCAATTGATTGGAGTTGTGCAAGCAGTCATGTGTTGCTTTATCGTCGACTGAAGCGGAGTTCATCGCTTTTTCAGAAGCATGCAAGAAGACGGCATAGCTAAGAAATATGCTAATTGATTTCTACGCTCAACAAAAGAATTTTGTGAAAGACTACATTGAAAAACACGTGCGTGTACTGTCCTTCTCAGGATATGCTTGCAGACTTGTTTACGAAGGGGGAACAGAGTTCGAGAACTTAGAAACGGATGCGGACTTCAGTGTGAATGAGGGGAAGTGTTGAAAATCATTCACACATTGATGCCTGACTTCATTATTACTATATCTTGTATAGTGTAAACACTACTTAAGATTTATTTCATATCTTGTATGGTGTTTGCACCACTTAATGCCTGACACTCAAACACGCTTCAGCTTCGGCTTCGTTGCGTTACGAGCAACCGCTTTGAATTTGCTTTGAATGACATTTCTCAGATAAATAATTTTCCCGCGCAAAATAATTTTGTTTGTTGTTGTTTTTACACAGCTGTTGAGCTGTCAGGCAAAGCAAATGTTCAGCACTTTTGAACTAGAGCTTCCGTTTGTAGCTTCGTTACGTAGTATTGCGATTTTCATTACTAATGCCAAACGAAACGTTGAAGCCGAAGCGACATTGTGACAAGAAGAAGCATTGAAATCGTATGGCTAAACTCGTAAACGTCAGGCGAAGCCGGAGCCGAAGCTGAAGCGTGTTTGTGTTTTAGGCATAATTCTTTGTTCGATAATCCCTTGTCTAAGAAACTGTGGGTCTATTCTTTTATTCAACCCGAGCGAGCAATGGACGTCAAAATTTACACTGTGTTTTTTTATTCACCCGGGGTAATTTTAATCTGTACTCTGTGTTTTTTATTGTGAACCGAGCACGACACGGTGTATACACAGTTCCCTATTTTTTACTCTGAAGTGAATATCAGTGTACGGCAGAGTAAGAGCGAGTAAAGTAGCCCAGTATACACACCGAATACTTTTACGCCGTGCAACATTCGCTCGGTGTACTCACGGTAACTATACTCGCTCGGGTTCAATAAAATAATAGACCCTGTTAAAACCACAATACACGATTTCGTCTATACAATTTTCTTTATTCAATATTAATAAATATATATTCCAAATACAATAATAAATACATATTTTCTACAATATGCACCCACCCCAAAATAAATTGTAATGATCATTTGAATCCGCTTATAAATTTATTTTATTGTATGTGATGTGATGATGATGTATGTGATGTGATGATGATGTATGTGATGTGATGATGATGTATGTGATGAGATGCCAGTCGTAGGACTGTCCTCTTTATGGTATTTAGTATAGAAGAAAAATTTCTTAAATCATTTCTACATAACAAAGTATTAATAAAATCATCCTTGCGGTGATTTTCATTATTCATTATTTTTCAATACTAAACTTCAATGACATACAATCAAGCTCATAGCATTAGCAGAATGAAACAAACAGGTGCAGTAGTAGTGATAGTGTAGTCTCTGTTCTTTTCTATCGGTGCTCTGCTGTCTTTGTTCTATTAGCATTGAATAAAATGATACAGTGCTATCGTGACAGAAAATAAATACTACTATATATAAGTTACAAAAAAGAGGC
Organism: Nephrocerus scutellatus; assembly: GCA_947095585.1. Taxonomy (NCBI): domain Eukaryota; kingdom Metazoa; phylum Arthropoda; class Insecta; order Diptera; family Pipunculidae; genus Nephrocerus; species Nephrocerus scutellatus. Next base: position 66,029,647 of record OX352764.1, on the reverse strand, counting down.
ATATAACAATGACATCTTGCAAGCTACCTACTACTATTATTTTACTTTTGGCTTGTCTTATCTTTACTCATGAGTGCAGTAACAAGAGTAAATTACTCTTTGATTAATTACCGAAATGAGAGAACAAAAGAAATTTAGTGATGAATAATTGGCCTGCATGTTTTAAAGCGACATTCTTCGATGCTCGTACGATACCATTGCGATGCATTTGTTAGTGCTGCTCACTTCATTTCTCTTCAATATTAATTTAAAACTACTTAAATTTTTTATGAATTGAAAATAACAGTTGCTTTACTGTGTTTGAGCAGTAATATGCAATATTCAATATACAATATGCACCCACCTCACAATAAGTGGTTATGAACATTAAAATCAGCTTGGCTAGGTTATGTTGAAGTAACTGTAAGTCAAAACCGACGCACTAAGACCATGAAGGTCCGTTGTGATACCACAAGGATCTAGGAAAATTCCTCGCCTACTCGTTGAACCACTTGGAGCTTCGTATGAAGCGCAAGAGACTATCAATGTAAATGTGGGTTAGTTCGTTGAGATCGTTGAAAAAGAACGCTCCCAGATGGAGCTTCCACCTATTCAAGAGGGCTGGGCACGTACAAAGTAGATGGAGAGTGGTTTCCTCCTCCTGCAGCTTCTGCAGAAATCTTTGGAAAAGACTCCCAGTCTTTCTGCATGCTTGCCTATTAGACAGTGTCCAGTACACCTATAATGGCACTAATGTGCAGTCTGTTTTGAGAGTTTAAACACTTGGAGCGTTTCGGATCTAGCTTGTGCCAGATCTGCTTCGTTGCTATGCAAGTTGTGCCGTTTGACCATCTATAATTAGTTTTTACTATAGCATCCCGTTTAAACATGACTTTGCACGTAGCGATCGGCATGCCTAGTGAACCATATTCAGGCCATATAGGGGTAGTGTGGTTCCATGTTTGGCGAGTTCATCAGCCATACAATTACCAGGAATGTCTCTATGCCCCGGCACCAAGCACAGGTGAATGTTGAAATGCTCCGCCATCTCCTCAAGAGACGATCGGCAATTCCGGGCTAGAATGGAATTTGTGGAGACTGTTTCCATGGAAATGGCCAAGACAAGGCTTCCTTAATAGCCATGATTTCAGCTTGGAAAACACTACAGTGATCAGAAAGACGGAAAGAGAGACTTAGATTTAGTCTTTTTGAAAAGACACCTCCGCCAACCCCTTCATCAGTTTTCAACCCGTCTGTGTAGAAGTGAATTCCTTCATTTTCCAAGTTTCCCAAGAAGACCAGGAGGGGATGGTGACCTGGAATTTTTTGTTGAAGTGGAGCTGCAGAATTGTGTAGTCTAAATTGACAAGTAGAGTCCTGACTGAATTCAGGATAGAAGAGTGACCAAAATCATTCACGGTCCACTGAGAGATTGCTCTGAGGCGAGTAGCCGCACTTGCAGCCAGTTGTCTGCCAAAGATGTCGAGTGGAGCAAGGTTGAGCAGAATGTCCAGTGCAGCAGAGGAAGTTGTACGAAGCGCTCCGCTCACACAAAGACAAGCTGATCTTTGGACTCTGCTTAGTTTGGCGATATTAATCGCTTTATCTAATGCAGTCCACCAAACAGCCACACCGTATAGCAGAATAGGTCTGACTACTGCCAATGAGTGATATGCGGTAGAAGACCCCATTTACTTCCTATGGCTTTTTTGCTTGAGAAGAGGCTTTACGGACTCTTTCTTGTATGGTGGGTTTCCAGCTCAGCTTCCTATCCATAATAAGACCAAGATATTTGGCCTTATCGGAGAAAGTCAAGCTTGTGCCTTTGATGGACGGAGGGTTGACGAGTGGGATTTTGTACTTCCTCGTAAAGAGGAAAAGTTCGGTTTTTTGTGGGTTTACCCCTAGACCACAATAATCTGCCCAGCTTATTAGCTTATTTAGAGCATTCTGCAGAAGTTCTTTCAAGGGGTGTGGGTGCCGTCTGGAGATGGCTATGGCAACGTCGTCCGCATTTGCGATCACTCCGCAGCCCTCCTCCCTCAGGCGAACCAGCAGCTCATTCACCACCAGGCTCCAAAGAAGTTGGGACAGGACTCCTCCATGCAGGGTGCCTCTGCTGACAAAACTTTTGGCAGACGAAAAACCAAGTCTTGAATTTATGATCCTACTTGTGAGTAGAAGATCAATCAGTTCACATAGTGAGTCGTTCACCACCAAAGTCGACAGCGCATCCGTGATCGCAGATGTTTTGACGTTGTTAAAAGCGCCTTCGATGTTTGGGAAAACCACCATTGAGTATTCCTTGTAATGAAGGGAGTTTTCAATGGAACGTACTAGCGTATGCAATGCAGTACGCGTGTTGATCGACGGACAGAAGTCTTTTGTTAATACAAGTACGAAGATGGATTTCGATCAGTCTTTCTAATGTTTTTAAAAGGAATGACGAAAGGCTAATGGGTCTGGGGTATTTTGGACTGACGTGGGAACATTTACTTGCTTTTGGAATGAAGACCACTTTCACTTCTCTCCATATGACTGGAATATAGACCAGATCAAGACAACTTTTGAAAATTGTCACTGCAAAGGATAATGTCCGAAGTCCTTTGCAGTTCGGCTGCAATTATGTCGTCTGGTCCTGCATATTTATATAGCTTGAAGCTATCTTTTATATCTAGAGAGATGGTATTATACCTAATAGATCTATTTAGATCAGTGTTGTAAGTAGTATGAGAGCTATTTGGGAAATGGGTATCTAGAAGCAGATTTAGCGATTCTTCGCTAGAAGTAGTCCACGAGCCATCAGCTTTTTTCAGACAGCTAGGCATTATTAGATTAGTTGAGAGGATTTTCCTGAATCTAGATGCTTCCGAAGCCTCTTCCATTCTGCCGCAGAAGAGTCTCCAGAATGCGCGCTTGGCTTTCCTCAATTCTTTTTTATACACTTTAAGGGATTCTTTGTATTCAATTTTTAACGAACTTCCTAAAGCCCGATTTTCCTGAAATTTTGTACACATGTGTATTTCCGGTGACAATACTTTTTTTTAAAATTTGGAAGTGATCGGGCCCAGGCTCCCATACAAATTTAAAATAAAAATTACCCGATTTTTTTCAAATTTTACACACATGTGTGTACCCAATAAACAATACTTTTTCTAAAATTTGGTAGTGATCGGGCCCTGGGTGTGTGCTGCGCAATCGGCTGCGCAATGCGCTGCTTGGTTTGGTGGCACAAATGAACCCAGCAAATGAAACGAGACCTAAATGTTTTATGATTAATTCAACTTACTTACTTATTTACTGAATTGTATTTTTATTGATGTCGTTTTTTCTTGTCGATATCAACTTACAGATAGAACATCAAGTTTTCACAATATTCTGTCATTTGGCGTTTTCATAAATTAGTTCAGAGCAGTCAAAGAGTTCTCAAGAAAATGCTCGTGTTTCCTATTTGCTCAGAGTATGAGCGTGCTCTAAGTGCTCAGAATAAAATGATCTGAGCATTTTAACATTTGACATTTGATGTCAAATGTCTCTTTCGATTATTTTCTCCTACAATAAAAAAAATGACCCAGGATCGAGGGTTTTTATGGGTTGTTTTTTTAGTATTTAGTATAGAAGAAAAATTTCTTTAATCATTCCTACATTACTAAGTGTTAATAAAATCATCATTGCGATAATTTTCATTATTCAAATTAAGGAGCTTTGATAATGAATCAGCAGGAAACGTAAGTTGTAGTAAAAGTAAAAGTGCATAAAAATTTTATATGGATTTTGCTCTTTTTTTCTGTAATTTTGTTAGTTTTTAACCATGGATCTCTCTGTAAATCAGCAAAACAGTTGGACTTTCTGTAGAGATGGTTTTGGTCAAAACCCTCTATAGACTTTCATCAATAACCGTTTCTTGAGCACTAAGCAAGCGTGCAGCCCATAAAATTATAAAAAACTCTACTATAGGTTCAACTTTACAGCATAATTACATTAGCCATGAACGTGCATCGTTTTTGTAATTTCTCTACGCCTCTTTACTTCGCATCGCGTGTATTAGTTTGTTTGCAGACAACCAAATCCTGTTATCAATTAAAAAAAACAACCCATAAAAATACAATTTTTCATGTAAATTCTCTAATAGGAGATGGGTCTGTGTTAAAATTTGAAGAAAATCGAGTTAATTTTTAAAAAATTTATATGGGCACCCCTCGGACCTCAGGGCCACTCCAAAAAATTTACAAAAAATTTTGTCCATCGGAGATACACAAGTATATAAAATTTAAAAAAAATTGGGTTAAGTTTTTTAAAAAAATTGTTGGGGACCCATGACCCTCAGAACCCTGTCTCCAAAATTTTTGCAAAAAGTGTTGCCCATCGGAGATACACACGTATATAAAATTTTTAAAAAAACGGGTTAATTTTTTTAAAAAAATTTTTGGGGCCCAATGATCCTGGGGCCCGGGGTCTCCAAATTTTTTACAGAAAGTGTTTTTCATCGAAGATACATACGTATATAAAATTTAAAGAAAATCGGTACCTGGGACCCAGGGTCTCCAAATTTTTTACTAAAAGTTTTGTCTATCGGAGATTCACATGTGTATTAAATTTGTAGAAAATCGGGTTATTTTTTAAAAAAATTTATGAGGTCTAACGAACCCGGGCCCGGGGTCTCCAAATTTTATACAAAAAGTGTTGTCTATCGGAGATACACATGTGTATTAAAATTGAAGCTACCTTGCTACTTTTTCCGTTTCTTTTGGCTTGTATTTTCTTTAATAATTTCTACAATACTAAATGTCAATAACTTTCAAGTTACATAGCATTAGCAGAACGAAACAGACATGTGCAATAGTAGTGATAGCAAAGTCTCTGTTGGTTGGTTCCCTGCTCAATTATATTAAAGTCACATACAACGAGCAGAACGAATCAAATATGTTCAGTAGTAGTGCTGGTATAGTCTCTGTTGGTTGGTTCTTTGCTCAATAATATTCAGGTACATAGCATTAGCAGAACGAAAAAAAACATGTGCAGTAGTAGTGATAGTATAGTCTCTGTTGGTTGGTTTTCTGTTCCACTCACTTTGACTTTAATAATTTCTACATTACTAATTGAATTGAATTAAAAGGTTTAAACTCGGAAATTATTTTATAACAACATAAACTGGAAAACTAGATATACACATTAATTTAAGTTAAATGTACATACATAAAATTAAATAAAAAAATAAAAAATAAACGGTGCATTGTCAGTAAATGTTTGTAACCGTTGTCACGCTCAAAACCCTTGCAGCCGTGTAGACGACACATCCTACCATTTCTTTTTAAACTGAAGAACGCGTCTTTCCGTCTGTTTCCCTGATAAAAGCAAAGGACATATAAATTTATATATACGTAGAATTATATACACATAAGTACAATAAATACAATTAAATTATATTTACATGTTGCGTATGGCTTTTCTAAGGCTCGTCGAACCATTATAATTTTTGCAGATTCCATGATTAATATATCTTTTCTCAAAATAATCAAACGAAAATAAATTTATGTTTTCTGAACATCACTTTTCAAAACTTATACACGGTGTCGATCGCGTTAAATTTTTTTATTAGCTGCATATTATATGCCGAGCGAGTTCGGAATTCGAATGTTAAAACCAGCCAAAACCAGCTAAACAGCAGGTTTTCACAATTCCAAAGAAGGAATTCGACAGTGCAATTGTTGTTGTTCCTCGGCAAATAAAATACGGCTATTGAGGTTAATTGTTAACATAGAAAATAGCACCATACAAACCACTTCAATCATATGAAATATTCCATATTTCATCATTTATTCATAACTGTAATTGCGTGATCCAACTTATATTACTTATATTAATCATCATATATCCAAAGCACGCACCCCTTAAATCTGAACATTCATATCTTGTTTACCACTATAATATTCAAGGCCAATCTTATCTTGCAAGGCGAATTCTGTCAACATGTTTACATCTTCAATTCAAGCCAATCCTATAATCAAAACACCAGATGGTCAATTACGACGAATATATTCAATACACTTTTTAATATTCATTCAAGGCCAAAAGTAAAGACAAAAACATGTTTACTCCTTCAAAGACGTAAACAAGTTCAAAGTCCAAAACTATTTCACAACCAAAAACACAAGTTGATCACTCAACGAATAGTATATAAGACAACACTTTAGAATAAGAGATATTCAATCCAGTATTGTTGTGCAGTATTGTTAATTAGCATTTGTTTTATAACTTGTATTACATTGAAGTCTATTATTAAGACAATAATTTTCAAATAATTTTCAATTTTTTATAAATAAATAATAAAGAATAAATTCTTTTTTAAAATTCATAAAATACGCTTGAAAACATAATTGTTAATAAGACAAATATTTTAATTTCCTTTGTCAAAATTTTCATTTTAACTAGCTTTAAACTAATTTACTACAGCCATATCAATAAAAATGAAATTTTTTGCGTTGTTATTTATGTAAACTTACATTTACCAACCAATTTCAATGTATATTACTAGCAGATGGAGGAAGGTTATAGGCTATAGTACACCCAATTCACCTTCCCAATTGGATGGTAAATATAAAATGTTAAAATTGGCTCATTTATAAACCGGTTTTTATGATGTGTATTATTGGCAGCGATGGGATGGTTTTAGGCTATAGTAAACAAAACCTTCTCTATAGAAAGCCCAACTGTTACGATCGTACACAAATACTATCCAAAACGTATTTGTATTAGTATTCAACTAAAGAGCAAAATCAAAACCTTCTCTATAGAAAGCCCAACTGTTCCGATCGTACACAAATACTATCCAAAACGTATTTGTATTAGTAATCAAATAAAGAGCAAAATCCATATAAAATTTGTCTGTTTCCCACTACCACATCTTAGGTTTCTCGCTCTTTGCGACTACTTATTTTTTGTACACTGTATTCACATTCAAAAATACAGACGCGTTTTGGATTGGTTTACAGCATTAGTATGCATTGAGTTGGGCTTTCTATAGAGAAGGTTTTGATAGTAAACCCCCCACCCACCCCCGAACGGTGCAATTGTGTTGGTGCGGATTCATGTGTGCGGGTAGGGAATTGCCTGCGATACGTATTTAATAAAAAATTATTTGAGTGTTAAACGGATATAACATTTGCTATATTGCTTTCAACAAAAAAATAAAAATTGCAACAACAAACACAATGGATAGACCAGAAAATGGTTAGCTTTAACCATAAAAAATTTTTTGGTTAAGAAATATTTAACCAAATTTTTATTTATAATTCTCACCACCTTGACAAGACAAGACTTTCTATTAAAATTTGGGGCCCCTCGGACCTAGGGTCGGAGGGCTCCCATACAAATAATTTACAAAATTTACGCGATTATTTTCAAATTTCAAAACATTTTGTAAAATATCTAGCATGATTCTACGCGGTGACAACACTTTTTGTAAACATTTGGAAGTGATTCGGCCCCAGGTCTGAGGGCTCTCATAATTTGTTTTTCAAAATTAAACCGATTTTATCTCAGACAAGAGAATTAGATGAACAATTTTATGGGTTGTTTTTTTATATGTTTGAAAGTTTGTGTTGGATATGAGTAACAATTTCGTGCTACAGTTTTAGGTCATGTGGGTTAAAAGAATGAAGTTATGATAGAATATAGTCGCTTTACATAAATCACAATGAAAAGTTTTAGCAATATGCTGAGTGTACGAAACAAGTATATTTAAAAAATCTTCGTTTTTGGGTACAAACTTTTATGAATACATCGACACACGCCACACTGTCCTTTATTGTTTGGTAATAATCGCCAAAATATGTTTTTTTGAGGTCGAGCCTATTTCAAAGTATTTTCTTTTTTATTTGTATACAAAAAATGCCATATGGGACTAAGACTCACAAAATTTCAGCTCTCTAGGCATTGTGAAAGGTGGTTAAAAATTAACTCACAAAAATCAAAAAAAAAAAATGTCAACCCATTAAACGCGCCACATACACACATGTCGCACTCGGAGTATAAAAATTGTTATTTGGGACTTAGCCACTCACAAAATTTTCTTTCTCTAGGTCCCAATTGATATTTGGGACTTGGCCACTCACAAAATTTTCGCTCTCTAGGTCGTGTGGAAGGTGGTTTAAAGTGACCTCAAATGAATCGAAAATAAAAACAAAAAAGGGTCAATAAATAAAAGTTTAAAAAAAAAATGTATCCATCGGAGATACAGATGTGTAAAAATTTGAAGAAAATCGGGTTACTTTTTGAAAAAATATATGAGAGCCCCTCGGCGCTAATTTTTACAAAAAGTATTGTCCATTAGATTAAATACGTGTGTAAAAAATTTAAAGAAACTCAGGTAAATTGTTTGGTAGACTCTCCCACTCCCCATCACTACCAAATTTTTACAAACTGTTGTTCATCGGATATACACATGTGCATAAAATTTGAAGAAAATGGAATGAAAGAAATTATAAAAAAATCGTATGTGATCACGGTCCCAATCACTCCAAAATTTTTACAAAAATTGTTGTCCGTCGGAAAGAAAGAAAGAAACATTTTTGAAGAAAATCTAGGTATTTTTAAAAAATTCATTTGGGCACCCCTTAGCCCTGAGGCCCCAAATTTTAATAGAAAGTGTTGTTATTGGAAATGCACAAGTGTGCAAAGTTTCAATAAAAATAAATATGGAGCCCCGACCCCAAGGCCCGATTACTACAAAATGTTTACACATGTGTATAAAGTTTGACGCCTCGACCCTGGAGCCCGATCACTCCAATATTTTTACAAATAGTATTGTCCATCGGAGATACGCATGTATAAAATTTGAAAAAAAAATGGGTGATTTTAAAAAAAATTGTATGGAGCACCCGACTCGGAACCCGACTTCAAAATTTTTACAAAAATGTTATCCATTGGAGGTACATATGTGTATAAAATTTGAAGAAAATCGAGTTAAAAAATTTGTATGGGGCCCCATGACTTCGGGGTACAGGGTCTCCAAATTTACAAAAAAAGTTGTCTATCGGTCATACACATTTGTACAAAATTTGAAGAAAATCTGGTTAATTTTTAAAAAATTTATTTGGGCACCCCTTAGCCATGAGGACCCAAATTTTAATAGAAAGTGTTGTCTTTTGAAATGCACTAGTGTGCAAAGTTTCAATAAAATCGGGCTTTGCGAAGTGGTTTGAAAATTTTTCGCAATATTCCACGACAAGCAAAGAAACACATGGGCACGCGAAGTGAATATAGAAAATTTAAAAAAAAACTAGTACGATACCAACTACGCGTAGGTTTCAAAACCAGTATTAACACATGCACCCATAGAAGTATGTATATCAGAAAAATTACGATTAACTTCCCTGAGGGAGTGCAAATCAATGATAAAAAAAGCTTTTAATACAGGGTTTTTTGTAATTAGTCGTCCAATCGCACGTTCGGGCTGATTCTGATCTGTTGTTGTAATTTTTATTTTTTTGTTGAAAGCAATATAGCAAAAGCCAAATTAGTATGTCATACTCTTACGACAGGATAGTGCCTCCGTATCCGCAGTCATCTCATTTTTTTCAATAACTACGTTTATATGCGGGGTTGAAGCCAGATTGAACTATGTTTCGACACCATATAAACCGGGGTCGAGTTCAGAGTTCTCTCAACGAAGTCGAGTCGAAATATACTTTTGAGAAACTATCTTAGAGCGTGGCTACACGATCATAAGAATGAAAGTCATGTACAGCGAAACAGGTAGAATTTAAGTGAGTTTGAAAGAGAGAGAAAGCTTGATTCCATCGAGAATCCAACGAAACATACACACAAAAACACACAAAAGCTTCATTATGTGTAGCCACAATGATCAATGGCATGACTTTCATTTCCATGTCTGAGTACCACACTCTTAGCGATATATCTAGTCGCCAGAGTGTTAAGCAGCTTAACACGGCTAAATTACCAAATCGGCATCCTCGATATATATGACAGTCGCAAAATTACCAAATGACCATCGCAATTTATACTAGAAACTTTAAACATAGCTCAGAACTGGATGAATATTTGCTGTATTGCTTTGGCTAATCCAGCTTGGCTTACAACAAAATTATTCAACGCGAGTTTGCAATTTGCTTCAGATCAAAGCAAACTACTAAATTAAAAATGTATTTTTATTAGCTAAAATGTTTTTATTTGTGAAGACAAATTTTTTTGTGGTTAAACATATGCTGCGTTGATTTGGCAAAGCCGGCTTAGCTTTACAAAGCAACAGCTTTTGGCTTTAAAGTTTCGATGTTTTTTAATTGTTATGTGTGTTAAACAAAACACCGCCTTTCGGTGAGCGCTATAACTAAAAAATGGCTTTAGTTATAAATACTAAAAACTTTTTGGATTTATTTTCGGCTTTATGCTTATGCGAATGTTGTTGTAAGTCAAGCTGGATTAGCCAAAGCAACGCAGCAATAGAATTAATTCAACGACGCAGGCGAAACGCACGAATACAAATGAAAAATTTCGTGATCGTGATGATCCATTTGACTGTGATAAATCCATTTTTTTTGTGCGATATCTGCTATATTGCTTTCAACAAAAAAATAAAAATTACAACAACAAACACATTGGATAGACCAGAAAGTGGTTAAGGGTTAACAAAAAAAAATTTTTGTTTAAGAATATTTAACCAAATTTTTATTTCTAATTCTCACCACCAGAGGCTCTTAAAAATTATATATGGATAAGCTGGCGAACACATGAAACAAAAAATTTACCAAAGTTTGGTTAGTTTTTGCTGTTGCTTTAATCAGCCGTTAACCACAAAAAATACCTAACTCATTTGTTGAAAGCAATATAGCAATCGATTTTCCAAAAGCGCAGCTTGATCCATTATAAATGAATTGCACGTTCATTTGTTAAGGACGATTTATAGAAGCCTTTTTATTTATTTATTTATGTATCTTTTCAATATTTTAATAAACTTATTAAATATTCATATTTAATATTTAATATTTTGAATATCCACAGGTTTTAACATCTCTAAATATGCACTAAAATTTTTTGTCAGTGGCCAAATGTTATAACTACTAGTTTAGGAAAATTTGCAGTTAGCAAAATTTTAGCTGAATTATGGCCGGTTTTAATCACAAAAACAAAAAAATTAATAAATGTGATGTTCTATTCACCCAAATAGCTTTATTTAAATCAAAAACCATGGTTCATATCAGGTTTAGTGTTTTATTTACCCAAAATATCAAGAGCTTGTTTGATCTAGACCATATTTCAAAAATCGCATTTCTTTTTAATATTTACCCCCTCCCACTTTTTCCAAAAATTCACTAATACGTAGAGATGTCAATTTTTTATTAATTAAAATAACAGCTAAAAATCTAAATACATCATTTTGATTAATCGATAATTTAATTGCCTTCAAAATTCTTGGAGCCTCTATTGAAAAATTCGGTCTTTCAGGAACTAACTGACTTCTTTCTTGAATGCCCACAACTCGACAGTTAATTGTACCGGATATGTTTGGAGTACCAGGCCTAACAAACGAAAAAGGCACGCACAACTATCGAGCCGATAAGCTCCAACGCCAAACATTACATCAAGGATGAGCGAAAAATCTTGACTCAAATTGAGCTCTTGATGATGCTCTGCGGTTCCTCGTAATTTTCTCCAATTCAGGCCTTTCATGATGATTTGAAATTTTATGATTTTTATGATTTAAAAAGAAATAATTAAAAAATTAAAAATTTAATTTCGAAAAACGACCGACTACTACGACAATTTGCTTTGCATCCATCGGCGTATGCTGTTCCATATTGGATTAGGGATTTTGGAGATTTATTGAGGATAGGACAAGTCCGTTGCCTCAAACCCTCCATTACTCGGGGTTATGCTACTTTTGCAATGAGGCGGAATTGAATTATACTCGGTTGATTATTAAAGAACTCTGGAGATACAGAATTTTATTTCTGGGTCAATAAAGAGCGTTTCTCTTGAGCCTGTAAATATACTTTTTTTTATTTCAAAGGAATAGAAAAAGTTATAATTGGAGCAGTCGGAGTAGGATCTAAAAATATTAAAATATATGGAGATCCAGCGTTCGAATTTTTTTGTTTTATCCAAATAGAGCCGTGATTTGAAACAAAATTTTTCAGTAATTTGTCTAAGGGAGTAATGAAGTGAAGCAAAACAAAGTAAAGAAACGCACTACAACACCAAAGTGGAACGCCTAGAAAGGAGACAGCATACATTCGACGTAAATAGATTCAAAATAGCAAATCAACAAATGGAGCAGAGCTTGGTTGTACTAACTCAAAATTTGGTACAACCGCAATAATCAAGCAAAAGATCCAGGGTTCAAAAGGAAACCCGGTTCCTTCCAATTTTCAATAAACAACCGGGAACATTACCATTTTTCATGGTTTCTGTCACAAGAGTTCTGGAGGAATATCAAGGAGAAGCAGCGCCAGCTAACAAAATAGAAAGTAATTTTTATTACATCGAAGTTTTATTAAAATATCATATATTGCGCTATACACATATTCAGTGCAATAATATTGAATGCCTTTCTTTCTGATCAAATATGTATATACTAGTTTAATGCCCGCTGTGCCTAGGCACGAACATTTTAATACTTTAATACTGATCATCCACCCTTTGACCTCATACACACTGACCCATCGCCCATTAAACTCACCCTCAGATCTCCCGCCCACTGACCTCCCGCCCACTAAGCACCCACCCATTGACCTCATACACACTGACCCACCTCGGAAAAAAAGACACCGGTGCCACCTATCGGGTCCAAATTTTGTAAACTACTTTCTTTTTATTTAAATTTTATATGGTGTGAATTTGAGCCAAATCGTTCCATAAATAAGAATTTTCAGAAAAAAACGATACCAGCGCCACCTAGCGGAGCTGAATTCACCTTTTAAATCTTTTCCGGACTTCCACAAATAATTTAAGACCAAAATTAGCCAAATCGGTTCAGCCGTTCTCGAGTTTTAGCCAGTCTAACGAACAGCAATTGATTTTTATATATATAGATATTTACTTATGCAAATACAACAGTCTGACTTTATGAAACAAATGCTCTTGACACACAAAAAAATAATACATCGCTTTGAAATAACATACATCTACGTCCCATGTTCCATCCAGACATACGGTACAGATAGCATATAAAATCTTACTGAAGATCTTCTTGTTTTATGTTTTACATCTCATGCTTGCATCGGCTCCGATAAGTGCATGCGTGAACACAAAGATCCATAAATGGGAAACGGCCCCAAAATACAACAAAAAGACTGCTAAAATACCCCAAAAGACTCCTAAAATACCCCAAAATTTATATTATAACAGTTCTAGCGCCACCTAGCGGGGCTGAATTCACCTTTTAAACCTTTTCCGGACTTCCACAAATAATTTAAGACCAAAATTAGCCAAATCGGTTCAGCCGTTCTCGAGTTTTAGTCAGTCTAACGAACAGCAATTGATTTTTATATATATAGATATTTACTTATGCAAATACAACAGACTGACTTTATGAAACAAATGCTCTTGACACACAACAAAATAATACATCGCTTTGAAATAACATACATCTACGTCCCATGTTCCATCCAGACATACGGTACAGATAGCATATAAAATCTTACTGAAGATCTTCTTGTTTTATGTTTTACATCTCATGCTTGCATCGGCTCCGATAAGTGCATGCGTGAACACAAAGATCCATAAATGGGAAACGGCCCCAAAATACAACAAAAAGACTGATAAAATACCCCAAAAGACTCCTAAAATACCCCAAAATTTATATTATAACAGTTCTAGCGCCACCTAGCGGGGCTGAATTCACCTTTTAAACCTTTTCCGGGCTTCCACAAATAATTTAAGACCAAAATTAGCCAAATCGGTTCAGCCGTTCTCGAGTTTTAGCCAGTCTAACGAACAGCAATTGATTTTTATATATATAGATATTTACTTATGCAAATTGTTATAACCCATTGTACATATAATGTAAAATTGGCAACACTATACAAATGTCATTATTGCTAGTTTTTGATTCTTCTTCTTTTAGTCTCGTATTAACATTCGCAGAATAAAGAGTATTATAATAAGCCTTGAAAATTACGCGTGCTTTTTAATTAGGGTTCACGGCAATAAAATACATAACAGTGGCGACGAGAGAAAAAAAAAGAAGATTAAATTACAAAATAAATTTACTTCTACAAAATGGATGCCTCACAATTTGCGCAATTGTTAGAAGCCTTCAACAAATCACAACGTGACTTGCTAAAGCAAGTAAGTGCTAGTAGCAGTCAACAACAACAACCACAAGAACAGCAGCAGCCACCATTACAGGTTATGTGTGCTCCATTTGAGAACTTTGATGATAAAAAAGAAAACTTTAAGTTATACCATCAACGCTTCGGAAATTATTTGACCATGAAGGGTGTTATTACTAATAAATCACTTTGCCGTCAAATGCTTATAAACTCAATTGGACCTACACATTTTAAGTTGTTGGTTTCATTAATTGCCCCTAAGACAGTCAACGAAGTCGAGTACGACGACTTAATGAAAATGTTGGAAACTCATTTGTGCCCGAAAAAAAACATACTAGTAAGTCAACACCGATTTTTTTCCACATATCAAGGCGAAGAACATACAATAGCTGATTATGTGGCATTACTCCGGCGGGATACAAATGAGTGCGAGTTTGTGTCAAAGTGTGCCTGCAAGGCTGACATATCAAACATTTTACTTCGAGCCCAATTTATACGTGGCATTAACGACAACACAATCCGGGAGCAATTACTTCAATCGGAAGAAGACGATTTCAAAAAAATAGTACAAAAAGCTTTATCATTAGAAGCATCAAAAATCGATTGTCGTGAGCTGACTACAAAGCAACCCATCAATAACGCCGTAAACAAAATTCAAGCCAGAAATTCAAACCGTCGAAAAAGTCGTTCCAGGGCTCAGTCTTCAAGAGCACAAGGTCGTTCCAAATCTAGAATAAACTACGCCCAGTTGGGAATCGACAACTTGTGCATACGCTGTGGTAGAGACAACCACAAAACACAGGACTGCCGTACTAACCCACGTAATCTCAAGTGTAAATCGTGTGGAAAATGTGGTCACGTACAACAAGTGTGCATCAAAACATTAGTCAAAACTTCAAACCATAGTTCAACTCATAGAAATGATGATCATGACGAACCAGTTCACCAAATGTATGGTATTAACCAAATCGTCGATATATTTTACAATCAGCACAATAAAAATAACGATGCTGATAAGTACTATGCTACGGTGGAAATAAATGGACACCGTCAAAAATTTGAGGTCGACACTGGTGTTGGTTATACATTAATACCAAGGAATCAATACAATCAGCTGGAAATAAAAACACCACTGCAACCTTCAACAATTGCTTTCCGATCATATACTAAAAATATTATATTTCCTGATGGTAAAATCGAAGTTCAAGTCAAATACAACAACTGCACAGCAAAAGAGGAGTTGTATGTAGTTCCTCGCGAATACGATGCGCTCTTAGGCCGGGTATGGATTCGCCATTTAGGAATCAACCTTCATGAAGTGGACAGACATCATGTCAACAATATCAATGCATTAGACGAAAATAATTTTGATTCAATTTCAGATATTGTTGACAAGTTTGAGGACGTTTTTACAGAAAAAGTAGGTTGTGTTCCAAATTTTGAGGTCACACTCCAGCTTCGTCAAGGTTCGAAACCAATATTCTTCAAAGAACGAGAAGTTCCACATGCACTTCGAGAACGGGTTGAAAAGGAACTCGATGATTTAGAAGCAGCTGGGATTATTACAAAATGTGAAAGGAGTGATTGGGGATCTCCCCTAGTGATCATTACAAAACCAGACGGTGGTATTCGACTATGCGTCGATTATAAGCCAGGCGTTAATCCTCAACTAGTTTCTGCAAATTACCCAATAAGGCGTGTCGATGAAATATTAAATAATCTCAAAGGGTCAAAATATTTCTGTCGAC
This sequence comes from Nephrocerus scutellatus, assembly GCA_947095585.1. Taxonomy (NCBI): domain Eukaryota; kingdom Metazoa; phylum Arthropoda; class Insecta; order Diptera; family Pipunculidae; genus Nephrocerus; species Nephrocerus scutellatus. Next base: position 66,013,629 of record OX352764.1, on the reverse strand, counting down.
TTGACCTCTATAAAGCCTACCTGCATCTTCGAGTAAATCCAGAATCCAGGGAAATCCAAACAATATCAACCCATAAGGGAACATACAACGTAAATCGTCTATCGTTTGGCATTAAAACTGCGCCAGCGGAATTTAATCGCATCATTGAGCAAATTCTATCCGGATTAAACAAAACTATGTCATATTTCGATGACATTATAATACATGGCGCAACCGAGGCTGAATGTAAAAACAACTTGATAGAGTGTCTGAAACGTCTAAAACAACATGATCTACATCTAAATAAAACCAAATGCTCATTTTTGCAAACTCAGGTGGAATATCTGGGACACGTCGTACGCTATAATAAAATTTCAAAATCGCCTTCAAAAATTCAAGCAATCGGAAATATACCTCGACCGACTACAGCAGATGATGTCCGAAGATTTTTGGGCATGATAACGTATTACACCAGATTTATACCCGAAATGTCTTCGATAACATATCCATTACGTCAACTGCTCCAGAAAGATAACAAATTTAATTGGTCCGCAAAATGTGAAGCTGCGTTTATCAAACTTAAAAATATTGTTGCTAGTGATCAAGTCCTGATGCCTTTCGATCCGGAACTGCCAGTTATAGTCGCTTGTGATGCCAGTCCTACAGGTATAGCAGGCGTACTCTCACACCTAGTCAACGGCATAGAACGTCCAGTTGCTTACGCATCAAGGTCATTGACAACAGCTGAAACAAATTATAGCCAGTTAGATCGCGAAGCATTAGCAATCATCTTTACAATAAATCACTTTTTTATGTATCTCTACGGCAGGAAATTTCAACTAGTCACCGATAATCGTCCACTAACTCGCATTTTCCATCAACACAACAAGATGCCCGCCATTACAGCAGCAAGGTTACTGCGCTACGCCGAATTTCTGTCAAGCTTCGATTACGAAATAGTCTACAAGAAGGGATCGGAACACACAAATGTTGATTGTTTATCTCGTGCAACACAATTGAATGAAAAACCATCTACAGACAAAATTATCAGTGAAGAGGTAAATGAATTATGCAGTCAATCAATTTTCGAAATCTCCAGTGAACACATAAATGCGGCAACGTTAGCAGCAGAGACAGCAAAAGATCCAGAACTTTCAACAATCGTGGCAAATCTACAAAATGGTGCGGATAACGAGGGAAGATACACGCTCAACAATGGTGTTATATTCAAGGGCCAAAGAGTTCTCATTCCAAGTAGCCTCCAGTCTCAAATACTTCAAGAATTACATCACACCCATCCGGGGATTACGAAAATGAAGCAACTGGCGAGAAGATACTGTGTTTGGAAAGGAATCGACCGGGACATCGAGAGAATGGTACGTTCATGTGAAGCCTGTGTTGAAGTCCAAAATAAACCTCCAAAAGCCCCACTGCACCAGTGGCAAGAACCAGATGAAAACTGGGAAAGAATTCACATCGATTACGCAGGGCCTTTCCAAGACCATCATTTTTTAATTGTCGTCGATGCCAAGTCAAAATGGTCAGAATTTAAAGTCATACGCGACTCACCTACGACACAAAGTACTATAAGCCGTCTAACCGAAATTTTTTCCACGCATGGATTCCCATCAGTAATGGTATCAGACAATGCTTCAATTTTCACCAGTGAGCAATTCACATCTTTTTGCAGTAAAAATGGTATTTTCCAAAAATTAATCGCCCCGGGACATCCTAGTACAAATGGATTAGCTGAACGCAACGTGCAAACATTAAAACGCAAATTAAAAGCTATGTCATCGGAACCAGGGTCGTTGCAAAGTAAAGTTAACGAAATTCTTCAAAGATATAGAGCAACACCTCTCAGCTGTGGGAAGAGTCCAGCTGAACTTTACTTCAATAGACGAATACGAATTAAACTAGATGCGTTAAAGCCAACAATGAAATGTAATACTACAAAACCAATACCGGGTGTTCGTCGGATAAGTGTGGGAGAAAGAGTTCAAGTCATACATCTTCGAAACAACAAAACTGTATGGAAAATAGGTACGGTACTACGGAAACTTGGACAACTCCATTATGTTGTAAAGTTAGATGATGGATATACACTTAAACGTCACATAGACCAACTTAAAGCTACGAAAGTTCAACAACGTAAAGTACGTTTTGCACCAGACATTGCTGATGGCAACATTGATTCAAGTTCCTCGTCAAGTAATTCAAATACACCTTTAAATCAACAAAATCAATTTTACCGCCAGTATATTCTTGAAACTTCAAACCAACAAACGCAACCTAGTCAGGATCAAGCTGCACCCTTAAACCCTCCAGGGATCCAGGAGCTGCACATATCTCAACCAACTCAACCAATTCAGGGTCAAGCTATTCGTAGGTCTACAAGACCACGCAACATGCCAACTCATCTTCGTGATTATGTTCCATGAATAATTCTTCAGTTCTCAATTAAGCGTGGGAGATTGTTATAACCCATTGTACATATAATGTAAAATTGGCAACACTATACAAATGTCATTATTGCTAGTTTTTGATTCTTCTTCTTTTAGTCTCGTATTAACATTCGCAGAATAAAGAGTATTATAATAAGCCTTGAAAATTACGCGTGCTTTTTAATTAGGGTTCACGGCAATAAAATACATAACACAAATACAACAGACTGACTTTATGAAACAAATGCTCTTGACACACAACAAAATAATACATCGCTTTGAAATAACATACATCTACGTCCCATGTTCCATCCAGACATACGGTACAGATAGCATATAAAATCTTACTGAAGATCTTCTTGTTTTATGTTTTACATCTCATGCTTGCATCGGCTTCGATAAGTGCATGCGTGAACACAAAGATCCATAAATGGGAAACGGCTCCAAAATACAACAAAAAGACTGCTAAAATACCCCAAAAGACTCCTAAAATACCCCAACATTTATATTATAACAGTTCTACCTGCTCCATATCTACCACACATTTTATATTTTACCTTTACTTTCATAAAAGCATTTTTTTTTAAATTTTGTTTAATATTATTTTAAACTTTTTAGTTTTTAATGAAAAATGTATAAATAACTTCAATAACATGAAGATGGGATGGTTATTTGGAAACCTCTAGAGGCCTCAAAATACAACAAAAAGACTCCTAAAATACCCCAAAAGACTCCTAAAATACCCCCCCAAAAACCCTCTCAAGCTAAGCGTGGTGCTTTGAATTGTTGTGTTTTTTTTTAGCGTCAAATATTCCAGATTTCCATTATAAACATTGCAGCAATGTTCATTTATATTATAACAGTTCTAGCTGCTCCATATCTACCACACATTTTATATTTTACCTTTACTTTCATTAAAGCATTTTTTATAAAAAAAAATTTGTTTAATATTATTTTATTTTATACTTTTTAGTTTTTAATGAAAAATGTATACTTCCATAACATGAAGATGGGATGGTAATATGGAAACCTCAAAGAGGCCCCAAAATACCACCAAAAGGGAAACGCACATGTGCCAAACCGCACGCACCAGAGAGCAGAGAATAACTATAAACTCATAAATAAGTTTGTAAATAAACAAAAAAAAACTACAACGACATCAACACTAACTTAAACATAACTACAAATGCATCATCGTTCAATATAACGACCACACTAACTTCATGTAACACCCAAACTATTGTGGTGGCAATGGCGGACAATGGCCGACCATGCACCACTATACTATTTCTTAATGAGGCCACTTTACGCAATTTAGAAAAACACTTCCATTTACTACAAATGAATCGGATTTATTTGTTAAGATAATTAAACATTTCAAAAGATGATTAAACAAATTAAGTTGAGTATTATTTAATTTTAAAGGAAATTAACAAAATGAATAAATGGTACTCGATTAATAAAAATTACGACTTCTTGTCGGGCGGAGAAATGCGAAGCGAGTGAAGTTGGGTATTCCTTTTCTCCCTTTTACATTTTCGATAAAGAAATACGATTCGAAATCGTTACGGTCGAAACACAATTGAAACATCAGGAATCATGACGTTCTCATTCTCGTTCGCTGCGTGACATACAATTAAATGACAATATATAAATTTTGGCTTTTTGCTTTTTACGTTGATTGACCGCCACACTATAACTACACCGTTAACAACATCGCTAACAATAACAATCATTACAAACGACTTCACCACAAAACAAATTGCAATGAAAACAAAAAGAAACAAGGCATCCCCCGAAAAAACTAATCAACGTAAAGCCAAAAAACAAAAAAACAAAAATACCCTAAAAAATATTGGCTAAACTGGCTATTTGAGATTTAAAAGCAGCATAAAAGAGATTCAAATGCTTAGCGTGGTGCTTTGAATTTTTGTGCTTTTTTTATCGTCAAATATTCCAGATTTCCATTATAAACATTGCAGCAATGTTCATTTATATTATAAAAGTTCTAGCAGCTCCATATCTACCACACATTTTATATTTTACCTTTACTTTCATTAAAGCATTTTTTATAAAAAAATTTTGTTTAATATTATTTTATTTTATACTTTTTGTTTTTAATGAAAAATGTATATATAACTTCCATAACATGAAGATGGGATGGTAATATGGAAACCTCTATAGGCCTCAAAATACAACAAAAAGACTGCTAAAATACCCCAAAAGACTCCTAAAATACCCCAAAAGACCCTCCCCAAAAACCCTCTCAAGCTTAGCGTGGTGCTTTGAATTGTTGTGCTTTTTTTAGTGTCAAATATTCCATTATATTTCCATTATAAACATTGCAGCAATGTTCATTTATATTAAAACAGTTCTAGCAGCTCCATATCTACCATATATTTTATATTTTATCTTTACTTTCATAAAATCATTTTTTTTTTAAATTTTGTTTAATATTATTTTATTTTATACTTTTTAGTTTTAAAAATGTATATATAACTTTAATAACAAGAAGATGGGATGGTTATATGGAAACCTCTAGAGGCCCCAAAATACCACAAAAAGACTCCTAAAAGACCCCAAAAGACTCCTAAAATACCACAAAAGACACCCCCAAAAACCCTCACAAGACAATCGAGACCTTAAGACACCATCAATGCCACCTTAAGACCCCTTTAAAGACGACCCTTTCAAAACTTACTCAAGACTGCTCTCAAGACCCCATAGAGACTCCATTTATATCCCCTCAAAAGTCCACCAAAGACTCTCCCAAAACCCCCTGAAACCTCCTCGACCACTCGCAAAACTCGGCGAAAACCTCCTAAAGATACCCTCCAAAACCTCTTAAGACATACTCAAGACCCAATCAATACTTCCCTCAAAACACTTTCATGACCCTACTAAAGATCTCCTCAAAACCCCTAAGACCACCTCCGGGATTCCTTAAAACCATTTTAAGAGCCCCTCAAGATCCCGGCAAGGATCCACTTGGGGCTATATTAAAATACCCTCAATACCACCATCGAGAATACCTAAAGACCCCTCAAAACCCCCTTAAGACTCTACTCACAACCCTCTCAAAACCACCTTTAGCCCCACTCAAGACCACCTAAAAAAACAATACCTTCAAGACCACCTAAAACCCCTCAAGAATCCCACTCACGGCTCTCTTAAAATACACTCAAAACCCCCTTAAGACCTTCTCAAGACCCTCCTCACGACAACCTTAAAATCCTCTTAAGACCCTCTCGAGACCGCCGCAACACCACCTAAAGACCTCCTCAACGTCACATAAAGACCAAATTCAAACCCACTCTTAAACCTCTTAAGACCCAAAAAGACCCTCAAGGCTACTCAAGTCTCTTAAAAACTACTTAAGACCTCCTTAAGACCACTTTCGACCCTCCCAAGGCGCCTTCAAACCCCAATCAAGTCTACCTCAAGACCCCCTCAAGATTACACTAAAGATCCTCTCAAATCCTTCTTAAGACTCTCTTAAGACCCCACTAAAGATTCTCTTGAAACCCTCTCGAGACCGCCGTCAATACCTCCGTAAAGACCCCCTCAAGATTCCACTCGCAACCATCTTAAAAGCCCCTTAAGATCCGCTCAAAACCAACTAAACACCTCCTCAAGTCCTCTCACAAAACCTTCTTAAGGCTGCTCGAGAATCTCTTAAAACCTCTCACGACCCTCTAAAAATCCCCTCTAGACATTCTTAAGATCTCTCAAAACGCCACTAATTACCCTCTCAAAACCCCCTCAAGACACCCCTCAATAACTCCTCAAGAACACCTCAATATCCTCAATATCCTCTAAAGACCTTCGCAATAACACACTAAACACCCTATCAAAATCCCCTCAAGACCCCCCATCAAGAATCCCACTGAAGACCCTCCCAAACCCGCTCACGATCTATCTTAAAACGCCCTTAAGACCACTTAAAGACCCCCTCAAGACCTCCTCAAGACTCCCTCAAGACTACCTCAAGACCCTCTAAAGACCACGTAAGAACCTCTTGAAACTAGCTCAAGACCACCGTCAAGACCACGTAAAAACCACTTCAAAACCACCTCAAGACCCTCCAAAACCCACCAAAGGATTCCCAGAAGACCCCTTACAACCCCCAAAAACCATCTTTAGACTCCCTTAAAACCCCACTCAAAACCCCCTTAAAACAACCTCAACACCCCTTCAAAGCTACCTCGGGGGCAACCCAACCCCTCCTCAAGAACCCCTCAAGACTCCTCTCAAGACCCCAAGGACCCAACTCAAGTCCCTCTCAAAACTCCAACACGACATCAAACGACCTCAAGGCCCCTTAAGAACCCATTAAAACCCCATTTAAGATCCCTATAAGACGCCACTCAATACCCCATTAAGACTATCTCAAGACGCCTCAAGACCGCCTTAAATCCGCCTCAAGATCCCACTTAAGACTCTGTTAAAACCACTTTAAGGTCCCATCAAGACCCCCTACCTCCACAACACTCCCCTCAAGACCCCAAAAGAATACTCCTCAAGATCCGCCTCCGAAAAGTCTTCCACATAAACGGGAACAAGACCGTCAAATAACAGAATTTAAACAACGTGACAGAATGACATATAAGACCCTGTTAAAACCACCTTAAGATCCCCTCAAGAAATATTTCTGCACGGGTGGCAGTCAGGATAACAGGATCACTTAGTTTCGTTTCCATGGTGTTGCACATTGCACTGTATGCACAAAATCAGGGGCATTATTAGGTACCACATGGAGATAACTGGTGATCAATGAAATTTACATAGGAATACAATAACAGTTTTACCGACAGGCCATAATGAGAGTAGAACATTTTCGAGAAAAGAAAATTATTTTACTAGTTTGGAGTATATGAGCGAATACGACAATTTTTTGGGAAAAATGTTTGCAGTTGCAAAAATACGGAAACCAAGGTAGCGGTCATATAAATTACTTTTCACACTACCATAGACGAAAGTCACTATAACCTAGCCCCGAAAGTAGGCATTATTCACACTAGTGTGAAGAATATGCTATTGTCATTTACTGCAGTCTCAGCGAACACACATTCACACAGTAGTTTTGCATTGCGCATGAGCATTTTAGCAGAAAAATTAAATTGGTGGTGTGAAAAATAGCGTACATTACTCGTACAAAAGTGCCTATCGAATGCTCGTAAAAGCTTCTTACTCCCAAGATAACCCCCACTTTCCTAGCTCGTTACGTAATAAACTATATCACATCAGACGTGTGATGAATTTTTACAAATATGTAATTGCCAATTCTCTTATGGCACACATTGTGGAAGAAATAAAATGCGCAAAGTATTTTATCATTTGCTATATTGCTTTCAACAAAAAAATAAAAATTACAACAACAAACACATTGGATAGACCAGAAAAGGTTTAGCGTTAACCAAAAAAAAAAAAAAAACCACAAAAAATACCTAACTCATTTTGTTGAAAGCAATATAGCAAATGTTGTATTGTGACTATTGTGAGGTTGTTTTTGAGTGTGAAGTTATTTTCACTGTTATATAACTAAATAATAAAAGCTGTATTTTATATGCCGAGGAATAAAGAATACGAATGTCAAAACAAGCAAAACAGCAGGTTTTCCTATTCCAAAGAAGGAATAGATAGTGCAATTGGTGTTGTAATTCCTTATTCCTCGGCAATAAAATACGGCTAAAATTGTAAGCAAAAGGATATGCTTACCAAACCAACTGTAAAACTAGATCAATTGTTTTTGTGTACTAAAAAAAGTCTTTATTATACTTAGTTTACTTAATTCAATTGTTTTTATTAAATAAATAAAAAATTAATTCAATATATATATATGCATATAAAAATTTTTAATTATACCATAGTATTTTTCATTTCAGTCTTATTAAATTCTCTATATTAACTTCACTTTCCCGTGAGTCGGTCGTCGGTCGTCTGTCGTGGAATCTTGCGATCAATTTTTAACCCACTTCACAAAGCCCGATTTTATTGAAATTTTGCACACATGTGTATTTCCGGAGTAAACACTTTCTATTAATTAATTATTAATTTGAGTCCCGTCGGGCCACGGGGTCGGTCGGCTCCCATACAAATATTTTACAAAATTTTACTCGATTTTCTTCAAATTTTATACATTTTTTCTTTGATGGACAACACTTTTTGTAAAAATTTTGGAGACCCCGGACCCGGGGTTCGTGGGGACCCATAAAATTTTTTTAAAAAATTAACCCGATTTTCTTCAAATGTTATATACGTATGTATCTCCGATGGAAAACACTTTTTGTAAAATTTTGGAGACCCCGGGCCCTAGGGTCATTGGGTCCCAAAATTTTATTTTTTAAAATTAATCCGATTTTTTTAAATTTTATATATATGTGTATCTCCGATGGACAACAACACTTCCATTAGAGAATTTACATGAAAAACTTTAATTCCTATTAAAATTTGAGTCCCGTCGGGCCACGGGGTCGGTCGGCTCCCATACAAATATTTTACAAAATTTTACTCGATTTTCTTCAAATTTCATAAATTTTTTCTTTGATGGACAACACTTTTTGTAAAAATTTTGGAGACCCCGGACCCGGGGTTCGTGGGGACCCATAAAATTATTTTTTAAAATTAACCCGATTTTTTTAAATTTTATATATATGTGTATCTCCGATGGGCAACAACACTTCCATTAGAGAATTTACATGAAAAACTTTAATTCCTATTAAAATTTGAGTCCCGTCGGGCCACGGGGTCGGTCGGCTCCCATACAAATATTTTACAAAATTTTACTCGATTTTCTTCAAATTTTATACATTTTTTCTTTGATGGACAACACTTTTTGTAAAAATTTTGGAGACCCCGGACCCGGGGTTCGTGGGGACCCATAAAATTTTTTTAAAAAATTAACCCGATTTTCTTCAAATGTTATATACGTATGTATCTCCGATGGAAAACACTTTTTGTAAAATTTTGGAGACCCCGGGCCCTAGGGTCATTGGGTCCCAAAATTTTATTTTTTAAAATTAATCCGATTTTTTTAAATTTTATATATATGTGTATCTCCGATGGACAACAACACTTCCATTAGAGAATTTACATGAAAAACTTTAATTCCTATTAAAATTTGAGTCCCGTCGGGCCACGGGGTCGGTCGGCTCCCATACAAATATTTTACAAAATTTTACTCGATTTTCTTCAAATTTCATAAATTTTTTCTTTGATGGACAACACTTTTTGTAAAAATTTTGGAGACCCCGGACCCGGGGTTCGTGGGGACCCATAAAATTATTTTTTAAAATTAACCCGATTTTTTTAAATTTTATATATATGTGTATCTCCGATGGGCAACAACACTTCCATTAGAGAATTTACATGAAAAACTTTAATTCCTATTAAAATTTGAGTCCCGTCGGGCCACGGGGTCGGTCGGCTCCCATACAAATATTTTACAAAATTTTACTCGATTTTCTTCAAATTTTATACATTTTTTCTTTGATGGACAACACTTTTTGTAAAATTTTTGGAGACCCCGGACCCGGGGTTCGTGGGGACCCATAAAATTTTTTTAAAAAATTAACCCGATTTTCTTCAAATTTTATATACGTATGTATCTCCGATGGAAAACACTTTTTGTAAAATTTTGGATACCCCGGGCCCTAGGGTCATTGGGCCCCAAAATTTTATTTTTTAAAATTAACCCGATTTTTTTAAATTTTATATATATGTGTATCTCCGATGGACAACACTTTTTGCAAAAATTGCAAGTTTTTGGAGTAAACGGGCCCTGAGGCCCGAAGGGTGCCCACATAAATTTTTTAAAAATTAGCTCGATTTTCTTCAAATTTTAAACAGATGTGTATCACTGATGGACAAAACTTTTTCTAAATTTGTTGGAGTGTTAGGGCCCTGAGACCCGTGTGGTGTCCATGTAAATTTTTTAAAAATTAGCCCGATTTTCTTCACATTTTACCACATACCCACCTCCATTAGAGAATTTACATGAAAAACTTTAATTCTTATGGGTTGTTTTTTTTTTCTAAATGAAATTAAATACTTCATTCTGATATGATCCAAATTTTTTTTTTATTTCGAATTTTAGTATTAATATGGTTTTTTCCTAAAAATTCTAGCGAAGGTTGATTTTTTGGTTGTCGGTTGGTCGTTTTCCATAAATAACCATTGTACCGTATAGCGAAAACATATTTGGGTTGCGATTATGTGCATTTCGACTTTCCGTCACATTTGTCGATATTTCAACTAAACGCGATTATTGAGTCATCCGACTCGTGTTAATTCCGAATAAATTGTTGTTGTTTCAGTCGAACACATATTTGGAACTCGACTGTGAAGTTAATGTAATTAAAAGGATTATTTTTGTATGAAATCGAACGTGTGATTAACTTTTAAGTAATAATTATTAATTTTTTAATGTTAATTTTTTTTTAACTTGACTTACAGGATGAATTACTGTAAGGCCAGCAGAGGGAGCTACATCGACGAAATTGTTTTTCATGCTTAAATTGGAGACTCCAACCTGCACAATAAAATTTAATTACACTTACATTTTCATAATGGAACTGCATTTCAAGGCTTTTAATAATATAAATGCACTTATTAAATTTAATTATTAAAAATAATTAAAATAAAAATAAGTCAAAAAAACCAAGTAAAAAACCCTTAGATTATAAAAAATGTTTATTTTTACAAGCCAAGCGCTAAGTTTATTTTAACGCTTACTACAAAAAAGGGTTTTTTGTCGTACATGCTTAGATAATTGCGATATGTCGAAATTATGACTTTAAGCATTTCGACTTGTCGTAAGTCAAAAGTCGAAATACGACAGATACATAATCGGCCCTGTGTATATTTTGGAAAATTTACCGCTCAACAACACATCCATCAAAACAATGTATACAAAATATTTTCGACTGTCGTGTTCGAATCGCCGAGAAAAAATCTGATGTCGTTTTAATTTGTTTTAGAAATCAGGGCTCTAGCACAGATTTTTTTCTCATCAAATCGAACACGAAAGGTGTGTTGTTGAGTAGTTAGTGAAAAGAAATGAAAGACTACCACAATTTACAGTTCTGTTAGAGGGGAATTACTGCGTTTCAAAGAACCTGGTTTGAGTTGGATTGGGTTGTAATTTATTATCGTATATCGTTAATGCAAAATGGCGTTACGCGTTTCCATGTTTTCAGGTTGAAACAGAATTGAAATTTTGACAAAATAATACAAGATCCGACGTCTACTTACAAAATAATAAAAATCGTCATTTTGAATTTCAACTCTACTCAAACCAGGTATTTTCGTTGAGTTCAAACTGAGTTTAACGAAAATTCAACTTACCCTGTTTTTATGAGCGTTAACCCAGGTTCAACCTGGTTAGATTTTTGTTGTAATTCCTTATTCCTCGGCAAATAAAATATTGCTGTCATTTACTACGGACGTCAAAATTTCTACATGACAAATGTGTAATTATGTGGCGTGGTTGTTTATTTACATTCACAGTGGTAGGAAATTAATTGCGTAATTAATAGTTTTAGTGAATTAAATAAAAAAGAAAATGCATTCCGTAGCAAAAGGTTCGGTCGAAGAAATATACAATCTAATATCTAAGAAGTTTAAGTCTATTACTAAGGATCCAGATAAATTTCTCAAGTAAGAACTTTGCTTAACCTTAAATTATTATATTAAATTATTTTATTTACACGTGCTATTTTGGTTGGATTTTTAGTAATGAAGCCAAGATGAGCGATGGCATATTGGAGTTGCTTCAAGAGGTTTATTGCTTTACCATATATAAAGATGAGGCAAACAAAATTTCAAGTGACATTCTGCCGGAACTTGTTTTAGAGGACCTGGAAGAGGAACAGATTTGGCAACAAATTGAGATTAGAAATAACATTGTGTGGCCTCAATTTTTAGAAAAGTCTTCGAACTTTCTTTCGATGCGAAATGACAAACTCGAAATACATTTTTCGGAAAAAACAGTAGAGCGCAGTGAAAGTGGTAGTATTGAAGACATTTGCGAGCAAGACGAAGAAAGTATAGAGGAAGAATTGGAAAAAGAATATAACAAAAAAATTAGCTATGACAAAGGAGAAGCTACAAGGAATTCAGTCTCATTCATAAGAAAAAAGCAGTCATCAGTGGTAGACGACGAGTTTTTCAAACTAGCAGAGATGAAAGCGTTTTTAGAAACAGAGGACGCGAAAGAGATCCACAGGCAGAAAGGAAAGTCGGTTAAAAATGAAGAAGATGATATTAATTATTTCGAAGACAACTTTGGTGACGAAGAAGAGGATAACTTTGAATACAAGGATTTTTTTGATTTCGATGAAAGTTTAGAGGCACCCAATGCTAGCCTATTGACGCAAAAAAATTCTGATATCGATCAAAATGAAAAAGATGAAGAATTCCGTGATCGCAATGAATTAGAGAAGGAATTTAAAGAAACAAATATTACTATAGATAAAAACAGCGAGAATCAATTAAATGTCAAATGCAACAAAGCAACCAGAGAAAGTGATTCCGATGATGAAATGGAGAAGTATGATAATAAGCCCAAATCTTCGTTTGAGTTACGGCAAGAACGATTAAACAATCGTATTAAAGATTACGAAAATGAAGTCCTAGGAGAGAAGCCTTGGCAGCTGAAAGGTGAAATTCAAGGTACACATCGACCTCAAAATTCGCTACTCGAGGAAATTTTAGAATTTGATGCAACCACTCGTCCCGCTCCCATTATCACAGAGGAAACAACACTCCGACTTGAGGATATCATCAAACAAAGAATAAAGGACCAATCGTGGGATGATGTTGTCCTGAAAATTAAGCCTTTACACACTCCACAGGAATATCGAAAACAATTGGTACTCGATCAGGAAAAGAGTAAACAATCGCTTGCACAAATTTACGAGAAAGAATATCGTAATGAACTAGAGAAACTTAATCATAACGGTGCCGAATCAGCCGGTGAAGAACCAAAAGAACATAAGGAAATTCGTAATTTAATGGTTGCACTATTTGTTAAGTTAGACGCATTATCTAATTTTCATTTTACCCCGAAACCGGTCGCTCCAGAACCGAAGATAATAACAAATACACTCGCGGTTAACATGGAAGAAGTTGCTCCAGAGGCAATCAGCAATGCAAAATTATTGGCACCGGAAGAAATTCGTAAAAGAGCTAAGGGGGACATTCTTGGAAAGAGTGAACGTTCAAAAACAGACAAAAATCGCGATAGAAGACACAAAAAGCAAAAACAAAAGTCAATACATAAGGCTATTGAAGAAAGAGATATTCAGAAGCAAAAAATGGGTGTACAAATATCAAAGAAGGAGGAGCAAGCAAAACTTTTGAAGAGTATTACAAAACACAGAAATGTTGAAAAGGTTTGTACACTGATTTATGTGAGAAATAAAATTTTTACGCACGTAATTTAATAATCTTCCAGGTAATCGTAAGCACTGAACGAGCATCCCTGAAATCTTCAAAGGCATTCTTCTCGAAACTTCAAGAAGCATCAGTTCACCCTAGAATAGAAAAAAAGAAAAAGCTAGATGTGAAAACACTATCTGCTAAGAAACTTAAATTATAAGCCTCTTAATAATGGCAACAAATTCATGTTAGCTAATAAAAATACATTTTTAATTTAAAACGTTAAAAACTAGTATTGTGCGTAGCAGTTTGCTTTGATCTGAAACAAATTTCAAACTCGCGTTGAATTTTTTTTTATTGCGATTTGTTGTCTTTTTTTGTAATTTGTCAATGTTTATCCAGTTCTGAGCTATGTTTAAAGTCTCTAGCTCTGGGAACTTAGTTTAAAATCAATTACAAAATTCCACCCGCACAGACCGACATACACGAAAGTGAGCTCATAAAAACGTTTTAAAATAAAAATTAATTAAAATAATAAAAAATATTATTAACGGTTGGATTTACACCAAAGACGTACCCTTAAATCGCTAGGCTATATGCCTGCCACAACTTGGCCAAGCGTAAGAAGGACACAACAGATGCATGTGAGCTTGTGTTTTGAATACAAACGGATCGTATTGATGCGAAAATACATAGCTTGACAAAGCATTATACATACGTGTTCTATGGCTAAAGAAATAATGTCTAAACTCATTCTGGAGATGGGCTTAAAAGTGAACTGATGATAACGTGTGATTTATGCGGAAACGGCTTCTTCCTTTGAGCACCACTGGTGGTAGTAAAAATAATAATAGTGATAAGTACGAAACATTCCTGCGGTGTTCAAGCGAATCAATGTCATGCTGCTCTGAATTCTATTTAGAAGATGCAAGGTAGTTTTACGTGCACTTGACCAGCTATGATAATTATACTCAAGATTGCGGCAAATATGCGCCTTGTAAATAGTATACAGTGGGCGCCGTGGCTCAGTGGATAAGTGCATGGACTTCTGAACAGCAGGTTTGTGGCTCGAATCCCAGTAACACCAAAAGTATTTTTCACTGTCCCCACCTCGCGAATGTCTGACAAACGTCCGAGAGTAATAACTTGTCACGGAAAGCTTTTAAATTCGCGGTTCGGATACGGCAATAATAACATAACACACAAATAATAGAGGGAAGCTAGGCCCAACGGTCTTTCGCGCCAAATATTATTATTTATAAATAGTATAAAGAGGTGGTTAAAAATTTCATAAAATCAGTTTGTAAATGCAGCCGATTTTAACGTTTTACATTCACAATTCATTTTCAAATAACCGATTATGATCATCGAGGACTCGGTAGCAAAATCATTCGAATGATTTCATCATCGATTATTTGCACGAGTACTTGGAAGCGAAATCATTCGAATGATTTTATTATCGATTATGAACATCGGGGACTCGGTAGCAAAATCATTCGAATGATTATTTCTCTTTTCCTTTCACTCACCGCACCGCGCATGTAGAGTTGTTCGGGTAGTAACTATTCGTTTTTAATACCCGTTACATGCAACTACCCGAAGTAACGGTTACTTTAACGATATACTCTTCGTTACTTTTTATTATTTTATTAGTGCATCATGTTCGCATGGACGAAAATTTATTGTTATGGTTTTGTGTAGTGACTAGAGATGTATAGGAAATTATGCAAGGTGAAGAGAGTAATACTCTTACTTATGTTATTGTATACAATAAACGACGATGTTCAACAGCAGAACCCGAGGTTGATGCAATCGAGATGCATCGGTCTCATTATTTTTTATTTTATATTTCTTTTTCTTGCGAGTGTCCGAGAAAGGAGGACGCCCATAACAGAGCCCGGTATGCCATGGAAGGCTGTTTCAAACCGAAGGTCGCCAGGTATTCGGAGTCGGTATACTAGCGACTAAGAGTCCTCTTTTTTTTTATAATTAAACTTATTGCCAAGGGAATACTCCCTGAATGACTTGCGCCACGGCAATAAGGTGGACTGAGCCCTTTATTAAAATTAAGAATTAAATCGGAGAAATGTGATTTACAATATATCACATTTCTCACGTTTGTAGCCGGTTTCAATATTTTATTTTCTCGGAATTCTCCCTGATTAATTGAAAAAAGCAATACGTAAACAACGTTCACGAAACTAAAACGACGCGAGTCCAAATGCTTTAATGAATGGATCATGGTCAAGGGGGCGCCGTGGCTCAGTGGTAGTGCACAAGCTGCTGCGCAGGGGGTTCAGGTTCGAATCCCAGCAACACCAAAAGTATTTTTCACGGTGTCCCAACTCTCGCGAATGGGTAACAAACGTTCCGAGAGTAATTAATACCTTATCACGGAAAGCTTCTCAATTGGCCGTTCGGATCCGGCCTTAAATTGTAGGTCCCTTCCATTTGTGTCCAAAAATTAACATGTGCAGCACAAATGGTCGCGAGAAGTTAGGCCTTGGACCGCAATGGCCTGTCTCTATCGCGCTAAATATTATTATGGTCAAGGAAAACTACAAAAAACCTTAACCAATAAAATATTAAAAAAAAAATGACATACGTGAGCCTTCAAAATTCTTGGAGCCTCTATTGAAAAATTCGGTCTTTCAGGAACTAACTGACTTCTTTCTTGAATGCCCACAACTCGACAGTTAATTGTACCGGATTTGTTTGGAGTACCAGGCCTAACAAACGAAAAAGGCACGCACAACTATCGAGCCGATAAGCTCCAACGCCAAACATTACATCAAGGATGAGCGAAAAATCTTGACTCAAATTGAGCTCTTGATGATGCTCTGCGGTTCCTCGTAACTTTCTCCAATTCAGGCCTTTCATGATGATTTGAAATTTTATGATTTTTATGATTTAAAAAGAAATAATTAAAAAATTAAAAATTTAATTTCGAAAAACGACCGACTACTACGACAATTTGCTTTGCATCCATCGGCGTATGCTGTTCCATATTGGATTAGGGATTTTGGAGATTTATTGAGGATAGGACAAGTCCGTTGCCTCAAAACCTCCATTACTCGGGGTTATGCTACTTTTGCAATGAGGCGGAATTGAATTATACTCGGTTGATTATTAAAGAACTCTGGAGATACAGAATTTTATTTCTGGGTCAATAAAGAGCGTTTCTCTTGAAAATGTAAATATACTTTTTTTTATTTCAAAGGAATAGAAAAAGTTATAATTGGAGCAGTCGGAGTAGGATCTAAAAATATTAAAATATATGGAGATCCAGCGTTCGAATTTTTTTGTTTTATCCAAATAGAGCCGTGATTTGAAACAAAATTTTTCAGTAATTTGTCTAAGGGAGTAATGAAGTGAAGCAAAGCAAAGTAAAGAAACGCACTACAACACCAAAGTGGAACGCCTAGAAAGGAGACAGCATACATTCGACGTAAATAGATTCAAAATAGCAAATCAACAAATGGAGCAGAGCTTGGTTGTACTAACTCAAAATTTGGTACAACCGCAATAATCAAGCAAAAGATCCAGGGTTCAAAAAGAAACCCGGTTCCTTCCAATTTTCAATAAACAACCGGGAACATTACCATTTTTCATGGTTTCTGTCACAAGAGTTCTGGAGGAATATCAAGGAGAAGCAGCGCCAGCTAACAAAATAGAAAGTAATTTTTATTACATCGAAGTTTTATTAAAATATCATATATTGCGCTATACACATATTCAGTGCAATAATATTGAATGCCTTTCTTTCTGATCAAATATGTATATACTAGTTTAATGCCCGCTGTGCCTAGGCACGAACATTTTAATACTTTAATACTGATCATCCACCCATTGACCTCATACACACTGACCCATCGCCCATTGAACTCACACCAACAGATCTCCCGCCCACTGACCTCCCGCCCACTAAGCACCCACCCATTGACCTCATACACACTGACCCACCTCGGAAAAAAAGACACCAGTGCCACCTATCGGGTCCAAATTTTGTCAACGACTTTCTTTTTATTTAAATATTATATGGTGTGAATTTGAGCAGAATCGTTCCATAAATAAGAATTTTCGGGGAAAAAAAAAGACACCAGCGCCACCTATCGGGTCCAAATTTTGTAAACGACTTTCTTTTTATTTAAATATTATATGGTGTGAATTTGAGCCAAATCGTTCCATAAATAAGAATTTTCAGAAAAAAACGATACCAGCGCCACCTAGCGGGGCTGAATTCACCTTTTAAACCTTTTCCGGACTTCCACAAATAATTTAAGACCAAAATTAGCCAAATCGGTTCAGCCGTTCTCGAGTTTTAGCCAGTCTAACGAACAGCAATTGATTTTTATATATATAGATATTTACTTATGCAAATACAACAGACTGACTTTATGAAACAAATGCTCTTGACACACAACAAAATAATACATCGCTTTGAAATAACATACATCTACGTCCCATGTTCCATCCAGACATACGGTACAGATAGCATATAAAATCTTACTGAAGATCTTCTTGTTTTATGTTTTACATCTCATGCTTGCATCGGCTTCGATAAGTGCATGCGTGAACACAAAGATCCATAAATGGGAAACGGCCCCAAAATACAACAAAAAGACTGCTAAAATACCCCAAAAGACTCATAAAATACCCCAAAATTTATATTATAACAGTTCTAGCGCCACCTAGCGGGGCTGAATTCACCTTTTAAAACTTTTTCGGACTTCCACAAATAATTTAAGACCAAAATTAGCCAAATCGGTTCAGCCGTTCTCGAGTTTTAGCCAGTCTAACGAACAGCAATTGATTTTTATATATATAGATATTTACTTATGCAAATACAACAGACTGACTTTATGAAACAAATGCTCTTGACACACAACAAAATAATACATCGCTTTGAAATAACATACATCTACGTCCCATGTTCCATCCAGACATACGGTACAGATAGCATATAAAATTTTACTGAAGATCTTCTTGTTTTATGTTTTACATCTCATGCTTGCATCGGCTTCGATAAGTGCATGCGTGAACACAAAGATCCATAAATGGGAAACGGCCCCAAAATTCAACAAAAAGACTGCTAAAATACCCCAAAAGACTCCTAAAATACCCCAAAATTTATATTATAACAGTTCTAGCGCCACCTAGCGGGGCTGAATTCACCTTTTAAACCTTTTCCGGACGTCCACAAATAATTTAAGACCAAAATTAGCCAAATCGGTTCAGCCAAAATCCCTCTCAAGCTAAGCGTGGTGCTTTGAATTGTTGTGCTTTTTTTAGCGTCAAATATTCCAGATTTCCATTATAAACATTGCAGCAATGTTCATTTATATTATAACAGTTCTAGCAGCTCCATATCTACCACACATTTTATATTTTACCTTTACTTTCATTTTTTTTGTTTTTTTTTTTTTTTGTTTGTTTTGGGGAAGGAGGAAAATCTTGAAAGAGACACAATGTGGGGACTGTGGGACTCACACCCACTAAAAACCTCCTCCCTTGTTAGTATTAAAACTAGTCTTGATAGGCTAACTATTAATTTTCGTGTCAGTTCTTTTGGATTGTACTAAATAATTTTAAACAGTTGGAAAACTAATTAGTTTTCCAGCGCTACTAAAATTTTTTTTAAATTTAACCCAACTCTAACGGGTTGGTCCGTTTAAGTCGCCTCACAACATTTTGATTGTGAAGCAAACTTGAGGCTACCACATTAACGTGTTGGTTTAGCCGAACTTTATGCTTTGCAGCAAATTTCTTTATTTCCTCCACCACTGATGGGATTTTGATGTCTCTATGAATATCAGTATTGCGAACATACCAAGGTGCATTCAGTATATTGCGTAGTACTTTGTTTTGAAAAGTTTGGATACTTTGAAGATTAGACCGCTTAGTACAGCCCCATAGTTGAATACCGTATGTCCACACCGGTTTTAAAATTTGGTTGTAAATCAAAATTTTGTTGTATATCGATAATTTTGAGCGCCGTCCAATCAGCCAATACATATTTTTGTATCTGCAATCGAGCTCTTTCCTTTTTATCTTGATGTGTTCTTTCCATCTAAGTTTTGCATCTAGTGTCATTCCTAGATATTTTGCTTTGTTATCATGTGGAATTACAACGTCATTTATTTTAACAGGAAGGGTTTCGATTTTCCTATTTGTGAAGTTTACGTGGGTAGATTTCACTTCATTTAGTTTAATTTTCCATTTATTGCACCAATTAGAGATCACATTAACAGCTGTTTGTAGTTTATCCGTAGCTTCATTGAAGTTTGAGCCAACAGCCATTACTGAAGTGTCATCTGCAAATGTTGCAAGCATTACATTATCTGTTTGTGGAATATCACTTGTGTAAATCAAGTATAGAACTGGGCCCAATATACTGCCTTGGGGTACTCCTGCATTAATTTCTTTTAATGGAGAGTACTCATTTCCTTGTTTTACTCTAAACGATCTTTCAGATAAATATGACTCTAGGATTTCTACATAACCTTTAGGCAAAAAGCAATTAAGTTTATGAATGAGACCTGGATGCCAAACTTTGTCGAAGGCTTGCGCCACATCGAGAAAAACTGTGGAGCAGATTTTCTTTTCTTCGAGTGTTTTTTCTATAACATTAGTAATTCGGTGAACCTGTTCTATGGTAGAATGTTTTGCACGGAACCCAAATTGATGGTTCGGAATAATATTACAACTTTCTATTAAAGGCTGTATTCGATTAAACAATAGTTTTTCAAAAAGTTTAGACATCATGGGAAGCAGCGATATCGGTCTGTACGATTTAGCTTCATACGCAGGTTTTCCAGGTTTATTTATCATGATAATTTCAGCAACTTTCCATATGCCTGGGACGCACCGGAACTTTAGGGCCGCATTCATTATATAACTTAAACATGTTAAAGCTTTGGATGGGAGATTCTTTAATATGTCTGCTGTTATTAGATCAAAGCCTGGAGCTTTGTTCAGTTTCAGATTTTTAATTTCTTTCTTAAGCTCCTTTACTCGAATTTGACGGATGTTACTTTCACGACTGTTTTCTACTTGCTCCAGCACAAAATCAGAGTCTATATTATTAGGCGTAAAGATTTCAGCAAGATGATTCCCGAATTCTTCAGCTTTTTCTAAATCACTCCTCGCCCATGAGCCATCAGCTTTTCTGAAAGGTGCCATGTGAGAAACCGGTCTTTTCACATTACTTGTAGCTTTCCATAACGAGTAGTTTGATTCTTTAGTTGTAGACAAGTTTTCCATGTAGCTAACAAAAGAATTCTCTTTTAGCCTTTTTTTTTCTCTGCTCAAAATCTGTGTTTTATTATTTAGGGTTCTCTTATCATCAGGGTGACGTGACTGCTGCCATTTTCTTCTAGCCCTGCGTTTCAGTCTTAACATCTCAATGACATGACTATTACTAACGTTTTTATGCTCTACCACTTTTGAGTTGCTCCATGCTGCGTTCTGAATATTCAGCATAAAGACTTCGGCCGCATGCTCTAACTGTTCAATATTATTTAGTGGGACTGATAAGTCTATTTTTCCAACTAAGTCTCTCACAAAGCCCAACCAATTTGTGGATGAATTGCAAAGAGTCGGCTTACTTGCTTTTTTGACAATTTTTTCACTTAACGTTAGCATAACTGCAGAATGGTCAGAGTTGAGGTCATAATTTTCATCAATGCTAATGAAATTTTCAGCTATCCTCTTTGTTATAAAAAAATCCAGCAAATCAGGAATTTTGTTTGTATCAGTTGGCCAATACGTAGGCTTTCCTGTTGAATGATAACGACATCCTAGATCTCTAATTGCTTCTCGTAGTTGTCTACCTCTTGTGAGCGTTAATCTGGAGCCCCAGTCGGTATGTTTAGCGTTGTAGTCACCTCCAAGAATAAACCTATCTCCGAACTGGGCAATTACATCTTTGTATATTTCTTTTGTAATTTTTGGTCCGGGCGGACAATATAATGCACACACATTAAACTTTTGTTTGGCGGAATTGATTGTGACTATTGCAATTTACATGTCTGGGTTCTCCACTTTTCCAAACTCGTAATGATCTATATCATTCTTCACAATTACAGCACTGCCTCCCATACCGTAATTACTTGGGTACGCTGCGTTATATACTTTATAACCTCGAAGACTTATTTTATGTTGATTGTTTAAGTGCGATTCAGATACGAGACATATATCTATATTATGGACATGAAGAAACAGTTCAAGCTCAAGCTTTTTGCTGAGAATACCATTGGCATTCCAGGTAACAATTCTAATTTTTTTGTCTAACATTATTCGACGTACAAGGCATGTTGTTTGTATGCTTAACAGCATACCTGCTGACATCATTCTTTCTATGAAGCTTAGCATATTCGTATTATCATTTTCTTTCACACTATCCACAGTACCAGGGCCTCTAGATGCGGTTTTTGCTGCATCAGAATAGGTGAAACCTTTAACTATTTTTGAGGTAGCAAGTAACTCGGGTTTTCCCCTCTGATTTTGCTTCGTATTTATATTTCTCTTTTTTTTCAATTCCTTAGCTACCAAACAACCACGGTAGCTGGCTGGGTGCTCTTCATGGCAGTTTGAGCACTTGGGTTTGTTTGTTTTTGGAATCGTGCAGTCAGCCGTCAAGTGCTTACCTGCACATCTGACACAATTAGCTTCTCTTTTGCAAAATTTCACTGTGTGGCCGAAGCGTTGGCATCTCTTACATTGAGGAATTTCTCTATTCCTTCTTTTGGCTTCCATTTTAACTTTCATATGAAGAATATGTCTAATATCAAATATTTTCTTACTATCCTCCATGTTATCAAATGAAAGCATAAAAAGTGGTAATGGAACTAGTTGGCTTCCATTTTCTTTCACTTTCTTCGTGACATTAACCACATTAATTATGTTGAACCCTTTATTACTAAGCTCTTCCTTAATCTCATCGGGCTTACAAGTCGGATGGAGTCCTCTTGCCATTACTCTAATTGGCCTGGTGAGTTTATTTTCATAAGAATGCCATTCAATATCAGTCTTATTAAGCAGTCCACTTAGATTTCTGTAATCATCTTCATCATCCACGTTGATCTTAAGTTGCTTATTATTCAGCAGCTTTATTTCGGGTTTAATGTTTTTTTCGCTCAGCACTTTTTTCAGTACGTTGAAGTCATCTACGTTACTAAGAATTACCGGAGGAGGTTTAACTTTCCTTCTTGTAGGCTTTTCATTTTGGACAGGTTTTTCTACTAGTATTTTGTTCCTTATAGGTTGAGGTTGCCCGTTATTAGTTTCCTTCTCTGAAGTACTGATGTTAACTTCTGGTGAGCAGCTCGCTTTTCTTTTCTTATGATTCTTTTTTGTTTTCTTCAAGATCCAATCAGTTTCACGCGTAAGTTCCTCCTCATCAGTAACGTACTGAGGATAAGTTTCAACTTTCATTTCGTTGTTGAAGTTCATACGAAAGCTTGAGGCTATCAGCTTTCAACTGAGCAATTTCTTTTTTAAGCTCTTCAACAATCAGCTCCAATGCACTAATTTTATTGCTTGTAGCAGAGTTTTGTGCTACATTTACTTTCTCCTGAGAAGTCACAGTCTCATTTAATTCGATCCCATCAGCTTGGGAAGATTTCACTTTTTAGTATGATTCACTTTCACTGACACTTCGATCCTTTTTGTTGAAAGGATCAAACAGATTTTCATGTTTCTGATGTGTTGTTTTTATAGTTGGTGATCTTAGTGTACTCGGTTTTCTCTGAAATGGATTTTCATCATCCTTATTACGCAATGGTTGGTCCCCCCCAGAATCCATGGGAGCGGCCTCCTTGAAGGATGGATTCACCAGATTGTCTGGCTTACCATCTGGGGTAATAGTTCCTTTCGTTTTACTCATTGCAGTTAGTTATATCGGGGTACCACCCCTAGTTGGTTTTGGTCCACGGGTGGTATTTTATTTCCCACCTACCCGCCGGCATGCCGGTGAGGGCATTCCCCTATCCGCCACCTGGGGACGCGCCCGATGGGAGATCCCAACAACAACAACAACAAATGCTTTCATTAAAGCATTTTTTATAAAAAAAATTTTGTTTAATATTATTTTATTTTATACTTTTTAGTTTTTAATGAAAAATGTATATATAACTTCCATAACATGAAGATGGGATGGTAATATGGAAACCTCTAGAGGCCTCAAAATACAACAAAAAGACTGCTAAAATACCCCAAAAGACTCCTTAAATACCCAAAAGACCCCCCCCAAAAACCCTCTCAAGCTTAGCATGGTGCTTTGAATTGTTGTGCTTTTTTTAGTGTCAAATATTCCAGATTTCCATTATAAACAATGCAGCAATGTTCATTGCAACAGTTCTAGCAGCTCCATATCTACCATACATTTTATATTTTATCTTTACTTTCATAAAATAATTTTTTTTTTAAATTTTGTTTAATATTATTTTATTTTATACTTTTTAGTTTTTAATAAAAAATGTATATATAACTTTAATAACAAGAAGATGGGATGGTTATATGGAAACCTCTAGAGGCCCCAAAATACCACAAAAAGACTCCTAAAAGACCCCAAAAGACTCCTAAAATACCACAAAAGACACCCCCAAAAACCCTCACAAGACAATCGAGACCTTAAGACACCATCAATGCCACCTTAAGACCCCTTTAAAGACGACCCTTTCAAAACTTACTCAAGACTGCTCTCAAGACCCCATAGAGACTCCATTTATATCCCCTCAAAAGTCCACCAAAGACTCTCCCAAAACCCCCTGAAACCTCCTCGACCACTCGCAAAACTCGGCGAAAACCTCCTAAAGATACCCTCCAAAACCTCTTAAGACATACTCAAGACCCAATCAATACTTTCCTCAAAACACTTTCATGACCCTACTAAAGATCTCCTCAAAACCCCTAAGACCACCTTAGGGATTCCTTAAAACCATTTTAAGAGCCCCTCAAGATCCCGGCAAGGATCTACTTGGGGCTATATTAAAATACCCTCAATACCACCATCGAGAATACCTAAAGACCCCTCAAAACCCCCTTAAGACTCTACTCACAACCCTCTCAAGACCACCTAAAAAAACAATACCCTCAAGACCACCTTAAACCCCTCAAGAATCCCTCTCACGGCTCTCTTAAAATACACTCAAAACCCCCTTAAGACCTTCTCAAGACCCTCCTCACGACAACCTCAAAATCCTCTTAAGACCCTCTCGAGACCGCCGCAACACCACCTAAAGACCTCCTCAACGTCACATAAAGACCAAATTCAAACCCACTCTTAAACCTCTTAAGACCCAAAAAGACCCTCAAGGCTACTCAAGTCTCTTAAAAACTACTTAAGACTTCCTTAAGACCACTTTCGACCCTCCCAAGGCGCCTTCAAACCCCAATCAAGTCTACCTCAAGACCCCCTCAAGATTACACTAAAGATCCTCTCAAATCCTTCTTAAGACTCTCTTAAGACCACACTAAAGATTCTCTTGAAACCCTCTCGAGACCGCCGTCAAGACCTCCGTAAAGACCCCCTCAAGATTCCACTCGCAACCATCTTAAAAGCCCCTTAAGATCCACTCAAAACCAACTAAACACCTCCTCAAGTCCCCTCACAAAACCTTCTAAAGGCTGCTCGAGAATCTCTTAAAACCTCTCACGACCCTCTAAAAATCCCCTCTAGACATTCTTAAGATCTCTCAAGACGCCACTAATTACCCTCTCAAAACCCCCTCAAGACACCCCTCAATAACTCCTCAAAAACACCTCAATATCCTCAATATCCTCTAAAGACCTTCGCAATAACACACTAAACACCCTATCAAAATCCCCTCAAGACCCCCCATCAAGAATCCCACTGAAGACCCTCCCAAACCCGCTCACGATCTATCTTAAAACGCCCTTAAGACCACTTAAAGACCCCCTCAAGACCTCCTCAAGACTCCCTCAAGACTACCTCAAGACCCTCTAAAGACCACGTAAGAACCTCTTGAAACTAGCTCAAGACCACCGTCAAGACCACGTAAAAACCACTTCAAAACCACCTCAAGACCCTCCAAAACCCACCAAAGGATTCCCAGAAGACCCCTTACAACCCCCAAAAACCATCTTTAGACTCCCTTAAAACCCCAATCAAAACCCCCTTAAAACAACCTCAACACCCCTTCAAAGCTACCTCGGGGGCAACCCAACCCCTCAAGACTCCTCTCAAGACCCCAAGGACCCAACTCAAGTCCCTCTCAAAGCTCCAACACGACATCAAACGACCTCAAGGCCCCTTAAGAACCCATTAAGACCCCATTTAAGATCCCTATAAGACGCCACTCAATACCCCATTAAGACTATCTCAAGACGCCTCAAGACCGCCTTAAATCCGCCTCAAGATCCCACTTAAGACTCTGTTAAAACCACTTTAAGGTCCCATCAAGACCCCCTACCTCCACAACACTCCCCTCAAGACCCCAAAAGAATACTCCTCAAGATCCGCCTCCGAAAAGTCTTCCACATAAACGGGAACAAGACCGTCAAATAACAGAATTTAAACAACGTGACAGAATGACATATAAGACCCTGTTAAAACCACCTTAAGATCCCCTCAAGAAATATTTCTGCACGGGTGGCAGTCAGGATAACAGGATCACTTAGTTTCGTTTCCATGGTGTTGCACATTGCACTGTATGCACAAAATCAGGGGCATTATTAGGTACCACATGGAGATAACTGGTGATCAATGAAATTTACATAGGAATACAATAACAGTTTTACCGACAGGCCATAATGAGAGTAGAACATTTTCGAGAAAAGAAAATTATTTTACTAGTTTGGAGTATATGAGCGAATACGACAATTTTTTGGGAAAAATGTTTGCAGTTGCAAAAATACGGAAACCAAGGTAGCGGTCATATAAATTACTTTTCACACTACCATAGACGAAAGTCACTATAACCTAGCCCCGAAAGTAGGCATTATTCACACTAGTAGTTTTGCATTGCGCATGAGCATTTTAGCAGAAAAATTAAATTGGTGGTGTGAAAAATAGCGTACATTACTCGTACAAAAGTGCCTATCGAATGCTCGTAAAAGCTTCTTACTCCCAAGATAACCCCCATTTTCCTAGCTCGTTACTATATACTATATCACATCAGACGTGTGATGAATTTTTACAAATATGTAATTGCCAATTCTCTTATGGCACACATTGTGGAAGAAATAAAATGCGCAAAGTATTTTATCATTTGCTATATTGCTTTCAACAAAAAAATAAAAATTACAACAACACATTGGATAGACCAGAAATTGTTTAGCGTTAACCAAAAAAAAAATTTTTGGTTAAGAAATATTTAACCAAATTTTAAGTTATAATTCCCACCACCAGTGTCGACTTTTAAAAATTATATATGGATAAGTTGGCAAACACATGAAACAAAAAATTGGTTAGTTTTTGCTGTTGCTTTGATCAGCCGTTAACCACAAAAAATACCTAACTCATTTTGTTGAAAGCAATATAGCAATTATTTTAGATTCTACACCCGATGTTGTGCATGTGGATCAACCCACTTTTGTAGAAAAAGATTTTTAAAAATATCCCAATAGAGAGACATGATGCGGAGTATCTTGAAGATACAGATTTATCGACCTTTCAAAATGCAGCAAATATGTCTGGCAAGTACAATGGTCTGCAAGCAAGAATAAAAACAACATGCTTCATCTTCCAGATATACTTTATTTGTGCAAGCCTTTTTTGTTTTTAAATTCTCTATATTAACTGCGCGTGCACGTGGCTGGCTGGGTGGCTGGCTGGTCAGATTTTCTGATCAATTTTTAACCCACTTCCCATAGCCCGATTTTATTGAAATTTTGCACACATGTATATTTCCGGTGACAATACTTTCTATTAATTTGAGGCCCCTCGGACCTCGGGGTGCCCCCCGACCCCATACAAATATTTTAAAAAATTTACCCGATGGAAAACACTTTTTGTAAAATTTTTGGAGAGATCGGGCCCCTGGGTCGGGCACCCATACAAATTTTATGAAAAAAGTTCCCGATTTTCTTCAAATACGCATGTGTATCTCCGATTGACAAAACTTTTTGTAAAATTTTTGAAGCGATCGGGCCCCGGGGCCGGGAGGCTCCCATACAATTTTTTTTCCTGAAATTTTGTACACATGTGTATTTCCGGTGACAATACTTTCTTTTAAAATTTGGAAGTGATAGGGCCCGGGTTCTTGGGGCTCCCATACAAATTTAAAATAAAAATTACCCGATTTTTTTTCAAATTTTACACACATGTGTATACCCAATAAACAATACTTTTTCTATTTGTTAGTGATCGGGCCCCGGGTTCGGCCGCAATACATTTTTTTAAATATAATATAGTGGCATCAGATACCGTCGCATTTTAATGACTGTGTGCGGTGTGTGCTGCGCAGTCGGCTGTGCTGCTTGGGTTTGGGTGGTGGAGAGAGAGAGAAATCTTAGCTCACGCACAAAAGAACCCAGCAAATGAAACGAGAATTAAATGTTTTATGCTTAATTCAACTTACTTACTTATTTACTGAATTGTAATTTTATTGATGTCGTTTTTTGTTGTCGATAGAACAACAAGTTTTCACAATATTCTGTAATTTCGCGTTTTCATAAATTAGTTCAGAGCAGTCAAAGAGTTCTCAGGAAAATGCTCGTGTTTCTTATTTGCTCAGAGTATTAGCGTGCTCTAAGTGCTCAGAATAAAATGATCTGAGCATTTTCAAATTTGACATCTGATGTCAAATGTCTCTTTCGATGATTTTCTCCTACAATAAAAAAAATGACGCAGGATCGAGGGGCTCCCATATCAATTTCTGCGATTAGAGAATTTAGATGAAAAATTTTAATTTTCTTGGGTTGTTTTATTTTTTCTGCATCAACGTTTTGATAGAATATGTTTTGCAATAGATGAAATATGCAATTCTAAAACAGAAAAAACAACCCATAAAAATTAAAATTGTTCATGTAAATTTTCTAAAAGGGGATACATACGTGTGCAAAGTTTGAACCGGGTTAATTTGAAAAAGATTAATTTTAGAGCCCCTTTATTTCAAAATGTTTACTAAAACGGTAGTCACCGGAGATAATAATAGTAATATTTGGCGCGACAGACCATTACAGTCCAGGGCCTAGCTTCTCGCATGTGTTGAGCATGTATATTTTAGCACACAAATGGAGGGGACATACAATATAATGCCGGATCCGAACGGTGAATTGAGAAGCTTTCCGTGAGAAGTTATTACTCTCGGATACTCGGATGTCAGACTTTCGCGAGAGGTAGGAAAACGTGAAAAATACTTTTGGTGTTACTGGTGTTCGAACCACGAACCTCCTGCTCAGAAGCCATGCTCTTATTCACTGAGCCACGTGTCCACCGTGACACATGTGTAAAAAATTTGTATGGGAGCCCCGATCACTTCCAAATTTCAATAGGAAGTGTTGTCATCGTAGATACATATGTGTTGAAAATTTGAAGAAAATTGGGCTGATTTTTAAAAAAATTATATGGACCCCAGAGTCCTCAGGGCCCGATCACCACAAACATTTTACAAAAAGTTTTGTAGATCGGAGTTACACATGCATAAAAATTTTAAAAATTCTGGTAAATTTTGTAATTTATTTGTATGGGAGTCGGGGGCCCCGATGACCTATAAGCCCCAAAATTTAATAGAAAGGGCTGTCCTTGGAAATGCACATGTGTACAAAGTTTTAATAAAATCGGGCTTTAGGAAGTGGGTTAACAATTGATCACAAGATTTGGTGTGTCCGCCAGCCTGCCAGCCAGCCACGGGCACACGAAGTTAAATAGAGAATTTAAAAATGAAAATTGTTCATGTAAATTCTCCAATTAACAAAAGTATACTGAATTCCACTATAAATGCTAAAAATAAAAAAACACATTCGATGCACTGCAACCCAACAACAAAACAACCCAAATCATAAAGCAAGCAGCGTTACTTACAGCGCACAGAGAACACAGTCATTATAGTATGAAATGATCTGATGCCGCTATATTGGGAAAAAATTTGTATGGGAGCAAAATTTCCATAAAATTGGGCGCTGGGAAATGGGTTAAAAATTGATCAGAAAATCTAACCAGCCAACCAGCTACGGGCACGCGATGTTAATATATGCTGTATTGCTTTGGCTAATCCAGCTTGGCTTACAACAACAATCTCATAAGCATAAAGCCGAAAATAAATCCAAAAAGTTTTTAGGATTAATAACTAAAGCCATTTTTTTAGTTATAGCGCTCACCGTAAGGCGGTGTTTTGTTTAACACACATAACAATTAAAATGCATCGAAAATTTAAAGCCAAAATCTGTTGCTTTGTAAAGCTAAGCCGGCTTTGCCAAAGCAATACAGCAATAGAGAATTTAAAAATTAAAAATTTTCATGTAAATTCTCTAATAGGAGATACATATTTAAAATTTGAAGGACATCGCGCTAATTTTTAAAAAATGCACAATGAGCACCGAATTTTATATATTTATATAAAATTTGTGGAAGGGTAAATTTTGTAAAATATTTGTATGGGAACCCCCGACTCCAAGGCCCGAGGGTCCCAAGATTTAAATAGAAATTGTTGTCATCGGAGATATGCATGTGTGCAAAATTTCAATGAAATCGGACTTTGGAAAGTGGATTAAAAATTGATCGCAAGATTCCACGACAAACAAACAAACAAACAAACACACGGGCTCGCGAAGTTAATATAGAGAATTAAAAAAAATGTTATTGAAGATAAATCATTACTTTAAAAATTAATGATTATGAAACTGCTGTAGTGACAATGGCATGATAAAAATTTTGCAAAAATTCAATCTATTGATTGCACCGTTGTAAAAGGAGCGTCATTATTAAAAATTCTCGCAATTTTTAAATTCTCTATATTAACTTCACTTGCCCGTGGTAAGGATGTCGGACGTCTGTCGGACGTCTATCGGACGTCTATCGGACGTCTATCGGACGTCTATCGGACGTCTGTCGGTCGTTGTGGAATGGCCCGATATTTATTTTTTGCACACATGTGTATTTCTGGAGACAACACTTTCTATTAAATTTTGAGGGCCCTCGGGCCACGGGGTCGGGTGGCTCCCATACAAATATTTTCTTTAAAATTTTAATTTTTATGGGTTGTTTTTTTATTAATAAAAACATAAGACATAATTTCAGAGAAATCCAATCTGAAGGTTAGAACTATCAGATACAACATTTAAAAATTATCGCAAGCGAACATGTACAAAATATCGAAAGGAACTTGAACGGTCGTAAAAAAATCTAGGAATATGCTATAAGTAATTTTTTCCGTGTTTTTATTGTGTTAATGTGTATATAATAATGTGTGGATAATTTGATAGAAATGTATAAAGATGACATTGATTCAAGTAATTTTAAAGATGGCTTGGAACAGTTTTTAATCTATTTGGATAAAGAAGATAAGCGATCTATTAACAATATATATAAACATGTTAGCTAATAAAAATACATACAATATAAAACGTTTAAAACAAGTATTGTGCGTAGTAGTTTGCTTTGATCGAAAAGAAATTGCAAGCTCGCGTTGAATTAATTTTTTTTCGATTTCTTGTCTTTTTTTGTGATTTGACAATGTTCATACAGGTCTGAGCTATGTTTAAAGTTTCAAGTCTCTAGCTCAATAGGAAGTTATGTAGTTTAAAATCGATTTCAAAATTCCACCCACACACGAAAGCGAGCTAATAAAACCGTTTTAAAATAACCTCCGGGCCCTATATATAAAACGTGTTTGAATTTAAGTTATATGGTCGCGAGTTCACATATAAAACCCATGAACAACGGAATTTTTTCAGTATTTCCAGAAATTTCCAATTTTTTTGGTTCCTATAATCATCTCCAAACTATTACGAACATTTTAAAAGAAAAATCGCTCCAGCCGTTTTGCCGTGAAAAGGTAACAGACAGACATAGTTACTTTCACATTTATAATATTAGTAAGGATATGGATTAGTAAGGATATTTACAAAATATTATTCTATTGTACTACATATATTGAAATTTTATTGAAAATAAAACATTAATAGTAGGAAACTATTAGAACCTAATATCTTTTGCTTATTTAAGGATTTGGTTAACATGTATTTTAATTTTCCCTGTATCCTCTTTTTTTGAAGCTAGATAATAAAAAAGTTGTTAAAAATGCGAATGCGCTAAAAATATAAATAGAATATATATCTTATCGTCAACAACCGCGTAACGAAACTCCATTGCTAACAGTAATAAAATAATATGCTAAGCCAGTCCACAATGGTACCACACTGAGTCTGTGTATCCAATTTCTGCCGTTGGGTTAACATTAAGTCTTCCTCTTATACAAAATGTTCTGCAACCCAATTTTTCTCCAACTATTTTTATGAAGCTCCGCCTTTGCTCACCCACGCTAACCACGAAACCGCTTATTAGAGTGATGTATGAAAGTGGAGAGTTGTATTTCTTTGAATTATGTCCAAAAGCTTTTACTTTATAGTCGGCTGATGGTCGTTGTCTTCCTAGTCACGTGCCGCAATTACAATTTTGTGTGTTTGTTAAAATGCTAACTAACGATTGTGCTTAGCATTAAGCGCTGCATGTGGTAGGCTCATTATGTATGTGAACGCTCGTGGCAATTTTATACACTATATGTAGGTTTAAATTATATTATCAAATCACATGAAAAATATAAAAATAATTATAAAAAAAATTTGCAGCAAAAAATAAGCTTAAAAATAGAATTTCTAATCAACATCAATATACAAACATTATAGTCTTGGGTATATGAACTCTCGAATATACTTTGTACTCATACTCGTGCTGGAGCGACTGGTAGTGATGTTGGTTTAACCGTTATATTCTGCGCTTCTTTTGGTGTAACGGTTATCTTCACATCAGTTTTTTTGCGCTAGCCTGGCTTATTAGTTTTACTTCGCAAAGATGGTTAACTTCATCCAGGAACAAGTAAATGTAAAAACACTTCGTTTTTCGGGTACAAACTTTTATATATACATCGAAACACGTCACACAGTCGTTAATTATTTGGTAATAATCGCCTAAATACCTGTTTTTAAGGTCGGAGCTATTTAAAAGCATTTTCTTTTTTTCCACGCTTCACACGCGCTACACGCGTCAAATGAGGGATATCCAAATGGGCCCATGACATTGAGCCGCTCACAAAATTTCAGCCCTCTATGTCGTGCGAAAAGTGGTTAAAAAAGACCTAAAAAACGAGAAAATGGCGATATTACAAATAATCACACGTGCCGCACGCGTAACGTGACACGCGTCATACGTGGTATATGAAAAATGCTTTTTTTGACTTAGACACTTAGACACACCCTATGTCGTGTGAAAGTTGGTTAAAAAGGACCTCAAAGAAGTCAGCCCGTCATAAAAAATTCTATTTTGGACTTAAACGCTCAGTTCTCTAGGTCGTGTGGAAGGTGAATAAAAATGACCTCAAAGTAGTCGAAATACAGACAAAAAGGGGTCAAGTTAAATAAAAGTTTTTAAAAACCTGGAAGAAAGCGGTCATAACTCGAGAAAAAATTTCCACGATTTATAAGTTTACTTCAAGAAGATATGCGTTCGAATTTTTCACCGCATTGATCAAATATGTTTCAAATGCATATGGCGTAAATATCGCGAAAACGAACGAATCGCTTAAACATCGCAGGAATGTTTCCTGCTTGTCCAGATGCATCCTCTCCATTATCCAACCCATCCGCAATACACGTGCCTCAACTTGAGCTCATTAGGCCTTTCTTCGGACATACAAACCAATTCAGAGGTTCCTCCTTTAGCCGCACAATATTTATGTGGAATGAATTGTCCAAGTCTGTGTTTTCGCATTTGAATGGCACATGTGCATAGACATGTCATCTTTTCTTATTCCTAATTTCCTAACGCCCACGATGTACTAAGCATTATAAGGGTGCAAATCCCTTGAGCATGTGTACATTATATATATATAAAATGGAAGGGACCTAACCTTTAATGCCGTATCCGAAATGCTTCGAATAAAGTTTTTATATAAAATATCGTTCCTTCTCAAGAACCCCAACGACCCTTCAAAACCACTCAAGACTCCCTTAAGACCTCACAAATACCCTCTCAGGACTCTCAGGGGCGTAGTGCCCCTCAAGATCTCACTCAAAACTATCACTCAAGACTATCGCAAGACTTTCTTAAGAAAGGCCTCAAGACTTCTACAAGATTCCCTTAATCTACCTCACAACCCCGTCAAGACCCATCAAGATCCTCTCAACATCTCACTCAAGAGCTCTCGAAGATTTTTCTCAAGACCCTCTCAATAACCCCTCAAAATATATCATATCATCGTTAACTGTCACCGTACTACTGTGTAGTACCAGTTTATTGTTTCTTGTTTTGAGCGCCAACTATCAGAGAACTTTGGCGTTAAGAACAATTACTGCATCAAAGCAAACACGTTGCAAACGTTTTAGTTCAATGGGATGGATAGTTTCTATGTTGTTATATAGTTGTTATATGGAACTCTAATTTTAGATGTCGAAGTGTAGACAAAAAACGACCCATAATTTTTTAAAATTTTTCATGTAAAATCTCTAATAACCAATATGTGCGCCTAAAAGTAATCCACTATAAATACTGTAAAATTAAAGCAAATGCAAAGCACTGCCTGCTTTTGTGGTTCAAATCGAAAAAGCAGCGCTGCACACAGCCACACAGTCATTACAGTATGCTGCTATACGGCATGATCTTAAAAAAATTTGTATGGGAGCCACTGACCCCTGAGCATGATCACTGCGAAATTTTAATAGAAAGTATTGTTCTGCTGTCTTCAGAAATTCACATGTTTGCAAAGTTTTAATAAAATCGGACTTGTAAAAGAGTATATGGAACTTAAATTTAAAGTTTGTGTATAGGATTTTATTTATTATATAGTAGATATAGATGGCTTTTAAATACAGAATATAATTTTGTGAACATAGCATCAGTCCATAAGCGCAAGAAATCTAGGTGTTTCTTAACTTAGCTTTAACGTACAGAAACACAGAAATTGATTTTTATATATAGATAGTAACCGAAGTGCCCAGCTTTGCTCGTGGCTTCATTTCCACCCCATCGCCCCATCGCCCTCATTGGTTCACATCACACCTCTCCATGCCTTCTCCCCAATCACCATCCCATCACTCCATCAGCCCCATAAATATCCATAACTTGATATTAACCTCGCGTGCACGGTTGGATGTGGCTGGCTGGGTGGCTGGTGGAATCTTGCGATCAATTTTTAATTTTAAGGCACTACCTAAAGCCTGATTTTCCTGAAATTTTGTACACATGTGTATTTCAATACTCATTCTCTTAAACCCCCTCAAGACCCCACTGAAGACCTTTTCAAACCCCCTCAAGAACCCTTTTAAACCCTCCAAGATCCCCTTAAGCATTTAAAATGGAAGAGACCTTTAATGCCGTATCCAAAAGGCTTCGAATAGCGTTTTTATGTTAAATATTGGACTTTCTCAAGATCCCCCAACGACCCCCTCAAAACCCCTTTAAGACCTCCCAAAGACCCTCTCAAGACACCCCTTCACGACTCCACATCAATACCCCTTCAATACGCCCCTCAAGATCTCATTCAAAACATTCTTTAAGACTATGTAAAGACTATCTCAAATCCTCAAGACTTACTTAAACTTTCTCACCACCATCAAGACCCCCTCAATACCTCGTCAAGACCCCCTCAATATCCTCTCAACTTCTCACTCAAGACCCACTGAAGACTTCCCTCAAGTCATTTCAAGACCCTCTTAAGACCCCCTCAAGATATATTATATCATAGTAAACTGTCACCGTACTACTTTGCGCCAACTATCAGAGAACTTTGGTGGTAAGAGCATTTACTGCATCAAAGCAAACACGTTGCATAAGTTTCTTAGTTTTGCAATGTCTAACCTTTAACCACAGATAATATTCGTATTATATACAGATGGGCGTTATAGGGCATTAGACCTTGCATATGCACATTTGCCCACACCTACATGTATGAGTACTTTACATACCAGTACAATTACTATTGGAACAGCACCAAATACATAATGAAATAGTACATATTATAACTTCTAGGAATGAGTTCCACATAATTTTATAAGCAATATTACTTATACATAAGAGTACAGAGATATCAAGAGGAACGAAGCAGAACAAAAATTTTTATACAAAAATGAATGGGTTCCGCAATTCAAATGGGTTGTACACAAAACCTTCTCTATAGAAAGCCCAACTGTACGCATACTAATGCTGTAAACCAATCCCAATCTGTGTTTGTGGAATGTGAAAACAGTGACAAAAAATACAAAAAACTGCATTAGTATGCGTATAGTTGGGCCTTCTATAGAGAAGGTTTTGATCAGCTAACAATTATAACGCCCACTAATACATGTGTTCTAAATTTTCTCTGCCTCCGTCTCGGTGTTTGAAGTGCGACCCTTCTCTTCATATTCAAATTTCGCCATTTTGATCTGTGCTGACCTTGAAAATCGCTTAAAATAATCCTACAACATTTTTCCTTCAATTCGGCTCACATTTATCATTATTTATCATTTATCACATAAGAAGCAAATTATTTTATTGTAGCATTATTGTTATTTGAGGTGGAAACAATGAGTAACATTTTGGTGAGACTTTTTCACATCTCACCTAGTTTTGAGTACGTGAGTTGTCGTCTGCATGAGACAAAATCGAACCGATTCAGAATTTGTACTAGAATCTTATACTAGAATCAGGGTTGCCGTTTTGGTCCAATTGGAATTACATGGTCTGACAGACCGACCAACATGTATTGCCCCAGAGTGGAAAAGGTACTCTAATAAAAAATATAATAAGTCATTTAATTCATATAGTTAATCTTATTAATATTATTAATCTTATTAATACTACGATCGAAAAGAATATTTCCATGTATACATATTTACATATAGCCATTTACCAGCATTAAGGAAATCGAAACTACGCTGGCGTAGTCCATTTGAAACAACAAAAAAATCAACATGTGTGAACCGAATGCAAAAAGGGAATTGGAGGCAGAGCAAACATAAGAAAAAACAACCCATAAAAATTAAAATTTTTCGTGTAAATTCTCTAATCGAGAATACACAAATGCAGTTTGAATAAAATCGGGTAAATTTTTTAAAATTTTTGTCAGAGAGCCCCCCGACCCCGGGTCCATTTGACTTCCAAATTTTTACAAAATTTGTATGAGTGAACCATTTGTGTTGGTTTGAGAATTAAATTGTGTATAAATCCCTTTACATTAAATTTTAAATAAAACGAATATTGTTGCTGCTTTCGTTAAATTAATAATAAATTAATTACTTATTTTGTGCTGTATTTTGAATAAATTATTTCGTTTGCTGTTGCTGGTTGAAAAAAAAATCAGGCGATAATAATTTAGAAATTTAGAAAAGTAAAAATTGAAGTTTAAATTTAAGCCAACAAAAAAAAATCTACTTTATGCGGTAAAATAACTATCGTTGATGCTGAGGCTGGCTATCCTTGAAATAGTATAGAAGCAAACACAAATCGGACCTTCTTTTTGTTAGCGGGTTGTCCTATTTTTCTTTTTGATGCTGTTCATGAATTCCGGTGTTATGGTTGATATTCGTTGATTATTGAAGAAAATTCCAACCTTTACGTTTTTTAAAATTCCACACTAGGCACTAATTTCAATTTAATTGGCGAAAACCAATCAATATTTTTTCTTCTTGTGTTTGGTTTGCAAATCCGGAAATTATTAAATGCGACAAACGCCTTTTTTCCAGGTTTGTTTTCCACTCGAATATGAGGATAAAAAACCAATTTTCAAGGGTCATTTACACACCGAAGACCGAACACAATATACACGTTTGTCGCGGTTTGCGCCGCCGTTTATGGTTTTTGTATGTTAGGGAAATTTGCAAGACCGCCACCAGTTGATACTCTGGGTGGTTAATCAACATTTTTTTTCTTTTAGATTTTCTATCATTACTCATTACTCGCGCAGGTATGACAATTTTCTTTAATGCATTCGAAATTTGTTGTGAACAAAAGAATCAAGAGCCTCATGAAAATTTAGCCGTAGGGTTAGGGGACCAAATTTTTCCATCCTTTCGTTTTCTTGCATTTTTAACTTTGTTAATAAAATTTAACAGGGTATTAAAACGAAGAAGAGAACGCGCAAGTAATTGCGATTTAAAATAAGAAATTATCGCGAAAGCCAAACAACTTTTCTTCTTGATATTGGCACGTCCGCTCGCCTCGATAACTATTATTGAAAGTCCCTTTAATATCTAGGAAAGCTATCATAGTGTACTCCTTGTAGTGTAGGGAATATTCAATGGAACATACTATCGTATGCAGAGCTGTTTCCACAGATTTACTCTTGCAATACGTATGTTGATATATGGACAGAAGTTCCTTTTCAATGCTAGTACGTATGTGAATGTCTATCAGTCTTTCCAGTGACTTTGGACTACGTTAATTGCACTTCTGAAGAAAACCTTGTTAAGTTTCGAATAGCTAGAAACAGATCAAACGCTATTTTGAAAAGGTCAAAAATAATATTTGACCTTAAGATTCGAGATAACATGCGAAAAATTTTTAATTCTGATTTAAACAGTCGAAGGTTTTGGTCGTTTGCTGCATTAGTTAAAAGAAACTTTGCAGACAATACTACGTCTATTCCACCTTTATTTCTGATATTGAGAATGCTAATCTCTTAGCTTCTCATTTCGCTGGTGCGTCTCCCCTTCCTTTAACTAACCAAAGCCCTGCAATTCTCCCAAATCTAGGCCTAGGTATGTCTAAAATCTATTTCCGGAAACGGGTTGTTTCAAAGATTCTTAAAGAACTTGACCCTAATAAAGCGACTGACCCAGACTGTATTCCGCCATTAGTATTGAAAAGATGTCATCATACTTTGGCAAAACCGCTTAGCAAATTGTTTCATCTCTCAATGAAGAGTGGTGTTTTTCCATCAATTTGGAAAATAGCAAATATTCAACCCGTTCCGAAAAAAGGTGATAAATCGGCACCTACGAAGTACCGTCCAATTGCTTCGTTGTCGGTTCATGCATGACTCATTGTTTGGAGCGAAGCATTGAAAACCTAGGTGAATCAAGCGTTGTTTCCTTAGATATTTCTAAAGCTTTTGATAGAGTTTGGCATGATTGTCTTAATAATAAGATTCGTGCACTGAACTTACACTCCTATCTCATTACATGGATTGAGAATTATTTATGGAACCGTAAAATAAAAATTGAACGGTATATCTTCAGCTTCACATGGGATTAATGCTGGCGTGCCTCAAGGGTCATCCTTGTCGCCCACGCTCTTCCTGATATATACCAACGACCTGTTGTCTTCTACAACCTGTGTGTTAGATTATATAAATAAAAAGACCGATGATTAATATATATTACCGATTAAACAAAATAACTTTTATTATAATTGTATAATGCGTGATGTTTGCAATATGAACAAGGAGGAAGTGAAACAAAAAACATAACATACTGAAAAGTCGAACTACTTTTAGCTTTAACTTTTCACTATTGTCGCCATCTATTAACAATAATACTAATTAAATTGAATTTAAACTACGTTATCCAACATTCCTCCTCAAATTTAATTACGTTAATGTTTTTGATTTATTTTAGTCCACACAAATTGCGAAAATAAGCCAGTTTGGTTCCAGATAATGGCTTTGTACACATGTCCGCAATCATTTCTTCCGTTGGACAATATTGACATTCAACGATCCTCTTTTTTATGCAATCTTTAGTGAAATTACATTGTACGTCAATATGTTTCGACCGGTTGGTGAAACCTTCCCGAAAAATTAGTGCTAAGCAGCTTTGGTTATCTTCATACATCACAGTTGGATCGACGACATCTATTTTAAAATTACGCATAAGAGCACGTAACCAAATTACCTCACGGCAAGCCTCTGTTAAAGCTATAAACTCTGCTTCGGTTGAAGATAGAGCTACACAAGTTTGCTTTTTGCAACTCCAACTGATAACTGATCCAAAAGCCATAAAAATGTAACCGCTGTTAGATTTTCTATCTGATCGATCTTCGGCCCAATTGGCATCTGCGTATCCAATCAGTTTTACATTGTCACTACCATTTAAAATCAGCTTCAATTTTATGGTGCCTTTCAAATATTTTACCACTCGCTTTAATTCATCCCAATCTTCTTGAGTTGGATTAATTGTTTTTTGAGCTAATATTGCGACACTTGCTGCTATATCAGGACGTGTATTAATTGATACAAACAAAAGACATCCCATAAGTCTTTGATATTCAATATTATTTAACAATAATTGAGATGATGGACCCTTTTGATATTCGACCTTCAATGGCATTTTAGAACATTTCGAATTTTCCAATCCAAATCGTTTGATAATTTGATTTATGTAAGATGTTTGACTTATTTGATAGATATTATCAATAATTTCCACTTCAATTC
Organism: Nephrocerus scutellatus; assembly: GCA_947095585.1. NCBI lineage: Eukaryota > Metazoa > Arthropoda > Insecta > Diptera > Pipunculidae > Nephrocerus > Nephrocerus scutellatus. The sequence continues at coordinate 65,973,299 of OX352764.1, read as the reverse complement.
CAACGTAACATTTGATTTGTCCTAAACTGTCAATTTGGAAACTTTTATTGAGATTATTTTGGACTTCTTTGATTTCGTTGATTTGCTTACTGGCTACTATTATGTCATCAACGTATATAATTATATAACAACTGCCATTTTTATTATGTCTGGTGAATAGACATGGATCTTCGTCACTTTGCACGAAACCAGCTTCGACCATAACTTTATTGAGCGCCAAGTTCCATACTCTTGCTGATTGTTTTAATCCGTATAGGCTCCTCCTTAAATGACATACTAAATTTTTGTTTTCGACTTCAAAACCCGGCGGCTGATTCATATAGATTTCTTCTTTGAGCTCACTATTTAAGAATGCGGTTTTTGCATCTAGGTGATGTACCAATAACTTCTCTCTACTAGCAATCGTCAATAACAAACGGAATGTGGTTTGTCGTGCCACTGGTGCAAATACTTCGTCGTAGTCAACACCAAATCGCTGCGAAAATCCTTGAGCAACCAATCGAGCTTTGTATCGCACAACGCTGTCATCCGCATTCGATTTTAGTTTAAAAACCCATCTACATCCGACTGTTTTTCGATCAGCTGGTAATTTAACAATTTCCCAGGTGCCATTTACTTTGTGTGCATTCATTTCGTCGTTCATCGCTTGTAGCCATTCATCTTTATGGTCAGAGTTTAAGACATCGTTAATTGTTTTTGGCTCAGAAACAATTAAATTAACTTTATTTATATTTTCGATTAACCGCTTCGGTGGAACACCTTTGTTGACTCTTGATGATCTACGAATATTTAAATAATTTTCGTTGTTGCTTTCATCCGCTTCTGATTCATTATTTTGTTGGTCATCTGGTTCATTTTCTTTATTGTCCGAATTATGGTTATCATCGTTTTCTTTATTTGCATAATTTGATTTGATTTCATTGGGATTCGATTCGATTGGATCGTCGGCAAAACGCACGTCACGACTTATTAATAATTTTCGTGCAGAACGATCATAACATCTATATGCTTTAGATTCCAAATCGTAACCCATAAAAATTGCTTCCACTGCTTTTGAATCCAATTTGCTCCTTTTCTCTTTTGGTACATGTACATAGCATTTCTGTCCAAATATATATAAATTTTGCAAATTTGGCATATTGCCGCACCACAACTCATATGGTGTTTTTGGAATCGACTTAGATGGCAATCGATTTTGGAGAAATGTTGCCGTCATAACTGCTTCGGCCCAAAAAATATGATCTAAATTTGCATTGGCTAACATGGAACGTGCCATTTCAATCAAGCTTCTATTTTTGCGTTCCGCAACGCCGTTTTGCTGTGGCGAATATGTAGCTGTATATTGAATGCTTGTTCCGATACCTTTAAGATAGCCAACGACTCGTTTATCGGTATACTCTGTACCTCTATCAGATCTGATGATCTTTGGATATTGCGAAAACTTTGTCTTTGATAATGCTACATATTCCTTTAACTTATCAACACATTCAGATTTATGCTTTAGTAAATAAATCTTCGTATAACGTGAAAAATCGTCAATGAATGTAAGGATGTAACGATTACCATTGTGTGATGCAGTCTGCATCGGACCACATAAGTCTGTGTGTACCAGATCCATCGGTGCCTTGGTTGACGTCATTGAAACTTTCGGAAATGGCGTTCTCGACATTTTCCCTTTTAGACAGGATTCACAAATATCGCTGCAATTGCATTTTCTGACCTTCATACCGCTCACTAAATTCTGATTGTCCAAATGCTTTATGATATTTATATCTCTATGTCCGAGAATTCGATGCCACTGATGTGCACATAGAGTACGCTCACCGTTTACCATATCGACCTTATGCATTTGCCTCAGACGGTATTGATTACCAAAAACCTCGCCAATATTATTGATTTTATTATTCCTCTTGATGAATACTTCGTTTTTGGTAAATTCAACATTTATACCTTTTCTTGCCAATTGTTTCACTGACAAAATGTTAGACGAAATTTCCGGAACGTATAAAACATCTTTTATTATGGCTGACATTGGTTTATTTCTATGATCGCAGAATTGGACATTTACTGTACCTTTACCTATCGACCAGTATTCTTTATTATCGGCAACACGAATGCTTTCATTATAATTTGAGATAAAATCAACAAAATCTCCTTTGTTATTGCTAATATGACACGTAGCTCCTGAATCAATAATCCAGTTACTTGATGAGCCATTTTCCTTATGTGTCACTATAAACAATTGATTATTGTCTGAATTGTCAATTGTATTCGCTTTATGCATCTCTGTTGAATTCTTCTTATGTAACTTCTTTTTGGACCACTTTTCATATTTTCTGCATTCACTTTTAATATGGCCTTTCTTTTTGCAAAAGAAACATTCCAAGATGCCTGAATCGACTTTCAGAACATTACCACATGCGCCACCAGATTGATTGTCACGATCCAATTTGTGTTTATACTCTTCAATCAATTTCGCTTGCACAATTTTTAAATTTAACTCGCTTGCTTTTTGTGTTTGTAGCGCTGTAACCACAGTATCATAGCTGCATGGTAGTTGTCCAAACAATAGACCGATCTGCCATTTTTCAGACAATTTCTCTTCACCGAGTGCATCTATCCTTTGAAACATATCTGTCAGCCAATGAATATGCTTCTCCATGTTGCCACCTTCATCGAGTTTACGTGTGCAAATTTCTTTAATTAATTGAACGCTATTACTACCTGCACTTTTTTCGTGATATTCCATTAATGCGTTCCACATCGATTTAGCAGATGTTAAATGGTCTCTTATATGCACAAATTGACTGTCCTCGATATTTAATCCAATACTCGAAACTGCATTCGTGTTTGCCTTTGTCCATTCAGGTGTTATTGGTTCTGGAGCATCAGATATAATCGCCGTCCACGAATTTTCTTTTTGCATTAACAATTGCATTCGTAATTTCCAATTGAAATAGTTATCGTTGTTTAATTTATCGAAATGATATTTTATTTCGGTAGACATTTTATTTTCCTTTACACCGCAGTAGACACAATTAACAAATTATATATTTAAAAATTTTCTTTGCTTGGGTCAACTGGGCCCATAACCTGTTAGATTATATAAATAAAAAGACCGATGATTAATATATATTACCGATTAAACAAAATAACTTTTATTATAATTGTATAATGCGTGATGTTTGCAATATGAACAAGGAGGAAGTGAAACAAAAAACATAACATACTGAAAAGTCGAACTACTTTTAGCTTTAACTTTTCACTATTGTCGCCATCTATTAACAATAATACTAATTAAATTGAATTTAAACTACGTTATCCAACACTGTGATATCCATTCATTTGCTGATGATACAACACTATCGGCTTCCATTGAGTTTGTCAGTCAAAAAGAATGCAATTCACGCTTGATAGGTTCGCGTGAATTAATGAATTCGATAATTCTGTCGAAAATTCAAGTCATTCTTGATTGGGGCAGATCTAATAGAGTAGAATTTAACCCAAATAAATTTCAGTCTTGTCTTTTTTCTCAGAAGACAGTTCAACATTAAGTTTCACCTGTTATTAATGGTGCCCATATTGCGAGATCAGATTCACTGAAGTTGTTGGTTTAAAAGTATCAAGTGATCTTTCCTGGAAAGAACATATTTATGAAATTTCAAAAAGAGCTAGCCAATGTTTGGGCTTCATAAGACGTTGTAACTTCTACTTCACTCCCTCAGAAGTATTAAGATTATATAAATCTTATGTTAGACCAATTTTAGAATTTAATTCATATGTGTGGGGTGGGGCTCCAAAATCTCATTTGGTTCATCTTGATGGCGTTCAAAATAGAGTTATACGTTTGATAAACGATGTATCCCTTACTTCGTCTCTTGATACTTTGGAGCACAGATGAAATGTAGGAGCTTTATCTGTTTTCTACAAATTCTACAACGGTAGATGTGCTTTAGAAACGAGTTCTCTAGTTCCAGGTCATTTTCTCAGTAACGTAAACACTCGTTTAAGTTCCAATCTACATAGATTTGCCTTAAAACTTTTTTCGTGTAGAACCCAACACTTTAAATCCTCCTTTTTTCCGAGAGTCTCTTCGATGTGGAGTCAATTGGTCGAGCACGTGTTTCCCGAATCTTATAATCTGCAGGCGTTCAAATTAAAGTATAAAGTATAAGTATAAAGTATTCATAAGTTGTTTATTAATATAAAAAAAGAAAAATGTTTATCAGTATTTTTTACATTATTTTTATAATTTGTAATATTTTCTTGGTCAAGGTTTTTTGTAGTTTTTCCCTGACAATGAATCATTGAAAAAAGTATTTGGACTCGCGTCGTTCTATAAATTGTAAACCGGCTACAAACGTGAGGAATGTGATATATTGTAAATCCCATACCTTCGATTATTATTTTATTTTGAATTTAATAAAGGGCTTAGCCCAACTTATTGCCGTGACGCAAGTCATTCAGGGAGTCCTTCCTTGGCAATAAGTCTCTTAAAAAAAAAAAAAAAAAAAAAACAAACCTTCTCGGCGAATGGTGAAAGATTTGTTGATTTCTGCAACACCAACAACCTTGTCATAGGAGGCACCATGTTTGAGCAAAAGACCTGCAACAAGGTCAGGTGGGTGTCAACTGACAGGCAATCATCATCCAACCAAATCGACATGGGTATGGTACGGGATCAACACCTTATGGTAGCTACTGTCCAGTTACGTACTGCATTAGTTCAAAGAATCCGGAATATCCGAATGCCTAGGTATAACATCGACCGGCTAAAGATCCCCTCAGTACGCCAACAATTAAGGGATCGTTTATCGCAAGAAGTGGAAGCAATCAGCAGCTCACTGCCGACAACCATCTTAACTTAGGTGGTAGCCAACATTCGGGGAAAGGTCTAGATGGTGCCGTACTCGTTTCAGATGAGGATCAGCTCAACCGATGGAAGGAGCATTTCTTTACGGTCCTTAACCGTGTATTCGCTAACGATATGTACCCAAATCAAACGGAGCTGCCATCAAAAGAAGCCAAGCGACGCTCCTGGATGGACTTCTGTCAATCAATTGAAACTACTTAAGACTCTGCTAGGATTTGCAAGAAAGAAAGCTGACGGTGGCTGGATGACATCTGCGACAGAATCCCTGGATATTCTTACAAATTCCTGGGTTTTAAGAAGTTTTTCGGCCTATAAGTCTCCTGGCCCTGATGACATACAGCCAATTATGCTACACAAGTCACTGGTGCTGTCGAATTTCTGGCTAATGAAGATTGTTAGAAGCTGTCTCCTACTCAATTATGTCCCCCGAAGCTGGAGAAGAGTTCGGGTGGTTTTCATACCAAAAGCAGGCAGAAGAGGCCATGAATCAGCAAAGGATTTTAGGCCTCTAAGTCTCTCATCGTTCTTGCGAAAGGCTCTGGAGCGAATTCTAGATCACCATATCAGGCAACGATTTGAAGTCACACAAGCATCGAGATCTCAACACGCATATCTCAAGGGCAAGTCCACGGAATTCGCCCTCCATGAGGTAATGCGAACGATTGAGCACACGATTAACTACAAGCAGTTAACGCTGGCCACCTTCACAGACATAGAAGTGGCCTTCTACAATGTGCACATTGATGCCATTAAGGAAGCTCTGAACGAGTCAGGAGTGGAATCCTTTCTTACGCAATGGATCATATCTATGCTAGGTACCAGGATTATACATGCAAAATTGGCAGCTGTAACATTACCAAACGAGTCGAAAGAGGCACTTCGCAAGAAAGGGTCAACTCTCCCTTACTTCGACTGATGGTAATTAAATAATGTGGTGATACTCCTATCAGGCCAGTACCTTTACGTGATCAGTGAAGTCATGGAAAGGGCCCTGAGTAAAGTCAGCTCCTGGGCAACAAGCTGTGGCCTTGGGGTTAACCCTGGGAATACTGAAATGCTATTGTTCACCACTATATCCAAAATACCGACCTTTATCCTTCGAAAACTCAATGGGAAAAGTCTTACCCCCAGCGCCAGATATCTCGGAGTAATCCTGATAAGGAAGCTGAGCTGGACGGCTAATATAGAAAACAGAGCTAATAAAGCGTGCGTGGTTTGACTGCAGCAAAACCATCGGCAAGAAATGTTTTTTTTTAAATCGTTAATTTCTCCAATCAAACTAATATTTACATGTAGAATAAACAAATACAATACACTAATTTTTGTTTTCTAAGTAAAATGGCCGTATAATGCACTCGATACATAAATTGACATATTTACATTTAATTTTTATAATAATTGGACAATATTAAGGACTAAATTTTTTATATATGTATATTGTTCGTCAGTTTTCATTGAGGTCAAAATTTAAAAATACTTCTACCATATTGTTATTTTTTATCCCAAAGCTAAGATCACAGATTTAAACTTACCAACTAATACAGTATTTATAAATATATACATAAGTCAATAAATATAGGTGTTTAATATAAAATAAATATAAATAAATAATAAATATAAGTTCATAAAAAAACATGTCATTTGTAATATATATAAATAAATAAATAATATAAAAAACTCAGTAATAAATAGTATAAGTAAGTTAATATAAAAAAAATAATTTGTCTACAATTAAATCTTAACAGACAAATAAATAATATAAATAATTCACAATCCAAGTAAAAACTATGCCTATAAATTTTTTATAAATAATTGCAATGACACAACAATGAATTTTTTTAGTTCGTTAATCTTTGTCAGTCTGTGTGGGTCTTTACTCACCACAGTCAAGCCCCCAATAAAGCTCTCTGTTCGCTCTGCTGCCATCTTTTTTTATCCCGTTTAGGTATGGCCATGCAGTATCGCCAGACAGGATTTGGGTTACTAGAATCTAATCTAGGTGTGGTACATGCCTAATATTTTTATTTGTTGCGCGTCTATATGCGTGATACAGCACATTACGTGCCACGGAGACGTCGACGCTTAAGGTCGAGGTATAAGAATGCCTCGGGCGGTAGGTAGCCAGTTTCCAAACTCCTCCAGAAGTACTCAGGGCTCATTAATTTTCTATAGGGTTTGCTGACCTCGCGACATCCCAATCCGGGCATGCATCCCTATATTTTCTAATTGCGCATCGCCCGAATTTGCTCCAATCAGTTTTGTTAAACGGACTATGATTCAAAAGACATGACCATAACTATGACGTTATGGTCGTTAAGCGGTAGTTTGTTCGCATATTCACTACTCGCTGTGTCAATATTTAATCTAGGGTCTGCAAAACAAATGTCAAGAAAAGAATTCCCTCTTGAGAAGCTTGTTGTAACTGGACTATAGAATTTAAATTTGTAATCAATCTGGCTCTCGTCAGTAAAATTATTTAAAAAGTACCTCTTGTGTTATTCACACTATTGAGCCAGTTAGTGTGTTTCGCATTTAAGTCTCCCGCTTGAATGAAATAGTTTAATAAGCTGTCTAATCCTAGTACCGCAAACAATCTTTGGAATTCGGAGTCGAAGTTACTATTGGGCACTTGTGCGGCATATGCAGATATCACAAAGTATCTGCAGTTATTATTCAGTTTAAAGGAGACAATACAAGTTTCAGGGCAGATAAAGTTTCTAATTTCTCCTAAGTCTACTATATTACAGTTTAAGGGTTTTGTAACTTATATTGCGTCCTCCGACCTGTATTGCACATCTCCTATGGATGGTCTGCTAAGAATTGAAGCAGGTCTACCCTCCTTCATTAATGATGATTGAATTGACATTCAATGCAATAATTTTGAGGTTTCTCCGTTCAACCCTAGTCATGGTTGGACACTGATTGGATCACGTTTAAAAAAGCGTTTATTCTTGCGGCTCTCAACTACTCTAACAAGCGAGCTTAGTTGCTCTTCCAGCTTGCTGACTGCATTGTCAGAAGTAGCTGGCTTTTGGGGTCTCTGTTGAGCTCTAATTTTTGCTTTTCAATATTTCTGGTTTTAAGTTCCTCTTTCTTTTTCTGAAGTTTATTCCGTAAATTGCAGTAAACTTCACACCCCCTCCAGGAAGCTGGGTGCCAACTATTCAGCACAAAACACAGAACAAAGACTCGTTTGGAGACTCCTTATCTGTAGCGCACTTACAAGGCTCATGGGCTTCCTGGCACTTAGAGCATCTGTACTGCATGCTGCAGTTAGACGCGGCATGACCAAAGCGCCAGCAGTTTTTGCATTGGAGCACATCACTCCTCTTAATTTTTCCCATCTTATGATGTGGGAACCGATGGCATGTATTTCCTTAAGTTTTTTAACACCGCTGTCTGTCGACAGCTGCACAGCTATAATTGGCAAAATTCTGTTTTCTCGCTTTGAACGAGCAGTAGCATAACGAAAGGAACTTACAAATTGTAAATTTTCAATTTAAAGTTCCTTTAGTTCTTCAAGAACTTCTTCTGGGGTGAAGTCCACGTTTAGTCTTTTTATTAGATATGTCTGTTTCTTTTGTTTTTTGTTCGTTTACGTAAAGTATTCTGTTTCTGTCTCCGTCAATATTTGTCTAATCGTATCATAATTTGTTTTATTAAAAACTTTTATTGAGTGCTTTATACGGCTCACCTGTTTTATAAAATAGTTATTTTTTCCAATTGCATTATCTAATATTTTAGCTTCAAGCTATGTCCTTGGCATCCTGGTTGAAGAAATTTTTTGGCGGCATGCTCCTGCGCTCGTCTGGTGCCCTCAATGTTGGTTATAACTCCCCCGCTACTGGGGTGTGCCTCTTGTCGTTCTCTCGAAAATTTTAAATTGAGTGGTGTATTTGTAGTTCTCTTTTTTGATGATTTTTAAATTCTCTATATTAACTTCGCGTGCACGTAGCTGGCTGGCTGGTCAGATTTTCTGATCAATTTTTAACCTACTTCCCATAGCCCGATTTTACTGAAATTTTGCACACACGTATATTTCCGGTGACAATACTTTCTATTAAAATTTACGGTAAGCGCTATAACTAAAAAATGACTTTAGTAGGAGAAAATCATCGAAAGAAACATTTGACATCAGATATCAAATTTGAAAACTCTCAGATCATTTTATTCTGAACACTTAGAGCACGCTCATACGCTGAGCAAATAAGAAACACGAGCATTTTTCTTGAGAATTTTTTGACTGCTCTGAACTAATTTATGAAAACGCCAAATAACAGAATTGCTGTATTGCAATGGCTAATCCAGCTTGAAAAACTTTTTGGATTTATTTTCGGCTTTATGCTTATGAGATTGTTTTTGTAAGCCAAGCTGGATTAGCCAAATTGCTTTACTCGAACAGCGGATACAGGCGTTTTCCGGAGATTGTTCAACCGCAACCAATGGTTTCTCACCATCACAGATTCTTTTGCACGGATTTTGTTCATCAAGCTTGGCAGCAAAACCATCGAAACAAAGTCTTCATCTCGTAAAGTTACCGAAGACTCTGACACAAATAGCAGTTACGTTATAAAGTATTTTTATTCAAGTTTTTAAATTTTTTAAATAATTTATTTTATTTGAGTAGTTTTTAGAAGCAGAATTTTTATTGACTTTCTCAGTAGCTGTGCGTGACTTTTTCGTTTGTTAGGCCTGGTACTACAAACGAATCAGTAAACCTGCGGTTCTTAGTTTATGTGAATATATGGGTACCCCAAATGATTTTCATTGTCGACTGTTTGGTTCCACATCGTGGGGTTATTTTATTTATACGAGATGACATCAGTTTTAGTGTACCTAATTTTAATATTCCAAACAGTAATCCCATGTTCAATACGATATGGATTGAAATTGTAATTTCAAGATTCGAGATAGCATGTGAAAATTTTTGGATTCTGATTCAAACAGTCGAAGCTTTTGGTCGTTAGCTGCATTGGTTAAAAGAAACTTTGCAGGCAATACTACGTCTATTCCTTCTTTATTTACTAATGGTATTCATTATAGAACTGATATTAATATTAACCAAAGCCCCCCAATTCTCCCAAATCTAGGCCCAGGTATGTCTAAAATCTATTTTCGGAAACGGGTTGTTTCAAAGATTCTGAAAGAACTTGACCCCAATAAAGCGACTGGCCCCGACGGTATTCCGCCATTAGTATTGAAAAGTTGTCATCCTATTGATTTAAATTAAAACCAAAAAAAAACTGTATCGAACACCTCCCCCAGGTGGGGGTGGCTCGCTCAATGATCTAAAACATTCAAATAAAAAATCAACTGAAAAAATTGATAAATCAGACGTAAATAACTATCAACTACAAGAACGAGTATACGAACTGGAATTACTTTGTACCCAACTCAAAAGAGAAATAAGTAGCCTTAAAGCAGAAAATTCAAAACTCAAAGAAAAGAAGAGTATAAACAACCCATAAAAATTAAAATTTTTCTTGTAAATTCTCTAATCGGGGATACACACACACACACTGCGTGCTCGTTTTGTGGCAAAATCATCCACCAAATGCCGCAGCGGCAGCGAACAGCGCTGCTCACAAAGCACAGAGCTCATACTTTTCCGTGATGTGATGCGATATAGCGATATTTAAAAATTGTATATTGGGGTCCCCAAGGGGCCGATCGCTCCAAATTTTTACAGAAAGTGTTTTCCATCGAAAACACACATGTGTACAAAATTTAAAGAAAATCGGGTAAATTTTGTAAAATATTTGTATGGGAGCCCACCGACCCCGCGGCCCGAGGGACCTCAAATTTTAATAGAAAGTGTTGTCATGGGAGATATACATGTGTGCCAAATTTCAATAAAATCGGGCTGTAGGAAGTGGGTTAAAAATTGATCGCAAGATTCCATGACACACAAACCCACAAGCCCACAAACCCACAAACACACGGGCAAATGAAGTTAATATAGAGAATTTAAAAATGAAAATACGTCAAAGAAAAGCAAACAAAATCAAGATGAAAACACAAAGCTTAAAGAAATGAGTAACAGAAAAAACGCTAAAGGAAAGCAAACAAAACCAACTTGAAGATTTCCACACAGATGAGGAGGAATTAGCTAAAGAAATAGATTCGAACCAGAAGAAAGGAAGGCCAAGTAAGAAAAGAAAGACTTTGTCTTCACCAGAACTATCGCCACAAAAACCGTTGTCTCATGGCTGTGTTATAGAAAAAATTAATATGGTCCACCAAAACATAAAATAAGCTCTGTACAATATGAGCAATTAATACATAAACACAAAAATCAATTTATAATGGGTGGTGATTTCAATGCGAAGCATACGCATTGGGGATCGCGATTAATAACAACAAAAGGTAGAGAACTACTTAAAGCAGCTCAACAAACAGGATGCGAATTTATATCAACTGGTAAACCTACTTATTGGCCTACGGATAGAGCTAAATCACCTGACCTCATCGACTTCTTTATAACAAAACAAATATCGAGGGGTTTACTACAAATAGAAGAAGGATCAGATCTGAATTCAGATCACTCTCCAATCTATATGGTTTATAGCGATTCTATAAATATGAAAAGTGAAAATAATATCTCTCTCACAAATAAGAAAACAGATTGGAATTATTTTAAAGCGCTGCTTGAAGAGGAATTGTATCTACACACTCATATATCAAGTAAAGATCAGCTTGAAGAAGAAGTACTTATCTTCACTCAACAGATACAGAGTGCAGCTAGGAAAAGTGCTCCTGTTATGAAAAAATCAAAAATTGGACTGAGATATCCAAACGAAATCTTAAATCTAATTTCTGAAAAACGGAAAATCCGAAAGAAATGGCAACAAACAAGATATCCTTTGTACAAATCGCAACTAAACCAACTCACAGAATTAGTTCGCATGCAAATAAAAGAACAATTACAAAATATTTAGATGCACTCACCGCAGACAAAACAACAGATTATTCATTGTGGAAATCAACTAAATATCTCAAACGCCCTATACAACAGAATCCACCACTTAGAAGAAATAATAGTTCATGGGCTAAGAGTAACTTGGAAAAAGCAGTGCTTTTTTCCGAACACATGGTTCATTTCAACCCAATGAACCATCAACGTATGAAATTTTGGCAGAAAACAATGCACAAAGGAGGGAGGAGATCCGTCTAGTCACGCTTACTGAAATCGAAACAGTTATTCGTAAAGAGTTACAACTAAAAAAGTCCCCTGGCTATGACCTCATTACAGCTGAACTGATGCAGCAGTTACCCCAGGGAGCCAAGTGTAAGCTTACAGCGATAATGAATGCTTGTTTGAGATTTGAACATTTTCCTTGCTATTGGAAAGTTGCCGAGGTAATAATGATTCCGAAGCCAGGAAAGGATTCTAATGAACCGTCATCTTACAGACCCATCTGACTGTTGCCCATCATGTCGAAGATATTTGAAAAGATTCTTATAAAAAGGCTAAAACTGCTCATTGAAAGTGAAGGCATGATACCATCTCATCAGTTCGGGTTTAGGGAAAAACACTCAACCATAGCAGGTTCATAGAATAACCGACATCATTGAGAAAGCTCTAGAAGATAAAATGGTATGTTCAACTATATTTTTAGACGTGGCTCAAGCTTTTGATAAGGTTTGGCATAAAGGATCGCTATATAAACTTAAGCTACTCTTCCCCAAGGAATATACGGCAATACTGGAGTCATATCTCTCAGGAAGATACTTTCGTATCAAGCAAGAAGATGCTTATTCCCACCTTAAAGAGATTAAAGCTGGAGTGCCACAAGGCAGTATATTAGGGCCAATCCTATATTTGCTTTTTACAAATGATATACCAGTCCCTCTAAACAGTACAGTAGCTACATTTGCCGATGACACCGTGATACTTGTAGTCGAAAAAAGTGAAGTAGTATCAACTAGAATCCTTCAAAGTTCTGAAGACGATCTAGTAAATTGGACTGAGAAATGGCGAATACATTTCAACAGTACTAAATCTGTTCACGTCGATTTCACCAACAAAAAGATTCAACAGATCCGGATTACTATCTCAGGAAGAGAAGTTCCCTACTCGAACACAGCAAAGTATCTCGGAATGAACTTAGATGCAAAACTAAAATGGAAGGAACATATAAAAAAGAAAACTGAAGAGCTTAAAATTAAACTTAGAAAACTTTATTGGCTAATTGGTAACAGATCGTGTCTGTCTACTCATAATAAATTATTACTATATAAGCAATTACTAAGACCCGTATGGACATACGGAATGCAGCTATGGGGATGGGATGTACGGCCAAAAATAACATCGAAAAAATCCAACGATTCCAAAATAAAGTCTTAAGGGGCATAGTCAACGCACCATGGTACGATTGGAACTCAGATATACATCGCGACCTTAAAGTCAAGACAGTTGAAGAAACAATTAAAGAGCATGCAACAGTTCATAATCGAAGGCTGAGGCAACATATAAATCAAGAAGCAGTAAAACTCACCGATACAACCAGACTTACTCGAAGACTGAAGCGCATCAAACCACATGATCTAATTGCTGGCAGCTAAAACAAATATCTGTATAGGTATATCTGTATGTGTAATTTTGTATAGAATGAACTATTTCTGTATCAAATCTATGTAAAAACCAACAAAATTGAACTGCTCGTTAGCGTAAACTAGTTGCAGTGCTATGAAATGTAGACCATAAATTTATTACGTTTTAATAAAAAAAAAATCTTACTTTGGCAAAACCGCTTAGCTAATTGTTTCATCTCTCAATGAAGACAGGTGTTTTTCCATCATTTTGGAAAATAGCAAATATTTAACCCGTTCCGAAAAAAGGTGATAAATCGGCACCTACGAACTACCGTCCTATTGCTTTGTTGTCGGTTCTATCGAAGGTAATGGAATCTATCGTTAATTTCAGACTAATGAATGTGCAGTATGGATTTCGTAAAAATCGCTCTTCAGGTGAACTAATGACGTGCATGACTCATTGTTTGGAGCGAAGCATTGAAAACCTAGGTGAATCAAGCGTTGTTTCCTTAGATATTGCTAAAGCTTTTGATAGAGTATGGCATGATTGTCTTATTAATAAGATTCGTGCGCTGAACTTACACTCCTCTCTCATTACATGGATTGAGAATTATTTATGGAACCGTAAAATAAAATTTGTATTAAATGGTATATCTTCAGATTCACATGGGATCAATGCTGGCGTGCCTCAAGGATCATCCTTGTCGCCCTCGCTCTTCTTGATATATATTAACGACCTGTTGTCTTCTACAACCTGTGATATCCATTCATTTGCTGATGATACAACACTATCGGCTTCCATTGAGTTTGTCAGTCAAAAATAATGCAATTCTCGCTTGAATGGTTCGCGTGAATTAATGAATTTAACTATTCTGTCTAATATTCAAATCATTCTTGATTGGGGCATTTCTAACAGAGTAGATTTTAACCCAAATAAATTCCAGTCTTGTCTTTTTTCTCAGAAGACAACTCAACATTATGTTCCACCTGTTATTAATGGTACCCCTATTGCGAGATCTGATTCACTTAAGTTGTTATGTTTTAAAGTATCAAGTGGTCTTTCCTGGAAAGAACATATTTTAGAATTTAATTCATATGGGGCTCCGAGGTTGCCATTGGTTCATCTTGATGGAATTCAGAATAGAGTTATCCGTTTGATAAACGATGTAACCATTACTTCGTCTCTTGATACTTTGGAGCACAGACGAAATGTATAGGAGCTTTATCTATTTTCTACAAATTTTACAACGGTAAATGTTCTTTATGCCTGAAACACAAACACGCTTCAGCTTCGTTGCGTTACGATGCAGCCGCTTTGAATTTGCTTTGAATGACTTTTCTCTATATGGCGTTTCTCAAATGGAAGTTCTGCCACAGTTCTCTGCTTTGAACTGTCGTTACGTAGCATTACGTTTCTCTTTACGATTGCCAAACGAAACGTTGAAGCCGAAGCTACATTGTGATAGGAAGCATTGAAATCGTATGGCTGAACTAGTAAACGTCAGACGAAGCCGAAGCTGAAGGAAGCGTGTTTGTGTTTCAGGCATTAGAAACCCGTTCTCTAATTCCAGGTCCTTTTCTCAGTAACGTAAACACTCGTTTAAGGTCCAATCTACATAGATTTGCCTTAAAACTTTTTTCATGTAGAACCCAACACTTTAAATCCTCCTTTTTTCCGAGAGTCTCTTCGATGTGGAATCAATTGGTCGAGCACGTGTTTCCCGAATCTTATAATCTGCAGGCGTTCAAATTAGCCGTTAACAACTTCTTGAAGGATGATGGATAAAGTTTTCCTAAATAAAAAATGTTTATCAGTATTTTTTACATTATTTTTATAATTTCTAATATTTTCTTGGTCAAGGTTTTTTGTAGTTTTTCCTGACAATGATTCATTGATAAAAGTATTTGAACTCGCGTCGTTCTAAATTCGTGTTCGTTTTTCGTATTGCTTTTTCAATAAGTCAGGGAGAATTCTGAGAAAATAAGTTGAAACCGGCTACAAACGTGAGGAATGTGATATATTGTAAATCACATTCCTTCGATTTTTATTTTATTTTGAATTTAATAAAGGGCCCAACTTTTTGCCGTGACGCAAGTCATTCTCCCTTGTTAATAAGTCTCGATAAATATAAAAAAAAAAAAAAAAAAAAAACGTTCTCGGCGAACAAAATGTCAATGGTAAAAGATTTGTTGATTTCTGCAACACCAACCACCTTGTCATAGGAGGCACCATGTTTGAGCACAAGACCTGCCACAAGGTCAGGTGGGTGTTAACTGACAGGCAATCATCATCCAACCAAATCGACATGGGTATGGTACGGGATCAACACCTTATGGTAGCTACTGTCCAGAATATCATCCGAATGCCTAGGTATAACCGGCTAAAGATCCGCTCAATACGCCAACAATAAAGGGATCATTTATCGCAAGAAGTGGAAGCAATCAGCAGCTCACTGCCGACAACCATCCAAGAACATTGGAAGGCTGTGAAAAATGTTTTCACATCTGGAGCGGAAAGTATTGTTGGTAGAAGCCAGGCTAGGAAAAGCACGTGGCTTACCGAAGATACCTGGACGCGGAATGTAAGCTACTTAAAGCTCGTATTGTAGATACCCAAGCAGCAGCGAGGATCGAGCTAGAGTCCCTGTATCGAAGCAAAATGAGAGAAGTGCAGCGTAGTGTAAGACGTGACAAACTTAATTATATTAACAACCTGGCCTCAGAAGCAGAGGAAACAGCGAGCAGGTGCGATAGCAGAACCGTTTACAGAATCACCCAAGAGCTGACAGGTGGTCACCGCTCTAGCCAACATTCGGGGAAAGGTCTAGATGGTGCCGTACTCGTTTCAGATGAGGATCAGCTCAAGCGATGGAAGAAGCATTTCTCTACGGTCCTTTACCGTGTATTCGCTAACGATATGCACCCAAATCAAACGGAGCTGCCGGAAGTAACAATTTCTCGAATTCGCACCTCAACTCCCAGTAAAGAAGAGATCTCTACCGCGATCAACGCACTAAAGAACAACCAGTCGGTAGAACTAGTTGTTGTACCCGCAGAGCTTCTGCGCGCCGCTCCAACGACATCAGTAAATCTTTTATATCGTCTTGTAGAGAGAGCTTGGAAGGCAGAAAGTTTCCCCGACGAGTGGACAAAGGGAATGATTGTCAAACTTCATAAAAAGGTAGTCTAATGGAGTGCGAAAACTGGAGAGGCATTTGCGTTCTTCCTGCAGTTGCAAAGGTAATAGCCAAAGTAGTACTTGAGCGAATTAAGAAACATCTGGAAGATACACTCGATGCCGAATAAGCAGGTTTCCGCACTGAATCCTCCTGTGTAGACCACATAAACACCCTGCGGATCATTATTGAACAGTGCATTTGAATTCCGCTGCACCTGCTGTTCATCGATTTTGAGAAGTTGTATGACAGTGTCAACAGACAGTTTATGTGGCTCGCCTTGCGCAGGAGAGGTATACCCGAAAACTAATAGCTATTATTAAAGCAACCTATGATGGCTCTAAATGTCATGTGCTGCATAGAGGAAAGCTGTCAGAGGAATTCGAGATCCTAAGTGGGGTACGACAAGGTTGCATTCTATCGCCGATACTTTTTTGTTGGTGATTAGCGATGTAATTCGCGCAGCTTTATCTACTGGAAACGGAGGAATTCGTTGCTCTTACATATAAACTCAAACATCGGGACTACGCTGACGACGTTTGTTTACTCTCACACAGGATTATGGAGCTGCACCAAATGACATAATGTGGAAAGTTAGGCAAATGTTGGGGGTTTGAAGATTAATACTGCCAAAACCAAAATCATCAACATCGGCACTAACTCAGTAACTCAAGTTAACATTGCTGGACAACCGGTAGAGAGAGTAGAGAGTTTCCAATATCTTGGGAGTATTTTATCGCCCGAAGGTGGAACAGAACAGGACATTGTCAACCGAATCGATAAAGCAAAATCAGTGTTTGGAATGATGTCCATGATATGGCGAAACAATGCGATCAGCTTAAACACTGTGACTGTTCCGTTCAAATTTTAAATCTGTGCAGTTGCATGGGTGCAGCACTTGGAAGGTGACCGCTACTATCGAATTACAAACGATAGTAAATAGGTGCCTACAGAACATCTTAAGGGTTTTCTGGCCTAACGGTATCTCTAACGAACATCTTTATCAGAGAACGGGCAGAAACCTATAGGCACAACCATCCATCGACGGAAGTGGTAGTGGATTAGTCATACAATCCGAAAAGGCGACAGTTCCATAGCAAACTACGTGAAATCCGTTATCCCCGGAGAGAGCTGAAGCTCATTGCCAGGAACTGCACGCGATGGCGCGTAGGCGTAGTAGAGGCCCAAGGACCCACAAGGGGATATAGGTCATAACAAGAAAGAAACCAAAGATGACTCTCTGGCTGTACACAGTTGTTTTTCTTACCTATGGATCATTGGTCTGGTGGATGGAGAAGAAGTATAACGTCACCAAACTCAGCAGATTACATCGATCTGCAGCAGTAGGCATCACAGGAGCTCTTGTCCGATCGATGCTCTTAACACCACCTTGCACCTATTACCTCCAGACATATTTATCAAGTATGTTGCGACGTGCAGTGCAGTACGACTAAGAGAATCCGGGTGGTTTGTTACTAAACCATACGGGTACTGCAATATACTGCACACAGTACCTGAAAGCGTGATACCATCATCTACTGACTACTGCATCCCTAAATTTAGCTTCAACTCCTCGTTCAGCGTCTAGTTTCCTACCAGGAGAAGCTGGAGGGATGGAACAGTAACGAGGCAATTTGACGTAACAATATTCACTGACGGATCAAAGATGAAAGATGGAGTCGGTGCAGGTATCTTCTCGCATGATCTAAATCAGTCAAAGTCATTCAAGCTACCCGATTCAGCTAGCATCTTTCAGGCAGAGATCCTAGTAATTAGGTAGGCCTGCAGGGCACTAAAGCTAGTAACAAATTGGAAGGGTGGGCATATGGTTGATAGCCAATCTGCCATAAGGGCGATTAATGCGACCACCATAAACACGAAACTTGTAAAACAGTGCCAAAAAGAATTGGTCTCTATTAGCCAATTCCTGGACATCACCATTGTATGGGTGCCGGGGCACAGTAATATAGAGGGTAATGAGAGGGCGGACGAATAAGATGGACGTCGCTATGAACACCGGCTCTATGGAGAGGGTTAGCTGTTCAATGGGATCAGTCAAGGAGCAAATTCTCTCCTTTTAATACTAAGACACAGCTCAGGTGGAGCAGGCTGTCGGACTGCGCCATATTAAGATTAATGTGGCCATCCTAGAACAAAAGAAAACAACCGAGTTGTTATCTAGAACCCTCATACACTTCCTCTGCAATCATCCGGCCCTAGCAGGACCAAGACACCGCATTTTACGTAAACCATTTTTTCACGACCTGAAAGAGCTCTCAGATTACAGTATCATCTAGCTGATCTCGTTTCTGAACGCCACAGACTGGATTTAAGCCACTTAAATATCCATACAGGTCCCTCGAGATTTCTGACATCAAAATGGTGCACACTAGCGCTAATTGATTTCGTGCCGGCTGCTTCCTGTACAGCTCTTTGGTTTCTACCAACGATGTCAATGTCGTCTGTGTAGGCCAGTATCTGAATGGACTTATAGAGGATTGTTCCTCTCGCCGTTACGTCAGAGTCTCAGATCACTTTCTCCAACGCCAGGTTGAAGAGGACGCAGACCAGTTCATCTCCTTGTCGGAGCCCGTTATAGATGTAGAAGAGATTAACCAGGAGTATTTCGCAGGCAGGAATATATTAAAGCTCTTGATTTTCGATTTGGCGCGAGCTAATGGCAGACATTGGATGTCAGTAATAAAGAAGTACTGCTTGAAAATATTGCATACCCAGGAAGCATTAGCATAGGATGGGGCGCGCTTTAGGAAGAAGATAGCGGTATTGTGACTAATAGGGGCCTCGCTGTTCTTTTTAGATACATTATTTAGATACATTATTTAGGTCGTTTTGTCTTTTAATACGATTGTTCTAATTCACATGAATCCATCGTTCTCCTAATTTTTTCAGAGTGGTTTGTGGTCGGCCAGGAGAGGGAGCAGGAGAGGGTGTGTTATGATGGGCGGCTGTGTCAGGTGATACCTTAATAATTTCGTCATGAATTGACAAATTATTTATTGAGTTATGATAAGTTTGATTTGGAATAACGTCGACCTTACTAGATAGTATTTTTAGTTTTTCAGTAATTTCTCCGAGGATAGAGTGGGTTATGGAAAGTTCAGCGTTGTTAGCGTTGGAATTAAGGACTAATTCCATGATGAGCTCGGATATATGAGTCAGGCGAAGAGATATGGCATCGATGCGTGATGATTGGGTTGATTGAGACGAGGTACGAGACGAGAAATAATCACATTGCATATTCAATTAATTTGTAGCTTCTATTACCAATTCCAAATTGCGAGATTTGATGAGGTTAGAGATGGATTCGAATTAAGTTGATTTTTGATAAGTATAAGCAAAGAGTATAGTTATATCAAGAGGAAGAGGAATAGGTTTCGCAATTCAAATGATCCTAAAGCCCGATTCTCTTCAAATTTATGCATATGCACTTGTGAATTTCCGGTGACAATACTTTCTATTTGGAAGTGATTGTGCCCCGGAGTGGGCCCCCATACAATTTATTTTTAAAATTTACCCGGTGTTCTTAAATTTTCTTCAAATTTTGTGAGCGATGTGTAGTATTAAATTTTGAGGGCTTTAAACAATTTAATATAAATCCATGCTTCAAAGAATAATAATATGTTTTATAGGTATTTATTCTTTTTAATTATTTTTCGACTACTTTGAGGTCCTTTTTCACCACCTTTCACATGACCTTGCTCAATTTCAGAGGCCAATCCCGCGCGTGATGCGTGGAAAAATATATATTATGATACAAAACACAAATTAAGAATGCACTCACATAACTGATTGTACAATCCTTTTTAATTGCGAAACCCATTCATTTTTGTATACAAATTTTTGTTCTACTTCGTTTCTCCTGATATCTCTATACTCTTTGGTATAAGTCAGCATTAGAATGAACAGTCTAATTAAGTTCATCGAGGCTTTTCCTCAGGTAATCGTAGTTGGCAAGTTGGTGCTGGATCTTGGTGTGGTGTTCTATTAAGAGAGTTTTTACAGCTTCGTTGCTGCATTTAATGGCGCTAAGGATGCCAGGATGCCTGAGATAGACATTTATCGCGAAAACCCAGAAATGGTCAGCAAAGTCTCTCAAATAAAGAATTGATCTTTTTCGCAGACCAGACTTGCCACAGATTTCCCTAAAATTCACCAACTCTTGGTGATCGACATTGATTGTGCAAGCTTCGTTTTCGCATATCGTGGTTAAGCTGATAAAGTTATTGATAAATTCACTTACATGGCACTCAAAGAGGAAAAAAAGCGAATTTACGATTTGATGCTCCAGTTGATAATTTTCTACTATTTGATAGGCTACGCCGGCGGTTATAAGTATTTGGAGAGCGTATTAGAGAATACTTTTTAAAACCCCTGTCATTATGAAACGTTTTGTCTGTCCACTACAACAGCTTGCAGTGATGCCTTCTGTAATTGTCATGGTCTCGCGTCTTACCGCTTCTTCTAGGGTCCAGCAATGTTGATGTAGTGCTGAGTAGTTATTGTTCGGAAACAGTTTGCAGTAATCTTTGAAGTCCCTTATGTGTCGATCAGGTCGGAGGTCAAATTCAAAGATGTTTCGACAGAAACTCTAATTCAAAATATTTGATGGAAGTATCTCCCATATGAATGTGGAGACCCGGAGTGAGTGGTTGAACTTCTAAGGCGTTTGTTGTTGGGGTGGTGAAAGCGAGCCATCATAAAAGGACTCGAGTTAGTAGCGAGGTAGAGCGATGTTTCTGACGGGTACTTCTGAATAGGGCAGGCTCCTCCTGGGCGTGTTCTGGGATCAGTGGGACCAAACGATTTGATACGCGATGCACGACCTCGCGTTTGGTTAATTTCACTTTCACTCTGCGGACGTCTTCCTTACTGTCAGGATAGCTTTCAATAATTCGGTCCATTTTCCAATCTGCGGGAGTAACACTTGGTTCTTGAAGAATTACCACATCTCCGATGCCGAGTGTTCGGGAAGGGAACTGTTCCATTTATTTCACTTTTGTAGTTGTTGTTTTGTGAAGTTGTTATACTTGTAGCCAGCGTTTTGTGATCGGAACAGATGTTGGCGGACCTGCATCGACTACGGCGTTTTTAAAGTTGCGTTGCGTGATAAAATAGAATGGAATGGATGTAATGGTCTGCTATTTAGGATACCTTCGATTTGACATAATAGCGAGTAAAACTCTTCCTTGTTCAGTTTATGATACTAGACATTTTCCTTATAAGATGTTTCATTGACTTAACGGCAGCTTCCCATAGTTCACCGAAGTTGGAGCTGTAGGGTGGGTTGAATTTCCATACAATCTGTTGGATAGTCATTCGGTCCTTACTGTCTGTGGTAATATTGCGCCATTCTTTGTTTATCCTCTTTTTTGCTCCGATAAGGTTCGTACCATTGTCAGCGAGGACTAAGGAAGACCAGCAGCCACCATTTGCGAAGCTTGCAAAGGCTACAAGGAACATTTCAGTGCTTACGAACAAATTTCTAAGTGAACAGCTTTTGTAACTAAACAGACACACCTGCCACCCAAACTCAGATGATTTTGTCGAACCGATTTGCGTTGGCTTTTATGTGAAAGGGACTGCATAAATCTACCAATCAAGATCGCCCATGATCGGTTGAACCGTTTGAGCCTGCCTTTGGATGCAGGTAGAACAACTCCGAATACATTTCTTGACGCGTGACTTTACAGCAGGGATTCAGAATTCTTCCCATATTAAGTATTCCCTTAAATAGTTTCAGCAATGGTGGTGTTCCAGGTGTGTTTAGCGTACTATTAAATCGACTAAGTGGTATTTGGTTAATAAAATGGGCTGCTTACGACTTTCGGTGATGTTGGCAAGAGAAATTCTCTCCCTTGCGCGAAGAACGTTTTCGTCTGGACCAAATATTGGAGTTAGAGAGGTTAACCAGCCAGTTTTGGCACTGGGCTGGCCCATTTCTTTTATGTGGCTCCTTGACAGTGTCTTGCGGTGCAACAGCAATTGGAAATTGAAGATAGCATGAGCTTCACCCTCTGGAGGCTTGCTTATCGAGGGGTATAGTTCTATACGATTAACCAGCTGTGGATTTTGTTCTTGTTAACTATGTTGCAGGCAGATTTGACGATGAAACCTGCTTCATATAGGGCTTTTTGATTAGCTCAAGGTCTAAGCCTGGTTCAATGCCCTTCAGTACTATAATTAGTCCTTTGCTACTTTTGAGTTGAAATGTATAGAAGCTTTTACCCGTTTTCTCGAGTTCCGAAACTACTTTGCGGACGTCTGTATGATCGTATATTGAAGCTTGGTTTCAGAAATAGAGCCTTTTCTTATGGGAGTACATGAAAGGTGTTATTTTCAATTAATGTGGCAATTTTTTCAATTATGGAATTGCTGGTTGCTTCTCAAAGATATATAGGTGGGGGCTTAGGACTCGTTTTGCGTTTCTAGGCTGGTTCCTAAGAGTCTAGATCTAAGATTGCAAAGCGATTTTGAACTCGTATATGCAATACTGGTATTGGTAGTTGATTTGGGTAATTTAGCAATCATCTTGGAGATAGCTGATGTTGGACTAAGCTTGCGCTTCGCCGCCTATCTAGGCCAGTTTGAAGCAAGACCTTTCTGTGGCAGTAGTGTGGTATTTGTTAGTGTTGTGCAGCTTAGTGTAGACTTGTTTCTACATGCGTGGTCTTCATCATCACCCATAATATAGAGCCTACATCTAGGCTCTAGCGAATTGGCCGCAGGGCTTTCGGGTTGGTCTATTTGATAAATACGTTTAGCTGATATAAGCTTTTTGTATTGTGTATTGTGTGAGAAGAGTTTGAGAATTTAAAGATGGGCTTTAAAGTTTATTCTCCGATTCTCCAATGATTTAACATAGTGGATGTTCCCCGGGCCGATCACCGTCCGAATTTTAATAACTCTGCTATTCACAAATTTGTTGTCTGTCACTTTATTGCTCCGTACCAAGGCTAGGGAAACCCCACTATCGGGTGCTTCTGATCTGTTTGAAGATCTCGGAAAGGAGCAAAATTCCATCAAGCTCCATCGCGGGGATCGTTCATATGTTACTGTCTTTGTTGTTGTCTTGAGTGGCGTGACGCGGCCCTTGGCCGCTAGTAAACGAATAGTGTAGGTTGCTCCGAAACCAAATCAAGGAAAGTAACCGTGAACGAAACAAGCATTCATCAAAACACACAAGAGACTAAGGACCAATCAAGACAGTGGGTTTCTTTAGAAGAACGTGCACCAAAGAAGGCCAAGGTGGGTCTGTCAGCCAACAAGGTCATTTGGACATATCGAAGATTACACTCAAATTTTAATAGAAGTGTGGCTGGCTGTCACCGGAAATATACATGTGTGCAAAATTTCAATAAAATCGGGCTTTAGGAAGTGTGTTAAAAAGTGATTACAAGATTCTGCCCACCAGCCAGCCAGCCACAGGCACGTGAAGTTAATATAGAGCATTTATAAATACGAATTTTTAACTTATTTATGACTTTTATTGTAAATAAATTTTTGTTTAAATGCATCATTTCATATGCTTTATAATGGCTGTGATAAGTTAGTTAAAATCTGTGTTTTGTTTAATCAATTGAACACAATAGATTGCATGTGAGCATTACGAGTACTTAAATAAATGCTTAAATTATTCAAATTAAGGAAATCGCAAGCATATATTAAAGACATGTATAGTTTGCGTCATTGCTCGAGCAATTCAAATAACGGGAATTTTTTATTTAATAACTAGGCGGCAAAGGTCTTCTGCATACTAACAAAACAATGTAAGTTAATTGCTGGTAATATACAAATCGAAGAAAAGGTAACAGCAAGAGGTATAGGCAGGGATACCCTTTAGGTTGAAATGCTTCTTCCATCTAAATACATATTATTATGGACAACATTTTAAGATTCGAGGTGTACTTTCGTAAAAAATATAATTTTGAAATTGTTATGTAATCTAAATAAAAAAATTCAATTTTTATATGGGAAATCAATTATATTAGGCTTCTCTTTGTTTTATAAGAGAACTGTTCAGAAAAGTAGCATATTTTCGCCAACAGCCTGACTTTAATCCCTTCTATTAATTAATACAAATATCTATGACTTAATACATTGTAGTCAATTTTTGACAGTTGCTAGAAGGACAACGGACAAACGCATCCGACATGCTTTGATGAGTTTGGGTAATCGAGATGCTTACTGGAGATACTGCAGTAACGTACCTGAACGAGATCGTAACAAAAATAATGCAAATGGATACTGCTGGCTCGAATAGGGTGTGACTGACATTCAACCTTAAGGATAAGCGGGGGCAGCACCTCGGGTAGTCTTAACGATCGATATCATGGAGTTGTCATATTGGCAGCTCTATGATATCGGTTGTGTCGGAGACTTGGGAAACTGCCAACGAAATATTAGGGTATTGTTTTATTTTATTTTTTGTTAACTAGTTGTAAGTAGATTTAAGTATTTTTAAGGAAATTAAAAAAAAAATACATAATAAAAGGTTTTTATAGCCACTTTTTCCTTTAAAAAAAATATTTTAAACTTTTTTTTAAACAAGTAAAAATAAATACTGTTAGATATAAAAAAAAATGTATATAGAATATAATGAGCACCGATCTGGTCATTTATATAATTACTAAAATAGCTTGTAAGTTTCCTTATTTTCTTACTATCAATAGTATAAGAATTTTTTTAAATGTGGAATAAATAATTAAACATAAAAAAAAAAATAAATCAATTTAAGACAGAAATATA
The DNA here is from genome assembly GCA_947095585.1 of Nephrocerus scutellatus. Lineage (NCBI taxonomy): Eukaryota > Metazoa > Arthropoda > Insecta > Diptera > Pipunculidae > Nephrocerus > Nephrocerus scutellatus. The sequence continues at coordinate 65,947,949 of OX352764.1, read as the reverse complement.
TATTTATACAGTTAGACATGCATTGCATACATACATGCATAAATAAACAGATATGTATAAAGGTTGTATCCGTTAGGGTGCCAAATACTTAAAGTGGTGATCCATTGGTTAATTTCATGAAAAAATCGTATTAGAGGGGGGTGGTCTATTTTCACCCCCAGCGGTATACGTAGCGTTTTGGAACGAAGAGACGTACATCTGACCCTTCATTACTTCATACTCTGTTTCTAGCTACAAGGTCACTGTTAGTCTTTTTTGATACAAAATTAAATCTTTAAGGACAAACCATGTAAATTTTTTTAAATTATTAAAACCATTACTGATATCAACGTCGTCAAATTAAAAAAAAACATTTCCAAGTGTAATTTTGTTGCAAATGCTACAAGTTATGCAACTCTTCTTATGCGTAGTAGTAGTAACACAACCAGCAATATCTCGCTCTTGATGACCGAATGCACCAATATTGTACCATAGATTTGTAGGAAATTGAATAGACTTTAATATTAAATTTGAAAAAAAAAACAATGTATTCGAGAGCCTTTCTCAAAATAATCGTGTTGGTAAATACAATTTTAAATTTGGCTTAAATAATTTAAAAAATGTACATTGTTTAATCTTAAAAATTTAATTTTCTTTCAAAAAAGACCAATAGTCATATTTACATAATTTACAAATAAAAGCCATGCATATGGTCAGTAGTAATGGATAAAAATTATTGTTTTTAACTCACTTTCTAAAGCCCGATTTTATACAAACTTTGCACACATGTGTATTTTCGACAACACTTTCATAACACAACATAAAATTAAAATTGTTCTTGTTAATTCTCCAATGGGTGATACACACATGTGTGTAAGGTTTGAATAAAATTGGGTTAATTTTAAAAAAAAAATTATAGGAAATTTTTTCAAATTTTTACAAAAAGTGTTGTCCGTCGGAGATACACATGTGTATAAAATTCGAAGAAATCGAAAACATTTATTAAAAAACTATAGCTGATTACCCGGCGTTTCCCCGGTATTTATTCATCCCAATCTTCTATTAGGCAGGGGTAGAAAAAAGAATGATATCTAACTAAAAGGTAAACTTGCAGTTTTTATTAATAAAATTTATTTTAAAAATTATATTTTAAATTATAGCTATAGTATTTAAATTACAAAATAAAATTAAATAAACATACATAAAATTAATTTAAAACAAAACTTGGTACACAATGTTTTTAGTTTCCTCTTCAAGAGCAAGAATAAATAAATTCTTAGGTCAACCCAACCCAGAGCAAGCAAAATAAAGTTTTCCGTGGGAATAACATGGATGTGGTGGCAATCCAGACGAATTAAGTGAGTTTAGGAACTCAGTTAGATAATAAACTTCCTCATCAGTATCTACAACGGTATCGATACACTTATATTCAGTGGCTGTGCCTATTAACATGGCAAGTAATTGATTGTTTACTTCGTAGGTGTCTCCACTTTTAGTAGCAAGAATGGCCCCTTCTCGCAACCGGTACAAAATGTGATAGTTTTGAAAAACAGCCGATTAAGTAGAGTTTATTAGTTCTGCGCAGATTTCAAAAATCGATGTCAATTTAATATAACCATAAAACACGGCTACTAATCTATCTTTTCCAATTTGAAGTAGGAGCGACAATGTCCTCACCCCCAAATTCGTCGCCAAATGGTCACCAAGTACCATTCTAAACACCACTATTCATCTCAGCGACCCCGAAAACTATGGGATCGACACTAATATCGGTCACCCTACCCCCTCCGACGAGGCGTTGGTAAAAACAATTCTAAAAATTTTGTTTTGAACTTGACGACCTTTATATCGGTATGGCTAAAATAATTTAAGAAAGTGTGTATTTTTGGATGTTAAAAATATAATTTTCTTTCAAAAAAGACCAACAGTTAGCTTGTAGCTGGAAGCGTTCAAGAGTTTTATGGTGTGAAGTCATGTAAGGTCAAAAGTACGTGTTCGTTTATTTTACAAACTTTAATTTTTCACCCTGCTCCTGTTGACCGTATGCACAAATATTGCGAGGTGGATTTGTAGAAAATTGAATAGGCTTTAATATTGCATTTGTCAAAAAAAAATTATTCGAGAGCGATTTTCGAAATATTCGTGTTTGAAAATAAAATTTAAAAAAATAAAAAACATTTTTGGATTTTGACGACGGTAACGGTTTCAAAAATTTAAAAAAAATGTTCATTATTTGATCTTATAAATGTAATTTTCTTTCAAAAATGACCAACAGTGACCTTGTAGCTAGAAGCGTTCAAGATTTACATGGTGTGATGTGATGTAGGGTCAAAAGTATGTCTCTTCGCATTTAAACGCAATCGTACATACGTACGATTTTTTTTCACGAAATTAGTCAATGAAACACTCCTTTAAGTATTTGCCACCTTAATGGATATACCCTGTATATAGATTTGTATGGAAGCACCTCCGACCCCGGGGCGCGATCACTTGCAAATTTTTGCAAGAAGTGTTGTTCATCGAGGTACACATGCTTATAAAATTTGAAGAAAATCCGATAAATTTTTTAAAATATTTGTATGGGAGCCCCCCGAAAAATTTCAACACATCACACGCGCCACATGCGACACGCGTCATACTAGGAATGTAAGAAATGCAACTTTGGACTTAGACACTCTCAAAATTTCAGATCTCTAGGTCGTGTGGAAGGTAGTTAAAAAAGACCTCAAATTAGTCGAAAATACAGACAAAAAGGGGTCAAGTCAAGTTAAATAAAAGTTTTTAGTTACCTGGGAATCAGCGACATACATAAAACGATGAATCTAACTCCATTTGATGCACCTGCTTCTTACAAGACGAAACGCACCAACAACACCAACATCACCGGGGTGCTTATATTATATATATATATACTAGCTGACCCGACAGACGTTGTCCTGTCCCACTTTCAATAAATTTGTTTGTAATCGTTTTGTGAACTTGTGAAAAGCTATTTGTTTTGCGATATCGAGTCACAGTATTAGTCACATCATTGTGTTACATTTTTTTAATTTCGGTCTTTTAGGGTCTTTTGGGGTTCTTTTGGGGGTCTTTAATGATTTTTGGGGATTTTGGAGGTCTTTTTGTAATTCTTTTCGGGGTCTTTTGTGCTCTTTTGGAGATCTTTTTGCCCACAAAATCAAAGAAGAAGCTGTCAAATGACATTTGCGCACGTAACCCAAACAATTGGAATCTATTGGAACAGAAATGAAATAACGACTTTTGCTGGACAGATCGCGAATCAACACAAATTTAATTTTATTTTAAGTTAGGCTGGAATGCGTTTTTCCAAAGTTTTCATTTCACCGAAAACATTCAATAGAGTTATTTCCTCAAAATATATCCAATTTATCGTTTTCCAAATTTTCCCGAATTTTATTTTGCTAAAAATATCTCCGGGAACATAACGAACAAAACAATTTTTGCTGTTTATCCGAATTTTTCGACTTTCCTTTGTAATTGTCTTTGTTTCCTAGGACTATAACGAACAAAACAAAAAAAGAATTACGCTAATCCATCGTTCGAATCGTGAGTTATGGTCGCGAGTTCTTACAAAAATCCTATGGAAAACAGCACTTTCAGTTTTTTCCGAATTTTACATTATTCGGACTATGGCGAATTTATAAAATAAAAGTTAGCCAAATCGGTCCAGTCGTTCTCAATTTTTTTTTTCACTTTAAAACCTATTCTCATACCTACCAAATATACATAAAAAATTTCATAACAATCGGTCGAGCCGTTTCGGAGCAGTTGAGACCCAAACACCGTGACACGAGACAGACGTTGTCCTGTCCTTAATTCAATAAATTTGTTTGTGATCGTTTGTGAACTTGTGAAAAGATATTTGAAATAAAATAATAATTAAATAATTTGTTTTGCGATTTTGAGTCACAGTATTGATCACATTATTGTGTTACATTTTTAAATTTTGCGAACTAAGTAATTTCTCTACCGATTTGTATGAAATCGGTATTTTTTTTTTAAATTCTCTATATTAACTTCGCGTGCACGTGGCTGGCTGGTCAGATTTTCTGATCAATTTTTAACCCACTTTCCATAGCCCGATTTTATTGAAATTTTGCACACATGTATATTTTCGGTGACAATACTTTCTATTAAAATTTGAGGCCCCTCGGACCTCGGGGTCGGCAGACCGGGATGCGATCGGGCCCCGGGGTCGGGGGGCTCCCATTAATTTTTTTTTTTAATTATCAATTTTTAACGCACTTCCTAAAACCCGATTTTCCTGAAATTTTGTACACATGTGTATTTCCAGTGACAATACTTTCTTTTAAAATTTGAAAGTGATCGGGCCCCGGGTTCGTGGGGCTCCCATACAAATTTAAAATAAAAATTACCCGATTTTTTTCAAAATTTACACACATGTGTATACCCATTAAAACTTTTTCTAAAATTTGGTAGTGATCGGGCCCCAGGTTCGGCCGCAAGGCCCCTATACATTTTTTTAATTTCTTATAGTGGCATCAGATACCGTCGTTCTTGTTAATGACTGTGTGCGGTGTATGCTGCGCAGTCGGCATGTTTTTGATGGTGGAGAGAGAGAGAGAGAGAAATCTTAGCTCACGCACAAATGAACCCAGCAAATGAAACGAGACATACATGTTTTATGCTTAATTCAACTTACAGCTTATTTACTGAATTGTATTTTTATTGATGTCGTTTTTTGTTGTTGATATCAACTTACAGATAGAACAACAAGTTTTCACAATATTCTGTCATTTGGCGTTTTCATAAATTAGTTCAGAGCAGTCAAAGAGTTCTCAAGATAAATGCTCGTGTTTCTTATTTGCTCAGAGAATGAGCGTGCTCTAAGTGCTCAGAATAAAATGATCTGAGCATTTTCAAATTTGACATCTGATGTCAAATGTCTCTTTCGATGTTTTCTCCTACAATAAAAAAAATGACCCAGGATCGAGGGGCTCCCATACGAATTTCTGCGATTAGAGAATTTAGATGAAAAATTTTAATTTTTATGGGTTGTTTTTTTTTTTTTTTTATAATTCGCGCACGCTTCAAGGGGTTTGCACCCTTATAATGCTCGGCTATATGCTTGGCTCAGCGTGGGCGTTAAGGAAGAAGAGGAGAACAGAGGAGATGTCTATGAGCTTGTGTTTTGAATGCCTGTGGATCATAGTGATGTGGGAAGACAGAGCTTGGCAGAGCATTCCACATACGTGTTGTACGGCTGAAAAACGAATCCCTGAATTTAACTGTCTCGGCCGATGTATCGATATACACGCGCTGTCCATATGCTCCTGTCGATGTATTGGTGTACACACGCAGAACGATCGATGTACACCAAAACCTTCTCTATAGAAAGCCCGACTGTTCCGATCAAAACCTTCTCTATAGAAAGCCCAACTGTACACATACTAATGCTGTAAACCAACACCAAACGCATGTGTGTTTGTGGGATGTGAATACAGTGTACAAAAAATTAGCAGTCGCAAAGAGCGCGAAACGAAAGATGTGGTAGTGGGAAACAGAAAAATTGTATATGGATTTTGCTCTTTAATTGATTACTAATACAAATACGTTTGGTCAAAATCTAAGCATGTATCTGTGTACGATCGGAACAGTTGGGCTTTCTATAGAGAAGGTTTTGGTTCCGATCGTACACAGATACATGCTTAGTTTCATCCAAAACGTATTTGTATTAGTAATCTTCTAAATAGCAAAATCCATATAAAATTTTTCTGTTTCCCACTACCACATCTTACGTTTCTCGCTCTTTGCGACTACTTATTTTTTGTACACTGTATTCACATTCCAAAATACAGACGCGTTTTGGATTGGTTTACAGCATTAGTATGCATTGAGTTGGGCTTTCTATAGAGAAGGTTTTGATGTACACGCGCTGTCCGTGTGCTTCGGTCGATTATATTTTCCTTTGTTTAATATTCTTTGTTCCTTTGTTTCATTTGATCGGTTTGGCGACAGTGGAATGTCGTTCGTTAGTATTATGAACTTTAATATAAACGATGTATTGGAATGTCATTGATATGATGAACTTTAATATAAACGGTGTAGTGGAATATCGTTGTTAGTATGTAGTTTGGATTTTCAAGGTTAATGCCGCGAAAACTTTTATTTGTTGTAATTGCGAATGCAAACCGCAGCCGAAACTGCAAGTGCTGAAAGTCTACTGGCATGTCGGTCGGGCACATTGGGATGCGTTGACAGATAGCAAAAGAAAAACCGTGCAAATGGCTGCCATCAGCTGTCAAATTTGCGCACGTAACCTAAACAATTGGAATCTATTGGAACAGAAATGAAATAACGACTTTTGATGGACAGATCGCGAATCAACACAATTTTAATTTTATTTTAATTTAGGCTGGAATGCATTTTTCCAGAGTTTTCATTTCACCGAAAACATTCAATTGAGTTATTTCCTCAAAAAATATCCAATTTTCCAGAATTTTATTTTGCTAAAAATATCTCCGGGAGCATAACGAACAAAACGATTTTTGCTGTTTGTCCGAATTTTTCGACTTTGTTTTGTAATTGTCTTTGTTTCCCAGGACTATAACGAACAAAACAAAAACAGAGTTACGCAAATCTATCGTTCGAATCGTGAGCTATGATTGCGAGTTCATACAAAAATCCTATGGAAAACAGCACTCTCAGTTTTTCCGAATTTTACAATTTTCCGGGAAACTTTTCTATTTTTTTTTTCGCATAAACCTTATTCGGACTATGGCGAAATTATATTTTTTAAATTCTCTATATTAACTTCACTTGCCCGTGGCACGGATGTCGGTCGTCGGTCGTCGATTGTCGATTGTCGGTTGTCGGTTGTCGGTTGTCGGTTGTCGGTTGTCGGTTGTCGGTTGTCGGTTGTCTGCGTGGAATCTTGCGATCAATTTTTAACCCACTTCCAAAAGCCCGATTTTATTGAAATTTTGCACACATGTGTATTTCCGGAGACAACACATTCTATTAAAATTTGAGGCCCCTCGGGCCCCGGGGTCGGGGGGCTCCAAATACAAATATTTTACAAAATTTTACTCGATTTTCTTCAAATTTTATACGAATGTGTATCTCTGATAGACAACACTTTTTATAAAAATTTTGGAGACCCCGGGCCCCGGGTTCGTGGAAACCCATAACATTTTTTAAAAAAAGAACCCGAATTTCTTCAAATTTTATATACGAATGTATTTTCGATACACAACACTTTTTCTAAAAATTTTGAAGTCCCCGGGTACGTGGGGCCCCATAACAAATAAAAAAATTAACTCGATTTTCTTCAAATTTTATACACCTCTGTATCTCCGATGGAGAACATTTTTGGAAAGTTTTTGGAGTGAACGAGCCCTGAGGTCCAAGGGGTGCTCATATAAATTTTTTAAAAATTAGCTCGATTTTCTTCAAATTTTTAACACAAGTGTATCACTGATGGGCATAACTTTTTGTAAATTTGTTGGAGTGATAGAGCCATGAGACCCGTGTGGTGTCCATGTAAATTTTTTAAAAATTATCCCGATTTTATTCAAAAATTTTACACCTACCCATCTCCTATTAGAGAATTTACATGAAAAATTTTAATTTTTATGGGTTGTTTTTTTTTCACATATTCTCATACCTACCAAATACACATAAAAAACAATCGGTCGAGCCGTTTCGGAGCAGTTGGAGGACAAACACCGTGACACGAGATTTTTATGTATATAGATATATAGTTCTTCGTCTTACCAACAGCAATGAAAAAGATCTCCCTATTCGATGAAATCTTCATTAATCAAGACGTCTCCTTCTACAAGAAGGCCACCAATCAACATTGTAGTGGCTAATGCTAATGTTTATATGCCTCTTTTTAATTTTATTTTTAATAAGAATAATATTCGACGCGACAGACCATTGCGGTCCAAGGCCTAGCTTCTCGCGACCATTTGTCTAGCGTATTTTTGGACACAAATAGAAGGGACCTACAATTTAAGGCGGGCTCATTCGCGAGAGGTTGGACACCGTGAAAATCATTTTTTTGTTACTGGGATTCGAATCACGAACCTCCACGCGTATTTCCACTGAGCCACGGCACCCACATTTTTATTTTTAGATAATTTTAAAATGATTGCATAACATGAAATCCCCTCAAATATAAACAAATATATTAAGCATAATATATTGTTTAGTAATAACTAATTTAAAAACTAAGTAAATACGTCGGGCTTCTATTGTTGAGCCGATTCTTATTATTATTAGTTAATAGATTAGTTTTTAATAATAAAATATCTTAATTTATATTTACTCAGTTCATAAACAGTTTTTTTTTTATTCATAAACTCATTCCGAAGGGAGAACTCCCTGATTGACTTGTGCAACGGTACAAAGTGGGCTACGCTTTGTAAAAATTGAAAAAAATCCAAAGAATATAATATACAATATAGAACATTCCTCACGTTTGTAGCCGGTTTCAATTTATTTTTTCAGAATTCTTCCTGATTTATTAAAAAAGCAATACGGAAAAATGAACACGAAACTTAAATGACGCGAGTCCATATGCTTTAATCAATGGATCAAGGTCAGAGAAAACTACAAAAAACAATTAGGACCTTAAGGAACTTTTTGTCGTCTATTTTGAAGTTCTTTAGACTAAAAATAAATACTACATCGATGTCACTGTCGGAGGATTTGAAATGTTGTTTATAACTGAAACGAGTACTTACCTTTCTGACAAAAGTACCTGGGATTAGATTGGTTTTTAAAGACCATAGTAAAATTTGTAAAAATAAGTTAAAGCTCGCACATTTCGTTTATGATACAAAGAATAAAGAGATGAGGTAGTAATGGTTGTTTGTCATATGGATATCTCTATTCTGAATTTTATCCTCGTCACATATGAATTAAATTAGCGAATAAAATAACTCTTACATAATCTTAATACTTCAGAGGGGTGAAGTATAATTTACAACATGTTATGAAGCCCAAACATTGGCTTGCTCTTTTTGTATAGATGTTCCTTCCAAAAAAGTTCACTTGCAACTTTTAGACCTAAAATCTTAAGTGAATTAGATCTTTAATATGGATTATCCACTCTATTAGATATACTCCAATCAAGAATGACTTGAATGTTCGATAGAATACCCGTATTTATTAGATCTCGCGAGCTAATCGGGCAAGAATTGCATTCTTTTTGAGTTAATGGAAAATGATAGCGTTTATCATCAGCAAATGAATGGATATCACAGGTTGTAGAAGACAACATGTCATTGATACATATCAAGAAGAGCGTGGTACGGCAGCATTGATCCCGTGCGAAGGTGAAGAAGTTGAATTCAATAAAACTTTTATTTTACGGTTACATACATAATCCTCAATCAATGCAATAAGGGAGGTGTGTAAGTAGATCGGACGAAAAAGCCTTTGAAATATCCAAGATACAACGCTTGATTCGACTAGATTTTCAATGCTTCTCTCCCAACAATGAATCATGTGCGTCATGAGTTCCCTTGAAGACTATTTTTAATGAAATCCATACTACACATCGGATAAAAGATCTTTCGTATCCAAATTGCTTATTTGTATGAAATTAATGATAGATTCCATTCGATAGAACCGACAACAAATCAATATGGCGGTAGTTTGTAGGTGCAGATTTATCACATTTTTTCGGAACGGGTTGAATATTAGCCATTTTTCAAAACAAATATTTAAAAAAAAACTTACCCGATTTTTTTCAAATTTTATACGCATGTGTATCTCTGATGGACAACACATTTTGTACAAATTTTGGAGACCACGGGTCCCGGAGTCTTTGGGACACATACAAATTTAAAAAAAAATATCCCGATTTTCATCAAATCTGTGATGAAAAAAACTTTTTGTAAAAATTTTGTTGTTATCGGGTTCCGGGGTCGGGGGTCATAATACAAATATTTTAAAAATTTTACCCGGTTTTTTTTTCAAATGGAAGCCGAGATTAATTATTCGGTATATTGAGTTAAGTTAGTAAAATACTCCATAGCTAAAACAAAGACCCAAACAAACCAAACCTAGCAGCATTTCTTATATTGTATAGCTTCTTCCATTTCTATAATCAATATAATATTTAAGATAATACGAAAAAGTCAATGAAAATGCAATACTATGTGTTCGTATTTCTTAAATCAATTACCATTTAACTCATCATTCATTTATATACATTTTTTCTGGTAAGTGTTTCTCAATACATTATGTAACGTAGCGTACTTAAACATATTCATCGTTTAAAAAATGAAAAAGATCCTGAGGTTTGTTCGCAAATAACTATTTTGAGTAAAAAGCTTTTTGGTGTAAGCCCAGAGGAATGTCGGACTAATTTATTTTCATTGAAATTACTTTGAACATAAAGTTACTTTGTATGTTCTACTTTAAATTTCATAAGATTAACATATAACTACAGCTCACATTGAAACATATAAATCATTGGTTTTAAGAACTTATTTGTTTGAATGTTCTTTATTCATATGAATAAAGCTCCGTACAATTTTTGCTGTGAAATTTTGACCTTGGGCATGTGGGTCAGTGGAATGTCTTTAAGCTTTTACTATGCATTATATTTCGGCGAATTTTAAACGAATAGTTTAATGAAATATTTTGCTTGACAAAAGTTACCTTTTGGTAATATTATATTGCATATTTTATAACGAAGAAATAAAGGCATAGTATGTGTACACCATGTAGATAAGTGTAAGATTAAATATGACTATGCCATAAAAAGATATTTGTATACGATAATGAGTACAGATGCGTAATGTTCTTGTGTTTCTTGGTAACTTAAGCAACTTATGCTATACTAATATTTAAATTGTTGTAAGTTATTTTGTTATTTTTTAAAGTCTTATTAACTTTATATTAACTTCACTTGCCCGTGGCACGTCCGGTTGTCGGTCGGTCGGCATTCCGTCGGTTTGTCGTGGAATCTTGCGATCAATTTTTAACCCACTTTTCAACACACACATGTGTATTTCCGGAGACAACACTTTATTAAAACTTTGGGCTCTTCTGGCCCCGGGGTCGGCAGGCTCCCATACAAATATTTTACAAATTTTACCCGATTTTCTTCAAATTTTATATAAATGTGTATCTATTTTTTTTTAAAAATTATGGAACCCCATGGAGAAAATGTGTATCTACTTTTTAAAAAAAAAAAATTAACCCGACTTTTTTCAAATTTTATATACGTATGTATCTCCGATGGACAACACTTTTTGTAAAAAATTTGGAGACCCTTTGCCCGGGGTCTGGAGACCCACGCAAATTTTTTAAAAAAATTATCCCGATTTTCTTCAAATTTTACATACTTGTGTATTTTCGATGGACAACACTTTTTGTAAAAATGTTGGAGACCCCGGGCCCGGGATCGTGAGGCCCAATACAAATTTTTTAAAAAATTGATCCGATTTTCTTTTAATTTTATATACATGTGTATCTCCGATGGACAAAACTTTTTGTAAAAATTTTGGATACCCCGGGTTCACGAGGCCCCATACAATTTTTTTATAAAATTAACCCGATATTCTTCAAATTTTATACAGATGTGTATCTCCGATGGACAACACTTTCTATACAAATTTTTGAGGCCCCGGGTCCATGAGGCCCCATACAATTTTTTTAAAAAATTAACCTCATTTTTTTTAAATATTACAAACATGTGTATCTCCGATGAACAAAACTTTTTGTAAAATTTTTGGAGTGAACGGGCTCTGAGGCCCAAGGGGTGCCCATATAAATCTTTTAAAAATAAACCCGATTTTCTTCAACTTTTATATACATGTGTATCTCCGATTTTTGTAAATTTTTTGGAGTGAATGGGCCTTGAAGCCCGAGGGGGCCAATACAATTTTTTTTAAAAATTAGCCCGACTTCTTCAAATTTTAAACACACAAACATCTCCAATGGACAAAACTTTTTGTAACATTTTTGGAGTAACCGGGCCCTGAGGTCCCGGAGGCCCATTTAAATAACCCCTATTTTCTTCAAATTTTTATTTCTTTGTATTAGATTTGTATCTCCGATGTCAATACTTCCTATTGAAATTTGGAAGGGATCGGTCCCAAGGTCGGGGGCTCCCATACAATTTTTTTACACATGTGTATCTCCGGTGACAACAGTTTTTGTAAATATTTTGAAGTAAAGGGGCTCTAATATTTTTTTTCCAAAATTAACCTGGTTCAAACTTTGCACACATATGTATCTCCTTTTAGAGAATTTACATGAACAATTTTAATTTTTATAGGTTGTTTTTTTTATATGTATGTGCTAATACATATATTGTCAACAAAGAACAGCTCTATATTCGAGGCAGCTTCTTCATGTTCCAGTGCATGATTGGGCTAGTCCCTTCAAAGTATGGTTGGCGCGAGGCTAATACCTTGACAGTAAAAAAAAAACATTATAAAGGAAGACAAAATCAGCCTCGGAAACATTGACCCAAGACGACAACCACAGCAACTAAAACCGCCAAACGATTTAAGTATTTTCTTATAGAACGTATGCTCAAATATACAGCTGACATAACAGCACTCCAGGAGATGGGGTCTATTGTGTTTTACTAAAATTAGATGATAACATATTATATTACCGCTGTCATGCAAAACAATGTGCGGGTTGGATTTCTCGTCAGCAAAAGAAACAAGCCCATCGATATCGGGCTTACAGCAATAAATGAACATAATCCTCATAAACACTATCTAATAGACAGACAGAATCAGAACCACGCGATAAAACTTATTTGGGAAGCAAATAATGTGATGACAATCGATTTGCTTGATTATCACACGAAACTTTCCTGCTCATTATTTTATCGCTATTGAAACCGGTAGAAATATCCAGGTCCATGACGTCCTTAATACACCTATTAATGAAAACGAGGGTTTTGTTCTTGTAGGCGAGCAAAGTAAAAGAAAAATTGAGCTTGGCTAATAGTTCGTAGTTAAATGAAAAATGATAGGAATAGGAGGATATCTTATTATTAATCATTTAATTTTTGATCGCATAAACGAAAGAAACACAAGCTAGTTAGTCTATCACATTTTTTTATTTTGCCCACTTATAATAATAATAATATTCGAGGGGACAGACCGTTGCGGTCCAAGGGCTAGCTTCTCGCGACTATTTGTGTTGTTCATGTATATTTTTGCACACAAATGGAAGGGACCTACAATTTAATGACATATGCGAACGGCGAATTGAGAAGCTTTCGTGACATCTAATTACTGTCGGATGTTTGTCACACATATGCGAGAGGTAGAACCGTGAAATATACTTTTGGTGTTTTCTGGGATTCGAACTACGAACCCCCGGCTTTTAAATTTGCCTACTTACCTTTATTTTAATTTGAACCTTCTACCTCATATACAAATTAAGCAAATTGGTACAACTACAATTTTATTCCATTCATGAATATGAATCCATGAATTCCATGAATTCGCCTAAGCTGACCAGACACAGCACAGCTATACCTAAATCTCAAAGTGTGCTTCCTATAAGCATCACCAGCAGGATTTTGTTCAAAAGACGAGAGTATGTTTTTTAGTGCATATTGTTTTATTGACAATAAATATATCTCACATTCTTATGTTTCTCCCATTCTAAATAGCTGTGTAGAAGATAAAAAAATGGGGAAGAGAAAAAAAATAGGCATAACATAATCAACCGACTCAGCCGACTTAATTGTTGTTGATGCTCTGACTCTCTTTTTAAATTCTCTATATTAACTTCACTTGCCCGTGGCACGGATGTCGGTCGTTGGTCGTCAGTTGTCGGTCGTCTGCGTGGAATCTTGCGATCGATTTTTAACCCACTTCCCAAAGTCCGATTTTATTGAAATTTTGCACACATGTGTATTTCCGGAGACAACACATTCTATTATCGCGGGGCTCCCATACAAATATTTTACAAAATTTTACTCGATATTCTTAAAATTTTATACGAATGTGTATCTCTGATAGACAACACTTTTTATAAAAATTTTGGAGACCCCGGGTTCGTGGGGCCCCATAAATTTTTTTTAAAAAAATTAACCCGATTTTCTTCAAATTTTATATACGCGTGTATCTCCGATAGGCAACCCTTTTTGTAAAAATTTTGGAGACCCCGAGCACCGGGGTCGTGGGGCCCCAACATTTTTAAAAAAAATTAACCCGATTTTCTTCAACTTTTATATACGTATGTATCTCCGATGAAAAACACTTTTTGTAAAATTTTTGGAGACCCGAGGGTCATTGGGCCCCAAATTTTTTTTTAAAAACCAGTTACCAGTTTTTTTTTTAAATTTTATATACGTATGTATCTCCGATGAAAAACAGTTTTTGTAAAATTTTTGGAGACCCCGGGCCCCAGGGTCATTGGGCCCCAAATTTTTTTTTTTAAAAATTAACCCGATTTTTTTAAAATTTTATATACGTGTGTATCTCTGATGGACCACACTTTTTGCAAAAATTTTGGTGGCCGGGGTCGTGGGCCCCATAAAAATTTTTCAAAACTCGATTAACTCGATTTTCTTCAAATTTTATACACCTCTGTATCTCCGATGGACAAAATTTTTGGAAAGTTTTTGGAGTGAACGGGCCCTGAGGCCCAAGGGGTGCTCATATAAATTTTTTAAAAATTAGCTCGATTTTCTTCAAATTTTTAACACAAGTGTATCACTGATGGGCATAACTTTTTGTAAATTTGTTGGAGTGTTTTAACATGTTTTAACACATACCTATCTCCTATTAGAGAATTTAAGTACATAAATTTATCGTTGGGATAAATGCAAAACGATGAAGTATATGCAAATGCATGTATTTTTAAATTCTCTATATTAACTTCGCGTGCCCGTGTGTTTGTGGCTGGCTGACTGGCTGGCGGACCAAATCTTGTGACCAATTTTTAACCCACTTCCTAAAGCCCCATTCTATAAAACTTTGCACACATGTGTATCTCCGATGACAAAACTTTCTATTAAAACTTGCGAGCCTCGGGGTCGGAGGCTCCCATAGAAATATTTTACAAAATTTACCCGAGTTTCTTCAAATTTTATACGCATGTGTATCTCTGATGGACAACACTTTTTGTAAAAATTTGGAAGTGATCGGGCCTCGGGGTACAATTTTTTTTGTACCCGATTTTATTCAAATTTTATACACATGTGTATCTCCAAAGGACGACACTTATTGTACAAATTTGGAATTTTATTCAAACAGCTTACATGTGTATCTCCGATTAGAGAATTTACAAGAAAAATTGTAATTTTTATGGGCTGTTTTTTTAGAAATGTATTTCAAAAATAACTATATGCGTAACGTATGTAAAACAAACACATATACGAGTATTTTGGGAATACTTCTGCTAATCGAGTTTTATCTGTCAAATGGTGCAATTTCTAAACACTTATACAAAACTTGTTAGTAGAAAAACGGTTAAATGTGTATCTTTTTATATAATTTACAACAATTGAGTTCATATCAGAGCCCGTGATAAATTAACATTATATTAATTTCGGGTATTTTCCCCAAAAAAACAAATGGGAATTCTCTGATATTATAATAAACCGTAAAAAATGAAAGTGAAATGAAATATTATTTTTGATAAGATTAGATTAGAAAATTAGATGCGGCACAAATTATATGAAATTATATGAATTATCTAATTGTTGGGAATACACGTTATGTTTTCGAATATGTTCTTATACCTAATAAGACACATAACATATTTTTTACTCATTCATATAGAATTAGTTCATCTCTTGGTTTTACACCGGTGCCACTAGTTGCATCGTATGCTTAAAGTACTTCTAAGTCGAATAGTTTTGTTGCACAAGTGGATGTTTGTTTTGAAACGAAAGTCTCCAAATTCATCGCGCAGAATCCATCTATTTCGTTACTCATTTGCCAGGAAGCTTTTTTATTCAACATACCTATCAAATATACTGCATAAAGTTATAATTCAACAGTAACTCCACGCGTCAGCCGGCAGCCAAAAAATATATAAATCCTAGAGACATTCGGATTACGCTTTCACTGTAAGTTCAGACATATAATAAAGTAGTGCACATTTAAAACAAAGACATTCTGAAAAAAATTTAATAACATTAGTGAAACAAAGTTATTGTGTTTAAGAAAGTGTGGACGTATTGCAATTTCTAGTTGGGATTTATAAATTTTTAGTTTAATTTTAAATAGCTAGTAGTAAGAAAAATAGCAAAAGGAAAAGGTAAGTCAATATCGTACATTCGTCCGTTTTTAGTTTCTAAATAATAAACAGTAAAAATATGGTATTTATTTTTTGCCGAGTTAAACTGGATATAAAATTCCTTTTTTCTATGTTTATAGTCAAATTAGTAAGGATAGAAAAATTCATAATTATGAAATTAAAGAATAATTTATTTAATGGCTATATATATTTAAAGTATAAATTCGTTATTAATAATATTAAATGAACAAATTTCATAAAATAACTTCTGAGATATTCTTGTTTGTGAGCTCTAGTTACTTCTATCCTTGTTTGCGACAGCATAGTATGAATGTAGGAGCCTTTAATTCCTTAGCTAGCTGGCCATTTTCCATCTTATGCCATTATCCGAAGTGCTGATTTGTGGAAATAGTTCATCTCTGTATTTGGAACACCATATCAACCATTGAGTAGTACGAGCAAATCATGGATTAGGTTGTGGCGAAGGTTTCTTATAAACACGAAGTGTATCCGATTGGAAATGGTAATCATGGGATAAGTTTATTTTTCGCATATGCTAACGGGCAAACCTTTTACTAGCCAAATTGACCAAATTCTTACTTGCTGCCATTTCTACAACATTAAGATTAAGATATTTCATTAAACATTTAAGTAATATACAATTCTGACTTAAAACTAAACTTATAACTATTATTAAAAAGTGTCGGCTCAACATTTGGGGGCCTGACGTATTTACATTTTTTTTATTTTTTTTATAGTGCTACCCATTTTGACTACCCATTTCTACAACAAGGCTAGCGCCTATATATATATAGCCTAAAGGGCTATCGAGCTGTTTTTGCTTTCAAATCACCCAGAAAGGTGTTTTAAATTAGGGGCAACTAATGCATCCGTTTATCATCAAACAACATTAATTCGTTATAGTGAAATTCGATACACGAGTATAATTCATAATCATACTCATACTCTCACTTGGTTGTTTCCTATCCAACTATGGACAAAGACTATGCTTTGTTTTATATTGAATTATCAGTCACGATTATCGAAAATCCAAAGATTTATTTCGTAGTCGGATTGACAATTACATGAATTATGTATATTCAAAAAATTTTGCTTACAAAAAAATTGTAACAGAGAACTTGCTTCGTTCTGCAGTATTTTTTAGTGTTTTCTATGGTAGTAAAACTGTTGCAGCATACATTACTCAAATTAAAAATATAATAAATTGGTAAAGGTATTGGTAGAGGTAGTGTTATATTATATTCAAGTGTTTACCAAAATTTGGTATTGAATTCCGCTTAAATACATTGTTATTGTTAAAAACTTAAACTTTTAAAAGTGATTTTAATATTCAATATAATTAAAAATATAATAAATTGGTAAAGGTATTGGTAGAGGTAGTGGTATATTATATTCAAGAGTTTACCAAAATTTGGTATTGAATTCCGCTTAAATACACCTTATTGTTAAAAACTTCAACTTTAAAAAGTGATTTTAATATTGTTATCTTCAAAAATTAAAAGTTTAAAGAGCGCTACATAATATAGACGTTTTTAATTTAAGAAGAAATTAAAGCATGTTGAACGCAGGTGCTGCAGAAGTTCTACGTAACTACACTGCGGTTCACTAGATTGGAAGCACATCATTTTGGGAAACAAAGTTGATATTTTTCCAGTTATATGTCAGGAAAGAAAAAACAAATGATGGTGAAAGTTAGAATAGTTTGTGGTTAGTACAAAATCAAATTTTAAAAAATATTCAGAACAAAATAACGGATATTAGAGACCTTTTTACCAAATGAGTCAAAATGGCATGCATTTAAATCGGTTCATGAAATTAGAAGCACCTTACTTGAATGAAAAAAGTTCGGTTTTTGTTTTTTTTATGAAAATTGATTTTTTATTTTAAATGCATACCCCAGATATAATTTTTAAATTCGATCTTTAATGGAGTTGTACAATGAGGCCAGAAATCAAGTGAAATCCCATTTAATTTAATGGCATCGATGAGCGCTTCTTTCTCATCGTATTGTTTTCCACCCAGACTTTTCGCTTGAGCCAGCCGTAGACATTTTTACATTATAATGTTAAGGCCTGGCGAATTTTTCACTGACAAGAAACGATTTAACAATGCGAGCAGGGTGTTTAGGAGCGTTTCCGTATTGAATTATCCATAAAAGTAGTCCAAAGAGATTGTGGATTCTTGGAAAAGCTGATTCCAACACCGCTTTGTAGCTACTTCCTGTAATTTTTTAGCTTTGTACCACTAAGTCGATGGTGCCATAATAACATATTGTAACGCAAACCATTACGCCCCGGTGATGGCAGTTTAAAAAGAGCTCCTCTTTTCATAGATCGTGGAAGTAAAAGTTATAGCAATCCGATCCATATCAATTGAACTTTTTTTCGTCAGAAAAGTCTACTTTTTCCAGTTACTCGAACTTGCTCCCTGTTGCACATCCCAGGTCATGTGGTCTTTCGCGAATTGTAAGGGTTGAATCTTTCGCGAAGCATTTGTGGTGGGGTTTTCCTCAGCTTTAGTAGCTTGAGGTATTAAGCACTACGAATCGCACGACCAACGGTAGATTTACTAGCAGGAACACCAGCTGCTTACCTGATTTTAGCTGTCGAAATAGCTCAATTAGAGGATAGTCTGAAAATTTTTTGTTTTTCATTTAGCTTGTTCTCTTAAAATTTTAGAATTTACCATTGTTTTCAACATGAACCACTGTTTCTTTCACCATTTTTATCTCTCTCACTGCCATATTACGCGAGAAAGACCATTTTTACTTCTCAAAATTGCCTGGTTCTAATCTAGTGAGCCGCAGTGTATATGCGACGGTTGCATAAGGCAATATAAAAGAAACAGATTCATTGAAAAGGAAGAGTACCACGAGCACACATAAGGCATGCTTTCGTTATCGTACGTGTATCTGCAGAGTTTTTGTCTAATTTTGTATAAAATCGTTTAAGCACATTGTGGATTTTCATGACAACATTTCCTTTTTTTGTCTTTATTAATAATATATTATAAAACATAGCTTCGTTTGCAAAATTTAAAATTATGGTTCCGAGTAGGAGAGTATTTTATATATATTCTATAGCATGGCATTTAAATCTGCCCTGAGTCTTTTAGGAACACATGTGTAGTTCCTATGACATCACTTTCTGTTAAAATTTTGTGCCCCTCGAGCCTTAGATCCGGGGGTGACCATATATATTTTCTTTAAAATTAACCCGGTACACATGTGAATCTCCGATGGACAACACTTTTTGTGAAAATTTTGGAGAACCCCAAGGTCGTGGGGCTCCAACAAATTTTTTTAAAATTTTAAGCTGAATGTCTTAAAATACACATGTGTATCTCCAATGAACAACACTTTTTGTAAAAATATTGGAGAACCTCGGCCTCAGGGTCGTGGTGGTGGGGATTTTTTAAAAATTTAAACACCTGTATATCTCCGATGGAAAAACTTTCTGTAAAATGTTTGGAGTGATCGGGCCCTGATGCCCGACAGGTGCCCATATATATTTTTTTTAAAAATAAAACCAGATTTTCTTTAAATATTAAACACCTGTGTATCTCCGATGGACAAAACTTTTTGTAAGATTTTTGGAGTGATCGTTCCTTGAGGCCTGGACGTTGCCCATATATATTTTTTTAAATTAACCCGATTTTCTTTAAACTGAAACACATGTGTTGCTCTTAACATGTGCTCTTAACATTTTTAATTAAAAAGTAACCCGATTTTATTCAAACCTTGCACACATATGTATCTCCCGGTTAGAGAATTTACACGAAAAATTTTAATTTTTATTAGTTGTTTTTATTTTTATAGATGTTGTCATCGTTCAAAGTTTGAATAGAATCGGACTTTAGGAAGTTGGTTAAAAATCACATGATTTGGCCAGTCAGCCACAAACACCCGGGCTCTCGAAAATAATATAGAGAATTAAAAAAATAATGATTTGTGGATCAACATATCTGCGCCAATTACAATCATCATTAAATTATCTGCTTCAAAAGAACAATAGTCCCACAATATCATGAGCACAATATGTAAAATGGTCTTAAAAAGAAAAAAAAATTAAAACCTAAATAAAAATAAATTTGATAATGTTTCTTTTGACATTAATACAATAACATTTCATGTTTAAATAATAAACATATAATCAACATTTTTAAAGAATTTTCAAATGCCTACAAACTTTATTTAATACTAGCTGAAATATCCAGCGTTGCCTGGCTGCCCTCACCACACTGTCCCACCTCGATACCCCAACCAAACTGACCAACAAGACCCGGCAAGACCCACCACGTTAATCCCTTCAACAGCATCACCGCACACCATCCCCACCACATCACAAAGTTTCAGCTATATCGGACGTACGGTCTTCGAGTTAAGCTGAACAGACATACAGACATACAAACAAAGTTTAATTTTTATATATTAAGACTAGTTGTTAACCCCGGCTTTACCCGGTACCCGCCGACCACCACCCCCAAGACACCGTTTAGCCCCACCAAAAGCTAAAATAACAGGCGCTGTCTGGCTGCCCCCCACACTCTACTGACTCAACCAAACTGACCGCTCCCATACTGAACCACCACACACCATTGAGCCCCACCCCACCTACCCACCACATACCCAAAATTGTAGCCAATAACGTGTTCGAATCGGAGTATGGTCGCAAGTTCAGACATAAATCCCATGGAAAACGGCATTTTTTCAATTCTTCGCGAATTTTCCAAGTTTCTAGATTCCTATAATCATCCCCGGCCTATTATGAACATTTTGAAAAAATGAGCCAAATCGGTCCAGCCGTTTAGGGGCGAAAAGGTAACACACAGACTGAGTTACTTTCACATTTATTATGATAGTATGGATTAGTATGGCTATGGTTTGTAGTATGAGTTTTCGGGTCTGTCCAGTGGCATCAATCAGCCTTGCTGCTTCTTTGTTAACAAGTTGTCTAATCCGTATGAAGTCCATTGTCGCATATTTGTTGATAGTCTCCCTACGGTTTCAATATTAAGGTCATGATGTAAACCTGAATTTTTTACATGCCAAGAAGACTTGACAATGTCCATTACGACTTTGTTTTAAATTATTGGAATAACTATTTAACCCCCACGATTGAATAAACAATTTTGATAAAATGGACAAAGGGGTAAGAGTCTTTTCCTAGATACGATCACTTCTACTACTTTCCAGTGAGATTCATTATATTTGTATACATATATATATAAAAATTTAAAATGGTAAAATGGTAAAAAAATACTATAACAATAATTCTTTTTTGACCACTATCAAATAGATACAGATATTTACAAAAAATCTATTAACTGTAATATAAACAACAATAAGCATAATATAAATAAAATATTAAAAATCCTCCCCTAACAATAACGCAGGTAAATGCATCTTAAAAGACATCGCAGAGTCTCTCTTATGTTTGTTCGTTGGTGTCTGAATAAGTTTTGAATCGATACTGAGCACCAAAAAGTGATCATCTAACAGCGTCTTCTTATTTGGCGTTCCTCAGCATTTGTTATTTCTTTTATTACTACGTAAGTATACAACTAATAATGCATTATGGTGGACGAAAGTGTACCGAAAACCTTTTTAGCTGCTCCAAATCGAATAAATGAAAAAAATCTATGGACAGGATATTTTGGAAACACTTTAGAAAAATAAAACGTGAAGAAGTAAGTTGCAAATACTTCAACATATTGTTACGAAATTTAGGCTTTCGAGTTCGTAAGGGATTTTGCAAAAAAAATCCAACACAAATCTATTAATTAACAAATAATAACTTTTATTAACAAACAGTAAAAATAACACAAGTTCACAATTTTATACTGGACAACTTTTAAGTGCACACAAAAACACTTATAATACTTGTACTTTAAAATAATTCTCTTAGGTGGTAGCTTTATCACTTTGCAAGAAATTTTACAACTTGACTGGTTAAATTTCAAATCCTCTGCAGCGAACGCCACCTTTTATACTCATTGAAAAGTTTCCAGAAACTTCTAATCTTATAGACAGAAATATGGAAAAAAGACCAGAAAATTGCGGCCCTATTCCCTTATTTACAACTAACGATAAGCATATGTCATGAGTCATCTTCTAAAAATAAACTACATGTTACATGTACAATCATAATCGCAATCCTGCACACAAACCGGACAAACCGCACAAACAGGATTCGAATTCTATTATCTGCGCTACTAACTACTTTCCGTAATACATATGTAATATCAACATCAACAGGTGGTTTACTGATGGCTTTGCATCGCTAAAAATTTCAAGTAGCGTTTTGTTCACAAGGATAGTTGTTGGTTGTAGATTCCAAAGATAAGCAACCATGGCACCTGCTTCGGCCCATACATTTTGGTGTAGTCCTCAATGCAACACCATCATGCATCGCACCATCTCGATGAACGTTCGATTTGCTCTCTGCTGCGGCGTATATGCAGTAGATAGCTATCGCGTTATACCGTTTTGTTTAAGATATAAGTAAACTCGCGCTTAACATATCCTTTTTGCACATTTCCAGCTAACTTTGAAAATTTAAGTGGCCATATTGATTGCGCCACATCATATTAGTATTACCTAACGACGACGCACAAATGGTCACGGACACTCTCGAGGATAAACAAATTGTTCTATTTACGTGCTTTTATTGTTATTGTTTTTAAAAACCACACAATTTGATTTAAAATTAGATGTAAACTCATGTTCCAACGGCTTTACTTTTAGAAAGGAAGTTTCTTTGCAAATCAAACGCGAATAACACATTCTTAATGCACAAATTTCATTATGTATTACTACTTCGCCTTTGTCGGCTTCTTTCAGGCGGTTACAACCGGTGAGTGTTTTTTGCCGCCGCGAGAATCGCAAAAGAATGTTGTTCATTTCTTGCCGTTTTCCGTACAGTTTCACCTCTCCCCGTCTTCCAGCAGTTTTCTTTTTAGCGTATTAACATGACATCTCTTTTTTTGTAAATGTTCCCAGCGCCTTTCAGGCCTAATAAGAACTTTTGCAATAATTTTTACATGGTTTAGCTGCGCAGCCTCTACAAGTTGAATTGTTGTTTTCTCGTCGGCTCAATCTCAATAATCCTACATCTTCTGTGTCATGGATTCCTGCTTCTTCAGCGCTCCATTAACTACGTACAGGAACCATTGTTGACATACACACTGCGCATATGTATACATCACGAGTTAAAATTCTTGTTGTAGAGTTTATCGATTTGGAGCAAAGAAGATTTCATATTTATTTTTATAAAAGAACGACTCACAATTTCTTGTACTTTACAAATTTCATATGAGCGCTGCTGGGCCCATAACCTGATACAAGTAAAACGCTTGCAATTTTAAAGATTTAAAGAGATTACCTTTTACTGTATTTGACTGCACTAGAGTTAGAGAGAAAACAAAATCGTAGAGAAAGAGAGAGAGAGGGAATAATAGCCATAGACGGCACGAACAGGAAGTAAAAAAAGAAAGATGGAAGCATAAAGTACAAAGGGTACACATTTGCTGCGTTGCTTTGGCAAAGCCGGCTTAGCTTTAAAAAGCAACAGCTATTTGCTTTAAATTTTCGATGCATTTTAATTGTTATGTGTGTTAAACAAAACACCGCCTTACGGTGAGCGCTATAACTAAAAAATGGCTTTAGTTATAAATCCTAAAACTTTTTGGATTTATTTTCGGCTTTATGCTTATGCGATTGTTGTTGTAAGCCAAGCTGGATTAGCCAAAGCAATACAGCAATTGTATGCCATTGCCAATGAGCGATTTACACTTTCTCAACAAAAATTACATAGCAACTGTTACTTTGAATGATCCGTTTTTATATTAATAAATTGCCAGGTAACTTATGCTATTGCTCATTAAAATGCTTCAAAGGATTTTTCTAAAAATTGAAGCCTTTCTTTGCGTGGCCCATACTTTGTCTTAATACTCGAATAGGCGATAAGAGTGTACCATACTCCAAGATTTTCATCGGCTGTTAAGACAACACATGTGAATGATTTTTGGGTAAAACAAAATTGGGTACCTAATTCTTTAAGTTTTTTCACTCACCATCCAAAGAATCGCAACATGCATAAACACAAGTTTAACGTTTGAAGTAAAAGAACGTGAGCTAATGACTCTCATTCCATTCGGTTGATGACAAAGTTTCCTAGCCGAACTGAACACTTACCCTATTTCAATTACGAGAATGTCGTTTTCATTTTGGATTTCCCTCCCATAGTTTGCCGATGGAAAATGTCCTTAAGAGGGTAACGAACAACTTAAGAGCTAATAATAACATTTAATAATATTTCTATTACTCACACCTAAGAGCCAAGACTCGACATCTAAAAGGTACAGACGCTACACAATTTAGTAAAGCTAACCGGTTAGGACATCACTCATTAACTCTGCTGCGTAATATTGGTACAGAATACACAGAAACACGTTTATCGTGTAATTTGTAATATACTCCTTCGCTTGTTGACGAAACACGGATACATACCTATAATATTTCTATAGAAAAAAGCATTTAGTAGTTTGAAGCTCGTTTGATATGAACAGTCGCGTAACCTTCATATCCCAAATGGTTTAAATACTATTTTGCATTTTCGATCCTTTTTACCTTCGTGGGATACCTGTTGACCAGGTGTACATTTTAACAGACGAACAGTTTCAAAAGCTATCATAGCTTAGTTAAGTTTAGTGAGTACATGGCTAAACATACAAACCCCATATTTTAAAAAATTGATTAATAATCATAATATACAGCCAGATGCTTTACAAATAGGGTCTATAGATGATAAGAAACATATTTGATTTTTCTTGCAGTAAAAGTAATTTTTTCTACAGAGCAATGCATTGTGATACTTTTTTAAGGACTCGGTGTAATAAATTTGTCTGCAAACAAAAAAAGAATGCGTAGACAGACGAATAAAATTAAAATAATGAATAATTAAAGAAAATTTGTACGATTTGCTTGGTAGCAAAAGAGTTTCGAAAACACCGTTTCACAGATTTCCATTTGACATTTTATTTTCAGTATGTTTAGGTTAGGTAAGGTTAAGGTTGCTGTCAATGTCAATGACCAGTAATAGTCCATTGTGATACTACACGGATTCGGAAAAATTCCCTCCTACTACCTACTCGATGAACCAATTAGAGATTCGTATGAAGCGTAGGAGACTTCCAATGTCAGTGTTGATGAGATCATTAGTGTCGTTGTAGAAGAAAGCTTCCATTATGGAGTTCCATAGGGGGTTATACGAAGTGCTTTCTTAATTTTCAGTATGAAAAAGCTGAAATTTTGAGAGGAAATAAAATAATATTAAAATTGTTTTTAAATACTGTTATTAAAAAATAACTAGCCCCCTAAAAGGTAGTTTGTGGGCGCCGTGTCTAAGTGGAAAGGAGCATGGACTGCTGAGCAGTGGGTTCATGGTTCGAATCCCAGTAACACCAAAGTATTTTTCACGGTGTCCCATCTCTCGCGAAAGTTTGACAAACGTCCGAGAGTAATAACTTAGTCACTGAAAGCTTCTCAATTCGCGGTTCGGATCCGGCATTAAATTGTAGGTCCCTCCATTTGTGTGCAAAAATATACATGCTCAACACAAATGGTTGCGAGAAGTCAAGCCTTGGCCCGCATGGTCTGTCGCGCCGATATTAAAAAAAAATAAATAAAAGGTAGAAAATAAAATAGGTGGTAGGTCTGGAGCAGCTAGAACTGTTACAAAATGAATGAAAACTCAACAAAAGCACAAAAATTCAAAGCACCGCGCTCTCGAGACCGTAGACCCCATCAATGCTACATTAAAACCCCATTAAAGACGACCCTTTCAAAACTTTTTCAAGACCCCTCTCAAAACCCCGTCTCAAGACACCCCTCAGGACACCCTTAATAAACCCTCAAAATCCCACCAAAAACTCACTAAAACCCCCTGAAGACCTCCTTAAGCCTAAACAAAGATTGCAGTAAAACCGCTCATCCCAACACCCAATAAAGACCATCTGAAAACCCCTCATAAATACCTAAATACCCCCTTAAGACTTCCTCAAGACATCTCTGAAGACTAGCAAAACTTAAGACTCCATCAACAATCTACAGACCCACTCAAGAGACCCTCCAAGATTTCCCTCAAACCCCCTCAAGACTACATCAAGACGCTACTAAAGATATCCTCAAAACCTTCTCGAGACACCGTCAAGACCCCTTCAATAATTTCGTAAAAAACCATTAAGAGCCCTTCAAGAATCCCGCAGGATCCGACTTAGTGCTCTTTTAAAATACCTCTAAAACTCACCAACCAACCCAGATGCCCGCAAGACCCCACTAGACGCTATTTTAAAATACCCTGAAGACCCACTTTAAGCCCCACTGAAAACCACCTAAATACCATCTCAAGACCTCCCTCAAAACCATCTAAAGACCCCTCAGGAACCCCTGAAAACCTTCTTAAGAGCCTCTCAAAACCCTCTAAAGACCCCATCAAGAACATTGGATGAACTGGATGAACATTGACAAATCACAAAAAAAGACAACAAATAAAAAAATTAATTCAACGCGAGTTTGCAATGTGTTTCAGATCAAGGCAAACAAACTACTACGCATAATACTCGTTTTAAATGTTTTAAATTAAATTTTTTTTTATTAGATGATGTTTTATTTTAGCTTTCTGCACTCCTTCTTCATATAAACTTTAACTATGCAAAATCTCATACTCCTCCGTGCGCGCAATGTGCTTAAAAGGGGTTTTTTCTTGACGTAGTAATTTATAGATTAAAAAGTTTTTCTGCTCTCATCTAGACGTCCTGAGATCGCAAAAATTTGGTTTAACTGACTTTCTTCAGATGAGAGATGTTATCTTATCGAAAGATTATTACCGGTGATTTATTTTTCTACCTGCGACTATCAAATAAAGTGTCACTTCC
This sequence comes from Nephrocerus scutellatus, assembly GCA_947095585.1. NCBI lineage: Eukaryota > Metazoa > Arthropoda > Insecta > Diptera > Pipunculidae > Nephrocerus > Nephrocerus scutellatus. Next base: position 65,920,790 of record OX352764.1, on the reverse strand, counting down.
CACATGATTCGTATGCTGATCTAGTAAAGAACAATATTCTTAATAGACATGTATAACCATTATTTAGAATGGTTTTAATAAATTAGTTTATATTTATTTGAACAGCATTTCAACCAGTTATTAGCAATAATAATGTTTCTGTCTTAAAAAGTCCTACATTTTTAATTTATATCAAACTAGCGACCCGGCCCGGCTTCGCACGGGATGCACTAATTATCTGTTGCCAGATGACTTCTGGTGAGAGTTGTATGAAGACCACCGACCCGAGTCCTGATCTCTTTCAAATTTTTAAAAAAGTGTTGTCCATCGGTGATACACAAGTTTCCGGTGAACTTTTCAAAAAATTTCTTTCATACAAACCTTATCCTTATAACTACGACCACAATAAAAAAAATCAAATCGGCCGAGCCGTTCTCAAGTGATGATCTTTCAAACATGTGGCAATTCATTTTTATATATATAAATTGTAAGATTTTCCACTTACTGGCCTCTTTAAAATAAATGACACAGCATATACGCATTCAAAAGTAGTTATAAACATATTTTCTTTAATTGTTAATTTCTATAAAATACAACACGAATATATATGTATATGTACTTCCCGAAGTCTTGAAAAACTTGAGTAATATGGTGAAAATTTTTATTATTATTATTGGGATTTCAATTTTTTTAATGTCTTCTTAGCCAAATTTCACACGTCTTGGAGAGACGAAACAGCTTAGTCTCATAAATTCTTAGGTGAACCCACACTAGAGCAAGCAAAATAAAGTTGTTCGTATGTTCGTTTTCTGTCAATATAGCGCTTGTTATTATATTGGCCAGCATCTTTTTTACGCACAGTCTTGTGCCGTTGCATAGTTTTGGCGTGTCGAGATTCCATACTTCCTTTTACTATGTAAAAGAAAGTAATATATGACATCTCTACTTTATTTTGGTCATGTGGAACATTAAAAGATACTAAAGGCCCGTTTACGGTCGAAATTCGATTCATTTGATTTTTAAGTTTAAACGTTATTGAGGTTCTTTTGTCAAAGAGTATAACAATTATTTTTTTATATTATGGAAATATATTTTTAAAAAAAAAATAAAATATATTTATATAAAAATGTTTTTTTTACAAAAGTGAAATTTATTGATTGCAATTTTATTTAAACTTATTTTATGATTAACACTAACTGATTAAATCACTAATTACATATTAACTATTTGAATACGGGATACCACTGAACTTATACGTTGAATAAAACTGAACTGTCTTCAATGAATTCTTGATGGAACTAAAATTATTCGTATGATTTGCATACGGCTAATATACTATGTGTGTGCTGTACAACTTCTTTGTTAGCTTTTGGACTTTAATCTTGTCCTTGAATTTACGAAGTAAACTTGTTGATTTCTTAGATCGAATATTGAGATAAGAAATGCGCTCATGTTAGAACATGCGCAATTGGACATCTGGCGTGTCCTTGAGTTTGGAAAGATGTAAACATGTTGATCTCTTACATCGCATTGAGATATTGAGATAAGAATGTGTTCATGTTAGAACATGTATAGAATATATTATTGGACTTTGGTTGTCCTTGAATGACCAAAACGTAAACATATTTACTTCTTAAAGATATGGAAGTAAAACGTTTTTATTAGCTCGCTTTCGTGTAATTTTGTAATTGATTTTTACTAACTTCCCATTGAGATAGAGACTTGAAACTTTAAAGATAGTTCAGAACTGGATGAACATTGACAAATCACAAAAAAAAAGCACAGAGCTCAGACTTTGCCGTGATCTGATGCGATATAGCGATATTTAAAAATTGTATATTGGGGTCCCCAAGGGGCCGATCGCTCCAAATTTGTACAAAAAGTGTTTTCCATCGAAGACACACATGTGTACAAAATTTAAAGAAAATCTGGTAAATTTTTTAAAATATTTGTATAGGAGCCCCCCGACCCCGCGGTCCGAGGGTCCGAAATTTTAATAGAAAGTATTGTCACCGGAATTGATCAGAAAATTTGACCAGCCAGCCAGCCAGCCAGCCAGCCAGCCAGCCAGCCAGCCAGCCAGCCAGCCAACCAGCCAGCCAGCCAACCAGCCAGCCACGTGCACGCAAAGTTATTATAGAGAATTTAAAAAGACAACAAATCGCAAAAAAAAAATTATTTCAACGCGAGTTTACAATTTGTTTCAGATCAAGGCAAACTACTACGCATAATACTCGTTTTAAACGTTTTAAATTATTTTTTTTTAATTAAGTGACATGTTTTATTTTATCTTTCTGCACACTCCATATAACTTTAACTATACAAAATCTCATACTCCTCCGTGCGCGCAATATGCTTAAAAGGGGCTACAAAGTTTTTTCTTGACGTAGTAATTTATAGATTATGAGAAAAGTTTTTCTGCTTTCGTCTACACGTCCTGATCTTATCTTATCGAAAGACTATTACCTAATTTATTTATTTATTTTTATTTATTTTTTATTTTTCTAGCTGCGACTATAAAAAAAAGTGTCACTTCCCACGTAATGCGTATGCTGATCTAGTAAAGAACAATTTATCGCCATTATTTAGAATGGTTTTAATAAATTAGTTTATATGTATTTGAACAGTATTTCAACCAGTTATCAGAAATAATAATGTTTCTGTCATAAAAAAGTCATAAATTTTTAATTTATATCAAATTGTAAGATTTTTCCACTTGTTGGCCTCTTTTAAATAAATGACGCAGCACATACGCATACAAAACCAGTTATAAACATATTTTTTTTTTTAATTTCTATAAAATAAACCACGAATATATATGTATATGTACTTCCCGAAGTATTGAAAAACTTGAGTAATATGGTGAAAATTTTTATTATTATTATTGGGATTGAATTTTTTTTAATGTCTTCTTAGAGAGACGAAACAGCTTAGTCTCATAAATTCTTAGGTGAACCCACACTAGAGCAAGCAAAATAAAGTTGTTCGTTTGAAAAACATGGTGATCTCAAACCTATACTCCGCAGTACTTAATAAACGGTCATCGTAATCGAAAACGCAAGTTTTACTGGAAATTGCAATCTCTTAAATTTAAAAGGTAGATCCGTCGAAATGAGTGCTATCCATGGGATAAAAACGGTTTCATGCTGTCCCTTTTCTATCAAGATATCGCTTCAATTATATTGGCCAGCATATTTTTTACACACAGTTTTGTGCCGTTACAAAGCTTTGGCGTGTCGAGATTCCGTAGTAAAATAATTGGAGATCCCACTGTAAGCAAAGGAATCGTGCTTTATACCGAAAGGTGGAAAAGCGGAGGGCTTGCCCTCAGTTATATAATCTGTAATCAAAGGACGCTATAATGGCAATCCAGACGAATCAAGTGAGTTTAGGAACTCTGTTAGATAATTAACTTCCTCATCAGCATCTAATACGATATCGATAGACTTACATTCAGTGACTACGCCTATTAACATTTCAAGTATTTGATTGTTTGTTTCGTGGATAACTCTATTTTCAGCAGCAAGAATGGCCCTTTATCGCAACCAGTTCAAAATGTGATAGTTTTAAAAAACAGCTAGATAAATGGAATTTATTAGTTCTGCGGCAGATTTCAAAAATCGGATGCCAATTTTATATTGGCATAAGACTCAGCTACTAATCTACCTTTTCCAATTTGAAGTGGGAGCGACATTGTCCTCACTCCCAAACCATCACGGCGATACCGAAAACTGTGGGTCCGACACTAATATCGGCTGCCACCTCACACCCACCTCTCACCCACCTCTCGCCCACCTCTCACCCAGCCAAAACACGTGCTACCCCCCACCCACAGTATTTGATTCCAGATTGTAGTTTATATATATACCAAGTTCGGTTAAAATTAGTGAAGGCGTTACAGAGTAAAGTAGGCACAAACAAACAAACAAATAATTTCTCTATTTTATATATATATAGAAGATAGATAGATAATTATTATATTATTATTATAGAGCCTTGAGCACTGCGACCTTTAGGTCTATTGTGCGTCCCTGATGTTTTACCACATTATGTGATTGCTCAGTTCCTTCATGAATGCCATCACATCTGACAATGCGATTGGTCTGGCATTCGGCCAGGGAACTGTATAAAACTTGAAATGTTTTATTGTTTTCTGGGTGAGGGCTACGAATACGAAATGTATGTGCTCAAATATCAGACTAGTGTTCTTAGTGTATGGCGGTCCAGTTTGATGGCCCTGTCCATATGGCTAATCTTGTATTTTAGAGGTCTGCTGCCTCGTTTCCTGATATGCCTGAGTGTGCGGGAGATCACATTAGTGTGATATTGTTGTTTTTGGCCAGTTCTTCTAAGTGGCAGAAACAGTTCTACGTTGTTTTAGAGTAAAAGACTAGACCTTTTAATGCTAGCAGTGCTGCCTGACTGTCTGACATCACATAGATCTCGGTTCTGCTGTACTTTCTTTTAGTACAGCTTCTATAGCTATAGTTTCTGCCTGGAATACTGTTGGAGATCTAGGGGTATTCGTAGTGTGATTCTGGGTCCGAATACTTCTGCTCCAGTTCCTGTGTTTGTTTTTGATCCGTCTGTATACCAGATGGATGCATGGTTTGGAATGGTACTTATAATATTTTCAACTTGTTTCCGATCAGGTATTTTTTTATCGAAAAAATTCCTTTTGAAATTAGTTGTTTTTATCATTAGATCTGATGGTTGGACAGTTACATATTCCAAGTCTATTTTGGTTATGATGCTAGAGTGTCCTGGTTTGCTTGCTTTTATTTCTTCAAGAATTTTTAGTTTTGTGGCTCTTGATACAGCCTCGCTTTTGATGTGTATGTGCAAGGAAGGAAGTCCTAGAAGTTTTTCCAGAGCTCTTAACTGCACCCGTTACACTTAGACAGATAAGTCTTTGTATCTTGTTCAGTTTTGAGCGTGTCGTTGATTGCTCTGTTTTTGGCCACCAAACCAGGGCCGCGTATGTGATCCTGGGTCTGATTATTCTTTGGTATAATCGGTTGACCGATCATGCGTTCGGGTTATCCGACATATAGGCAATCGGACGCAAGTTCAAAAATGATTCCACCTGGACAACTATGGTCGAGAGTAATTCTATAGTAGTATACGATGCTGTTCCAAAGATTCTTTTTAAATGAAATTTTGCGCTCTTTACCGCAGCCTCCCAGAAACCGCCGAAGTGTGGCGATCGCGGAGGGATTGTATGCCACTGAATGTCGTGATCAGTATAATACTTCAAAATCTCACTTTTATGAAATTGAGGTAGAAATAACCTTCTGAGATATTGTAACTCTGCTTTTGCCCCAACAAAGTTCGTCGCGTTATCTGAGTAGATATTGGAAAAAAGTCCGCGACGAGAGACGAATCTTCGAAAGCAGCTATGAAAGCGCAAGCCGACAGGTCTCAAACAATCTCTAAGTGGATTGCCTTAGAAACAAAACAAACAAATATAGCTAAATAAGTTATTATCTGTATTTTGGAGCGTACCTTCGTTGTAGTTATGCATTGGGGATTTATTCCTCCGACTATCCAAAACCACTGTCGAAGACTGTATAAAAGTGATTGAGGACCGGCATGAAGTAAACGGTGATGTTCATTCCGAACTAGCAATTTTGTGAATCTGTGCAACCCAGGCAACAAAATTTGATGTTTGTGATCATATGGAATATTTGCATGACTTAATCTTCCACCGACGCGAATCAAACCACTTTGATCACCGAATGGACCTAAAGATCGCAAATTGCTATCTGACAAATTATTTTATTTTTACGAATGACGAATGTCATCGGAGTATTCAATCAGTTGGATATGTTTAATTATTGCCTTGAGAGCAACTCAATGGCAGACAGTTGAATAATTGCTTTAATTATATTTGTGGTTGAGGTATGCTGAGGTCTAATAGCTGCTTCAGCTCCTAATTTTCAAACAATTTGAATACAATTAATACAATTTTATAACCGAAAGAATGTAGAATTGATTTATAACTAGAACATCTTTCGAAGATTAATATCGGTGGCTGATCTGAAGATGGTATATGAAGATGTACTTTATTTTTATTTTTCGCAACTCCAACTGTTCAGGCCAAGCCTTTTAGTTAGGTTGATCGGTATAACCAATTTCGGAGAGTTCAAAAATGTTGGGCCTGTCCACTAATTCTGGGATTTCACAAAGTCAAAAGGCATTAAGGATCGTGAAGCCATATCTGATGGGTTTTTTGAAGAAGGTATATAATACCAGTTATCGGGTGAAGTCAAATCCTGAATTTGGGATATTCTATTTGCGACGTATGTTGTATATCGTGATGGAACCGATTTGATTCTATGTAATGTAATTTGAAAATCTGTTTATAGAAATATTGACGATAGCTTTAAATAAGGGCAGAAATAACCTTATGTGTCATTTGTGACAGCAATAAGGCACCACATAATTGTTTGTGATTTTATAGGAGCCACTCGGCTTTTTGATGAAATAAACGACACCAAACAATTACCATGGCCATCAATTGATCGAATAACGACCATGCATCCATAACCCTTCTCGGATGCATCTCCAAAACCATGGAGTTCAATTAATTTGGTGAAGAAACAATGATACATCTTGCAATCGTAATTTTATCTATTTTAAATCATTGTCGCTTAAACTCATTCCAATAATTATGAAGAGAATCTGGAAGTAGATCATTCAACTGATAACTCGACGACCATAAAGTTTGCATGAATGTTTTTGCGATGAAAACAATCGGTGTACATAATCCCAAAGGATCGAATAACTGGGCGATCTCTGATAATATTGATCCTTTTGTGCTAGTCTCAGTAACGAAATATTTTCAAATGTGAAGATAGGAAGAAGTTTGAAGTGTAAAGGATGTTTGACGAGTTTAAACAGCGTCCTGATTGCGAGGAACGGAGCGCTAGAAGTGCCATAAGTTACAGTTCGTAGTTTGTAACACTTAATTTGTATTTCCGGAGACTCGCTCCACCATATTCTTTGAAGATATTTATGGTTGGGATTCATGAGTACCTATCGGTACATTTTGGCTATATCACCTGTTATAGCAATTCGGTGTTTTCGGAACCTGGATATAATAGAATATAAATTGAATTGTTGAGCCTACCATCAGGCAATCATTGAGTGAAAACCCGGTTGAAGTTTTAATGACCCATTAAAAACAACCCTAACTTTAGTTGTTGAACTAGTTTTTCGTAGAACTTAGTAATGGGGAAGAAAAATCAATTGATGAATTGACGAGTTGGTTATAGCTGGGTTCTTTCCTTCCTCCATGTGATTAAGTTCAAGATATTCCTTCATGAAGGCATTACATTTTTGTTAAGAGCTGTGTTGTTTTGGTAAAGCTAAGCTGGTTTTAATTTAATATCTCAAAGCAACAGCTTTTGATTTTAAATGTTCGATGCATTTTAATTTTTATGTGTTGGTACTACAACATTGTAACCTGGATTATTACACTTTTTTCGTCTTAGTTCATTTTATAAAAAACGAATATAAATAATTTTCTTTAATAAATTTAATTTATATTCTTCAAAAAATTTCACTTTAAATTTCACTTTTGCTTGTTTTCAAACTAATGCCGTCATTTCTTACGACAAGATGACAACCCTTCGAAAAAAAAATAAAAAAAACACCGCCTTACGGTGAGCACCATAACTATATAATGGCTTAAGTTTTCTTAACCTGAAAATTTTGGTTTTACTTCAGCTTTATGTTTATGCTATTGTTGTTGTAAGCCAAGCTGGTTTTGCCAAAGCAACACAGCTAATGTATACCGCGCTTACATCAAATACGTTTGTATTTGGGTTTCATTTTCAGCGCTTAAACGCTATCGCATTTAGTACAAACGCTCTTAATACTATCCAATTTGTTTGCGTTTACGTTTTACTTCTTTTTTTAAACGTTTTTGCATTTATGCCAAACGCGTTTGACTTCAGATCAAACATGTTCGCATGTACGTTTTACTCCCTTTGTAAACGCTTTTGCATTCAAATTTCAGCCTAACTTGCACAAATTGGCATAGCATCTTCCATGAATATCAAGCAATTGGGAAAACAGCGACTACTTTCTTTGAAAACATCCATCTAATGTTTTATATAGGAAAATGGAATCATCAATAATAATAAAAATAATAATACAAAGTTTCAAATTTAAATCGATTTTATTTTATTTGAATAAAAAAACAAATAACGAGTTCATTCTTAATCTAATATACAAAAACTTATTTCCAACAAATGTGTTGTTATTATTAAGGCTATAAATATGTATGGGAGGACTAGTAAAATATTTCATTAAACTTACTTAAATGTATTTCAGTGCATAGTAGCAAAAACTTTTGATCTAATGTTCCAATACATTCAATTATCCTAAAAATTCTCAGGTTAGTCCAACAACATTCTAGATAAAGTCCCTGTTCATAAAGTATTTCTTGATATTTTACCCGTTTAGGAACGTAAACTTTTGAAAAATCGACGTTTAAATTCAAATAAATTGAAAATAGTTTATGGTTTACTTTAAAAGTTATAAGATGGGTACCATCGTATTCTAAAACTGGTAGAAAGCCAAGATTGTCCCTTAAAAAATTTGTGAAGTTGAGGGCAGACATTAAGACATTAAGAGCAAACCATGTTTTTCTTGAATTTATGATATTTGCATAGCTTTTCTAATCTTTGTGTTCTGTCTCAGATGTGTTTCGATGGTCCACTTTTTGTAATAACAGAAGGATATTGAACCATAAAAGTATGCTAAGGCTTAAAAGGATGAAAAAGTTTAAAGTACAACTTATGATGTTTCAGAGTGTTTAAACGTATGTTTTTAATATCAGAGCTTTAAAAACTTTTCGACAACATTATGTCTATAATTTTAATCAAGAAACAAGCTTATTGCAAATATTTCCTTCTGAAACTAAATCTCAGATTAAAAGCGGTAAAAATGGATAAAAGTCATTATTTCACGGAATTATTTTTTAAGCGAATAATCTGAATATGAACTGATAAATTTCCCATTTCTTGAGTTCCATAAGAAAACATATTTTTTCTATGATTTAAAGTGTCCAATGTAAAAAATGTACTTTCCATTAACTTTGAAAGTATCTTACAATTGTCATAATGACATACTACTTCGAAAAACCATGCATTGCATCAAGTGTAAAGTTTTATGTTACGTGAAAAGCAGGTATTTCATTAAAAATGCTTATTTCCTGGACCCAGTCACTTTAGATATATCTGTTTCATATTGTATTATGTTTCATAAGTTTTTCTCAGCTTCATGACAATCTAATTTACGATCCTTTCTCAGCAGCACAATCGACCAAATCTATTAGAGTTGGATGATTTCCCAAAACCAAGTAATTGTTTTAAGCCTAAATTATCGTCAAGAAAGCCTTCCTCTGTTAGAAATTTAATTTCATTTACTAAATAATGAAAGGAGGAATTATTACCATATTTCTACATATTTGCTTTTTATAAAACCGGCGATAAAAATGTAGTGTAAATTGGATAATAGATACGAAGGTATTGTCGGAAACGATAATAGATATCGCATAAAGTGTATTCTGTTGAATGGCTTCCCAAAGCATTGTTGATTTCAAAGTCATCCGTATAAAAGAAATATGGTATTACAGTTTTACCATTATATGTATGATATCTTTGTTTAAAATTTTCGCAGTTAATAAAGTTTTTATAAATGCTCTCACATTTTAATTCCTTATATTTGTAAAGTTGCACCTTGTACTCCAGCTCGAAAAAATTTCGAATTTGGAATCTTTTCGATTGAAAATATGCTTTGACACAAACTTAATCAAGTGTTGGCTTAACGCTTCTAATAACTTCTTTAATTTCATTGTTAATGGTATAACAAATTGTGTCGCTTTTAAACATATATTTCATGAAACGATACTCTGTTTTAAATTTATTGAAACGATCAGAACATAGACAAAACGTCATCCATAACTTGTTTTTAGTTTCCAATGAAAGAAGTGGGGACTCCTTGAATATGTTTGTTATACAACTGGCTATTTCACCTACATTATTTTGAATAGAAATAAATTAAAAATATTTTTTCAAAAATACCCAAACACCAGAACAATAACCTGGGTATTCTAGATTCGCAAGAAATGTTGGGAATTTGAACTTAATTTGTCAAAATATACGTACAATTATTTAAAAATGATAAAGGTCTTCACCTACGACAATTATAAATGGCTGCAGTGTTTCTTTTTCCAAATATAATTGTTCCCGTGTCTTTGCAATAACCCTTTCCAAATAGTTGATTTGCCGTAAGTCTACCACAAAAGAGTCCTTTGCCTACTTGATTGTTATTTTTCTTCTCTTTTTCTTGCTGCAACCAGATACACTACTTATTCTTACCGCAGGAATGATTATTGCATTTAGAAGCATATAATATGAAGTCTCTAGAACCTATGGTAAAGCGAATACACAAAATCAATACAAAATAAGTACATCACGGAAGAAATCCTTTAATTCTTACTTTCATCACAGGTGTTATTAATTTTTGAAAAATGGGATTACTATTTTTGCAAATCCAGGCCAATTTTACAAAAGCTTCTCATCTCTTCCAAAAGGCATTTGAGCATAGTCAATATTTATCTAAATTTTTTAAATAGTTGGTTCGTTTTTTATTTTATTTTATAATTCGCGTACGCTTAAAGAGGTTCGCACCCTTATAAAGCTCGGCTATATGCTTGGCACAGCGTTGGCGCTAAGGAAAAGGAGGAGAAAAGAGGAGATGTCTTTAAGCTTGTGTTTTGAATGCCTGTGGATCATAGTGATATGGGAAGACAGAGCTTGGTAGAGCATTCCGCGTACGGCTGAAGAACGAATCCCTGAACTTAACTGTACGGTCGTAGATGAGCTTGAGGGTAAACTGATGAGCATTGTGGTTGAATTCAAGGAGAGGTGGCATGCAGAGGGCTATTTCTCTTGAGCACCGCTGGTAGAAGAAACCATAAAACAGTGACAAGCAGAAAACTTTCCCGCGGTGTTCAAGCGAATCTATTGATTTCGCTATATTTGAGTCACCAATAAGTTTTATCGCGTGGTTTTGTATTCTATCTAGCTGATGCAAGGTAGTTTTAGGCGCACCAGACCAGATATGGCAATTGTACTCAAGTTTAGGGCAAATAAAAGCCTTTTTGATAGTAGCCAGATCAGAGGAAGTGAACTATTTCTTGCACCGGGCTAGAAAACCTAAACATTTCGCAGCATTTTTTGCGACGATAAACATGTGGTCATTCTGAAGAAGCTTTTCGTTAACACACATACCGAGAATTTCGAGATTTTCAGTTTCCTCGATGCAAGAACGCTTAGACGACAGGAGACAGCATTGGGTTTTAGAAGCGTTAAATTCTACCCGATTGTTTTCTCCCCATTGTATTATGCATAGGTCAGAATTTAACGTGCTTAACATACGTAGTTGTTTGAGTTCCACATGAGAAGTGGAGGGACGTTCCTCAAACTTATATGAGAAGCTGAGAGTGCTGTCGTCAGCGAAATAGTGAATTTGATTAGAAGTCACAGATAAGAGATCATTAATAAAAGTAAGAAAGAGTGTCGGAGACAAAACAGAGCGACGGGGAACGCCAGCATTTAAGCAATGTATATTAGACTTGAAACCGGCCAATATAACTTGAATTGAGCGGTCCAAAAGATAGCTTCTAATCTTATTGGTTTAATGCGGTAATTAGTTACTTGTTTCCTAGAAACTTACCAATTTTTGACCCAATATTGAATGTTTGTAGAGTGGCCACTCTCGGAAAATATTCAAAACGGGTTTAGTTCCTTGGAGGAAAAATGTTCGTCGATATTCATGTGTTTGGAGCCACTTCTCTTTAACTTCATCAGTAGAATCGTTATATTTTAACCACAGCTGATTAATTTTAGCGATGCTGTGGTCAATTTCTATCGGGTCTTCACAAATTTTGTGATCAAATGATAATAAATCCGAATGGTTTTTTAATTTGTTTTGTACGTTGAAATACCGATCATGCAATTTTCCCTTTGTAGAAAAACTTTGACACGCACAGAAGTTTTCTTTTATCAGTTATAAATTCTTTGTATCTATTATGAGCAAATTACAAAGAACTCATGATTTTACTTTTAAAATTGAATTTAGAAATATTTGTTCTTACCATAAATATTGTCAAGATACTTTTATTAAAAACTTTTATTAAACTTGACTTGACCCCTTTTTGTCTGTATTTTCGACTACTTTGAAGTCCTTTTTAACCACCTTCCACACGACCTAGAGAGCTGAAATTTTGTAAATTTGTCGCGTTTGACGCGTGTGATGGGTTGAAATTTTTTGTTTCGGTCCCTTTGAAGTATTTTTAATCAACTTCCACATGACATAGAGAGCTAAAATTTTGTGGATGTCTAAGTCCAAAATAGCACCTTTTATATTCCGAGTATGACGCGTGTATTGGGTTGAAAATTTTTTTCGACTTATTTGACTTCAACTTTAACCACCTTTCACACGACTTAGAAAGTTGAAATTTTAATAACATTTTTTGTATTCTACGTATGACGCGTGTCACGTTTCGCGTGTGGCAAGTGTGATAATTTGAAATCGCGCCATTTTCTCGTTTTTTGAGGTTTTTTTTAACCACCTTTCGCATGACCTAGAGGGCTGAAATTTTGTGAACGGATCAATGTCAGGGGCCCATTTTGATATCCCGCTTTTGACGCGAGTCGTAAGTTGCATGTGGCGCGTGTGAAACTTGGAAAAAAGAAAATTCTTTGAAATCGGTCCGACCTCAAAAACAGATATTTTGGCGATTATTACCAAATAATAAAAGACGGTGTGGCGTGTTTCGATGTATATATAAAAGTCTGTACCCGAAAAACGAAGTTTTTTTACGTTTACTTGTTATACTTAGTTTTAACTTGTTGTATCGTGTGTACAAAATAAAAGGCCTACGAATTAAGTTTGCATTGATTTGATAATAACTTTATTGGGTGTTATAAAAATGTTTGCCCAAATCGGATTTCGATTTTTGAAAAGAGGAAGTGAAGTGAGTCAACTGGTGCTGCTGACAGCATATCTGGGTGACAGCTAAGCAGGGTTACCGAGGGTTCTCGGATGGCTGTAGCTAGGCAGGATTACCGCCACAGTACTCCCCACGTGAGTGAGGGTGTTATTTAGCTCTGGAATCTTTGACGCGTACCTTGCGCCCGAAGCAACCTTAGTCTAAGCAAGGTAATTGGCAGAACTTCTGTCCATCGTTCAGTGTTGTGGCATTTGATCGCAAATTTAAGCGAACGGTGCCAACGTTCGATCAAACTGTTTGCGGCTGGATGGTATGCAGTAGTTCGCAGGTGATGTGCACCGACCATTTTGGTGAGATCCTTGAAGATGTCGCATTGAAATTGGCGCCCTTGGCCTGTCGTAATGCGAAGAGGCACTCCGAATCTCGGAAACAAGCAATTAAAAAGTGTTGATGCAACGGTTTTTTGTTGTTATATCGACGATCGGATACGCTTCAGGCCAACGAGAGTACCGTTCGATGCATGTCAAACAATAGCGATAACCGTTTGAAGGCGGTAGCGGGCCGACTATGTCCATATGTATATGTTTGAACCGTTGATTCGGCATCTCATAACTGCCAAGTAGTGAGACATTGTGGCGCTGAATTTTCGACTTCTGACACGGTACGCAACATTTTGCCCACTGACGACAGTCTGCATTTATTCTCGAAACCAAACGAATTTTCGTGCAACCATTTCGACCTTTTTGTTGACTCCTGGATGGCATAACCCGTGTACATTATCGAATGCTGTTCTGCGGAATTCATGAGTCAATTATGGCCGTAATGTTGCAATAGAAAAGTCACAATGAATGGTTTTTTCGCTACTTGAATGTCAAAAGATTTTAGTTTTAAACTTGAATTAGAAAGCAAAAACCTCTTCATTTCTTCAATGGAGATTGGACTTCTGTGAGTCGTAAAGCTTCTCAAAATCGAGTGTTGAAAATGCTATGATGTCGTTGATCCTGGAGAATGTATCAACGTCAACGTTTTGTTTTCCAGGCATGTACCGAACGTCCATAGTGAACTGGCTTAGAAAATCTAAGTATCGAAGTTGTCGTGGCGACGCTTTTTCAGGTTTTTTTGTGAAAGCGTATGCAAGGGGCTTGTGGTCGGTGTAGATGCAGAACTTCTGTCCCTCGAGCATGTGACGAAAATGTCTTACTGCCTTGTATGCACTTGAATGCGCAGTGGATAGTTTTGCTGAATAAAATCCTAGGGGCTCCCAGGAATTCTTGTGGAATTGTAGCAATGCGGCACCAACAGCGCTGTTTATGGCGAGTTGAGCTTCGGGTTTTGGAAAAGTTAAGGGTGTGGCTTTGCCGATGTCCTCCTTGCATCTTTCGAATACTTTGATCGCTGTTTCATTCCAATCGATTACTGAACGGTCGTTTTTTTGTTGCCTTTAATCAGGTCGGAAAGCACTTTTTGTTTTTTGGCAGCTCGCGGGATGAAACGATGGTAGAAATTTGTTGTTGCGAAGAATCGCCATAGGTCGCAAACAAATTTAGGCAGCTCGTAGTTTTTTAAAGCTTCAATTCGTTCTGTTAGTGGTCGTACGCCGTCTTTTCCCAAGAAATGGCCCAAAAACCTGACTTCTGGTTGACCCAAATTAAATTTTGAGACGTTGATCACGACGTTGTGCTCCAGCAGTTTTTGAAACGGAATTCGAAAGTATTGACGGTGCTGTTACTCATTTTCGGAAGCCACTAAGATATCGTCCAAATATGCTTTGGCGAAATCGAAGTCTTTGATAATTAGGTCGATGAATCTTTGAAATGTCTGTCCGGCATTTCGTAAGTCAAAGGTCATCTGGAAGAACTCGAACATTCCAAAAGGTGTAGTGATTGCGGTTTGTGGCAAGTCATTTGGTTCCACTGGGATTTGGTGATATGCTGATATGCCGTATAAAAGTTGTGGTTGTTAAAAGATCGGCGGACATTTGGTGACGATATAGAGTGTCACCATGTGCTGAATTTTACTCGGTACTATGGTACTGCCTGTATTGTCCTTAAAATCTCGCAGTATGTCCTAAAAAGGAAGAGAGTCATTGATTGTGGATAATTCAGCTGTTACCGTTTCCGCCACGCTTCCAAGAATCGAATAATTTCCTCCGTAAGTCTGAATGTGAGTATTGTTCGCCACATAGAGAAATTGGCTGGTGTCTAGTTGATGTCTTTGTAGCAAATTAGGCGGTATTACCGAAATATCGGCGCCGGTGTCGACAAGGAATTTTAACTTGGTTTTATTGTCTGTGACAAAAAGGCGGCGGTTGTTAGCAAGTACTCTGTCAAATGCCGCTGTTGTTGACAGACGAATTATTTTCCCAACTGGAATTTACACGGCGCATGATATTTATTTGCTGCATCGCCAAATTTTCTGTTGTACCAACATATTTCTGAGGTGATGTTTGCGCGGTGCCGTGAAGTAGAATGATAGCGGTGACGCCTTTCAACTCTCTTTGGGTGTGCAAGCAGTTCAGGAATTTGTTTGGCGAGCAATGACATGTGTACTGGTTGTGTTATCGATATTGCGAAAATATTTGAGAAATCGCTTACCATAGCATCGGTTTTGTGCTCCAAAATGGAGGAATTTTCACAGCTATGCGAGAGACTTCACGTGTTTGTTAGTTAGGTTGTAAATTTGCAGAATTGTCTTCTGTCGGCATGTCGACGTCGGGGTCACCAATGCTGTATCGTGTGTACAAAAGAAAAGACGAATTAAGTTTACATTAATTTGACAATAACTTTGTTGGAATAAAAATAAAAATATTTGCCCGAATTGGATTTCGATTTAAGTGCTTGCAACCTTGCACGTCTACTCGTCTAGAAAGCTCCATTGAAAAGAGGAAGTGAGCTATTCGTGTCAGTGTGTCAATGCTGCTGACAGCATATCTGGGTGACAGCTGAACAAGGTTGCCGAGCGTTCTCGGATGGTTGTGGCTAGGCAGGGTTGCCGCACACACTTATACTTATTTTTGAAACACTGGCTGAGCACCTGCAACGACGAATTGGATTTCGATTTAAGTGCTTGCAACCTTGCACGTCTACTCGTCTAGAAAGCTCCATTGAAAAGAGGAAGTGAGCTATTCGTGTCAGTGTGTCAATGCTGCTGACAGCATATCTGGGTGACAGCTGAACAAGGTTGCCGAGCGTTCTCGGATGGTTGTGGCTAGGCAGGGTTGCCGCACACACTTATACTTATTTTTGAAACACTGGCTGAGCACCTGCAACGACGACTTGTCTGCAAATAATTAAGAACATATTGCATTTTTATCCACACGAATTAAGAAGTGCGTTGCAGTCAAAAGTTATCATGTTTAACTTTAACTCCTGCATGATTGACTGGAATGCACTTACGATATTTTTCCTAGCCGAAACAAGGTTACGTTTAAATTAAAAACGACTCCGTTTGCAACGAATGGTTATTAGTTAATTCTCGATCTGCTACTACGCAGTATCGGGTAAAAGTCAAAAGCACGTTTTGATTAAACGCGAACATTTTCCATGGAAATTTTTAAATTAAATAGTTTAAAATAAATTTGATTTGAAAATGTAATTTCTTTGCGACCAAACATGCCATTATTCATACTGCCTATGAATATATTCAAGTCAAACGCCTCGTAGGTTATTTTTAATGTTGTGTCCAACAATCTTTTTCAAAAATTTGTACGTGTTCACTAAATATATAATTTTGGCAATAAACGCATTTCAGGGTGTATTCAGTCCAAAAACAATCAATGTTTATTCTAAACGCTGTCTTTTTTTCAGTGTAAGATGGTAATAAATCTGTAATTTTGGTTTTGACGTAACATTCAAGACTAATCTGAAATTTAGTTGTTCGAGATCCAAGATCCAACAATATTGACCTTTTTTGTTGTAGTAGAAATTGAACCATTAATTCCAAAAATGTTCATATGTGTTACTTTCGTTTTCAATTTGAGAAGTCGGACCATCTTTATTGTTATAAAATTCGCTTGAGATCCACAGTCTAGCATGACACGACATTTCACACGGTCTCCGACGGAATTAAGAATACAAATTATTGCCGTTGGTAACAAAGTTTGAGATTTACACGAAGGTCTCATTGCTACTGATAATGATGTATAGTTTTTGAGTTTGATTCAGAATCATTTGATATTTCTTTAATTGAAGACTGTTGATTACATGAATTCGGATGTTTAGGTATAGAATCAACTGAATCTGAAGAACTCTTTCTTGAAATTACCGATGAACTATACTGGGCTGTACTCCCAAAATGAAGTAACGAATGATTTTTAACGGTCACACAGAGCAAGTGGGTTTCTGACACTCTAATGTAGGATGGACGGCAATAAGGCAATTTGTACATAATCCGTGCTGTTTTACAAAAATATTTAAGTCATTCTCGATTGGGGCATTTCTAATAGAGTAGAATTTAACCCAAATAAATTCCAGTTTTGTCTTCTTCTCAGAGGACAATTCAACATTAGATTCCACCTGTTATTAAGGTGCCCCTATTGCGAGATCAGTTTCACTTAAGTTGTTAGGTTTAAAAGGATCAAGTGGTCTTTCCTGGAAGGAACATATTTATGAAAATTCAAAAAGAACTAGCGAATGTTTGGGCTTCAAAAGACGTTGTAACTTCTACTTCACTCCCTCTGAAGTATTAAGATTGTATAAATCTTATGTTAGACCAATTTTAGAATTTAATTCATATGTGTGGGGTGGGGCTCAAAGATTGCATTTGCTTTATCTTGATGAAATTCAGAATAGAGTTATCCGTTTGATAAACGATGTAACCATTACTTCGTCTCTTGATACTTTGGAGCACAGACGAAATGTAGGAGCTTTATCTGTTTTCTACAAATTTTACTACGGTAGATATGCTTTAGAAACCCGTTCTCTGGTTCAGCTGTTTTTGTCAGCAACGTTTATTTGTTTCTTCGATGCAAGATCTATTCATAACGGTCATGGGTTTAAATTACACTTAGACGATAGAAGACAGCATTTGAATTGGAAATTCTACTCTATTGTGTAGTCCCTAGCTTGTTATGCTGTTAAGTTCAGAATTTAACGTGCTTGAAATACGTTGATGTTCGAGTTCCACTTGGGATGAAGAGGGGCGTGCAGAAAGCGCGAACTCATAAGCTAAGAGTGCT
This sequence comes from Nephrocerus scutellatus, assembly GCA_947095585.1. Taxonomy (NCBI): domain Eukaryota; kingdom Metazoa; phylum Arthropoda; class Insecta; order Diptera; family Pipunculidae; genus Nephrocerus; species Nephrocerus scutellatus. The sequence goes on along the minus strand of OX352764.1, from coordinate 65,902,605 downwards.
GTCGTCAGCGAAAGAATGAAATGGATTAGAAGTAGCGGATAGGAGATCATTAATGAAAATGAGAGAGAGTATCGGAGACAAAACAGAGCCTTGGGGAACACCGGCGTTACTTTGATTTTGGGGCAATTCTTTTAGCGTTGCTCTGAATTTGTCCTACTCTTGTGTCGAGATTGGAAACAGATTTCTCTATATTAGTTATTTTTATTAAGATGGCCTGTAGGGTTTGTTTCAAATCATCTTCTTGTTGCTATGGACTAATTTGTCCTTTTTGTCCTCTTTAACCACCACCTTTGACACGGCCAAGAGAGCTGAAATTTTGTTAGTGTCTAAGTCCAATATAGCAGTCTTTATATTCCACATATAACGCGTGTCGCGTGTGAGGCGTGTCGCTTGTGGCACGTGTGATGGGGTGAAATATTTTTTTCGACTTTTTTGATTCCCTTTTTAAGCACCTTCCACGACACGACCTAGAGACCTGAAATTTTGTGTGTGTGCTAGTCCAACATCGCCTTTTTTATATTCCGTGTATGACGCGTGTCGCGTGAGGCACGTGTGGCGTATTTCGATGCATGCATAACAGTTTGTACCCGGAAAACCAAGTTTTTTTACATTTACTTGCTTTATTGCCCAATAAGTTTCATAGATCAGCTCATCTTTATCTGTTGAGTAAGTATGAGGTTGTTCAAGTTCAATTCCACTTTTTTGGGTATTTTTAGTTACCTTTATTTCAGGCTCTTTTATTATGTTATTTTCAATTTTAAGATTGGATACTTCTGTTTGTAACTGCTTGCAGAGCAGCTCTAGTTTCTGGATTTTTTCTGTAGATCAAAAAATACTTTTAGTGTTTTCTTGGATTCGAACTACGAACCCCCTGCTCAGAAATCCATACACTAACCACTGAGCCACGGCACCCAAAAACGTAACAACAAAGATAATAAATACCTAGGTGTCTTACGTTTAGTATAGACAAACATAAAATTATTTTCTGTGTTTATAAGCCATCTTTTGTCAAGTTATGTAATGACATATAATCCTATACAAAAGCCTAAAATTTAAGTTTCATATACACTTCTGCATAGCTAAGCGTCTGATCCCGTGATACTTAAAAATTGGCTCTAGCATGCAAACAAAACCAAGAAGGACACTTTAAGCACATGTTATAACTTCTTTAGTAAACACATAAAATAAAAGTTATCTCAAACCACACAAAATCATTTCTTATTCAAAGCCTTTGGAGTTTAAAAAAAAACACTTTTTTTAAATTTTACCTGCTGCAGGTTTTCCAAATTATTATAAAATCTTTGGGGTTTTTCGCAAACTTGTTGTTGATTTTTATTTTTATTATTGTTACGTCCATAAAAAAATATTAAAACGCGTTATAAACGCATTTTCTGGAGAAAATTGACTTAAATTCAAAAATAAGCATTGGGAAGAAAACTGGAACAGGCATTGAAGTTGGATATCTGAAGACTCAAATAAGATATCAGCTTTACTTAAACGCAGTTATAACTGTTATTATTTCTTTTAAAAACAAAGTACTAAACGAAGTTTCTACCATTAGTATTAATAGAGCAATTTCCGTTAGCATTGGTCAGGGTACACAAAAGTCAACATTAGAGATAGACCCTTACTTCAGAACGATTTTTTTAGAATATACCCAAGAATCATTTCTCAAATTATTGTGCACGAATTAGGGGACACCCTGTATATATGGCTTCAAATGTAGTAAACTATACTTTATTACGGGATTTATTTGAGGACTAAGTAACATTATATACAGACATTGTCGTTGAGATTTGAACATAAATATATTACAAAGCATAAATAAACCCTTTTTAGATATGGCTGAGTCGTTCAAGTTATGTATTGCGAACTATAGGCTCCCAACACACTTCATGTCTTATATAATACCTTGACTGCTTGAACTTATTTTCATATCAGATCATAGTACTCGTATAATAACGCACTACGACTAGCTATTAGCGCATCATGATATGATATTGACCAATGCATGCATGCATACGAGTATTTACCAAGTATATGAGAACAGTGTAAGAACCAGTACTGTGAGAAAAAAATTCGTAAAAGCGTGGGACGAATTTCTCCCACACAAATTTAAAACTTTTTTCCACTTTTTTAATACAACCTATACCAAATATTATGGCCCCAAGTGTGACTATTATTATTCACGAGCGCAAGATCACTAAATGATTTTATTTCGCTTTTCTTGCATTTCCCCTCTTTTTTGTATAAGATAAGCACCACGTAGAAAACTCACCACACTGCACAAAACTTCTATCAAGAGGGGGAAAGAGACGGAAAACTACCGACTCTGACCACAAGTGGGAGATCAGAAAATTTGGGAGGAGTAAACAAAAGAGCGACATACCAAACAACACAGCAAAAACAACCCGAAAAACGCTGCCGAACAACAACAAAGCCAACGCACAGAACTGAGCCATGAACAACAACAAAACTAACACACAGAGCTGAGCCAAGCAACTCAACCCAAATGAATTTGCATATTGCAAACTAATTTTCGCACCAAGACACAACAACAACAAACAACACGATGAGCAGAACAACAGCACACTGACAAGCAAAAAACCCAAATTATGTTTTTAATTTGTGCAACGCAGGAATACAACAACAACACTTACAGAGCTGGCCAAAACAACACAAAATCGGATGATTTAACGGAACCACAAAACACAATGAGCATAGCAACAACGGGATCTCGGACCGACCGTGGGTGTCAAACAACATCAATCGTCCCACGGTTCAGGGATAACAGGACTTTTTCACCCGATTCAAAACGTATAAAAGGCAGGAAATTCCAACAACCAGTCTTCTTTCCTTCCCTGTGATTCCTACTGCTAGCAACCCGTCTAGTATTTCCTCACATTAATGGTTTAAGAGAGATACCCTTGCCATTACGGCCAAAAGCTGTACGCTAGACTTATCACATTTCTCACATTAATGGTTTAAGAGAGATACCCTTGCCATTACGTCTGAAAGCTGCACGCTAGACCATCACATTCCTCGCATTAATGGTTTAAGAGAGATACCCTTGCCATTACGTCTGAAAGTTGCACGCTAGACCATCACATTCCTCGCATTAATGGTTTAAGAGAGATACCCTTGCCATTACGTCTAAAAGCTGCACGCTAGACTTATCACATTCGTCGCATTAACGGTTTAAGAGAGATACCCTTGCCGTTACGTCCACACGCTTCACGCTAGACCATTACATTCGTCGCATTAACGGTTTAAGAGAGATACCCTTGCCGTTACGTCCACACGCTTTTATAAAAATATCAGTTTGGATCACTTATTTTAGATTGTCGAAATATAAATTGGTTACCTCTCTATACAAAAATTGATATAAGCAAGCAGATTAAATTATGTATATTCTTTATCTTTTTTAAAAAAAATGTAGGTACCTGTTAGGACAAAAAGAAAAATTTTCCATGGCTTACACAAGAAGTAATCGATCTTATCAAACAACGTTATATTTTATATGCTAGATGGAGAAGGTACAGTTGTTCTGCAATTCCCAATAAATTCAAATTAACACAATGTTGTGACGTCCTCCTTTATTAAGGAGTTTGAATGGATCGGAAATTACAACTCGCCTTACAGGGTTGTTTTCACTCTTAGGCGTAGATGAAAGCGGTTCAGACATCCTGATTCCAATAAAGTTCTTCTTCCAACTTACAACATCATATCACACATATTTTCAATACTATTATCACAAACTCAACTTTTCCTGATGGCTGGAAGACCGTAAAACTTAAACCTTTGTCCAAAATGTCAGCAGACAATGAAACCGTCCTATTGCGATACTACCTTTATAAGCAAAGTCTTTGAGACGATTGTAAGCGATCATATAAAAAAATTTTAAATAGTTAAAATTACCGGTCAGGTGTTTTGGCGAAACACAGCTGCAGACAGATGTACGTGCTGGTTTTGATAGTGAAGCTGTAAAAATAAGCTATTTTCTTCTCAAAAAGAAGACGTCCTTAGATTTTACCCAGGAATCCATTGAAATGACTGTTCCACTATAATTTGTTATGCAAATTTTATCGTTTACTAGCGGAAATACCCAGCGTTGTCCGGCTGCTCCAACCACACTACCCCCACCCAACTGACCACCAAGACACAGCTTAAGATACCCCAAAACGCCTCTACACCCACCAAAAATATCACCCCTATTTAGCAAATATGTATACGATCTTCGAGTCAATCTCATACAAACAATACCTATCCACCCACCACATCAATCCCCTCAACACCATCACCACAGTAAACCCCAAAAACATCCACCATAACCGTCCCCACCACATCACAAAGTTTCAGCTATATCGCATGGACAAATATACAGACATCTTCTTTCTTTCTTTCTTTCCTTTACTCCGCGGGGGAGCATAGGACTTCTACAAACGCCCGCCAACGAACTCGATTTAACGCCTGAGGTTCCAAGAGACGCCATTCGGTCCCCTGGGATCTTGCTTCCTTTCTATTGTCCTTTTTCATGTCTTACTTGGACGGCCAACTCGGCGGCTTCCTTGTAGATTCCAGTTGAGCGCTAGTTTCGTAACGTCGTCCGCTGGCTTATACAGACATACAAAGTTTAAATTTTATATATTAACAACCGTATTAATAAAAAATCAGTATCCGCTTGTTAACACACGTGTTAGCTATCACACGCATAGAGAAGTTATCCATTGGATAACTTTCCTTATTAATAAACATATAATTTGTATATGTCACCTATCCGCTCATTATCAATTAAAGCACGGCAGCACTTCACTGAATTGTAAAAATATTCGAGTAACGCTCTCATATTTCAGCAGCTGACATTGAATTTAGCTCTATATTTTTGTTATATTTTAATATTCAGACCGATTTTTGTCATGACAACGAATTCCATATAAAATGTATGTTAAAAACTTATCCGCTCCTTATACACAAAATTCGGTGAGTTAAGTTATCCGCTCGTTGATAAAGCTAACTCGCATTTTTTATACTTGATCTTATCTCACAAAGTGTCAAAAAACTGCTAGGCCGTGAACAAGCAGTATCAACGATTTAGACTATGCTGATGACATCCATATTATTTCATATACATTCGCCGGAATTGAGGAAAAACTTAGGAGACTAATAATAAACGACCACAATGTGGGCTTAACAGAAGCGTCCGCAAAACTAAACTGAAGCGGATCGCTACATAAAACTCAGTCATTGAGCGTTGATGACGTTGGTATTGGAGCATCTTTAAACGACATATATTCAACAAGGACCATCTATCTAGCAAACTTCGCTACACACAACAGCAGCCAATCTCAACCAAATTCGCCGTAAGAAATAGCGAAAGAGCGTAGACGATTTTGTAAATAGGGCGTTTAAGTTCAGGGAACTCACTATTATGGGCTGCAAGAATCCATCTGGCGCAGATTAAACATCGAGTCAAGGGCAACGTAAAGGTGGTGGCGGCTGGCATAGGATCGACAAAATAGAAAGAGATTGCTTCCGCTAATAAAATATTTTTGAATTGGAAATAATTAACTCAATTTTGGCAAATAATTAAGTTAGTGAGTCTGCTTAAAACCGAAGAAATATCACAGATCTATTAAACGCCGAATTACAGTACGTTACAAAAAGCAAAAAATAAAAAAAAAACAACCCATAAAAATTAAAATTTTTCATGTAAATTCTCTATTAGGAGATGGGTTTGAAGAAAATCGGGCTATTTTTAAAAAATGTACATGGACACAACACGGGTCTCAGGGCCCTAACACTCCAACAAATTTACAAAAAGTTTTGTCCATCAGTGATACACATGTGCTTAAAATTGGAAGAAAATCGAGCTAATTTTTAAAAAATTTATATAAGCACCCTTCGGGCCTCAGGGACCGTTCACTCCAAAAACTTTACAAAAAATGTTGTACATCGTAGATACACAGGTTTATAAAATTTGAAGAAAATCGGGTTAATTTTTTTGAAAATTTTTTATGGGGCACCACGACCCCGGCCCCAAAAATTTTTTCAAAAAGTGTTGTCCATCGGAGATACACACGTATATAAAATTAAAAAAAAAATCGGGTAAATTTTTTTAAAAAAATTTTTTGGGGCCCGGGGTCTCCAAAATTTTTACAAAAAGTATTTTTCATCGGAGATACATACGTATATAAAATTTGTATGAAGAAAATCGGGTTAATTTTTATTTAAAATTTTGGAGCCCCACGACCCCGGGGCCCGGGGTGTACAAAATTTTTACATTTTTACACTTCCAAATTTTTATAAAAAGTGTTGTCCATCGGAGTTACACATGTATATAAAATTTGAAGAAAATTGGGTACTTTTTTTAGAAAATTTGTGTGGGTGCCGACCCCGTGGCCCGATCACTTCCAAATTTTAACAAAAAGTGTTCTCCATCTGAGGAACACATGCGTATAAAATTTAAAAAAAAAACGGGTACTTTTTTTATTAAATTTGTATGGGTGCCCCCGACCCCGGGGCTCGATCACTACCAAATTTTTACACAAAATGTTGCCGAACGGAGATACACATGCCCATAAAATTTGAAAAAATCGGGTATATTTTGTAAAATATTTGTATGGGAGCCCCCCGCCCCCAGGCCCGAGGGGCCCCAAGTTTTAATAGATATTGTCATGGGAGATACATACGTGTGCAAAGTTTGAATAAGATCGGGCTTAAGGAAGTGGGTTAAAAATTGTTCACAAGATTCTACCCACCAGCCAGCCAGCCAGTCACGGGTACGTGAAGTTAATATAGAGAATTTAAACAACATCGAGTAGTAGCAAGTGGGTTAAAAATTGATCACAAGATTTGGCCAGCTAGCCACAGGCACGCGAGGCCATACAGTCATTATTGTATGATACTATCTGATGCCGCTATATGGGATATTTTTGTATGGGAGCCCACCGAACCTGCAGCCCGGTTACTCTCAAATTTAAATAGAAAGTATTGTCATGTGCACAGTTTGAATAAAATCGGACTGTAGGAAGTGTGTTAAAAATTGATCACAAGATTCTGCCCACCAGCCAGCCACGGGCAGGCGAAGTTTATATAGAAGGTTTTTCTTAAGTTTATTCCCGATAGGTGGCTCTTTAGTCGTTATATTTATAGCTATTGTATTCTATTGATTAATAAAAAACACACACACGTTCCGTTCGTTCCTAATCGCGTTTACTATCGAAGTAGCTTGGACACATCGCTCTATTTATTGTGTGTGCAGCTAACGATGTTTCGACAGTTTAGGTTTGTTTATTTTTTTGCTTGTTGAGAACGCCACCGTACTCCCCCACAAGTAACGAAGCTATCACCGTGCTGCGGGAACAAATCGTGCGCGTTTAGTTTTCGGGCTTTTTGACGTTGCACTCGGTATCAAAATCGAGATGTTTACTGCTAGTTTTGCCTTTGTATTTGCTGGAGTAGAAGAGGATGATGGTTGGTTTTCAGTGGGTGTAACTGATGCTGACGTCCAGGCATTTGCTTGGCTTAGTGTTGCCTGCTCTGCCTCGACTTTGACGTCGATGCGGAAAAAAAGTCTAAAAACCTGTCGATGACTTCGTAAGGTCCGTCATAGGGTTGCTCGCATGGTTTCTGGACATCGTTTCTGCATCGAATCGTACAAAATCGTGTGTGGACGTGTAAAGCGTTTTTTGCACGAATGGTTTACATCTGCTGTGATGCGCAGATGGTGCAGATCGAACGTCTCGCATGTGCTGTCTGAACTTATCGACGAATATTTTTGGTTCCGCTGAGGTATCCTCGTCGATGAAAAACTTTCAATGAAGTCGCAGTAATGTGCCATCGTCAGCTTGACTTTGCATTCTTCAAATGCTCTGTCTGCTTCGGGTGTCCACTCTATAGGTCGCTTGTCCTTCTTCTTGGCTCCCATGGTGAGTTCGAAGAGTGGCTCTTGAGTTGTTGCAGCTCCTGCTATACAGCTTCTGTAGAAGTTCTATGAGCCAAGAAAACGCCGTAGCTTGTCCATCTTGTCTGGTTTGGCGTAGATCGAGATTGCTTCCGTTCGGCCGTCTGGTGGCTTGATACCATATTTGTTGACCCTGTATCCTAAGTATCGGACTTCAGCTTTTCTAAAGTAGCACTTTGCGATGTTGATAGCAAGGCCGAAATCTTGAAGTCGTTTGAGGACTATGCGAAGATGTTTGCGATGCTCGTGTTCACCTTTAGACGCAACTTTGATGTCATTAATGTAGCAATGAACGAAGTCCAGTCGTCGAAGTACGGCATCCATAAAACGCTGCATGGTTTGTGCAGCATTACGAAGGCCGAATGTCATCATCAGGAACTTGATAAGACCAAACGGAGTAACTGCTGCTGTTTTTTCTGTCTTCCGGCTCCAGGGGAATTTAATGGTAAGCTCTAACCAGGCCTAGTGTGGTGAAGATAGTGCAACCATCGAGCTGGTGTTGGAAGTCCTGCAGGTGCGGTATTGGATACTTGTCAGGCACTGTTATATTGTTGAGCGGACGATAGTCACCGCACATTCGCCAGTTGCCACACACCACACTTCTTCTTCACCATATGTAACGGTGAGGTGGGCCTTCGCTTTTCGAAGGTTGACAAATCCTAACTCGCACCATACGCTCGAATTCCTCCTTCGCTGCTTTGAGTTTGTCGTCAGCACGCCGGCGCGCCCTTTTCGAAAAAGGATGGCCTTTCCGGATTATGTGATGTTGGACGAAATGTTCGGCGACGTTTGAATTGCTCTCTCGTGTGATGTCGATGAACTCCTTCAGTATATCGGCGAATGGGTTAGTCACATCTATGGAGCTTAGGGTAGGCAATTTTGAGCTGACGATATTTCCTTTCGTGCTCAACTTGGTGGTGTTGTCTAGCAGCATCTTGCATCTTAATCGAATGGTGAGGTCAAAGTGGTTGATGAAGTCTGCCACAATAATTACTTGTGTGACGTCAGGAAATACGAAAGGCCAACGAAAGTCTCGTCGAAGTCTGAGGTCAAGTGCCATGTGCTTTTTGCGAACGTTGAGATGGTAGCCCCGTTAGCAACGTAAAGTTTGAATTCGGTTGTTGATGGCGACAGGTTTGGGCCTCATTTTTTCGTGGAATTAGCACAGTTTGTTGTCTCTGGATGTTGCTTCTTTACAATGGCTACTCTTGATCCGGCCACGAAACTGCGATCGGTTTATCGACTGAGTCTGGCGCTTGATGACTCGAACCTCCTTCTGCAGTGCCTAGTGACTTTGACAAGCTCATCTAGGCTAATGGGAACCATTTTTGTGACGGACTGGACTGCTGCACTCTCGTTGGGACATGCGACACCGACTGTGCACATTTGTACGTTGGACATGTAGAAAATCTTGTCGCCAACTTCAGCAAGCTTTTCGAGGTCCTCTTGGCCAGTATCAACTAAAACAGCGCGCATGTTTTTGGGCAATCTGTCGAAGAAGAGCGTTTGCATGATAGCTGTATCGCAGCGGCCAACGGCGAGCTGCTTCATGTGGGCAAGAATGGCAGATGGTTTCTTGTCCTCTGCAACCTCTTCACGAAGCATGCGACGTAGCTGCGACTCGGGTGTTGGCGCGTAGTTGTTCAGCAAACGCTCTTTTAGTGTCGGGAACTTGTTCGAAGTTGGAGGATGGAGTGGCCAGGTCTCCAACTGCCCGCAATGGTTCGACCTCGAGGTTGACCAGAACATGAGCATACTTTTCTGCGTCGTTCGTGATGCCACTCAACATAAACGCCATTTCTACTTTTGTCAACCATAACTGCGGACATAATGGGTCGAACTTTGACAGCTGAATTCGTTGAGCTAGTGTTTTCGTCATATCCGCTAGGTCGTGCCGTAATTTCTCGATGGTCTCCATTGCATCCTCATCGCCAGGCATGTGTGGTGTTTCTAACTTTACAAGTTTGTCGTCAAAGTTTGCGAAACTTAGACTACGTCCTCTTATTTTCCGCACGTCAACAGAAACAAATTCAAATTGCGTTGGGATCACAATAAACGTTCAGAGGATTCGTATTACGGGTTGTGTGCACTGACTTGGACATGCGCAGTAGGAGAGAAACAATCGTGTATATAACACTGAACAAAACCTTTGGGTAGTTGCGTCGTAGTATTTGTATGTGTGAAATGTATGGTGGTGTTATTTTTCCTTATTTTTTATTTCGACGATCACGTCAGGGTCACCAGTTAAAGCTATTGTCTACTATTGATTAATTAAAACACTCACACGAAATTAATATTTCTTTAATTATTAATTTTTTTAAAGCAAATTACTGCGGAAAAATTACGAGAGAAAAGAAATCACCGAGTAAGTAAATTATTACGTTCGTTCCTAATTGCGTCCACTATCGAAGTAGCTTGACACATCGCTATGTTTTTTGTGTGTGCACTTGACGATGTTTGACAGTTTAGGTTTGTTTATTTTTTTGCTTGTTGGGTACGCCACATATTTTAATTTTTCGTATTTATGGTACGATTTGGCCCAAATTCACAAAATAAATTTCTTAAAAAAAATTAAATAAATTTCTTAAGTAAATAATTTGCTGATAAAATTTTGACCCGCTAAGTGGCGGTGGAGTCGAGATATTTACGAAAAACTACATTTAATGATATTTGTTCATATCAGATTGGATGAACGTTGGCTATGATTATTGAAATGTTTATAATTATGTTGAATTCTGATAGGTGGCGCAGTATTCCCACTTTTATATTTATTGGTCGATTTTATTGTATACATCTGAGTAGAATTGTTACATGTAACCGTGCACATAAACAAATTGATTAAATGAAAATAAAAATAATTTGTCGATTGTGGGTTTTTTTGGGTTGAGAGTGGTGTGTTGATGACGGAGGTTGTTGATGATTGTTTGGGCCGGGATCGGTGGGGGAGGAAATGAACGATGGGGTCAAGTATTGGGAGCTACAGTTATTGATGGGGGTAATAGATGGTGTGGTGGGGGTGGTCGAAAGGGACGGAATCGTCAGGGTGACGGTCGCTGGGGAGTGGGTCAGTTGGCGTTAGGGTTATATGTCGGAAGCTATAGATATTTATGTGGGTGATGGAGTGATGGGATGGTGCTTGGTGAGAAGACGAGGAGAGGTGGTGATAGGGACTGATAGTGGCGATGGGTTGCTAATGAAGCTACGAGCAACACCGGGCACTTCAGCTATATATAAGTCTTACCGCAGTGTTACTTCCACCGGCTGAAGATTGCAAAGGCTTGAACTTAAATGCATTTATTCATAATAAGCGAAGCGAGACAAAAACATTACAACGTCAGAATCGAAGGAAGTAATGCTGTGTTCACACTGGCCATTAAGGCACGAATTTACATGATTCCACACGTTCCATGGTTAACGATTGCAGGCATTTTGCAACAGTGCACTTTAATATTTGTTACAATTTTTAAATATTGATAAATTATTTTGTATAACTCATATAAATATTTAAATTTTTCACAATGAAACTTTTTTAGAATACGTACATATGTAGTTAATACTTAACAATTTATGTCAACAAGTAACCGTTTTTTATTTATATTTTCAGCACTTAAGATGCCTAAAAACACTATGTACCTTTCAATAGCCTTGGCCACTATATGCGTAATGCTCGTTTCATCAGCAAAGTCTGCTCCAATGCCCAGGTAGTTGTAATTGGGAATGCTTGTGTGTTTGAGATATTCTTATCATTAAACTTTTATTAATATTGGTCAAGTTAAAATATCGTGTATCAGCATGACCCACGCTGTGCTCTTGTAAAACGCTTATGGCATACAAGGATACTCGTGTTTTATTAATTTATAAAATTTGTTATAAATAATGAGTATAAATAAAAAATGAGAGAAGGGTGCGCGGCGTATTCTTGTTATCAACATATTTTTGATATCTAAGTAGTAATAAGCAAGTTTTTTATTTTCTATTGCTCGCAGTCATAGCAATACATTCTACAATGAACTGGAGGAAGTTCCCGATGACATTTTAATGGAATTGATGGCTCGTTTCGGACAAACAATCATTACAGCAAGGAACGATCTGGAAAAGTAAGTAAACTAGTAAGAACTCAGGGTGCATAGTTAAGTTTCTTGCCAAACTTATATAAAGTTTTGTTTAATTAATTTAGGATTTTTATACACAATTGTTTTAATTTCGTATAAGAATATGTGCTCATATTTTGGCTGGGGCGTCCCTATTAACGAGCCATGTCGACTTGGAAAGCGTTATGTTAAACTATTAAAAATTATTTTTTTTTATAATGTTCATACGCTCAAGAGGTTTGCATCCTTATAAAGCTAAGCACAGCATGGACGTTCGGAAATTAAGGACAGGAAAAGGTGAGATGTCTATGCACATGTGTCTTGAATGACTGTAGATTATACAAATGCGGAAACACAGAGACGGGCAATTCTTTCCACATAACTATTGTGCGGCTAAAGAAGGAATCTCTGAATTGGTTGGTACATCCGAAGATAGGCCTTATGGTTGACCCGAGGGCTCCAGTTGAGGCTCGGGTATTACGGATGGGTTCTAGAATGGACGGGATGCATCTGGATATTTCTTTTGAAAACCGCTTGTGGAAAAAACGATAAAACAGTGACAAGCAGGAAACATTCCTATGATGTTCAAGCGATTCGATTGTTTTCGCGATATTTACGTCCCCAAGTTTTATCGCGCGGTTCTGAATTCTGTCGAGTAGATGCAATGTGATGTTGGGAGCACCTGCCAAGAGAATACAGTTGTATTCAAGTTTAGGGCGAATATATGCCTTGTAAATAGTAGCCAGGTCTGAGGGAGTGAAGTAAATCTTGCACCGTTTTAAGAAACCTAAACATTTCGCAGCATTCTTAGCGATGGCGAATATGTGGTCCTTCCAACGAAGCTTGTTGTTAACGCACATACCGAGTATTGCGAGTTTTTTGATGCAGGATCCATTCAAGGATAAATTACGTTTGCGTTTAAATTACGCTTAGACGAAAGAAGACAGCATTGGATTTTGGAAGCATTAAATTCTACTCTATTGTGTTGTCCCCACCTTGTTATGCTGTCAAGGTTAGAATTTAACCTGCTTAACATATGAAAAGCTAAGAGTGCTGTCTGTCGTCAGCGAATAATGAATTCTATAAAAATTAAACTTTTTCATGTAAATTCTCTAATAGGAGATGGGTATGTGTTAAAATCACCAATCACTCCAACAAATTAACAAAAATTTTGTCCATCAGTGATAAACATGTGTTCAATAAAATCGGGCTTTGGGAAGTGGGTTAAAAATTGATCGCAAGATTCCACGACTGCCGACTGACCGACCGACATCCGTGCCACGGGCAAGTGAAGTTAATATAGAGAATTTAAAAATGAGAAAGAGTGTCAGAGACAAAACAGAGCTTTGGGGAAAACCGGCGGTTATGTGGTGAACACTGGATTTAAAACCGTCCATTACGACCTGATTTGAACGGTCAGAACGGTCTTATCAACTCAATAGGTATTAATTTTCGACAAAAGAGCTTGATGCCAGACTTTGTCAAATGCCTTGGAAATATCGAGTGTAACAACTTTAATTTCACCAAATTTGTGAATAGAAAGGTTCCACTTTTCGGTGAGATACGTCATCAGATTACCTGTAGAACGTTGCCTTCGAAAACCGTCGCTGAAACTGAAACTGGTCACGTTTCGCATTGCAATCATTTCTGACTCGTCTAAATTTGGTTCGGTTTTCCACAGTGGGGTTTTGTTTATATAACCGAAAGCATATCTCTCGGTTCCTAGCAGCCTCTTTGCAGCTTAAATCATACCAAGCATTTTCCTTCGGTTTAATACACTTTGTCCTGGTGTTGGAACAATGATTGTACTGTCCTTGGGTTTAATAAGCTACATCACTACGTACATAGATGGCGAGACCGCGGTGAGGAAAATATACTGGCACCAAGTTGTAACCAGGCCAACTAAAATCGGAAACGTCGGAATCAGCATTAACCTCAGTTCCAGTTAATGCCAGAATAGTAGGTTTGTGGTCTGCTAAATCGACACACGTGGCCGAGGGATTCGATCTAAGTTCACGAATGTTGCACATCAAACGAATATGACACACCGACACAATCGAAACAAACCGTGATGAGAATGTAAGTTAACGAGGTTAACGTCCAGCGACATACAGGTAGCTATTGCAAAAGTGCTGACATTACATATTACATTTACGAAATAAAATTACCGGATGTCGACTCAGCGTCTGGCGAATAAAATCAATTGTATTAGAATCAGCAATATTTGGGAAATGAAAATTTAGCTCTTAAGAAAATTAACTTGTAAAATTCAGTTGTAGTGCAGATACCAATAAAGGCGGTAAGAGTGGAAACTCTGACTAAAAAAAAATATTTTTTTTGAAGTAATAAAATTAAATAAATTAACTTGTACAATGACAGCACTCAAACCAAATGTTGCAAGTGTTATGCCTTTACAACCCTTTGGCTTCGTCTCATTAGAAAATGTGATATGCTGAAAGTATAATTTGCTCTCTGTATAGAATGCATTAAGCTGTCCGTGAAAAGCTTATGACTATATTGTTGTCCAGACTTAGTTGTAAGCTCCTTGCTATTGCGGCTAAAGCTTTCTGATTTCCCATTTTTCGTATTATTCATAAAGTCTCCTGTCTATGGCTAAAGGAAAAGCACTTGTTTTTTGAGTGCAGTTTCTGGAAATCTTAATCAGCTCCGCTAGGATGCCATCCCGATACATTATTTTCAAGCTGGTTTACTCTGCTCTACTAACTTTGTCTATGCTTGGTGATGGCTACATATTGTGTCGTCGGTCATTGGTGGATTCTGCAATTCCTCAATTAACTGGCGATACAGCACTTCAAAACTGTACGTATTGCCTCAAACCGAGGTATCTTTCATAGAACTTCCGCGCCTGGGGCGGTCCTCGCTTTCTGTACTGTTCGTTCCCCCCGAGGGGGCCACTGTATCTTACTTAGCTGTCTGGTTATTATGTCTGATACTTGGTCATACTCGGTAGATTATAGTGGCAGGGGGCTTCTTTAAAAAATGTCAGAATGGGCGCTGTTTTTAAGCATGAAGTGCTCCTACCATACAATAGCGTTGCGATAGAAACTATCCCAGGCGGCCTAGGATATTAGAGCTGATATCCTAGTGTCAAATGCTAGGATACGAGGTTCCGGACGAAGTGCTGCCAGGGTCTGCTTTTGCAATCGCCCAGGCACTCATTCTGAAAGAGCTGAGTCCCTTGATGGCAGATCTCACCAAGGTCACGTTAGTACTACGGGGGTTGGCTGCCCACAGATAAGGTTTAATCTCCTTGGAGGTTTGACTGAGTCTGGGCCAACCTTTGGTTGAGGTCCAGTTTATTCTGGCTTTGGCCTACGTAGTGGCTGGTGGTTTACTACCCAAATGCGGGTAAAGCGCTAGCATCTTTGGTTCATCAGTATCCTTCCTGATGTTACCGGTGCGATGATGTGCTCTCTGTGGAGTTGCATAGATCAACCGGTTGTCGAAAAACCAATGATCGGCAGGGATTTAAGATAGGTCCTGCTCTAACCATTGAGTTAATACTGGCACATCAGTCTATGATGGACGTTGATTGTCGTATAACGAATCCAAGTCCGAAGAGGACCGTGGGGTAAACCATTCAATGGAGGTATCCACGTAAATCAAATGACACTTCTTGTACTGTTCGTTCACGCACGATATCTTTATCACAGACTGCATTCTTTCACCGGTGAACAATTTTTATACCTTCCGAGCTCTTTACATTCTTCTTCGCTCGCATTCTATGAGGTTCTTGCGATTTTCTGTTGGGCTGTTGTCTTTTAAAAAAAATCTTCTTATTGTTGTAATTTTTAATTGTTTTTTTTTAATTTATTTAACATATTTTTTCGAGTATTTCGTTATTTTTACATTGTGAAATGAATTTTTATTTTGAAATTCATTTCACTAATATTCGCGGCTTTAAGGGTAATTTTAACTCCATCGTAGCGCATCTTCACGCGAATAAACCTGCGGTTCTTAGTTTATGTGAAACGCAGGTTTCTTTTATGGGTACCCCTAATGATTTTCAATGTCCGGGGTATTCTCGTGTCGACTGTTTGGTTCCGCATCGAGGGGTTGTTCTCTTTATTAGAGATGATATATGTTTTAGTGTTCCTAATTTTAATGTTCCGAAATGTAATCCCTTGTTCAATACGATATGGATTGAAATTATAATTGCAAACCATTCAATGTTTATTTGTTCCCTTTATCGTAGTCCTAATTTGTCACCTGATGACACTATTATTGAATTTGATAACTTATCGGAAACAATTGACAAGATTTACGAATCCTCACCAACTTCAGAATTAGTAGTCTTGGCAGATTTTAATGTCCATAATGATTCTTGGTTGACATATTTGAATGGTAGAGATCGATCAGGTGAATCCGCAGAACTATTTTCAGATACCAATCTTCTAACACAACTCGTCGATAAGCCAACTAGATATCCCGATACAACTGGTAATCACCTCACCTATTAGATTTATTTCTAACGTATATGCCAGATAAATATTCAATTGATTTATCTGCTCCATTAGGTCTTTCCGACCACGCTCTTGTATTAGCCAAATTTTCAATAACCCCAACCATTGTAGAGTCAACAAGTAAAAGGCTGCTCTGGCACTTCAAAAATGCTAACTGGGAGCTCCTGAATCAATTTTTTAGCTCATTTGATTGGTCAACCTCCTTTTCCAACAATAATGCTGATGAAGCATATCAACTGATCACGTCAACCATTCTGCTAGGAATGAAAAATTCGAAATAGCATGCCGAAAATTTTAGATTCTGATTCAAACATTAAAACCTTTTGGTCATTTGCAGTAATGGTTAAAAGAAACTTTGCAGAAAAGACTTCTTCTGTTTCTACTTTATTCCATAATGGTATTCTTTATAAAACTGATATTCAGAAAGAAAATCTCTTAGCTTCGCATTTTGCTAGTGCGTCAACCCTTCCATTTTCTAACCAAAGTCCACCAATTCTCCCGAATGTAGGCCCAGGTATGTCTTCAATTTATTTCCGTCGTCGGGTTGTTTCCAAAATTCTTAAAGAACTTGAACCCAAAAAAGCAACTGGACCCGACCGGTCCTCGGATGTCATCATACTTTGGCAAAACCGCTTAACAAATTGTTTTATCTCTCAATGAAGACAAGTGTTTTTTCGTCAATTTGGAAAATAGCCGTCCCGAAAAAAAGTGATAAATCTGCACCTACTAACTACCGCCCTATTGCTCTGTTGTCAGTTTTATCAAAAGTAATGGAATCTATCATTAATTTCAAACTAATGAGCTATCTGGATTCGAATGCTCTTTTATCCGATGTTCAGTATGGATTTCGAAAAAATCGATCTTCAGGTGAACTAATGACGTGCATGACTCATTGTTGGGAGCGAAGCATTGAAAATCTAGGCGAATCAAGCGTTGTGTCCTTGGATATTTCTAAGGCTTTTGATAGAGTTTGGCATATTTGTCTTATTAATATGATTCGTGCGCTCAACTTACACCCCTCTCTCATTACATGGATTGAGGATTATTTATGGAACCGCAAAATAAAAGTGGTATTGAATGGTTTTTCCTCATCTTCGCATGAGATCAATGCTGGCGTTCCTCAAGGGTCATCCTTATCGTCAACATTATTCTTAATATATATCAATGACTTGTTGTCTTCTACAACATGTGATATCCACTTATTTGCTGATGATACGACGGCTTCCATGGAGTTTGTTAGTCAAAAAGAATGCAATTCTCGCTTGATTGGTTCGCGTTAATTAATGAATTCGACAATTCTGTCGAACATTCAAGTCATTCTTGATTGGGGCAGATCTAATCGGGTGGAATTTAACCTAAATAAATTCCAGGCTTGTCTTTTTTCTCAAAAGGCAATTCAACATTACGTAGCACCAGTAATTAATGGTGCCACTATTGCGAGAACATATTTATGAAATCTCAAAAAGAGCGAGCCAATGCTTGGGCTTTATAAAACGTTGTAATTTTTACTTCAGCCCCTCTGAAGTATTAAGATTATATAAATCTTATGTTAGACCAATTTTAGAATTTAATTCATTTGTGTGGGGTGGGTCTCCAAGATCGCATTTGGTTCATCTTGATGGAATTCAAAATAGAGTTATCCGTTTGATAAACGATGTAACCATTACTTCATCTCTTGATTCTTTGGAGCATAGACGTAATGTTGGAGCTTTATCTGTTAACACTAATCAACATAGATTTGCCTTAAAACCGTTCTCATGTAGAACCCAACACTTCAAATCGTCCTTTTATCCAAGAGTGACTTCGATGTGATATCAATTGGTCGACTCCGTATTTCCCGAATCTTATAATTTACAGGCCTTCAAAATAGCTGTCAACAACTTCCTGAAGGACGACCGTAGTGTTCATTAGAGGATACGATTATTTTATATAAAAAAATTATTATTTTTTGTATTATTTATAATATTTGTTGTTTATTTTGTAATATTTTCTTGGTCAAGGTTTTTTGTAGTTTTCCCTGACCATGATATTGATAAAAGTATTTGGACTCGCGTCGTTTTTGTTTCGTGTTCGTTTTTTCGTATTGCTTTTTTCAATGAACCAGAGATAATTCTGAGAAAATAAATTGAAACCGGCTACAAACGTGAGGAATGTATTACATTGTAAATCAGATTCCTTCGAACTTTTAATTTTAATAAAGGGCATAGCCCAACTTATTGACGTGACGAAAGTCATTCAGGGACTTATCCCTTGGCAATGAGTCTTTAAAAAAAAAAAAAAAAAAATTTCTCGGATGAGAAATTCTTACGTTTAGTCGCTAGTTTATGTTCAGGCCAGCCCTATTGGTTGACCGTAGTTATTTCTGGTCTCTTCGTTATAAAGCGCAGCCGTGTTGTCTCGAATTCTATTCGCGGGTTAAATCTTTCTTGGTAATTCTATCCTTTTATGAGGCTAAAGTTTATTTTAAGGGAACTAGCCCGATACTTAGAATTCTTATAAATCTTCTTATAAAGTTGGAGATCCCATTTGGATGTCTTCTTCAAGTTATTTGACTGAATAATTTCCCTTGTTTCTTCAACATAAAGTTGGTCTCGTTTAATGGGTTCTCATCCTTGAAAACTGTTTAACATACAATAGAAAAAGGAGAATAAAACTAATTATTAATTCCCTCTTTTCTTATAAGTCTGACGATGGAAAAAATACTTCGGCTTTTTCTGCTGCTATTTTAAGAGTCATGTTATTGTTCTCTGGCAGAACTTTCCGATAATCCTTTTAAACAAATTGTTTTTAGGAATCATCTATGGCCGTTCTAATAAGGGTTATATGTGAGCATCAATAGCGGCGATAGGCACTATTTAAGAGCTCATTGCTTTGAAAGCTCTCGGGTCCCTGTGACTGGGTGTGACCCCCATATATGATATTCATAGTGATGCTGTCGCCAATTTTCGAGGTGTGGCTGACTCTGCGACCTTATAAGATCTTTTGTATCTAATGGTCTAATTAGTCTAAGAGACATACGACGAACATATTTCGGAAAATACGTCTTCTCAACCAAAGCAATGCTGAGCATTCACACATAATGTGCTCGGATGATTTATCAACAGAACCTACATTCCGTATCTGAGCCTAGATTTATTTTGTTAAGGTGATACCGCAATCCACAGTGACCTGTGAGAAAGCTCACCAGCTTTCTAATGCTATCCTTGTGTAGATTAAGTGTTTCATTTTAGGTTAATAATAATAATAATAATAATATTCGGCGTGACAGACCATTGCGGTCCAAGGCCTAACTTCTCGCGACCATTTGTGCTGCGCATGTTAATTTTTGGACACAAATGGAAGGGACCTACAATTTAAGGCCGGATCCGAACGGCGAATTGAGAAGCATTCCGTGACAAGTTATTAATCTCGGAAAGTTTGTCACCCATTCGCGAGAGGTGGGACACCGTTAAAAATACTTTTGGTGTTACTGGGATTCGAACAATGAACACCCTGCTCAGAATCCATGCTCTTATCCACTGAGCCACGGCACGGCACCCATTTTAGGGTAAGGGCCTGATTAATCGTTTGGATTGTCTGAACCCTGGGACATTTTCCAGGTGGGTCAGACGGAGTTTTTTCTTCCATTTGTTAAATAGCGCTATGGGGGCAGCTCAGTTGACACCACAGTATCAGGTCCTATGAACGCAAATTGCGAGCCAGCTCTGGCTAGTTGATTTGCAAATTCGTTGCCTCCATTTCCTTGATGATTAGGTACATATCTGAGTTTTACCCTGTTATATCTATCTATTTAACTGATAGAGATAGTTTTTTTTATCATAAACTAATTGCTAAGGTAAAACTCCCTGAATGACTTGCGACACGGCAATAAGGTGGGTGGGTTATGCCCTTTATTAAATTTAAAATAAAATAAAAATCGAAAGAATGTAATTTACAATATATCACATTCCTCAGCTTTGTAGCCGGTTTCAATTTATTTTCTCAGAATTGTCTCTGATTCATTAAACAAGCAATAGGAAAAATCGAACACAAAATTAAAACGACGCGAGTCCAAATGCTCAATGGATCATGGTCAGGGAAAATTACAAAAAACCTTGACCAAGAAAATGTTACAAGTTTTTACAAATATAATAACAAATATAATAAATAATTCAAATCATACAAACAATAATTAAATAAATTTATATATATATTAATTAAATCTCGGTCGTTCTTCAGGAACTTGTTGACGGTTATTTTGAAGGCCTTAAGATTAAAAGTTTTGGGAAACACGGAGTCGACCAATTGATTCCACATCAAAGTCACTCTCATATAAATGGAGTATTTGAAATGTTGGGCTCTACATGAAAAAGGTTTTAAGGCAAATTTGGGTTGATTTGACCTGAGTGTTAACGTTGCTGACAAAAGGACCTGGAACTAGAGAACGGGTTTCTGAAGAACATCTACCATAGTAAAATTTGTAGAAAATAGTTAAAGCTCTTACAGTTCGTCTATGCTCGAAAGAATCAAGAGATGAACTATTGGTTACATCGCTTATCAAACGGATTACTCTATACTGAAATCCATCAAGATAAATCAAATGCGATCTTGGAGCCGCACCCCAAACATATGAATTAAATTCTAAAATTTCTCTAACATAAGTCTTATATAATCCTAATACTTCAGAGAAGGTGAAGTAAAAGTTACAACGTGTTATGAAGCGCCTTTCAAGGAAAGTTCACTTGAAACCTTCGAACCTAATATCTTAAGTGAAACTGATCTCAAAATAGGGGCACCATTAATTACTGGTGGTAAGTAATGTTTAACTGCGTTTTGAGAAAAAAGACAGGCCTGGAATTTATTCGGATTAATTTCCACCTTATTAGATCTGCCCAAATCGAGAATGACTTTAATATTCGACAGCATAGTCAAATTCATTAATTCACGCGAACCATTCAGCGAGAGCTGCGTTCTTTTTGACTAACAAACTCAATTGAAGCTGAAAGCGTTGTTTCATCAGAAATACAGGTTATAGAAGACAACAGGTTATTGATATATATCAAGGAGCGCGTAGGTGACAAGGTTGACCCTTGAGGCACGCCAGCATATATCCCATGTGAAGCTGAAGATATAACGTTCAATACAACTTTTATTTTACGGTTTTATAAATAATCCTCAATCCATGGAACGAGAAAGCTGTATAAGTTGAACGTACGAATCTTATTAATAAGACAATCAAGCCATTCTAAATCAAAAGCCTTAGGAATATCCAAGAACACAACGCTTGATTCACCTCGATTTTCAATGCTTCGTTCCCAATAATGAGTCATGCACGTCATGAATTCATACCTGAAGAGCTATTTTTACGAAATCAATACTGCACATTGGATAAAAGACCATTTGAATCCAGATAGCTTCTTAGTCTGAGATTCCGTAAAGTTTGACGACAGCGCTCTAAGTGCTGCCTTGCTATCTGAAAAGATATATATTTTCGCGCCCGAAATGCCTTTTCAACTCCACTCCACTATAATTTTTTTTTTAAAAATTTTCTTGAAATTTTGTATAAATTTTTTAACATTGTTTTTCCGATTTTAATTAAATTTTAAACATATGTGTATCTTCAATGACAAGACTTTCTGTAGAAATTTGGAAGTGATCGGGTCCCAGGGCCTGAAGCTACAATATAAATATTTTTAAAAACTAACCCGACTTTATTCAAACTTTGCACATTGTGTATTTCCGATTAGGGTTATACTAAAAATGTTAATTTTTATTGGTTACTTTTTTTTCTTTCTTAGTAGGAAGTCCATGGAAATGATACGAGTAAAAGGACTTGCACTTTTAAAATGCTACGCTCTATACGCTCGACACAGCGTGGTCGTCGAGTTTAAAAATTGGACTTCAGATGAACTGTTAAGTTCATTGTGATCGGGTCACAACCAACTGCGAATGTTAAGCACGTTAAATTCTGACCTGGACAGCATAGTTAAATGGGGAGAAAACAATTGAGTAGAATTTAACGCTTTCAAACCTCAATTCTGTCTCCTGTCGTCTAAGCGAATCTTAAATCCAACGCCATTATCCATGAATGGCACTTGCATTAAAGAAACCGAAAAACTTGCAATTCTCGGTATGTGCGTTAACGACAAGCTTCGTTGGAATGACCACACATTTACCATCGCCAAAAATGCTGCGAAATGTTTAGGTTTTCGAACCCGGTGCAAGAAATATTATGCTCTATACAATTAGTATCGAATGAAATAGAATAGAATAGAAATACTATATCTGGTCCAATAGATTTGTGAATGTTGAGATCACTTAAAACTCTAGCAACAGTACGAGTGAAAAAGTGGAATTTTCTCATAGCTGCAAAATGCGCGACATGCTGATTAACTTTCATCTCAGAGCAGACAGCTGGAGTCTCGTTATGAATGAGAGTAAGAATTGACAAGGTTTTTTTGGCCAATTGTTGGCCATAGGCGAATTTGACTCGCGAATTTATTGCAACCATTTCTACTTGCTTGAATTTTGTTCGGTTTTGTATAACCGAAAGCATACCTCTCTAATTTTAAAGGCTAAAATCATACCAACCATTTTCTTCTGCTTTGACAAACTTATTCATTGGAAGGGATAAAGTTTTTGATACCAATAAGAATGATGTTTGAGATCGTTTGTAATGCTCGGCATATACGTTTCTATCACTAACTATTAATTAGTACTCCAAAGGAAAATTTAAAGCCTTCCCAGTTGGCTTTCTCATATTGCCATTAGTTATTTTGGAGGTTTTTTCTATAATTAAGTTGTTTTACAAAGAAAAATCAGCTAAAAATACACAGTGGCGATAATACTGTTACGAAATTTAGGCTTACGAGTTTGTAAAGGAAGAAAGAAAAATTTAGGGCCTTCCCAATTTGCTTTCTCATATTGCCATATTGTTATTTTGGACGTTTTTTCTATAGTTAAGTTGTTTTACAAAGAAAAATTCGATAAAACGACACGGTGGCGATAATACTGTTACGAAATTTAGACTTTCGAGTTCGTAAAGGATTTTGCTAATAAAACACAACACAAGTTTATTAATTTACAAATTAGATCTAATTAATAAAAAGTAAAAGAATAACATATGTTTACAAATTATACTAATGATTACTTTCTATGCACACAAAAACATTTATTACAACACACTTGTAGCTTAATCTCTACACAAGAACATTATCAACTTGACTGGTTGAATTCCAAATAACTAATCATCTCCTGTGTCAAAACGCCGCACAGCAGTTCGGTCACTCAAGCCAACGAAGTTGCACGTTTTCAATTCTATTTGGGGTAACGAACTGCGTTGACAACGCAGTATATTTACACCTTTTTTAATTCTCTTTTATTATTGTTTACGTTTAGTTTTTGTTTTTAATTGAAAGTTACTTACCTTAGGTACTTGATATAAGATATAATAAGCTACGAATTGAATAAATTTGTTTTTTTAATTACATCGTGAAAAAGACGTGTTCAAGTGCTTGTTGTACAACCAAGTATTTAAAGTGATTCTGGAATTTAGTATTTCCGATTAAAAGGAAACACGTCTATATTTCGTAAAGTTCTGCAGGAACTAACAAACATTTGGTTTTATTTTCTAATTTCTATAATCAGTGTTCACATAGCAACGAAAATATTGACATAGCAACGAAAATATTAATTATATATTATATCAAAGGAATCTAATCAATACCCTTTCTGAATAATTAATCCTATTTAGTGTACCAATTGTGTGAATCTTGAGGTATCCAAGCGCTCGGTAAGGAAATCTGCGATCATTTCTTTAGTTGGAGAGTATTTGAGATTGATTCATTACTTACAAGATCTTTCACGTACATAAACTTTACGTCTACATATTTTGCTCGTTGGTTCCCTTTGTTGTCATGTTACATTTTTATACATCCCTGATTATCTTCAAACATTTTAATTTGGGTTTTTAATCCTTGACTGAAATCTTGTAGAAGACGAAAACCCCATATGGCCTCTCTTGCTGCTTCTGAGAAAGCTACAAATTCAGCTTCAGTTGATGATAACGCTACTGCAGTTTCTTTTCGGCTTTCCGTTGAACATCAAACAGAAACCAGTATTCGATTTTCTGTCACGAATATCACCTGCCCAATCAGCATCCACATAAACATACGAGTTGATCATTGTCTATATTACCTCCTAATTGTAATTTTAATTTTGAAGTTAGTTTTAAGTATGGGAAGATACGTTTTACCTCGTTCCAATCGGCGGTGTTAGGTTGACTCACTTTTCTAGCCATTATTAACGTTGAGATTGCTATATGGTCTGGTATTTGTTGACAAATATAACAAATAACTTACGGCACTTCTATACGTTTCGTTGCTTTCGAATTGTTTTTCCTCTCCTGATTGTCCACGCAGTATGCCCGAAATTCATCGAATTTGCTTTGCACATTTCTTTGGATTTCCTCGACTCTCGACCGTGTACGTTAGAATAAGCGAGGGAATCATCAATATCCTTTAGTACTTCGGAAATAAAAATATTAAACAGAATTGGCGCCGTTACTGCGCCTTGTGGAAGACACGTTCAAATGGACTTGCTAAAAACCAAAAAGTTGAGAAGCGTACAAGAGTATCCCACTAAAACTGCTGATAACGAAATCTGTGCAATTCCTCGTTCACCATATCGGCAGAATTACTTGGGAGACATCCTATTTGGTGCACTGTTTCAAAATGAGATCTAATAAGATTAAGCTTCTTAAAACCCTCGCCAACAACACAGTAGTTGTAAACGATTGGTGTCGTTCTGCTATCGATTCCCGCCCGAGAAATGAGATGCCCTAAAGTGATTGGTATCTTCAATTCCGGTTCAGTAAGAACATTACAAGGCTTATAAAGACGATTTATATTCGGGAACATCATCCTTGAATCAGACTTTATAATGTTCTATGCTCGGTGCCTCAAATAATTGTTGATACTGTTCCGGAATTATTGTTCCAGTAGGGTTTCTTTAAAGGGACTTGAGTCTCATTAGATCACTATTGCCCACTACACCAGGGAGCTGCCATCGTATCCTGTTGATTTGTGTTTCAAGAAAACTCTTATAGCTCTGTAACATACGTATTTTTCGGTTTAGATAACATGCTTCAAGGGGTTCGCACCCTTATAATGCTCGGTTATATGCTTGGCACAGCGTGAACGTAAGGAAAAAGGAGAGTAAACTGATGATCATTTATAGCGCCACGAGTATTGCGGTTGAATTCAAGGAGAGGTGGCATGCAGCTGGCTATTTCTCTTAAGCACCGCTGGTAGAAGAAGCGATAAAACAGTGACAAGCAGGAAACGTTCCTACGGTGTTCAAGCAATTCTATTGATTTTGCTATATTTGCGTCACCCATAAGTTTTATCGCGCGGTTTTGAATTCTATCTAGCTGATGCAAAGTAGTTTTAGGCGCATCAGACCAGATATGGCAATTGAACTCAAGTTTAGGGCGAATAAAAGCCTTGTATATAGTAGCCAGATCAGAGGGAGTGAAATATTTCTTGCACAGGGCTAGAAAACCTAAACATTTCGCAGCATTTTTGGCGACCGTAAATATGTGGTCATTCCAACGATGCTTTTAGTTAACGATGGATAATGGCATGGGATTTATGATTCGCTTAGACGACACGAGACAGCATTGGGTTTTGGAAACGTTGAATTCTACTCGATTGTTTTCTCCCCATTGTAGGCATTATGCTGTCTAGGTCAGAATTTAACGTGCTTAACATACGAAGTTGTTTGAGTTCCACATGAGAAGTGGACGTTCCTCAAACTTATATGAGAAGCTGGTAGTGCTGTCTTCAGCGAAAGAGTGAATTGAACTAGAAGTCACAGATAAGAGATCATTAATAAAAATGAGGAAGAGTATCGGAGACAAAAGAGAGCCCTGGGGAACGCCAGGATTTAAGTACCAAACTTTAGACTTGAAACCATCCAATACAACTTGAATTGATCGGTTCAAAATATAGCTTCTAATTCAGTGGAGCAGCTACTCCATAAGCACGTATTTTGGACAAAAGAGCTTGATGCCAAACTCTGTCAACTGCTTTAGAAATATCGAGTGCAACAGCTTTTCTTTCTTGATGCAAAGACCGGTTCCACTGTTCGGTGAGATATACCATCAAATCACCAGTAGAACGTTGCCCACGAAATCCATACTGCTGGTCACAAAGGATTTCGTTGGTTTCAAGATATTTCTTGAGCTGAAAATTGATCAGCGTTTCCATGACCTTGGAAAGAATGGATGTACGTGTTATGGGTCGGTACGAAGAAGGAGACGACGGTTTGCCTTTTTTGGGTATGGACTGGACAAAGACTGTTTTCCAACTTCCCGATGAACTTAACAGTTCACAATGAACTTCACAATGAACTTAGCAGTTCATCTGAAGTCCAATTAATTAAAACCGGAAAAAAAATGTTAAAAAATTTATACAAAATTTCAAGAAAATTTTTAAAAAACAATTTATAGTGGAGCCCCCGGCCCTGGGGCTCGATCACTTCCAAATGTTCACAAAATGTGTTGTTCATCGGAGATACAGATGTGTTTAAAATTTAAATAAAATCATGTTAATTTTTAAAAAAAATATATTGGAGCCCCTCGGCCCTGGGCCCACTTCAACATTTTTACAAGAAGTGTTGCTCATCGGATTAAACACGTGTGTAAAAAATTTGAAGAAAATCGGGTACATTTTTTAAGAAAATCGAGCTAATTTTTAAAAAATTTGTATGAGCTACCCTCGAGTCTCAGGGACCGATCACTCAAAAAATTTTAAAAAAAGTTTTGTCCATCGCAGGTACACATTTAAAATTTAAAGAAAACCAGGCTAATTTAAAAAAAAAATATATGGGCACCCTCGGGCCTCAGGGCCCGTTTACTCTTAAAATTTTACAAAAAGTTTTGTCCATCGGAGTTATACATGCTTTTAAAATTGAAGAAAATCGAGTCAATTTTTAAAAAAATTTATATCGGTCCTGAGGTCACAAGTTTTAATAGAAAGTGTTGTCACCGGAAATACACATGTGTGCAATGTTTCAATTAAATCGGGAAGTGGCTTAAAAATTTATTGGAAGATTCTACGACACACAAAAAAACAGACAGACAAACAGACAAAAAAATTAGCAAAATTAGAAAAAACTGTCAAAAGTATGGAGATTTTACATCATACTGCGGGATTAAATATCGATTCGTCAAATGCATTGAACTGCAATTGTTCGAGGAATACGGTAGTTGAAAGAGTTTACTGCACCAACTGCCAGAAGACTAGAAGCCAAGCAAACTTTCGTGAATGTCTCGTCTACAAACAGAAGATCCTACCTATATTCTACCTTAAAAGAACACAACAATTAGTTTGCTGCAATTCCTGTAAAAATAACTATTCCAAGCGAAATCAGCTTCACACTAAAAGCTAAGCAAGCACAGCTGAAGCAAATTTTAAAAACCAACACCTTGAAAGTCTGGTTCACAGATGAATCGAAGATTGAATCTGGAGTTGGAGCTGGTGTCTTTCGACCCAACACCAAAGTCTCAATACCAATGGGAATGAGTCCCACGGTATTCCAGGCAGAACTACATGTCACTGAGATCTGCGCTAGGATTAACCTTTGAAAAGGCATTTCGGGCGCGAGAATATATATCTTTTTAGATAGCAAGGCAGCACTTAGAGCGCTGTCGTCCAACTTAACGGAATCTCGAAGGTGATGGAATCTATCATTAATTTCAGACTAAGAAACTATCTGGATTTAACTGCTCTTTTATCCGATGTGCAGCATTGATTTCGTAAAAATAGCTCTTCAGGTATGAACTCATGACGTGCATGACTCATTATTGGGAACGAAGCATTGATAATCTAGGTGAATCAAGCGTTGTGTCCTTGAATATTTCTAAGGCTTTTGATTTAGAATGGCATGATTGTCTTATTAATAAGATTCGGATTGAGGATTATTTATAAAACCGTAAAATAAAAGTTGCATTGAACGTTATATCTTCAGATATAGTAGATTTAACAACCACTTTGGTTGTTTTCACCACTTTTTTTGCAGCTCTACAATATTGGGACAAATTTAACCCAAAATTCTGTAGCATTCTCTGTCTGGAAAAAAGTTATAAAAAAAGACACATCCAAATATTTGTTCAATCCAATTTTTTTTTTCATTTTTATTATTTACATGTATGTACATACATAACATTGATTGAGGCCTGCACATTGAAGAACCGTAAGATATTTTTAATTAATATCTGTTGGCAGCAGGTAATGCAAAGCTTCAAATATCTTAAAGTTGTTTAAATCTACGAGGAAAAAGAAATGTTCAATATGTAAATATGTTCATATGTGTGTATCATTTTGTGGGCATGCGTTCTTACCTTCATTATCGTTATTTTCTGGTATATTTAGTTTAATGGTTTTTGCAGCAGTTGCAATTTTTTTTGGCTTTTATTCTTCCACTCAGAATATAATCTGCTGACTGCATCATTATGCGCACAAGTGAAATCTATTGAAGTCGGAGAAAAAGAAATATTTATTTAATTCTGATTATTTGATTATTTAAAATTACCAATCTTTGTCCATAGGCGTGCTTTAGTAAATGCCACTCTCTAAGTATCTGAGTAACATGTGATACCAAAGATTTACTTATTTCCTTTATTCTTTGCTCATATGTTAATCGCCAATGTTTGCTTTCAACGGTTGGCCAGGTTTTTGATTATTGAACAGCCAAAGTTTGTCGGAATCGTTTTCTGTGTTGGGCGTTCTTTCAATTTCTATAAAAAAAAATTATATCACATGAAATGTGTAATTTACCAAATTCTGATACTTCAGACTTTCTCTTATAGCTTTTGTTTTTCGTTACTTACGTGTTAATTCATTGCATTGCAAAGGTTCTTGATTTAAAATATGCACTTAAGACTCAGTTTTTATTAACTATCCAATTTATCCACTTAATATGCGTACAACACACGACCGAACTTCTTAAGCGATTCTAAAAAGTAATGCGTATAGGCATACATCGTAAACTAACGGTGATCTAATAAGAATCTTACAGATACATCGGCTGTAACAACTGACATATCTGTAGATTTTGCTGATTCAACCACTAGCACCAGACAGAATCGGTAAAATAAAGAAATTTCTTGCGTCATGTACAATTGAAGCTGAAAAGACAGTAAAAGCAACTAAAAATAAGTTGAACTTTCCTCTTGACCGGAAACCGTATTTCGATAAAATCAACAAACTTTTCTTTGCTTCTACAGAGCCTTTTGTTAATGAAAAATATCCAAAATCAACCAATTCATCGGCTAAATTTACTTAAAATTGGCGATAACAGTAGTTTTTGCTGTTGATACATATTTTTGAAAGAAAATTTTTACCAATTAGCTTTTGACAACTTTGAGCTGTTGAACTTAAAATTTTTTTTCTCTCCGTGCACAAAACACAACTTACCGCTTCTTTTAACCGAATTGAGAAGAGTATGTCTCAAAATGGAATATTAACACAAATTGTCGCCAGTGTTATGCCTTCACGACAAAATGAGTCAATTCACCAGAAGAAACAAACACTCACAATCCGTTATTCTAATTGCTAAAGAATTAGAGTTAGATCATAAACAAACTGCCGCATAAAAAACATACGAAAGTTATGTTTCACCAAGTTCTTTAGCTGCGTTGTTGAGGATGGGGCGAACGGGCACACACACTGCACTTTGCACTTGTTGATCGGTCGATCACGCGAACCGTTGATAATTTTGCATGCACTATAAAATTTGTTTTTTTTGCGCAAACACACAACACGACGCAGTTGTTTTTTTATATTTTTACTTCGCGTGTGCTAGAGAGCAGCACGACCGTTCACAGGTGCGTTTGGGAGACAACCAACCATGATACGGGTAGTTACTAACATTGGGCAGGTGATGGAATATAGAGCTATATTGGCTTCTTGCTCTCAGGTATATTTGATCACAGAACGATTGGTGAAAAGATTAGGACTTCGCACAAGAGCAGCATCAATCAGTATCCAAGGCTCACATCCCATCTTAAGAATCCCACCATCAGCGCATTAATCCTAGCATTCAGACAAGAATCAATGGATTTAGTGCTCGGTTGGAAGTATTCGTTTTGCCGCACATCATTACACCACAGACTTCTCAAATTTTAAACATTTCATCATGGGGAATATCAAACAACATTCTCCTTGCCGAGCCAGCATTCCATTGCTTAGACAAAATTGACATCCTGCTTAGTGCCGAATATTATCATCAATTTCTTTTAATTGGGCAGATACGCCTACAAGAGGACCTACATACTCTCCAAAACACCGTCTTTGGTTGAATATTGGTTGGAAAGGTAGGCAAAGCACAACTCATAACAGCAGTATGTGGAATTTCTACTTATAACGACAACTAGCTACACCAAATGGTTGAACGGTTATGGCGCCTCGATGAGGTAGAACCAGTAAGAACGAATTTATCCAGAAATGAAGAATTGTGTGAAGCTTTATTGAAAGGCTGTCATTCTGTGAAGCCACAAGCAGACTTAGCAAATCTCAAGAAATTGCATTCAACAGATTACTAGCCTAGGGAGGAGACTACTCCCGAAACCCGGATTTGGAGACTCAATACGTACAATTCATGGACGAATATGAATCATTGGGCCACATGAAAGAAATTAATATCAGTGACATTATATCGCCACATTACATCATTCCCCACCATTGCGTTTTCAAGGCCCACAGCAACACTACCAAGCTTCGAGTCGTGTTTGATGCATCGTCGAAGACAACATTAGGACTTGCATAAACGATATAATGTACACCCGACAGTAAAAAGTACTATTTTCCCTTACTAAGCTTTCGATTGCCGAGGTTTGTCTTTTGCACTGACATACAAAAAATGTACAGGAAAAATGATCGAGATAATAGAAGGTACCAATTTATTATCTGGAGAAAGAGTGAAAGCGAGCCTCTCCAGTACTACAAACTCAACACCGTAATATACAACGGCATCTTATCTAGCAGCAAAGTGCCTACAACAACTAGCTAAAGAAACATCCATTTTCATTTTTCACTGGGATCTCAAATTCTCCATAATGATTTTTATGTAGATGTCAGCTTATCAAATGCTATCGAAATGAAGAACCAACTCACGCCAATCATCCACAACTGCTTGAAAGGATTGCAAGAGAGTATCAAGAAATCAACCTTGACCTGAATGACGAAAACAACGCAAAAATCAGGGCACTTGGCCTAACATGGCATCCGAAGACAGACAATTTGCCCGCCGAATTACATACAAGATAAATATTATTTCGAAACAACCTGAAGGAGTTAAACGATTTTCAATTTCCAAGACATATGTTCGGCAGTAACGTTTCAACAGTCATACAAATCCACGCGTTTGCCGATGCACGACTAGAACTATACGCTGCAGTTCTAGCGGCTGCAAGAATCAAGGACGACCTAAAATTTAAAAACCTACCAACATTGTTGTGGACTGAATCTGAGATTGTCCTGGCCTGGATTAATTCTCCTTCGTCGTCGTTCCAAACATTCGTGGCTAACAGAATCGCTGCAATTCAGGATTTTTCACTTCCCGACCAATTGCGTCATGTGGCATCCAAGCATAATCCTGCCGACGTACTATCAGTAGGAGGAGTACAACCAGCAAAATTAACATCATGCACACTGTTGTTTTACGGACCCATGTTTCTAAATGGAAAGGAAGACTTATGGCCAGGAAAATACGTTAAGGGACTGGCCATCCTTGAAGACATATAGAAGAAACGGAAATTGCCAATTGTTGCTACACCAACCTTTAGTGAAGATGAAGAACTAATATACAAAATCAACCAGCTGAATTCATTTACTTCGCTTCACCAAACATGCTAACTCCCCAAAACCTGAACGACAAGACAAGAATACCTTGACTCCCCGGGATTTAAATGATTCATTAATTGTCATAACCCGAGCAATGTAAGCATGAGACTTTAAGCAAGATTGATGTGCTAACATTCCCGAACCCTCTAAGACGAACTGTGAGGATGCTCTATCACATATTGCTGAAAGCCGGGTTGGAGCTGTTGTGGCGAATATCCATTGGTTCTTGTGATCCATTTAAATCCATGTCGAGCTACTCTCAGTCCTTTCGAAATTACAGGATGATTGAATTTCGTTGTGGAAAATGCGAAGTTCACATGAGCAAGCTTCTGAGCCCTTCCAGTATTTTGATTGGATATTGAAACACAGATATTGCTCGTCCTTCAGGATAACGCGGGATCTAAGGGTTGTTGAATTAAATTATACTTTATTATAAATATAATAAAAGCTATTAAACGAACATGGCCGATTCTGGTGTGCAGGTTCGAATAGCAATAATGGTGTTGTTGATGAGACTTGGAATGGCTATCATTCTGAATAGATCGTACTGCTCCTGATCTGCCAGTGGGAGTGTTATCCTAAAAACGATATGATTTTTGACGATTTCTCCCTTAACCGTCATTAGTTTGTATATCTGCAACATGTTAACTTCATCAGTAAGGATTTCTAAGTAAGCTGGTAAGTCTGCCTTAATAGTTTGCAACTCTTCCTTTAGTTGTATTGTTGACAGCAAAAGAAAGCTAATTCTACCTTGAGTTTCAGAAAGTAGGTCTGCATTGTAAGTTCACTATCATGAGGATTAGTTGAGAGGCAACTGATAGGAACACCTGGAAGATCTTCAACTGGAACTCATCCTCACAATTTTCCCGAATAATTGATGTGATTTCATTTAAGTGGCTATCCAGTGCCTCGAATTTTTTACTTGTTGATGTCTCGCCTTTCTTTAGTAAATTTATGGTTAAGTCAATTATGGATGTTTAGTTGCGCAGTAAGCTCACCAAATGATTTTCGTTATCCTTTAGTTGGTCTATCGTGCGTGACATCTGTTCTGCATACTCCGAGTCCAAATTGGCAATATTTTCTATCAGATTCACCGATCCAAGTGGCCATTGCAAGGGTGGCATGTTGTCTTCTTTAATGATGACCATTTCTCCCACTTTAGGTTTTTGGAACACCCAGGTTGTGCGGAATGATTTGCAATGCCAAGAATTCTTGTAGGTCCATTTACAAACTGAGTAAGATTGTTTATCTCATTACATTACTTCACTTATTTACTTGATTTGCCAGTGTTATTAGACCTGATTTAAATATCTTTAAGCTATTATACATATATTAAGCTATAATATAGATGAAGCTATATAATATTAAAACAATATTAATTTATGTTTTCCAGCTCAAAACGAACTGTTGATTTTGGTTTGGCGCGAGGATTTTCTGGCACGCAAGAGGCTAAACACCGAATGGGATTGGCTGCCGCAAACTTTCCTGGTGGACCAGGACGTAGACGGCGATCAGAAACAGAAGTTTAGATAATTTTTAATTTTAATATTTGTATTTTCTGTGACACTAAAATACTAATGATGGACAATGTGTGATTAAAGTGTAATTTAGTTTCATAGTTAAATTCAGTATATATGTATATTGACACAAGTAAAAAATATATATATTTTCGTTTTAAATCTAGTTTTTAAATTTAAATAGCAAATGAATAAATTATTTTGATAGCGAAACGTATTGAGAATCAAACAGCTTGTATAAATTGCATATATACTTCGTGGTATTTAAATGATGAAGAAATTGGCTAATTATATGTAAGTCTTCCAAAGACAATGCCGGCTCTAAAATATACAAATCTATTAAAATTACCCCATACAGCAAATTTACGAATAAGAAATTTTCTCTTTTCATATAAGAAACAAAAAAATTTAAATAAACAATATTCTTCCTTAAAAATGAA
This sequence comes from Nephrocerus scutellatus, assembly GCA_947095585.1. NCBI lineage: Eukaryota > Metazoa > Arthropoda > Insecta > Diptera > Pipunculidae > Nephrocerus > Nephrocerus scutellatus. Next base: position 65,868,226 of record OX352764.1, on the reverse strand, counting down.
AAGCATTACTATAATACATAACTATAAAATATATTTCCACCAAGCAAAACTTCTTTTCGATTTCCATTTACTTTTTTAATATATTTTTAATTTAGAAATATTTTTGGATAATTAAAAACTTCTTTTGTATCACCTATTTTCAAATCTGGTGATAAAAACTTACTTACTGATTACCGAGCTGTTTCCAAATACATATCCACTTACTATCTCCAAGTTTGTAAAAAAGAGAGAATCTCAACATGGGGTTTTTTCTTAACTAATTTTCAAAATACTGTTTTAGAGAAGTAGAGAATCGTAATTAGGTTTTTAGTGGTTCTCTTTTACTATGGCTGAAATCTTACGCATTTGGTCCTTCACAGAAAGTTTTTATCTGAGATTTTTATTCTAGGAAAATTAATGTCTCCTCTGAAGTACCTGAAGGATCTCATTCTTGTGTCTTTTTACGTTATGTGAATGATTTACCGAAGGTTTAAGAATTTTGCTTATTTTTGATATATGCCGAGGATTAAAATGTTTTTGCTAGTGATAATTTTAAGCTAGTGTTAGTAACATCGATTATTGTGAACGCTTTCAGATAGATTAAAATAATTCTACAAATTGGTGTTGTTGTGATCAACATGAACCCTATATCACGTTGCTATCGCTTCATTCCTATCTACATAAATAACTAAATCTTAACGATACAAGCTGGCACTGTTATCTTAATTGCTCGCTTGTATGTTCAGTGGCATTATGTGGGAACCAAACACCACTAAAGGACTTTTTTAGCCTTTATCTGTATAGTATGTTCTTATCTCGTGAAAAACCCAACCGATGTTTCGGGGTTACTCAACCCTTATCACTTGCACCTAGTAGAACATCAACCAAGCGAGCAATAAGCAGTGTATTTCAGGTATCAGTAAAGACTATTATGTAGTGCAGCGCCTGTTGTATTTACTTTACGACGGCACAGCACTCTGTACATAAGTGCAATGCAGCTGCACTGCACATGGTGTTGCGTAAGAGGAGAAATGATTTTGATTTTGTCGATACGAATAAGTACTGAATCAATCCGATTGGTCAATCATACCAATCGTACTTAGTTTTAACCCAGAAGTTTGGGTATAAAAGAAGCTGCTGAGTAGGAAGAAGCCGAAGAACTTGAACTATAAGCCGAGACTCTAGACAAGTCCCAGCCAAGCTAAGGACAGCGGGCTTGTCATAGAGATTAATATTAAATAAATCAAATTTTTTAAAAAATTAAAAAAAGTTTTAGTTAATTTTTCCGTCTAGGTTCTCTTCTCCGCCTGAAAAGCGGAAAGCACGGAACTACGACGTAACAAATTGGTGGCAACGGTGGGATAATCCCCAAAAAACGAAAAAAAGGCGTAAACCCCGGCCAAAACAGGGTGAATTTTTTTAAACGTTTTTTTACAATTAAAAATAATTAAAGGCGTAAGAACAGGCAATGCAGTTTAGTTTAAAAAAAATTCAAGAAAATACGGCGTCTTTTCCGGCCACAACCTCAAAATTAAAAATGACCAGGGTTTTTTCGACTAGTAGAGCGAGAAGCTTACCCGGCATCAACAAACCCCGATCAAGAAGAGGAAAAAGGAAGCAACAAACGGACAAGAAAGAAAAAAAATAAGTTTTCGTCACGATTTCGCGTTATAAGTTGCAAAGATTGTTTTTATCTTTCATTAAAATATATATATATATATAAATTTTCAAAATTTTTACTCGCAAACGAGCCAAATAAGTTCGTCTGTTTGAGGAGCTACCCTTTCATACCCATTCCCATTCTCTTAAAATGCATAATGCCTACAGACGCGGGAGTAAGTTAGTTTAAGCGATGCGTTAAATCTTGTTTCTGAGTTTAAAGGAACTCCGGGGTGTGTAAGCATCCTGTTTGCATCGACTAATTCGAATACAGATGCACAAGTTTTTGATTTAACACAGTACTAGTCTATTTCAACGTTGACTGATCTAATTAAAGAATTAGAGAACAATTTTAAGGATAACCGTTCGCGAAGTTCTATTCAAGGAGAAATTACTGAGACAAAACAGAAGCTTACAGAATCTGTCATCTGTCTGTTCGGAGACAGAATCTGTAATTTGCTTAGTGCATTAGATTCGGCAACTTAGGCAAATATTAGTACGTTCGGGCGTACTTAGTGAAAGACAACGAGCGGCTAGCGATCATCGCATTCGAGGTTTCGAGTATGGCGTACGAAGTCATGACCTCAGAATCCTGGTTAAGGCACGAGGGGAAAAAGACTTAAAGCAAAGCACAAACTTTGCTAGTGAGCAATCGTCACGAATAGAACCACATACTCAAATGACACGAGGGTTCAATAGACCAAGAGAGCAACGGTCTGTAAAAGAAATGGGCATGTTACGGGAACACTTCGCTGCCCAATTCCGTCCCGAAGGAAATAAAACGGGAGGTTCAATACCTGGTACTGTAAAAGAAGTAATCATACATATCAAGAATGCCGAACGCGATTAATGAACGAAGGATAAAGCAAAATCAGGGAAGCAGAACTCGTAACTCAAATCCAGCTCAGGGAAACGAAACCGGACACGGTCTCCCGATTAGATCAAACAGCAACAGTAGTCCACCAATAGAACTATAGACCAATAAAACATTTAAAAAAAATCTAATGAAACAAATATAAATATGTAAGACGATTACAATTAAAAATAAAATAAATATATCTTTTTTAAATACAACAGAACCAACAGCATGTATTCCTTTTAGCCCTTCTAACAAAATATACAATGTATTTCTTATAGATCCTGGAGCAGAAATAAGTCTCCTCAAGCGCCAAAATAATTTAGGAATCAATACAAATTTAATAAATAACATAGACTGTCAAATTACCATTATTACAGGAAATACGATTTCCACCCACGGGTCATTAGTTGGTACGTTTAACGTCAATGGTATAAAAATTGAACATACTTTCATATAATAGGCGAAAATGCAAACTAGAAATATGATGGAATCCTTTGTACCGAGTGCCAATCACATTTTGACACTAACAAGTCGTCTCTTAACACACAACACGCGTAATTTCACAGCGACAATAATTTACAATTAATTGTTTTCTTTTTAATATATTGCTTTTTTCTGTAATAAATTATAAAACATATCTTTCCTTTTTTCATTACACAACATTCTGGCGACGAGGACAATTGAAAAGAACCAAACGACAAAGATTGCAGAAATAATTTCGGATTTTGTGCATGGACTGTGAATAACCTCAAACGATGGACGTCAAACAGTTTGCAGAATTTTTGAGAGCACAAAACGAGCTCATTAATCGTTTGATTGAAACGCGATCAATTAATCAAAATGGAAGTTCCAACGATAATGAAATTGGAAGAATAATAAGAAGCTTCCGATGCGACAATTTTGACTCGTCAGCTGCTGCTGAGACGTTTATCGATTGCTCCGAATCACGCTGTCGAATGTACGGTTTGGATAAGCATGTAAACCACTCGGAATATTCAAGTGCAAAAAAAGAGCTAATCCTATCGTCACTCAAACCAGAGCATTACAGAGAAGTTAAGGTGGCATTCGCTGACTCAACCGATGACTTTACAATGCAAACATACGAAGCCATTAAAACCAAATTCATTCGACTATGCCAAATTTAAACAACGAGATTTAAAGCTCTCACTACCTTCTGGAACTGTGTGAGGGACAATCACCAAACCTTTGAGTCTTATGCGAATCGTTTGAAAGAAATTAGTAGAGATTGCGGTTACGATGGGACATTATTAGACAGACAACTGAGAGACAGATTCCCAACAGGGGTTAAACATAAGCGATTAGAAGTAGAGCTTAAGCAAAAGTGGCCAGATCTGAAGACAACGAGTGATAGCAACACGGAACGGGAAGTCACATTCGCAGAAGTTTTTGCCGTGGCACAGTCGAGAGAAACGGCTGAAAAAGACTGTGACGTTCCTAGTGATGGCGAATCATCCATCAAACACATTGCTGAGAGAGAAAAAGGAATCGTAAAGCAGAAAGTCAAGCAAGTACGTGAACTTCAATGCAAGTCATGTGGCCACTATGAAACACATCCCCGAGAAAAATGCCGAGCAAGAGATCATATCTGTGAAGCTTGTGGAAAAAAAGAGCATTATGGCTCTTGCTGCCTTTCGAAGGGCCGTGCAAAAATTGCGAAAACAACAACAAAGCGTGAGGCGCGCACAACCCGGAGTTGTCTCTCAATCGCCGCGGTGCACGGACGTGCTGCACTTCATCACGCGCGTTGTTGATTTAAAAGCAGAAAAATATAGTGTTGTGTTGGCGCAAAAAAAATTAAAAACATAAGTGCCGTTTAAAATAACAGCTCGCGCGTTCGCTCGGTCACCAAGTGCAAAGTGCAGTGTGCGGTGTCCGTTCGTCACATCCTCAACAGCTAAACAAAAGAATTTGGAGAATTATGTTGTTGTATGCTAGCATACACAATGTGATTATCTAATTCTTTTGTAATTATATAACGGATTGTGAGTGTTTGTTTCTTTTGGTGATTTAACTCATTTGCGGTTACGATGGGACATTATCAGACAGACAACTGAGAGTCAGATTCGCAACAGGGGTGTCGTGAAGGCATAACACTGGCGACAATTTGTGTTGATAATCCACTTAGAGACATACTCTTATCAATTTGGTTTAAAGAAGCGGTAAGTTGTGTTTTGTGTGTTTGTTTTTTGTAGTATGTATGTGTGTTTTCAGAGTGGATCTCAGGAACATACGTGGGCTGAGAACGAATTCTTTTTCTGTGTTTAACCATGTACATGTCTACAGGCCAGCATTTTGGCACTGAATGAAACTCAGGTGTTGGATAATTCTGATGTTTTGGAATTTAATCTGCCTGGGTATACCTTGGTGCCATTATTTTTCTCTCGACGCGGACTCGCAATCTATGTCCGGAGTGATGTTGCGTTTCAGCTTTTGCCTCAATTTAGCCAAAGTTCCAAACCGGAATTCAATTTCATTTGGCTAAAAGTTAAGGTACAAGAGCACAACATCTACTACTGTTTCCTTTACAGAAGCCCCAACTTAGACAGTGTTTTTAACTCAGAGTGAGTTTAATGCACTGTCTGATTCAATCTTAAGAATTGATAAAAAACATAAAATCGTTATTGCGGGCGATTTCAATGTACACAATTCTGGGTGGCTTCGCCATTCTGGCCAGACAACACCCGAAGGAAGGTGTGTTGTGTTATTCGCTGAGTTCAATCACCTTACTCAGCTTGTAAATGAGCCTACCCGAATACCTGACATTGCATATCATTCCGCTAAGACCCTTGACTTGTTCCTTACCTCTCCTCCTGGGAAATACTCCGTCAATGTATTATCGCCTCTAGGCTCGTCAGACCATTGTGTAGTATCAGCTAATTTCTCGTTAATAAACCACGTAGTCCCAAAAAAATAGTATGGCAATACGAGAAAGCCAATTGGGACGGCCTTAACAACTTCTTTGGGAGAACTAACTGGTCGCTATTTTTTCGTGATAGCATCGTGAATGCCGCCGCTGATGCAATCACAAACATCATTCTTATTGTTATGAGAAAGTTTATCCCTTTCAGGAATAAATCTATCAAATCAAAGGAAGATGGATGGTATGACTTGAGCTGTAAATAGGCTTCTAGGATTTGAGAGGTATGCTTTCGGTTTTACAAAGCAAACCCTACCGAGGAAAACCGAAAAAAGTTTACACGAGCAATAAATGATTGCAATGCCCATCTTCGGCGAGTCAAATTCGCCTACGACCGAAAATACTACAATGTCCCAAAGGTAGTAAAATTTTTTGGTCCTTCGTGAAAAGAATCAAAAATACAGCCTCGTCGTCGATTCCAACGCTCATTTATAATGACATTCCAGTTGTCAACTCTATCTGTTTGCTGCGCATTTCGCAGCTAGCTCTACGCTTCCAGATTGTGCATCGCCGCCTCCTGCACCTCAGACTATTGAACACTCTATGGGACAGATATTTATTCGTACTCGTGCAGTTGCTAGAGTTTTGAATGATATTAACACACACAAAAATCCGCTGGGCCAGATGGTATTTCTCCATTAGTTCTGAAGAGGTGTTCTTCCAAGCTGGCATTACCATTGCGTAAGCTTTTCCATCTATCCTATTCTTCTGGACTCTTCCCGAGAAGTTGGAAAACAGCATTTGTCCAGCCCATACCCAAAAAAGGCGAGCCGCCGTCTCCTTCTTCGTACAGACCCATAGCACTTACATCCATTCTTTCCAATGTCATGGAAACGCTGATCAATTATCAGCTTAAGAAATATCTTGAAACCAACGAAATCCTTAGTGACCGGCAGTATGGATTTCGTGGGCAACGTTCTACTGGTGATTTGATGGTATATCTCACCGAACAGTGGAACCCAGGGCTCTGTTCTGTCCCCGACACTCTTTCTCATTTTTATTAATGACCTCTTATCTGTGACTTCTAATCCAATTCACTCTATCGCTAACGACAGCACTCTCAGCTTCTAATATACGAGGAACGTCCCTCCACCTCTGATGTGGAACTCAAACAACTTCGTATGTTAAGCTCGTTTAATTCTGACCTTGACATCATAAAACAATAGGGAGAAATCAATCGAGAAGAATTTAACGCTTCCAAAACCCAATGCTGTCTCCTGTCGTCCAAGTGAATCCTTAACCCCATGCCATTATCGATGAATGGCACTTGCATCGAGGAAACTGAAAGTCTCGCAATTCTCGGTATGTGCGTTAACGACAAGCTTCGTTGGAATGTCCACATATTTACCGTCGCCAAAAACGCTGCGAAATGTTTAGGTTTTCTAGCCCGGTGCAAGAAATATTTCAATTCCTCTGATCTGGCTACCTTATATAAGGCTTTTATTCGCCAAAAACTTGAGTACAATTGCCATATATGGTCTGGTGCGCCTAAGACTACTTTGAATCAGCTAGATAGAATACAAAACCGCGCGATAAAACTTATCGGTGACGAAAATATAACGAAATCAATAGATTCGCTTGAACACCGCAGGAACGTTTCTTGCTTGTCACTGTTTTATCGCTTCTTGTACCAGCGGTGGTCAAGAAAAATAGCCAGCTGCATGCCACCTCTCCTTGAATTCAACCGCAATACTCGTGGCGCTCTAAATGCTCCATCAGTTTACCCTCAAGCCCATCTTCGGACGCACAGGTAAATTCAGGAATTCGTTCTTCAGCTGTACAACATGGATGTGGAATGCTCTGCCAAGCTCTGTCTTCCCACCTCACTATGATCCACAGGCATTCAAAACACAAGCTCATAGACATCTCCTATTTTCTCCTCATCTTCCTTAACACCCACGCTGTGCCAAGCATATAGCCGAGCATTATAAGGGTGAGAACCCCTTGAAGCGTGCGTGAATTATAAAAAAAAACCCCCGTCAGTGAAAATTCAGGCGAAACGGCCATAGCACAAATAACATAACAGAATCGCGCCAAAGTGAGCACTTTGAAAGTGATAGTGAAAACATCTTTCACAAAGCTCGAGCCAGTCACAATAAACAAATAGATGTTCACATTAATGATATACCCTGAACTATGGAGTGGGATCCTGGCGCTTCTTTTTCCATCATTAGCTCAGGGTTCTGGTCAATCATCGGATCGCCACAATTACACAAGGGCCCACAATTAAAGGCGTACGGTAACCACAAACTGCAGACCCTAGGAAAATGTATGGTATCCGTAAAGCTGGGAACTACAACAAAACAATTGACGACGGTTGTACTCAATAATGCAAGCCCTATGCTCTCTGGGCTTCCTTGGAGTGAAGCATTTGGAATGCAATTCCCAGCAACGGTGTATTCAGTACAAAATGATTCGAGCGCCACTGCAGCAACAACTAACAAAGAGCAAAAGATCAGTACAGCTACGGAACGTGCACTTCAAGCCTTGATGTCGAAACATTACAAATTGTTTGAAAGTTCCATTGAACCAATTAAGGACTTTCAGAAAAATATCCACACTTAAGCTAATGCTAAACCTATACATATTGCAGCAAGACCCATTAAGTTCGGTATACAGCATAACGTGGAAGTCGAACTCAACCGGCTCGTCAGCAGAGGCATAATTTCACCTGTCGACCCCAATGAAACACCAGTAGAGTGGGCTACACCCACAGTGTATGTTCCAAAAAAGGATGGTAAAATAAGCATTTGCGGGGATTTTCGGACCACAATCAATCCTGAACTCGTTAAGGATACACACCCAGTCCCACTTTTCGATCAACTACGACGACAATTGACAGATGGCGAACATACTCAAAGATCGACTTGAAGGATGCCTACTTAAAGTTCCAGATCGCACCAGATTCAAGGAAATACGTGGTTATTTCTACACACACGGGATATTTCCAACATAATAGACTGCCATTTGGTCTTGCCAATGCACTAGCATTATTTCAACGTACCTTGAACAACTATTGGCTAATATTTCACACACTGTAGTTTATTTTGATGACATTGCTGTCACAGGAGTCGAGAGGCTTAAGAAAGCGGGATTTTCTGTCCAACGCAGTAAGTGTACATTTTTTTCACACAGCATTGAATATTTAGGCCATAAAACTATGATATAGAATATCGGAAAGGCAGTACGAATACAGTTGCGGATTGTCTGTCGCGCCTTCCTAACACCACAGACAAACCATCTAGAGAAGAGAAGTTGATTCATTCCATTAATAAAACCCAATATTTTGAAAAATATAAAGACATTAAACTTTCAGAACAAGCATTGAGGCAAGCAACAAAATAAGATGCCATTCTTCAACAGGTTTTATGGAAATTAAAAACTAACTGGCAATCATCCCTAGTAAAGACCGAATTGAAACCATATTATGATAAGCGGGAGGAGATATCATGTGAAAACGGTATTCTGATGTGGCAAGGACGCATGATCTTCCCACAGAAACTTCGAAAAAATGTTTTGAAACATTTACACGAAGGGCACCCAGGAGTTGTCGCCATGCGAGCCTTGGCCAGGTATTATGTATGGTGGAGTAACATCGACAACGAAATAAACAGTTTTGTGAAGAATTGTGAAAGTTGTCAAGAAAATCGCCCGAATCTAGCTGAGCTGCCGATTCCATGACATTTTCTAGAAAAACATTTGCTAGAAAAACATTTTCTCGAAAAACATTTGCTCGAAAACATTTTCTCGAAAAACATTTGCTCGAACGTAATTTTTTGGTAAAATAAATAACCGAAAAATTTTAAAAAAAACTCACGTTTCGCGAACAAAAATTACTCGCGATAGTTTTTAGAAGGATGAAAACATAGACTATTTAGTTTTCGAGAAAATGTTTTTCTAGCAAATGTTTTTCGAGCAAATGTCGTTTTATACATTTTCTAGCAAATGTTCTTCGAGCAAATGTTTTTCGAGAAAATGTTTTTCTAGCAAATGTTTTTCGAGCAAATGTTTTTCGAGTAAGTGTCTGGGTACCGAGCTGCCAATATACTCTTGGCACATTCCGGATCACGTGTGGAAGCGACTGCAAATCGATTTCGCAGGTCCATTCAATGACAAAATGTGGCTTATCGTCATTGATGCCTTTTCTAAATGGATTGAAGTTAAACCACTTAAGACTGCGAACGCGGACACACTATGTGACATAATGGACGAGATATTTACAACGTTTGGGCTCCCGCAGATGATAGTGTCAGACAATGGCCCACAATTCACAGCACAACGTTTCCAAGACTTTTGCGAACACAGTGCGATTAGGCATGTCACATCTACACCGTACTGTTAATATTAATGTTAATTATTTTTTGTGTGTGTTAATATATTATTGTGTTGTTTATGTATTAACGATGTTAATACTTCTTTAAGTATTATTTGTTGTTGAGGTTTATTTGTTATACTCGTATGTTTATATATTTATGTATATATAGAGAATATACTCGTATTTATACGAGTCCTTGTAATGGTAAGTTACTGGTAACGAACTAGTTGTCCGTAATAGTTTGGTACTGGTTAACTAAAATACTGTGAGAGTGAAAATGCCGTTGAACAAATTATGGTAGTTTAGTGTAGTGTAGTGTAGTGTAGTGTAGTTTTGCTAAGCAGTAAGCTGCAACCAGCGGCTTTGCAACCAGGATCAGAATCCTAAGCAAGGCGAGTCGAAAGGAAAAGATACGTTCCGTTTGGATGTATGTTTAACTCTCATTTTATTTTGTAAAAATCTTCTCCTTTTATACAATTTCTTACAGCTAAAAATATAGGAATATAATTATGTATATACACATAAGTTGCATCAGCATCGATGCACATGAAATATCTTACATAATGTGTTAGAGTAGGGCACATCCAAATGCCCTACTTCTTCTATATGAATTAGGTTGTCGCCTATGAACTGTCTGTGTCGTTATCTACCGATCACTTGCAGTTTGTTATCTTAGGCGACTTGTGTAATTTATTTTAGTCTAATTATAGATGCGATGCGTGGGAACGCATCTTTGTTGTGTGACTATGCACTTGTGTGTATGCGGGAGGTTTCTAGATAACAATTCCTCCCTTCTTTAGATGAAAATATTATGCTTATGTTTGTTAAAATATAAATGATGCGTGTGAACTGCATTTCATTATTTGATTATTCTTTGTATTTGGTAATTTAGGGAGATTTTTATGTAACAGTACCATCCGAGAACAAATGGGTTGGCCGAAAGATTTGTAAAGACGTTCAAATCAAGAATGTTGGCCAGTCGCTATGATGACAAAGGAGAAAAACAGAAACTCCGAAATTCGCTCTCATCATACAGAAATACACCGCATGGGACAACAAGCAAGTCACCCGCAGAGGTGATGCTCGGTAGGCGTACAGCAGTGATATTTGATAACATCAGACCAAATGTCAGAAGGCAACTGCAACACAACAACATCCAACACGAAATACAGCATAGTGGAAGAGAATTTCAACCTGCGCAAAAGGTTTACTGCAAGACAAAGCTAGAACAGAATTGGACACCCGCCAGAATTGTTAAACGAACGAATAAATACTCATACCTAGTCAAAACAGCCGATGGTGTTCCCCGAAGAAGGCATGCTGATCATTTACGAAGCCGAAGTAACACCATCATGCGACGTGAAACGGGAGAACTGCAAGGAGGCTATACTGATCCAAACCCAACGTTGGACTTAAGTAACAAAACATCAATCACCGAGAATGGACAGGAATTGTTACTAGCAGACAAACAAGTACAACAAACTGCATTGTTGTGTCTTTTTACGTTATGTGAATGATTTACCGAAGGTTTAAGAATTTTGCTTATTTTTGATATATGCCGAGGATTAAAATGTTTTTGCTAGTGATGATTTTAAGCTAGTGTTAGTAACATCGATTATTGTGAACGCTTTCAGATAGATTAAAATAATTCTACAAATTGGTGTTGTTGTGATCAACATGAACCCTATATCACGTTGCTATCGCTTCATTCCTATCTACATAAATAACTAAATCTTAACGATACAAGCTGGCACTGTTATCTTAATTGCTCGCTTGTATGTTCAGTGGCATTATGTGGGAACCAAACACCACTAAAGGACTTTTTTAGCCTTTATCTGTATAGTATGTTCTTATCTCGTGAAAAACCCAACCGATGTTTCGGGGTTACTCAACCCTTATCACTTGCACCTAGTAGAACATCAACCAAGCGAGCAATAAGCAGTGTATTTCAGGTATCAGTAAAGACTATTATGTAGTGCAGCGCCTGTTGTATTTACTTTACGACGGCACAGCACTCTGTACATAAGTGCAATGCAGCTGCACTGCACATGGTGTTGCGTAAGAGGAGAAATGATTTTGATTTTGTCGATACGAATAAGTACTGAATCAATCCGATTGGTCAATCATACCAATCGTACTTAGTTTTAACCCAGAAGTTTGGGTATAAAAGAAGCTGCTGAGTAGGAAGAAGCCGAAGAACTTGAACTATAAGCCGAGACTCTAGACAAGTCCCAGCCAAGCTAAGGACAGCGGGCTTGTCATAGAGATTAATATTAAATAAATCAAATTTTTTAAAAAATTAAAAAAAGTTTTAGTTCATTTTTCCCGTCTAGGTTCTCTTCTCCGCCTGAAAAGCGGAAAGCACGGAACTACGACGTAACAAATTGGTGGCAACGGTGGGATAATCCCCAAAAAACGAAAAAAAGGCGTAAACCCCGGCCAAAACAGGGTGAATTTTTTTAAACGTTTTTTTACAATTAAAAATAATTAAAGGCGTAAGAACAGGCAATGCAGTTTAGTTTAAAAAAAATTCAAGAAAATACGGCGTCTTTTCCGGCCACAACCTCAAAATTAAAAATGACCAGGGTTTTTTCGACTAGTAGAGCGAGAAGCTTACCCGGCATCAACAAACCCCGATCAAGAAGAGGAAAAAGGAAGCAACAAACGGACAAGAAAGAAAAAAAATAAGTTTTCGTCACGATTTCGCGTTATAAGTTGCAAAGATTGTTTTTATCTTTCATTAAAATATATATATATATATAAATTTTCAAAATTTTTACTCGCAAACGAGCCAAATAAGTTCGTCTGTTTGAGGAGCTACCCTTTCATACCCATTCCCATTCTCTTAAAATGCATAATGCCTACAGACGCGGGAGTAAGTTAGTTTAAGCGATGCGTTAAATCTTGTTTCTGAGTTTAAAGGAACTCCGGGGTGTGTAAGCATCCTGTTTGCATCGACTAATTCGAATACAGATGCACAAGTTTTTGATTTAACACAGTACTAGTCTATTTCAACGTTGACTGATCTAATTAAAGAATTAGAGAACAATTTTAAGGATAACCGTTCGCGAAGTTCTATTCAAGGAGAAATTACTGAGACAAAACAGAAGCTTACAGAATCTGTCATCTGTCTGTTCGGAGACAGAATCTGTAATTTGCTTAGTGCATTAGATTCGGCAACTTAGGCAAATATTAGTACGTTCGGGCGTACTTAGTGAAAGACAACGAGCGGCTAGCGATCATCGCATTCGAGGTTTCGAGTATGGCGAACGAAGTCATGACCTCAGAATCCTGGTTAAGGCACGAGGGGAAAAAGACTTAAAGCAAAGCACAAACTTTGCTAGTGAGCAATCGTCACGAATAGAACCACATACTCAAATGACACGAGGGTTCAATAGACCAAGAGAGCAACGGTCTGTAAAAGAAATGGGCATGTTACGGGAACACTTCGCTGCCCAATTCCGTCCCGAAGGAAATAAAACGGGAGGTTCAATACCTGGTACTGTAAAAGAAGTAATCATACATATCAAGAATGCCGAACGCGATTAATGAACGAAGGATAAAGCAAAATCAGGGAAGCAGAACTCGTAACTCAAATCCAGCTCAGGGAAACGAAACCGGACACGGTCTCCCGATTAGATCAAACAGCAACAGTAGTCCACCAATAGAACTATAGACCAATAAAACATTTAAAAAAAATCTAATGAAACAAATATAAATATGTAAGACGATTACAATTAAAAATAAAATAAATATATCTTTTTTAAATACAACAGAACCAACAGCATGTATTCCTTTTAGCCCTTCTAACAAAATATACAATGTATTTCTTATAGATCCTGGAGCAGAAATAAGTCTCCTCAAGCGCCAAAATAATTTAGGAATCAATACAAATTTAATAAATAACATAGACTGTCAAATTACCACTATTACAGGAAATACGATTTCCACCCACGGGTCATTAGTTGGTACGTTTAACGTCAATGGTATAAAAATTGAACATACTTTCATATAATAGGCGAAAATGCAAACTAGAAATATGATGGAATCCTTTGTACCGAGTGCCAATCACATTTTGACACTAACAAGTCGTCTCTTAACACACAACACGCGTAATTTCACATCGACAATAATTTACAATTAATTGTTTTCTTTTTAATATATTTCTTTTTTCTGTAATAAACTATAAAACATATCTTTCCTTTTTTCATTACACAACATTCTGGCGACGAGGACAATTGAAAAGAACCAAACGACAAAGATTGCAGAAATAATTTCGGATTTTGTGCATGGACTGTGAATAACCTCAAACGATGGACGTCAAACAGTTTGCAGAATTTTTGAGAGCACAAAACGAGCTCATTAATCGTTTGATTGAAACGCGATCAATTAATCAAAATGGAAGTTCCAACGATAATGAAATTGGAAGAATAATAAGAAGCTTCCGATGCGACAATTTTGACTCGTCAGCTGCTGCTGAGACGTTTATCGATTGCTCCGAATCACGCTGTCGAATGTACGGTTTGGATAAGCATGTAAACCACTCGGAATATTCAAGTGCAAAAAAAGAGCTAATCCTATCGTCACTCAAACCAGAGCATTACAGAGAAGTTAAGGTGGCATTCGCTGACTCAACCGATGACTTTACAATGCAAACATACGAAGCCATTAAAACCAAATTCATTCGACTATGCCAAATTTAAACAACGAGATTTAAAGCTCTCACTACCTTCTGGAACTGTGTGAGGGACAATCACCAAACCTTTGAGTCTTATGCGAATCGTTTGAAAGAAATTAGTAGAGATTGCGGTTACGATGGGACATTATTAGACAGACAACTGAGAGACAGATTCCCAACAGGGGTTAAACATAAGCGATTAGAAGTAGAGCTTAAGCAAAAGTGGCCAGATCTGAAGACAACGAGTGATAGCAACACGGAACGGGAAGTCACATTCGCAGAAGTTTTTGCCGTGGCACAGTCGAGAGAAACGGCTGAAAAAGACTGTGACGTTCCTAGTGATGGCGAATCATCCATCAAACACATTGCTGAGAGAGAAAAAGGAATCGTAAAGCAGAAAGTCAAGCAAGTACGTGAACTTCAATGCAAGTCATGTGGCCACTATGAAACACATCCCCGAGAAAAATGCCGAGCACGAGATCATATCTGTGAAGCTTGTGGAAAAAAAGAGCATTATGGCTCTTGCTGCCTTTCGAAGGGCCGTGCAAAAATTGCGAAAACAACAACAAAGCGTGAGGCGCGCACAACCCGGAGTTGTCTCTCAATCGCCGCGGTGCACGGACGTGCTGCACTTCATCACGCCCGTTGTTGATTTAAAAGCAGAAAAATATAGTGTTGTGTTGGCGCAAAAAAAATTAAAAACATAAGTGCCGTTTAAAATAACAGCTCGCGCGTTCGCTCGGTCACCAAGTGCAAAGTGCAGTGTGCGGTGTCCGTTCGTCACATCCTCAACAGCTAAACAAAAGAATTTGGAGAATTATGTTGTTGTATGCTAGCATACACAATGTGATTATCTAATTCTTTTGTAATTATATAACGGATTGTGAGTGTTTGTTTCTTTTGGTGATTTAACTCATTTGCGGTTACGATGGGACATTATCAGACAGACAACTGAGAGTCAGATTCGCAACAGGGGTGTCGTGAAGGCATAACACTGGCGACAATTTGTGTTGATAATCCACTTAGAGACATACTCTTCTCAATTTGGTTTAAAGAAGCGGTAAGTTGTGTTTTGTGTGTTTGTTTTTTGTAGTATGTATGTGTGTTTTCAGAGTGGATCTCAGGAACATACGTGGGCTGAGAACGAATTCTTTTTCTGTGTTTAACCATGTACATGTCTACAGGCCAGCATTTTGGCACTGAATGAAACTCAGGTGTTGGATAATTCTGATGTTTTGGAATTTAATCTGCCTGGGTATACCTTGGTGCCATTATTTTTCTCTCGACGCGGACTCGCAATCTATGTCCGGAGTGATGTTGCGTTTCAGCTTTTGCCTCAATTTAGCCAAAGTTCCAAACCGGAATTCAATTTCATTTGGCTAAAAGTTAAGGTACAAGAGCACAACATCTACTACTGTTTCCTTTACAGAAGCCCCAACTTAGACAGTGTTTTTAACTCAGAGTGAGTTTAATGCACTGTCTGATTCAATCTTAAGAATTGATAAAAAACATAAAATCGTTATTGCGGGCGATTTCAATGTACACAATTCTGGGTGGCTTCGCCATTCTGGCCAGACAACACCCGAAGGAAGGTGTGTTGTGTTATTCGCTGAGTTCAATCACCTTACTCAGCTTGTAAATGAGCCTACCCGAATACCTGACATTGCATATCATTCCGCTAAGACCCTTGACTTGTTCCTTACCTCTCCTCCTGGGAAATACTCCGTCAATGTATTATCGCCTCTAGGCTCGTCAGACCATTGTGTAGTATCAGCTAATTTCTCGTTAATAAACCACGTAGTCCCAAAAAAATAGTATGGCAATACGAGAAAGCCAATTGGGACGGCCTTAACAACTTCTTTGGGAGAACTAACTGGTCGCTATTTTTTCGTGATAGCATCGTGAATGCCGCCGCTGATGCAATCACAAACATCATTCTTATTGTTATGAGAAAGTTTATCCCTTTCAGGAATAAATCTATCAAATCAAAGGAAGATGGATGGTATGACTTGAGCTGTAAATAGGCTTCTAGGATTTGAGAGGTATGCTTTCGGTTTTACAAAGCAAACCCTACCGAGGAAAACCGAAAAAAGTTTACACGAGCAATAAATGATTGCAATGCCCATCTTCGGCGAGTCAAATTCGCCTACGACCGAAAATACTACAATGTCCCAAAGGTAGTAAAATTTTTTGGTCCTTCGTGAAAAGAATCAAAAATACAGCCTCGTCGTCGATTCCAACGCTCATTTATAATGACATTCCAGTTGTCAACTCTATCTGTTTGCTGCGCATTTCGCAGCTAGCTCTACGCTTCCAGATTGTGCATCGCCGCCTCCTGCACCTCAGACTATTGAACACTCTATGGGACAGATATTTATTCGTACTCGTGCAGTTGCTAGAGTTTTGAATGATATTAACACACACAAAAATCCGCTGGGCCAGATGGTATTTCTCCATTAGTTCTGAAGAGGTGTTCTTCCAAGCTGGCATTACCATTGCGTAAGCTTTTCCATCTATCCTATTCTTCTGGACTCTTCCCGAGAAGTTGGAAAACAGCATTTGTCCAGCCCATACCCAAAAAAGGCGAGCCGCCGTCTCCTTCTTCGTACAGACCCATAGCACTTACATCCATTCTTTCCAATGTCATGGAAACGCTGATCAATTATCAGCTTAAGAAATATCTTGAAACCAACGAAATCCTTAGTGACCGGCAGTATGGATTTCGTGGTCAACGTTCTACTGGTGATTTGATGGTATATCTCACCGAACAGTGGAACCCAGGGCTCTGTTCTGTCCCCGACACTCTTTCTCATTTTTATTAATGACCTCTTATCTGTGACTTCTAATCCAATTCACTCTATCGCTAACGACAGCACTCTCAGCTTCTAATATACGAGGAACGTCCCTCCACCTCTGATGTGGAACTCAAACAACTTCGTATGTTAAGCTCGTTTAATTCTGACCTTGACATCATAAAACAATAGGGACAATTCGTTGGAATGTCCACATATTTACCGTCGCCAAAAACGCTGCGAAATGTTTAGGTTTTCTAGCCCGGTGCAAGAAATATTTCAATTCCTCTGATCTGGCTACCTTATATAAGGCTTTTATTCGCCAAAAACTTGAGTACAATTGCCATATATGGTCTGGTGCGCCTAAGACTACTTTGAATCAGCTAGATAGAATACAAAACCGCGCGATAAAACTTATCGGTGACGAAAATATAACGAAATCAATAGATTCGCTTGAACACCGCAGGAACGTTTCTTGCTTGTCACTGTTTTATCGCTTCTTGTACCAGCGGTGGTCAAGAAAAATAGCCAGCTGCATGCCACCTCTCCTTGAATTCAACCGCAATACTCGTGGCGCTCTAAATGCTCCATCAGTTTACCCTCAAGCCCATCTTCGGACGCACAGGTAAATTCAGGAATTCGTTCTTCAGCTGTACAACATGGATGTGGAATGCTCTGCCAAGCTCTGTCTTCCCACCTCACTATGATCCACAGGCATTCAAAACACAAGCTCATAGACATCTCCTATTTTCTCCTCATCTTCCTTAACACCCACGCTGTGCCAAGCATATAGCCGAGCATTATAAGGGTGAGAACCCCTTGAAGCGTGCGTGAATTATAAAAAAAAACCCCCGTCAGTGAAAATTCAGGCGAAACGGCCATAGCACAAATAACATAACAGAATCGCGCCAAAGTGAGCACTTTGAAAGTGATAGTGAAAACATCTTTCACAAAGCTCGAGCCAGTCACAATAAACAAATAGATGTTCACATTAATGATATACCCTGAACTATGGAGTGGGATCCTGGCGCTTCTTTTTCCATCATTAGCTCAGGGTTCTGGTCAATCATCGGATCGCTACAATTACACAAGGGCCCACAATTAAAGGCGTACGGTAACCACAAACTGCAGACCCTAGGAAAATGTATGGTATCCGTAAAGCTGGGAACTACAACAAAACAATTGACGACGGTTGTACTCAATAATGCAAGCCCTATGCTCTCTGGGCTTCCTTGGAGTGAAGCATTTGGAATGCAATTCCCAGCAACGGTGTATTCAGTACAAAATGATTCGAGCGCCACTGCAGCAACAACTAACAAAGAGCAAAAGATCAGTACAGCTACGGAACGTGCACTTCAAGCCTTGATGTCGAAACATTACAAATTGTTTGAAAGTTCCATTGAACCAATTAAGGACTTTCAGAAAAATATCCACACTTAAGCTAATGCTAAACCTATACATATTGCAGCAAGACCCATTAAGTTCGGTATACAGCATAACGTGGAAGTCGAACTCAACCGGCTCGTCAGCAGAGGCATAATTTCACCTGTCGACCCCAATGAAACACCAGTAGAGTGGGCTACACCCACAGTGTATGTTCCAAAAAAGGATGGTAAAATAAGCATTTGCGGGGATTTTCGGACCACAATCAATCCTGAACTCGTTAAGGATACACACCCAGTCCCACTTTTCGATCAACTACGACGACAATTGGCAGATGGCGAAAATACTCAAAGATCGACTTGAAGGATGCCTACTTAAAGTTCCAGATCGCACCAGATTCAAGGAAATACGTGGTTATTTCTACACACACGGGATATTTCCAACATAATAGACTGCCATTTGGTCTTGCCAATGCACTAGCATTATTTCAACGTACCTTGAACAACTATTGGCTAATATTTCACACACTGTAGTTTATTTTGATGACATTGCTGTCACAGGAGTCGAGAGGCTTAAGAAAGCGGGATTTTCTGTCCAACGCAGTAAGTGTACATTTTTTTCACACAGCATTGAATATTTAGGCCATAAAACTATGATATAGAATATCGGAAAGGCAGTACGAATACAGTTGCGGATTGTCTGTCGCGCCTTCCTAACACCACAGACAAACCATCTAGAGAAGAGAAGTTGATTCATTCCATTAATAAAACCCAATATTTTGAAAAATATAAAGACATTAAACTTTCAGAACAAGCATTGAGGCAAGCAACAAAATAAGATGCCATTCTTCAACAGGTTTTATGGAAATTAAAAACTAACTGGCAATCATCCCTAGTAAAGACCGAATTGAAACCATATTATGATAAGCGGGAGGAGATATCATGTGAAAACGGTATTCTGATGTGGCAAGGACGCATGATCTTCCCACAGAAACTTCGAAAAAATGTTTTGAAACATTTACACGAAGGGCACCCAGGAGTTGTCGCCATGCGAGCCTTGGCCAGGTATTATGTATGGTGGAGTAACATCGACAACGAAATAAACAGTTTTGTGAAGAATTGTGAAAGTTGTCAAGAAAATCGCCCGAATCTAGCTGAGCTGCCGATTCCATGACATTTTCTAGAAAAACATTTGCTAGAAAAACATTTTCTCGAAAAACATTTGCTCGAAAACATTTTCTCGAAAAACATTTGCTCGAACGTAATTTTTTGGTAAAATAAATAACCGAAAAATTTTAAAAAAAACTCACGTTTCGCGAACAAAAATTACTCGCGATAGTTTTTAGAAGGATGAAAACATAGACTATTTAGTTTTCGAGAAAATGTTTTTCTAGCAAATGTTTTTCGAGCAAATGTCGTTTTATACATTTTCTAGCAAATGTTCTTCGAGCAAATGTTTTTCGAGAAAATGTTTTTCTAGCAAATGTTTTTCGAGCAAATGTTTTTCGAGTAAGTGTCTGGGTACCGAGCTGCCAATATACTCTTGGCACATTCCGGATCACGTGTGGAAGCGACTGCAAATCGATTTCGCAGGTCCATTCAATGACAAAATGTGGCTTATCGTCATTGATGCCTTTTCTAAATGGATTGAAGTTAAACCACTTAAGACTGCGAACGCGGACACACTATGTGACATAATGGACGAGATATTTACAACGTTTGGGCTCCCGCAGATGATAGTGTCAGACAATGGCCCACAATTCACAGCACAACGTTTCCAAGACTTTTGCGAACACAGTGCGATTAGGCATGTCACATCTACACCGTACTGTTAATATTAATGTTAATTATTTTTTGTGTGTGTTAATATATTATTGTGTTGTTTATGTATTAACGATGTTAATACTTCTTTAAGTATTATTTGTTGTTGAGGTTTATTTGTTATACTCGTATGTTTATATATTTATGTATATATAGAGAATATACTCGTATTTATACGAGTCCTTGTAATGGTAAGTTACTGGTAACGAACTAGTTGTCCGTAATAGTTTGGTACTGGTTAACTAAAATACTGTGAGAGTGAAAATGCCGTTGAACAAATTATGGTAGTTTAGTGTAGTGTAGTGTAGTGTAGTGTAGTTTTGCTAAGCAGTAAGCTGCAACCAGCGGCTTTGCAACCAGGATCAGAATCCTAAGCAAGGCGAGTCGAAAGGAAAAGATACGTTCCGTTTGGATGTATGTTTAACTCTCATTTTATTTTGTAAAAATCTTCTCCTTTTATACAATTTCTTACAGCTAAAAATATAGGAATATAATTATGTATATACATATAAGTTGCATCAGCATCGATGCACATGAAATATCTTACATAATGTGTTAGAGTAGGGCACATCCAAATGCCCTACTTCTTCTATATGAATTAGGTTGTCGCCTATGAACTGTCTGTGTCGTTATCTACCGATCACTTGCAGTTTGTTATCTTAGGCGACTTGTGTAATTTATTTTAGTCTAATTATAGATGCGATGCGTGGGAACGCATCTTTGTTGTTTTACTATGCACTTGTGTGTATGCGGGAAGTTTCTAGATAACAATTCCTCCCTTCTTTAGATGAAAATATTATGCTTATGTTTGTTAAAATATAAATGATGCGTGTGAACTGCATTTCATTATTTGATTATTCTTTGTATTTGGTAATTTAGGGAGATTTTTATGTAACAGTACCATCCGAGAACAAATGGGTTGGCCGAAAGATTTGTAAAGACGTTCAAATCAAGAATGTTGGCCAGTCGCTATGATGACAAAGGAGAAAAACAGAAACTCCGAAATTCGCTCTCATCATACAGAAATACACCGCATGGGACAACAAGCAAGTCACCCGCAGAGGTGATGCTCGGTAGGCGTACAGCAGTGATATTTGATAACATCAGACCAAATGTCAGAAGGCAACTGCAACACAACAACATCCAACACGAAATACAGCATAGTGGAAGAGAATTTCAACCTGCGCAAAAGGTTTACTGCAAGACAAAGCTAGAAAAGAATTTGACACCCGCCAGAATTGTTAAACGAACGAATAAATACTCATACCTAGTCAAAACAGCCGATGGTGTTCCCCGAAGAAGGCATGCTGATCATTTACGAAGCCGAAGTAACACCATCATGCGACGTGAAACGGGAGAACTGCAAGGAGGCTATACTGATCCAAACCCAACGTTGGACTTAAGTAACAAAACATCAATCACCGAGAATGGACAGGAATTGTTACTAGCAGACAAACAAGTACAACAAACTGCACAACCTGCAAGTGTGGCAGAAGAACCATTACAAACAGTACAACACAACAAGTCGGTCGGGCCAACCTGATCGATTGAAGTATTCAGTGTAGGAAGGGAGGAATGTAATGTTAATAATAATAATAATGTTCAGCGTCGAGAGTCGTAGGTGTAAACACCACCAGCGACTGACACGTCAAGGAACTATACCGAGTGCCAATCACTTTTTTACACTAACAAGTCGTCTCTCAACACACAACACGTGTAATTTCACAGCGACAATAATTTACAATTAATTGTTTTCTTTTTAATATATTTCTTTTTTCTGTAATAAACTATAAAACATATCTTTCCTTTTTTTCATTACACAACAGCTTATAAGACTAATCATTTGAAAGTTAGAACTCAATATAAACACGAAAATAATAAAAGGGACGTATTAATAACAATGAGTTCACGAGCAAAAATTGTCAATGCAGGAGACACTCCAAAAACAACAAAAACGACAGATGATATACAACAACATGGTTAATCTTATAATTTAATCGAAAGAGCAGAAACCTGCAACATAAAATTATTATTTTACCACCAAAACCAGAAGAAAATGAATTAAAAAAACTAATCCCTGAATTCACTAAACCTGTTTTAGGACAAATTGTAACACATACGGACGAACAAATTAAATCCTTATATATTTGTACCCTACCCATTCCAATAAGAAGTCAGAAAGACCAAGATACAATTGAACAAACTCTAACAAGCATTAAAGATATAATTGGCAAAAATATTGCGAGACGATATGAATCAACATACCGAATTTACAGGAACAATTTAAAAATAAGTTTAAAACAACTCTAGAAAAAAAATTTCATTATCTAAATATAACGATAAATCTATACATAAATAACAAAATTATCATAAACAATCCTGAACAAATAGCAGTTATATTAACAGAATACCATGAATCACCTTTTGGAGGACATCAAGGAGTATCTCGAACCTTGAAAAGAATTAAACTAAAATATTACTGGCCTACAATGACTACAGACCTTAAGAATCATATCCAAAAGCGTAAGTCATGTCAATTAAACAAAAGCCAAAGAAACCCTCCAATACCAATGAAAATAACCAGTACAAGTTCTACACCATTTGAGCGAATTGCTTTAGATATAGTTGGACCACTACCAGTAAACTATCTCGGTTAACACGGTTACTAACATTTCAGGATGAATGATGATGATTTGACCAAATTCATTTCCGTTGCAAAAGCCCCCACTGTGGCAAGAGCATTCGTTGAAAATTTAAACATACGGAGTACCACAAGCACTTTTAACTGATGAAGGCACAAACTTTCTGAGTGGACTGTTTAAGAAAATTAAAAAACTCTAAAAAATTAAAAAAATAAATACCACACCTTTTCATCCTCAAACCAATGGAGTATTAGAAATAAGTCACAAAACACTTGCAGAATATCTCCGACACTACGTCAATCGATGTCCGCCTACATGGGATAGTTGGATACAATAGTAACCCTCATAGCAGTACAGGATACACCCCATATGAACTATTGTATGGATACCCCCCAAACAAACCAAGCATCTTTCAACAAAAACCAAGAAAGTTCAGTGCAATTATGATAACTATGCAAACGAGTTAACATCACGACTTCAGCATGGCTTACCAAGCAGCAAAACACAGGCTTTTAAACCGGAAAAATATTTCAAAAAGGTATTATGATAACAAAAGTAATGAGAAAATTTTCAATATAGGGGACAGAGTTCTAGTAAGAAATCACACACGTAAAAACAAACTCTCGACTCTATGGGAATGTCCATTTGAGGTATTAAAAATAGTTTCAGCAGAAAATACGCTTATAAGATTCGGTAGAAATGACAAAACAATACTTGCTTGTATGTTCAGTGGCATTATGTGGGAACCAAAAACCACTACAGGGTTGATCAATTATTATAATTATATCTCGCAAGCAATGTTATGTTTTTCGTTAACCCAACGCGGGTATTTTTTTAATCAAGAGTGGCCCTGAGGGCTATCAAAAGGACTTAGATTTGTGCTAGACGTTAGATTGAATTAGATGTTATTTTTTCTGAGATGTCAGAACGATTCTCAGGAATATGAAGAAAATTTGGAGCTTACAATTGCTTAACGAATGCTAACTGCAATTTAAATCACAGGAGTTTAACAAGGACACAATAGAAAATCCGAGTTTTCTGCAATTTGTAGACCTCTTGCGTCCTGCCTACTTGTTTGTGATAAGCAATAATTTCCTGGATTTAGACAAAAATTTACTTAACCAAAAATTTAACAACCAAAGTTTGATCTTGAACTTCGGAAAATTTAAGACTAAATTTAAATTTGCCGATGCACAGAAAAAATATGGCTAATATTTGGCTCTTCAACGCTGGAACGCTTTCTCTACATCGTTTTTCACCGAGATTGGACAAATTGACATTTTGAGCTTTGCGACGAAATAATAAAACAACTTTGGTTTTGATACAAAAAATATTTATAATTTATTTGATTAAACAACAACAAAAAAACATTTAACAGTGTATGCTGCATCTGTAAAATAAATCTTTGTATATGTTCATTTCACTCAATTATATTGCAGGTGGTTTTTTAATAAAGAATTTTTTTACGAAAGAGTATTATTGCAGAAGTTGTTCTTAAAATAGAGGTCTGGCTTCTTTTATATAAAACCACATTGTTAATAAAAAATTCCTGTTGAATCGATATATAATGAAGGTTTTATACTTGTAAATACTTCCATTGCGGTGAAATATCTACACTACGTATTGGTGGTCACTAAAAATCTAGGCAAAACCTTGAATATATCAATTAATAAATTGGCACTTAAAAAGTATTATTTCTCTTATAATACCCTGAACTTTCTTAAAAAGCAGGCAATATGCTTAAATTTTAAATTTATTACACAAATCATGACTTTTATCTAATTTCAGAGGCATTTCAAAACAGAATAAAGTTCAATATATAATACTCGTATGTACTCAGTACTTAAACTATGAAATAAATTATTTACAGTCTTAAATTTCACAATACGCTGGCGGAAGTCATTCTATTGTGGTCTTGGTCGTGGTCATTGCCGACGACACTTAATCCCCAGAATCCTATATATTCACAGATGAAGCGGTACCATTCTTAACCAACTCCATGTATTGGAACGGAACATGAAAGCTTTGTCCATTGTGTTCGACAATCAAATGGCCACGACATGAGGAGGCACCCACCACAGTTACAGTGTCCCCTTTTTTCATTTGTTCCGAAGGCGGATTAGTGATTGAGTCCTCTGGGAAATTCATTTTCATTACTCTATTTTGTGGATAACCAAGCTTTGAATTTCCTGTCACCGTGTAGGTTCGTGAGGGTGGTACGGGTGGGGGACGTTCCTATTAAATGCGCAAAAATAAGAGAACAAGAAAGAACACAACACCAATAAAAACTGACTTCATTTCATTCAGCTAGTTCGATATGAATAATAAATAAATGGGAAGTGAGTGGAGTTACCAAATCTAATCCGAAGAGGCTGCATGTTTGCTGTATAATTTTTGAGTCACATTTTTCATTAGGATCCGGAGGCGGTGTTCCCGCAATAGGCTGCGGTCTCGGTCTCGTAACTGTACCAAGATTTGTGGTTTTCGAGGACATTCGTTGTGCTGTACATGAAAGTTTTGACGTGTTATGAAATACTTACATACATATGTACATGCTATTAGGTATATAGGTACTCACCAGTATTAGGCCCAGTTGTTGCCTTAATCAATTTGGATGTATGTATCAACATTCCACGTGTCTTCTTTACCGTTCCAATTTTCTTACGTAGGTGCCACCCCCGCCAACTTGCTTGAATTAGTGTTGCACTCTTAGAACGAATATCCGATCGTAAATTCTCTAGATGTTGCCGTATTCCTTCACTGAGAAAGACGTGTCTTTTCCCAGGAGCCCACGATAGTGTCACCGAGCCTTCTACTTCTGGGGGGTTTTCCATTCCATACTGCAATATTAAATTGCAGTCTTCCATTGCTTTGTCTTCGCTTCGTCTCAGCAGACGGAATGGTGCCAGCATTCTATATCGCGCATTAAATTGTTTAAATCGCATTCTGTGAGGAAATCCGGATGCCATTAAATTGACAGTTTCTAGTACTTGAAGAGCACGAATTTGCTTTACTACAGAAATTCTTTCAAAGCAACCAGTTGCCTCGGACGAATTGCTACGAATGCAACGGACGAAATGTGGACGAGCATGAACAAGCGTCCTTAGCAGATTATCCAAACGAGTGTGGAAGTCCTGTGTTAGTGTCGACACTGGTTCATCACCGTTCAGCAGATCAGTATGAGATGTCGGAGAGATTCGAAAACTCAGCCCACGTGGAACATTTTGAAGGGCGTACAACGCTTTTAATTCGGAGCCAAAAAGATGTGTAGCAAAACCGAAGTTACACGAGTGTTTATAGAAAACAGCAACCAGGTCGTCAGGAACTACGTCTCGATTGGTATCCAAAAAATCAGTAGCGTCGTATTCCACTTTACCCGCAAAATGTCGTATCAAAAACATTCGCGGATCGAAAGATTCTGCGTGTTTTGTTTCCAGTCTAGTAGAGTTCCGATGTTGAACTTTAATCTTTGCCACATAACTTTCAGCGGTTCCGCGTACTGAGCACTCTGCATCTAGCATACTGAGTAGACCTGTCCGTAACGACGATATCAAATCGATGCATGGTACATTGTCAACATAATCGACTTCAGTATCACATATAATACCCTCGTCTCGACATGATTCAACTGAGGATTTGAATATGTGCGTGTTATAGAAATGCTGCATGGTCTCAGCACAAAGGTTTATGCATAAATGTTCCAACTGAGCATGTGGTGATGGCTCTTCAAAACCAAACATGTCCAAAATGCCGATAAAACCATCAGTTGCATGGCGAACTGCGTTGTTTAATGCAGCCATCGATTTTGAACCAGAATTCCCACCAATTGTTGATGTATGCTGACTAGCAACATCCGCCTGGTTGTGAACAGATTCGTTCGAGTCAGAACTTAATGTTCCTAGTGTGGAACCCAATCTTTTCAGACTGTTTGCCCTTCGAACAATTGTGGCAACAGTTCGGCAATAGAGAGCTTTAGCTAGACAATCTCTTGTCATATTGGACATGTTAGCATCGCACACCGATTTTACTAGCTGACCACGTGCATTATGGGTGCGCGTAGTTAGCCCACGGAAAAGAGCAGCAGGTGGAACTCCTAATAAACTTGCAACGGAATTCAATTCTGATTCTCCTTTAACATCAACCTCCAATCCCTGAAAAAAACAATATTAAATATGAACATAAGATAAGAAAACTCTGTTTAACGGAACTTCTGAATTTGCAACTTAAAAATAACTTTAGATAAACCTTATAATCATTCTACATGATTATGATGTTATATTTACGCTGTGTGTAGTTTATAAATGAAACGCAATTTTAAATCCTCCAAGAAGTGGCGGTCAGTCATCAGCGGAGTAGGACGAATAACACAGAATGCTTCAGAAATGCATGTGGCCTCAACAATATCTGACTGGTGGAAGTGCGATAAAACCTCCACGTGGTGGCCGCTGGTAATTTTCATCCAGTACAGGAAAAGCGAAATGATCGGGCTAGTCTCTTCAAAGAATTGTTGGCGTTGGCCAATAACCTCTCCCGTAAAAAAACGGAACCCCAAATCAGCCCCTGATACACTGATGAACGACGACGACCAAGGCAACGAAAACGGCTAAACGATTTAAGAATTTTCTCATGGAACATACGCTCACTGTACAGCTACACATCAGTTAGCCGATACCCTGTCCAAATATAATGCTGACATAACAGCAATTCAGGAGACGCGGTGGACGGGGAATGGTGTCTTACAAAAATCAGAATATGACATATATTACAGCTGTCAGGCAAGACATCATGTGCTCGGGCTAGGGTTTCTAGTCAGCAAAAGAATGAAACCCACCGTACCGTTTTCGGCTTTAAAACAGTAAATAACCAGCTATGCACCCTTTTCGTGCGGGGCAGATTTAAAGACATAAGCCTCATAAACGTTCACGCACCTACAGAGGATTCCCCATATGAAATAATAATTCTTTGAATCAGTCGAACAGGAACTCCATGCCTGTCCTCAGTATGACGTAAAAATATGAATGCCAAAATAGGTAGGGAGCCAGTATTCCGGCAGTACATTGGCACCCATAGCTTACACGAGAACACTAATGACGATAGACAACGTTGCGAGTACAAGATTTGCGCGTAAAAATATCCACAAAGCAACCTGGGTATCTCCTGATGGACCTACTCGCAACCAGATAGACCACGTGTTGATAGACCGCCGCCACAAATACAAATACCGAACCTGATGACGGTACGAACGTACCGAGGTGCCAACGTCGATTCAGAATATAATAAGCTCAGAAGTTCACCGGCCTGGGAGAAGAATCTCGCCCGTGAACTAGAACAGTACACAGAGCGAGGACCGCACCAGGCGCGGAAGTTCTACCAAAGAGTCCGCGATATGACGCAATATACACCGCGTTGCACATACTGCAAAGACAAAGAGGGTAATCTGATCGCCGATCTCAAAGGCCTCTTAAAGCGATGGGAAGAGCAACACCAATGACCGAAGACTACACTATGCTGCCGCCACCAAGCATAGACGAAGTTAGCAAAACGATAAATCGGCTCAAAAATAATAAGGGATCTGATGGTATCCCAGCGGAGCTGATTAAAACAGGAGGCCCCGCAGTACACCAAGCAATTCATGAACTAATAGTGCAAGTATGGGAGGAAGAAGCGATACCAGAGAAGATACAAGAAGAGGCATCCTGTGCCCCATACATAAGAAAGGAGATATTACAACTTGCAGCAATTATCGTAGTATAACGTTGTTGAGTACCACGTATAAGATTTTCTCCTCTATCCTTCAAGACAGAATAGCCCCATACGCTAAAGTCATTAATTAAACAGCTTTAATAAAAACGCCAACCAATTTTATATTTTAATATTTTACTAGAGGAAAAACATTTTTTATATTTTAATCTCAAATTGAAGAACTATGGTTTATATGATATAAACGTATTATTAAATAGTACATAAGAAAATATGTGTTAGCCACAATTAGTTAAAAAATAAATTTCTTTCTTTTTAAATTCTCTATACATATTAACTTCGCTTGCCCGTGGCACGTCTGTCGGTCGGTCACTCAGTCTGTCGTGGAATCTTGCGATCAATTTTTAACCCACTTCCCAAAGCCCGATTTTATTGAAATTTTGCACACATGTGTATATCCGGAGACAACACTTTCTATTAAAATTTTGGGCCCCTCGGGACTCATGGTAGTTTTTATGGGTTGTTACTTTGCCAACTATCTTTTTGTTCTCTTTTTGCAATTCAAAACGTTTTTGCATTTGTTTTAGAAGTCCTCTTTCCATAGTTGCCGTATGCAACTCTAAAATGAGCAGAACGAAACAAACTTGTGCAGTAGTAGTGATAGTATAGTCTCTGTTGGTTGGTTTCCTGCTCAGTTCGCTTTGACTTTATTAATTTCTACATTTACTAATTGAATTTAATTAAAAGAATGAAACTCGGAAATTCTTTTATAACAATATACTGTCGCTTTAAAAACTAGATAACACTTTAATTTAAGTAAAATGTACATACATAAAAATTAAATAAAATTAAATATAAAAAAAATAAACAGCGCATTGTCAGTAAATGTTTGTAACGTTCTCACGCTCAAACCCCTCGCGGACGTTTAGACGGCACAGCCTACAATTTTTTTTATTAAAGACTTTAAGCAAAGAAAATTAAAAAGAAGTGTTTCAAAAGTATTTTAATTTTTATCTCTTTGGTCAAACTTTTCCAACTCTCTGTTTGTTTTCTTTTTTTTTAAAATACAATTCATAACTTTTTTGTATTTTTGTTCAGAAGTCCTCTTTCCATAGTTGGTAATTGCCATCCTCACTTACAGCCACATAAAAATTTACATTTCTTGTTTTTTTAATACACAACAGGCTTCTATTTTGGAGGTTACCCATTGACCACTTCCAAAAGTGAATACCAAGCACTTATACAACATTTTAGGAAGCTACGATGAGATTTTTGCATAACGGACAAACATACCTACATAATATAAATGCAAAATTTGCTCCCCACACGCCTAGTGAACGCTCGTGCGCTCATATTGGGAGTAGCATAACGCACGCATTTTTAGCGACGGTGAATATGTGGTCAATTTAACGAAGCTTGTCGTTAATGCACACACCGAGAATCGCTAATTTTTCAATTTCCCCGATGCAAGTGCCATTCATGGATAACGGCAATGGGTTTAAAATTCGCTTAAACGACAGGAGACAGCATTGGGTTTGGAAGCGTTAAATTCTACTCAATTGTTTTCTCCCCATTTTATTATGCTGTCAAGGACAGAACTTAACGTGCTTAACATACCTAGTTGTTTGAATTCCACGTGAGAGGTAGATGGACATTCGTCAAACTTATATGAGAAGCTGACAGTGCTGTCGTGAGCGAAAGAATGAATTGGATTAGAAGTAATTGATAAGAGATCATTAATATAAACGAGAATGAAATTAAATTTTTTCGATTTTCCTCAGTGGATGTGGTGTCTAACAATGGATTATTGACACAAATTCTCGACAGTGTTATACCTTCACGACAAAATGAATCAAATCACCAGAAGAAACAAACACTAACAATCCGTTATTTGATTGCCAAAGTATTACCATCACACTACCGCATATTGAGTATTTTTCTTTTACAAAATGTATTTCTATGGAGAGACAAAACTTTCGCAAGTTTTGTGTATATTAGTTATGAGAGCAATACTCATTACGTTTTTGTTTTCTGTTTGAGTTTGGGAATCAGTCAGTTGCAGAAATTATGAACATCGTATATTTTATGTTAATCCTGAACCGTATATTATCTAATAAGGTGTTGTGGGAAGTACAGTGCCCCAACACTATTTTTTATACAAAATTATGTGAAAACTGTGATTTCTTAATTAAGTTTTTTTAGACCGTATGCAGACGGTAATAACGGTTTGGGTCAAAAATTTACTTTCTTTGACTTTTTATGTATAACTTGATTTTATGTTAAAATTTTATCTTTATAAGAATTTTTAGTAAAGAAATGGGTAAAAAACTACGCGCATGTCAAAATGATAATAAAAATATAGGTAAATCTCCGGAATTTAGGCGTTGAAAGTGCAATCTTTCAAAACTGACTGAGGATAATGCTTGAAATTGGTGATGAGCTTATTAACGATGACTTCGATAGTGACGATTCTGCGGCTGACCCTGATTTTCAATTCGAAGATCAGATATCATGCGGTGAAACAACAGAATTAGCAATTTCGCACTGCTTACGTAAAATGGAAGCATGTGATTCAAGTTCGATATTTGTCGATGCAGTCAATTGGTCTATAAACATTCAAAATACTCCATTAACAAGCCCAACTTAGTACCATTTTTGCTGTTATAGTTTTCTAGTTGTTAACCCCGGCATTACATTACATTAGCAAGTTTATACATAAATTCCAGGGAAAACGGCATTTTTTTACAAAAATGAACCAAATCGTTACAGCCGTTTAGCCGCGAAAAGGTAACAGACAGACAGAGCTTTCATTATTATATTAGTATGGAAGTATGGATCATGTGATGTCTATGACTACCGATGCACACCGAGGGCAGACTCTCTGTCTCTCTCTGGCGCAGCGCAGCTTAATGCATCGACCAAGAAACGATGACGAAGACAACGACACGAGGAGTCTGAACTAAGCAGCGGACCTAACAGCACGCGCATTGATCTGTATTAAACACAAATAGATATATATAAATAAATATAGCAAGAAAATACACACCATAAAGTGGCGACGAGGATGGGATCCAAGTAATAAAAAAAAAGCAAAATTACAGCGCAAACAACAGTAACTTACTTGCATGCATATATCAAGTACAGTGTTCTAATCAACGCTATTCGCTAAACCCAAAATACATACAACAAAAAAAAAAGGTAAAACAGCTACTTTTTTTCTTGTGGTTTTTTTTTCTCCATTTTGCATTCGCCGACGCTTAAATTCTTCATCGACTGCAAAGTTCGGAAGATGGAAGAGGCAATTGTGAAAATCGCTGACGTTTTACAGAAGCTGCAAACACAGCAGATGCAGCAGCAACAAACGCTACAACAAATTCAAAGCCAAGTAAACTCACAGCAACGACAACCGGCGTCAACATCATTGCAAGCGGAATCCAAAAACAGTTCCAGCGGTCTACAGCTACAACCTTTTGACGACAATAATGAAACGTTTGAAAATTATCTACAAAGAATTGAAAACTACCTGAACTAAAGAACCTAACGGCAGAATCCGAAGAAAACGATAAGGTGCGTGTGGTGCGTTTTTCAAACACTAAATTGTCTAACATCACCACACAGACCAACTGCAAAAAAATATGGGGAATTAGTAGAAATACTAAAAAATCATTTCTGTCCCAAGCACAGCATTGTTGCCGAGCAACATAAATTTTCTATGAGAATACAACACGAAGGAGAAGCATTACAAGTTATCAAACAGAATTAAAGAGGCTAGCAAACAACTGCAATTTTGATTGTGAAAGCTGCAAAAAGTCCACCATCCTAACACACTTACGTTCTCAATTCATCAGGGGAATTAGAGACAATGATATACGCGAACGCCTGTTGAGGGAAAAACCGTCTGCAACCTTTAACGATATTGTCTCGATAGCTTTATCATGCGAAGCAGCCAAGCAAGAGAGCAATGCAATGCAGTCACAATCAGTACATTTGGTGGACCGCTCTAACAACAGCAAATTGCCAAATACAACGAATCAGTTTGCTAGGAACTCGAAACTCAATGGAAAATGTTTTAGATGCGGAAATCGTAATCATAAAGCAAGTCAATGCAGAGAAAGAAACTTGAAATGCACTAAATGTAAAAAGTTGGGGCATAACATGAGTGTTTGCATGAGTACAAAAGGATTTTCAAGGCAGAAACAGCATCATCAACACTTGCTGGAAGAAGTAGATATCGAATCAAACGGCAGTCATGAAGATCCATCAGACATCGGGTTCATAAACATTATAAAATGTTGCAATTCTTTGGTGAACGACAAAATGTTGTTAAGAGTCGTTATTAATAATCAATCATGTACCATGGAGTTTGATACAGGAGCGGCAGTGTCGACGGTTTCATATAGAACTTTTAAGAGTCTTTGTCCGAACACACAACTTTTGAGTACATCTACAAGATTAAAAACATACACCGGAGAAATAATTAACTCATTAGGAATGTGTGAAGTGCCGATAATGTACAAGTCTACACTGATACTTGAATTATCCAATTCCTCGTATCGAAGACGTTTTTGCAAAAATGAACGGAGGAAAACATTTTTGTACATTGGATATTCACCAAGCTTATCTCCACATGAAGGTGGATGAAGAAGGGTCGTTAATGCAAACAATTTGTACTCACAAAGGCAACTATAAAGTAAAACGTCTCATGTTCGGAGTAAAAACGGCACCGAATATTTGGCAACGCTTCATGGACTCCATATTGCAGGACCTTCAAGGAGTCGAGTCGCATGTTTTTTTGACGACAACGTGGTACAGGGAAAAACGTACAATCAACTACAAGCAGCACTGCTTGAAAGACTACAAAGGTACAGGTTACATTTAAATAAAAAAAAATGTAAATTTGCTCTGCATTCAATCACTTATTTAGGACACAAAATTGACCAATATGGCATACAACCAATCACAGAGAAAATCAGCGCAATTACTAACAGCCCTCGTCCAAAAACCGTAAGCGAACTGAGGACCTTCCTTGGGCTGATAAACTACTACCAAAAATTTCTCCCTGATTTGGCATCCAAACTACGCCCGTTAAACGACTAATTAAGGAAGAACAAGGAGTTCGTTTGGAGTCGCGAGTGTGAGAGCACATTCAAGAACATAAAATGCGACATTACCAGCCAAAAAATTTTAATTCACTACGATCCGGACCTGCCATTAACGCTAGCAACAGACGCCTCTCAAACAGGTCTTGGTGCAGTAATTTCCCACATTACAAAAGAAGGAATAGAACGCCCAATCGCTTTTGCATCACGGTCACTTTCAAACACTGAGCGTAGCTATCCACAAATCGATAAAGAGGCGTTAGCCATTGTATGGGGGTTGCGAAAATTGTTCCAGTATTGCTACGGTCGAAAACTTACGCTAATAACGGACCACAAACCCCTAACAAGTATTCTGAGCCCGGATAAAGGTTTACCTGCTACATCGGCATTGCGTTTATTGCACTACGCAAATTTCATGTCGGGTTTCGATTACAATATTCGTTACAGAAATACCAAACTTCATTCAAATCCTGATTACTTATCCAGAGCGTCGCTGGCATCATCGGCGGAAGATAAGCAGGACGAAGATTTCGACTTACAGATGCATCAAATACAGGTCACACTGACACTACCTGCAAAGGATTCAGTCTGTCAAAAATACTATCTCGCATTACGAAACGGGTTGCCTCTGCCAAATGGAGAACCCTTGAGCGATTTCTCGCTGCATGATGGGTGTATACTTAGGGGAATACGGGTTATGATTCCGAGAGCACTACAAAAGAAGGTCTTAGATGAATTACATGCTGCACATACAGGAATAGTTAAGATGAACACCTTAGCTCGGGATTACGTTTGGTGGAGAGGAATAGATAGCGATATTGAAGAAATGGTGAGAAATTGTATAAACTGTGCAAGATTTAAAGCAAACCCGACAAAGGTGCCACTACATGCCTGGGATTACCCGCAACAACCTTGGCAACGTCTGCATAAGGACTATGCTGGTCCATTCCTGGAAAATTACTTCCTAATCATCGTTGACGCACACTCGAAATGGGTCGAGGTAACACCCACCAAGACCATGACTTCAGAAGCTTCGGAGCGATACGTCCAAACCCTGAAGCAAAGCTTGAGAATAATGATGAACGAAAGAGGCGACCTCCATTCCAAACTGTGCAAATTCCTAATGTGAAATCATAAATCGCCAAGCTCGACAACTGATATTAGCCCAGGGGAATTAATGTTCAAAAGAGAAATTCGTACCCGACCTGACCTCATTACCCGCGATATAGGTACTGAAGTGGCCTCCAAACGCCCTTTTTGTAAGACCACTAACATTCGACACGTAAACGTCGGCGATACGGTTCAAGCAAGATTCTACGATAACAAAGACTGTAAATGGAAATTTGGGATTGTTCACACACGAATCGGCGACCTACACTATGAAATACTTATAGATAATAAAAAGCACGTCCGACACATCGATCAAATATTAACAGCACCGCATTTTAAAAATGTAAAATTACCGTCAAATGAAAATACGATACAAGAACAGATTGGATAAGCCAAAGATGCAAACAAAACAAACGAAAAAGTCAAAACACTCGAAGACCTGACTGACAAAGACCAGATTGACAAATGTGTAATCACCCAGACAGCAACATCAGCCTCTGATCAACCTGAGCCTGAGCCTGAGGTCAATGCTCCAGAACCCAGAACACCAACTGAAGAAGCGGGAGAGACCGGCTACTCAGTACGACGATCTTCACGTCAGAGAAGGCTCCCAGATCGATGGGGCTACTAACTTTATTCTTATTTTTCCTTGCAGCAGATAACATCAATTCAAGGAGGGGAGAGTTGTGATGTCTATGACTACCGATGCACACCGAGGGCAGACTCTCTGTCTCTGTGTTCCAAACGCATTACGCCTATGAATCTTTGTATCGCATAAGAAAAATCTCGAATCTTTTCAATCAGACTTTTGATTTCGTTCCCAAAACAGTACGTATTTGTATGGATGAGAAAATGTGTGCAACTTAAATGAAACACCATCTTCGGCAATAGTATGCCTAATAAGCCTCACAAGTGGGGAATAAAATGGTTTGTTTTATGCGAAACATTTGGATATTCATATCGGTTTAAAATCTAAAACGGTGCTGGGGACAATGTTATTTTACCAGGAGCACTGGATCTAGTTGCCACCTCAAATGTTGTGGTTCGTCAACTCTTCAAACTCAAACTCTTCCAGAATTTAAAAATTATATAATTTACTTCAACAACTCTTACACTTCTTTACCCCTAATTGTATATCGGCAAGCCAAAGGTATTTATAGTCTAGGTACAATTCGTTCTAATCGAATTTTCAACTGTAAATTACCACTTGAGAAAGATGAAGAATTTAAAAAAGTTGAAATAGGTTACTCTGTTTAATATACTAATGTAGCATATAGTGTGGATATAATAGTCATATGGGAAGTGTCGACCTAATATGGACGGACTAATGGGGACGTATCATATTCGTTTAAAAACACGCGATGCAATAACACGTTTATTTTACCATCTTATAGATATGACAGTAACAAATGCGTATCTTTTATATCGTCGTATACACTCAGAAGAACATATAAAATTACCATAATTTCTACAAGCAATAGCTTCTGGGTTATGCAAATATTCGCCAACACGTCAGTTGGAAGACCATCAACTAGTAGTCTAGCTTAACCTTCTAAAAAAGGAAAAAAGTGTTCGAGACCCTCAGACGATATAAAATTTGACAATCTTGGTCATACTCCTGGGACGTTCGACTAAGCTGGCAAAAACTGGACTTTTGAAGAATTTTCATGAAATTTTTTTATTTTTATGGGTTGTTTTATTAAATTCTCCATATTAACTTCGCGTGCCCGTGGCTGGCGGACTGACTGGCTGGTCAGATCTTGTGATCAGTTTTTAACCTACTTCCCAAAGCCCGATTTTATTGAAATTTTGTACTCGTATATATTTCCGGTGACAATACTTTCTATTAGAGAGATTGATCGGGCCGCGGGGTCGGAGAGTTCCCTGCTTGCCTGCTGCTTGCTTTACGATCGGGGATGTTTTGTTTTTGGGTTGCAGTGCTTCGTATGTGTTTTTATATTTCAGCATTTATAGTGGAACGCAGTATACTTTTGGTTATTAGAGAATTTACATAAAAAAATTTCATTTTTAAGGGTTGTTTTTTTATTTAGATGAATTCCTTATTCAAGCAAACTGGCAGGAAGGGAGAGACACTTAAATTTCTTGTAAATACCGGATCCAACAAAAATTACGTTTAACTTAGTCATATTAGAAACCCTATAGAAGGAAAATATAAAAAAATACACTAAATCGATTCTTAAATTTCTCAAGCCTGATATCATTCGATGGCATAATTGGTAAC
Organism: Nephrocerus scutellatus; assembly: GCA_947095585.1. Classification (NCBI taxonomy): domain Eukaryota; kingdom Metazoa; phylum Arthropoda; class Insecta; order Diptera; family Pipunculidae; genus Nephrocerus; species Nephrocerus scutellatus. The sequence goes on along the minus strand of OX352764.1, from coordinate 65,831,010 downwards.
GACACGATAAAGCAACTAAAAGCCGTTATCTATACCAACCAAAGATATCAGATAATTCATACCATATTTTTATCTCACTCTGGCAGCTGTAACGAGCACAGTTAATAGTAATAATATTAGAAACTCACACATGAACCAAGAACAGATAACAAGACTAACCAATATCATAGACAAATGTCCTAAACTTTTTTCCGATCCCAAGGAAAAATTATTAACGTATGCGACGAATGTTAACAGACCACAACGAATGATTCCATTTTGTCTAAAGGCTCTGTCAAAAAGAACGCGGGCTAGCTGCATGCAGAACGCGCTGTTTCCCGTAGCGGTCAGTGATGTCATACAGAAAGCGGGAGGCTTTCAGCGTTCCATGTATTAAAGTGATTTTATTTAGAACACGTCGGTCACTGTACAGCAAAAATGAGCAGTAGTTCTGATGAAGATGAACTGCTTCTTCTTCTTACTATTGCATCAAAGTAGAGAATTTTCATGTAAATTCTATAATAGGAGATACATATGTGTGCAAAGTTTCAACAGGTAAATTTGGAAAATATTAATATTAGAGCTTCAAAATTTTTAAAAAAACTGTTGCCATCGGAGATACACATGTGTAAAAAATTTGTATGGGGCACGATCACTTCGGGTTAATTTTTTTAAAAATTTATATCGGCACCCCACGGGCCACAGTGCCCGCTCATTCCGAAATTCCGAAAATTTTACAAAAAATTTTGTTCATCAGAGATACACATGGGTTAAAAATTTGAAGAAAATCGGGTTAATTTTTAAAAAAATTATATAGGCACACCTCGGGCCACAGGGCCCGATTACTCCAAAACTGTTAAGAAAAGTGTGTCCAAGGCAGATACACATGTGTTTCGTCGCGTTCTTTGTAAAAAAAACTGAAAAAACTCCCCAACCCCGTGGCCCGATCAATTTTTCTAATAGAAAGTATTGTCACCGGAAATATACACGAGTGCACTCTGCGTTCTCGACTGGCCCGCTTTAGTTGACCGCATTCTATTTGAACAAAATGATTAAACTCTACGCAGTACAGCGACGTGGGTAGAATCATTTGCCCTCGCCGCTGGCCTGCGTTCTGTTTGACGAAGCCTTAACTGATACCCCTATCTCATGACACTGAAGGCAGAGGTAAGAAAAGAGATAAATAAACTTCCGAAAGACGGAATCATTAGACCAGGTAAGCGCTGACATGTTTATATTGACGATATCGTCAATTCGTCATAATACGAAACGAAGAATCTGAACATTCTTAAACAATCTTGAAACAGTTTTAAAGACATTTGAGGCTGGAAAAATGAACTAGATCTATTTCTTAGGTTTCCTCATTGGTACGGAAGCCATAGAAACTAGTCTTAAGAAGCTTTAGATGATCGTTGAACGACCAGCACCGCCAGACCCTTAAAAACCTACGTTTCTCGGTTGAGCGACTACCATCAATTCATCAGACTATGCTAATTTCCGGATTTCGAAAAAGAACTCGAGCTTACGACGGACGCATCAGACCACGTCATTGGCGCAGTTCTATCCCAAAGCAATAAGCTAGTAACATTCCGCTTAGGACATTGAATAAAACCGAGAAAAATTACGCTACCAATGAAAAATAGATGTTGGCTACTTATGATCCCTAAATTATTTAAGAAATTTTTTTTACGGAGCACGGAAAGTCCACTTCTTTACCATTCATCAGCCGCTCAACGTTTTGAGATATTAGAAAAACCTGTCCAAGTAAACTGCCACTTCCGGTTGACCGATTTCCGCAAGAATCAACTGTGACCTCCACATTGATGTAAAAAGCTTAAATATGAATTTTCATCCCCATCAATAGAGTGGACATAGACAGACAGACTCACAGACAGAGATTTTGTTCACTTTTTTTTAACTCAGGATATATGGAAATGGTTAAATCTGCAAAAATATTGAGTTCGAAAAGTGTGACAGAATGACATAAACAGAAAGACAGGCAAGTTAATATGAGTATAAAAGCATTTAAAAAACATTTAAAAACTGTAAAACACAATTATTTACTAATTTACTAATTTGTAATTCTGACAGCTACAACGTAAACAGAAATCAACACCTCCCAGGTATATACGAAACCTCCACGGGGGTCAAATTTTGAATCGCAATACTTCAACAAAGCCCAAAGGTGAGCGAATATCAATAATTACTCTACCTAAGGATGATGAAAGATCTCCACAAAAATAAAAGCAATGAGATCCGATTTCTACATTCCGAAGGAATAGCGACTTACTCGCTCATCTTCCTAAGAATAGTTATGCTAGTGGTCATAACATGTAAACTGTCACCTTAAAGAAACGATACAAAAACATCATCCAAGCTGGGGAAGCAGACGTGACACGTGACCATCTCGAGACAAAAATACCCACATCATTGATCCTACCACATCATCCCACCCCACCCCACCAGAGCTTTAACATCCACCCATATTTTTAGTGATTCTGGACAATCACATTTAAGGGGGAAGAAATAAACATCAAAACTCAAACGGAAATGGTGATTTAACGTCTGGTGCATTCACTGACAAACAATATCATATCAATAAAAACGTATTTAATGATAGATCAGTTAATAGAATACTTTAATAAGGATAGGCAAACAGCCTGCATTTTATTTTTGGAAACTGAAGTATATATTTTATTTAATTTAGATAATAAATGGAAAATGTGTTTTTTATACATTTAAGTTAGTTCAGGTGTATATTACACCTAATCTATTATGATCGTGGGCGCCGTGGCTCAGTGAGTAGTGCATGGATTTCTGAACAGGGGGTTCGTAGTTCGAATCCCAGAAAATAACAAAAGTATTTTTCACGCTCCCACCTCTCGCTAATGTCTGACAAACACCCGAGAGTAATAACTTGTCACGGAAAACTTCTCAACTTGCCGTAAGGATACGGAATTAAATTGTAGATTCCTTCCATTTGTGTGCAAAAATATACATGCACAACACAAATGCTCGCGAGAAGCTAGGCCTTGGACCGCAACGGTATGTCGCGTGAATATTACTATTATTTTTAATCATCACGAGAAACGGATGGAACTAATTAAAGCGACAAAGAAGTATGCATGATGATGCGGACAGTGACGAGAGTAACCGTGTTTCATTTTTCGTTGTTAAATAAAATGAAGCACTTGAGTGTCGATAATAAGAGAAATGAAACTTAAAAGGAATAAATAAATATTTTGCTATTCTATTAAGACAGAAAATGGCACACAAATACTTCTGGATACACTCTTCTGCACTGGCTTTTGCTTGTTTTGTTGTTATATTTTTCTTTGAAAACGAAATTATTTTTACATACATGCAAGGACTCAGTCATACTTGTCATCGCATAATCGAATGCAGCAATTATGTGAATTAGACGAGTATTTGCTATGTTCCATTATCATTAGCAGGTACTTGTGTTAAGATGATAACTGTAATGTTAGTAGGCATTTTTTTTAAAATCTCGATTGTTGGGAAAAGTTGTTTAACGTACGCAAACCAATTTACTGCTGACATAAAACATAACCATTAACAGCGCCGTGGCTCAGTGGAAATGCGTGTGGCTACTGAGCAGGAGGTTCGTGGCTCGAATCCCAGTAACACGGTGTCTCACCTCGCGAATGGGTGACAAACGTTCCGAGAATAATAACTTGTCACGGAAAGATTTTCAATTCGCAGTTTGGATCCGGCCTTATTTTTTAGGTCCCTTCCATTTGTATCCAAAAATATACATGCGCAACACAAATGGTCGCGAGAAGCTAGGCCTTGGACCGCAATGGTCTGTCGCGCCGAATATTATTGTTAATATTATTAACAACTACGTTTAATCACCGTTACACCTACAAATAATTGAATAACTTATCATATTCGTTGACACACAAAAGAAGTGGTCTTGGAAATGGCCCAAGAACTCGATATAAATAAATTTTGTAAAAAATGTATTCTAGTTTATTTTTGTTAATATTTTTCGTGTATTATATCTCAAAACAGGTAATAAAAAAAGGTACTATTTATTTTTTTCAGTTGGAATTAGAATTTCGAAATAATGTTCGTTGAAATAATGTAAAGGTAGTTGTACAGCTGCCAAGGACAGCAATAGACCATTATGTTCCAGGGACTAGCTTTTAGCGATCAATCATGTTGTCCTAGTTATCTTTTTGCACACAAATAGAAGGGACATACAATTTACGAGTAAAGCCGTTTTCGAGTAGCGAATTGAAAAACTTTCCATGACAGTTATTACTTTTGAAAGGTTATTCAGTAATGTAATGCACTAACCACTAGAGCAGCGGCGCCTGAGAGAATTAGTACGTACGTGTACGGGTGTGCTGCGCGTCAGCACTTGCGCAGAATAAACAACGAAAAACAATCACAGCAAAAAGCGAGAAAAATAAAATCGGGTAAGTTTTTAAAAAAAATTATATGGAAGCCGGGGGACCCTGGGATCCTATCACTTTCAAATAGATTCAGATTCACAAGTCTGCAAAGTTTGAATAAAATCGGTCCTTAGGAAGTGGGTTAAATATTTTTCAAAAAATTAGGCCAGCCAGCCAGTCAGACACGTGTGCGCGTTTTATTAGTGCAACGTGAATTATGTGGTGTCCGGGCATACCGTCCCCTACAACGAAGCTAAACAACTTTGTGAAACATAACTGTCGTAGGTTTTGCATGCGACAGTTTAATAATCTAATTCCTTACGAGTAGCAACCGAATAGCAGATTGTGAATGTTTGTTTCTTCTGGTGATTTGACTCATTTTGTATAACACTGGCGACAATTCGTTGCGATATAGTATATTACATAACGAGCGAGGAAAGTGGAGTTTATCTGCGAGTTCGAAGCTTGAAGCACGAGACGGTAGCCGAGTGCTGCAATTTAACGAGCACGATGAGTACTTTTCTGCGAGTAATGTACGCTATTTTTCACACGACCAAACCGGGTTTTCTGCTAAACATTCTGATAAATACTCAGTTAATGTTTTATCGCCTCTAGGCTCCTCAGCTAATTGTTGGAGGAAAAAATCCCAAAAAACAGTATGGTAATATGAGAAAGCCAATCTATGGGACAGATCTACATTCGTACTTGTGCTATACCTAAAAATGGCGAGCCATCGTCTCCTTCTTGGTACCGACCGATAGCACTTACATCCACTCTTTCCAAGGTTATGGAAACTCTGATAAATTATCATCTTATAAAATATCTTGAAACTAACGCAATCCTTACTGACCGGAGAACGGATTTCGTGGGCAATGTTTTACTGGTGATTTGATGGTATATCTCACCGAACAGTGGAACTGGTCTTTGCATAAACTTGGAGAAAGCAAAGCTGTTGCACACGATATTTCTAAGGCATTTGACAGAATTTGGTCCAAAATGCGTGGTTATGAAGTCGATTACGAACTGCTTCACTGGATTAGAAGCTATCTTTTGGGCCGCTCAATTCAAGTTGTATCAGACGGTTTCGAACCATTAATACATTACTTAAATGCTGACGTTCTACAGGGCTCTGTTTTGTCCCCGACATTTTTATTAATGTTCTCTTGTCCATTATTTCTAATCCAATTCATTCTTTCGCTGACATTACGTTTAATTCTGGCCTGGGCAGCATAACAAAATGGAAAGAACACAATCGAGTAGAATTTAATGCTTCCAAAACCCAAGGCTGTCTTCTGTCGTTTAAGCGAATCTAAAATCCATTGCCATTATCCGTGAATGGCACTTGCATCGAGGAAACTGAGAAACTCGGAATCCTTGGTATATGCGTTAACGACAAGCTTCGTTGGAATGACCACATAATCTCTGTCGTTAAAAATGCTGCGAAATGTTTAGGTTTCCTAACACAATGCAAGAAATATTTCACTCCCCCTGATCTGGCTACTGTATGCACTGCGTTTATTCACCCCAAACTTGACCACAATCTTCATATCTAGTCAGGTGAGCGTTTGTTAGATAAGAATTCAAAAGCGAGCTTTAAAGCTTATCGGTGACGAAAACAGTGCAAAGTTAACTGTTTCCATTGGACACGGCTGGAATGTTTCCTGTTTTTCACTGTTTTATCGCTAATTCTACCAGCGGTGCTCAGGAGAAATATCCAGTTTTGATATTTAATAGATAATGACGATTTATAAGTTTTGCTAATAATCAAGTGATAAAGTACATGTAAATAATTGTGTAATATAGCTCTGAGGTTGCACTATACAAAAAAATTCCATACTTCTAAAACAAAGTCTTAAGAGACAAAGTAAAAGTACCCTGGTACACTACAACTTATACCCTGTCTTACATTCAAAATTTAAGCTTCGATTTAAGTAACCGCAAAGCGAATTTAACAATAACAATAAGAATACAATAACAATAAGTATACAATAGAAGAACCAACACAAACATCTTGCTCAAAAAGCCAATAAAATATATATATTGTTACGAAAATAGAATTAGTACACTTTACAGAGCTGTCTGTATCAAAGTATTAGTAATATTGTTTAAAAAATTATGTTGAACTTATTCATAGAAGTTATTTTATTTATAAATACTAAGAAGACAGAAGTGGCTAAAAGTGTTTAATATCAATAACATAAAATTTCAATTTAATTAGTTTCATAATAAATTAAAATTTACAATAAAAAAAGAAACCAATAGTTCACTTTCTTTTTAAAAACTTTTATTTGACTTGACTTGACCCCTTTTTGTCTGTATTTTCGACTACTTTGCGGTCCTTTTCACCACCTTCCACACGACTTAGAGAGCAAAAATTTGGTAAGTATCTAAGTCCCAAATAGCATTTTTTATATTCCGCGTGTGACGCGTGGCGCGTGAATTGGGTTGAAATATTTTTTTTTGACTTCTTTTTTAACCACCTTTCACAAGACCCAAAACCTTGTGAGCAGCTCAATGTCAGAGGCCAATTAATATCCTGCGTGTAACGCGTGTCGCGAGTCGCGTGAGGCACGTGTGAGGCGGGGAAAAAAGAAAACACTTTAAAATACTCAAAAACAGATATTTTTGCGATTATTACCAAATAATAAAAGACTGTGTAGCGTGTGTCGATGTATAAATAAAAGTTTGTACCCTAAAAACGAAGTTACATAGACACAATGATATTATTGCAACTAATTGGTATAAGAAGGAAATAGTATCCGATACCTTATTTAAATTTATATCTATACTTCCCCTTAACATACGTACCGAAATTAACTGAAAAACTCTACAAACAAATTCTAAAAACTTGCTACTTAATCCCTCAAGATCCGCTTAAGGCCCTCTTAAGAGTCCCTCAAGACTTCCTCAGGGGCCCACTCAGGACCCTCTCAAAACCCAACCAAGACCCCACCCAAGCCCACCTAAGTACACCCCCAAGACCCTACTAAGGACCCTCTCAAGACTCCCTTCAAGACCACCTTAAAACTTCCTCAAGACCCAACTAAAGACCCTCTCAAAAATCCCTCAAACCTCACTCACTCGAATCCAGATTATCTAGATCCGTTGATAAAAATTCATGCGATTTTAGACGCCCAGGAAATCGAACCAGATATCCTCCGATTGGGAGCCAATGGTGCTAACACAGCTAACAACTGTATCACCGACACTGACAGTTTAACTCTGACCTGAGCTGCAACACCTGAAAGCGGAGTTATTTGAGAGCAAATCGGTTTGAATACAACGTTAATTTGTAAATTATTCAATTAATTAAAAAAATAAATGCAGATAACAAAACTTCTATAGCAGTTGTAACAACGTTCAGCTCCGAACAACTTTCTCTTAAGAAAAATATTGTTTATTGAATATTGTGTTGAGTAGTTATTTAATTGCTTCCAAAATTACCTGTCCATCACTAAATTGAACATTTCCTAGTAGAAGTACAGCTGCTAACACTCTTACAACATCCAGAAATGGAATTCCTAAAATTCCAAGACAAGCCTTCCATGCCTGAAATCTACAAGAATCTTCTTGTTCGTTTTGATTTATGTCACCATTCTGAAGATATCTTAAGTTGGCCGGCGAATATCCCTCCAAATTTAACTTTACACGTTCTTCCCGACTCAAACCCGAAAGCATTTGATAAAAAATATGATAATTTTTTTCATTAGGCAATGGGCGAATCACACGTGTTTGGTCCAAAAAATAACAATGAATCTTTGTACGATACAGAGCACCATCGGTTACTTGAACTTCAATAAATTGTCCAATTCGGCTCGATTCTGAATTGGTAGTTGTTTTTGCTGATCCAAGCGATCGCAGCACGGTAAATGCGGCAGCCAAGTGTTTGAAGGCATCAGTCTCTGGACCACCACCTGCAACAGCAAACAACTGCCTCAACAACAGCATTGAACAATGCGTCTTTCCAGCCCCTGAAGTTCCTGACAAAATTATAGCTTGCGGATAGCCAGTTTCAGCCTGTTGCCGGACAGCTTCTTGGACAATTTTTCCCAGTTGAGGCGCCAATGACAACGAGCGTGTCGAGGACAACGTAAGTGCGTTTCCAATGTCCAAATATGGGTTAATAGAAAGCAAAATAGGTCCAACATTTGTCTATAAATACATAGAAAGAATAATTAACTCCGAATTATTAACAGCATCGAATAAAGATAAATCAGTTCTGGTATTAAGCCTACTTTGATAAAAGCAACTATTTTCTTAAATATGGTGGCATAATACAACGACGACTCCTGTTGAAAGTTTCATTATTTTAAATAATAAAAAATATTAAATGTAAGTGCTTATTTGATCATTTGAATATCCTACCCACCAGTACCTAATAAGAGTAGTGTTTGTTGCATTTTTTTACAGAGTCTCCAGAAAAGTCATTCCTCAAATATGCTTTATAAATGTCTTTTTTGGCGTTTGGTTTTTTTTTTCTATAGCTCTTTTTTTACAGAGTGGAGAATATTCCTAGCTTAAGCTTCGGTATGCAGATCGCATTAAAGAGGAAATAAAGATCTTGCCAAGGCATTCCACATACGTGTTTTACTAAGCTAAACAGTATGTCCGAAGATGGTTTAAAAGTAATCTAATGAGCATTTCCAAGCGAATCTATTGTTTTAATCGCTGAAAAGTTTTAAATCTCGGCTTTGTAATCTATCTAGCTGGCCAGAAACTCGATTTTGGACGCAAATGAGGGTTGAAATGTGAAATGTGGTTCGTGAATACGAGGTGAATAACATACAATTTTATTGTTGTGTGATGTATTTTCTTTCTTTGGGTTAGTGTAACTTTAATGACAGAATCTACTACAAAATTGTCGCTTTTTGCGAATCGGTTCGTTCTTTCCCCATTTAGCAGATAGACAACTAAGTCACAACTCACCTACTCGTGACTAGCTGAAAAGTGTTAAATGTCAAGACTGTAAGTAAACAACTTCTTGCAAACTAATCACATGCTCGTGACGAGTGCTGTGCTGCTGAACGTACTTCAATCAGTATTATACTGCTATTTCATCGGCCATAAGTACACTACTATACTACCGAAAGCTAGTACTTTATATTACTTTTATGAAGTAATTAAAAATCGAAACGATGCTAAATTGATTTAATCTCGCTCACACATACATTAATGTTATTGTTTACTTTTTACAATATTCACAATGTTCACATACGATTTAGAAGTAACAATATATAAATTTCGTATTTTAATCACTTAATATTAATTTGCTTATGAAAACATGAAAATTTAACGATTTTTTCCACCTGTGCTGTTTTGACAGATATAGCATTTTATTTGCACATGTATGTGTGAGCGGTATTTTTATCTAAAGTGTGCAGCGGTATGAGCGAGGCGAGCTAAGCTAAGCTAACGAAAACTATTTTTCTCGCTTAGCTTAGCTGAAATGTGCAACGGGCCTTAATATGTTTTGTGTTCAATATTATTTCATATCACATTATCAAAAATTATTATGAAGGAATTTTTCTTATTTCCCAAAAATTATCTTGACCAAGTATGTTTGTCAAAAAACAAAAAGTAAATAATTGTTGATGCTTGAAATATTGACCCTTACCACTGGTGGGGGGAATCCTTACTCAATGCAACTATGTTGATGTGGTTTAACTATTGCCCCTTTTTTTTTTTTTTTTTTTTTTTTGTGGGAACCCTAGTCCAAGTGACTGACACCGCGACCTAATAGATCTATTGTATCAATAGGGCATTAATTGTCTAAAAGACATACAACCTTCCTAATAAAGGCTAATATGTCCTTAGTAGCAGAGTTTTTCAACTCCGCTGTGGAGCACATTTCCTTATGGAATATGCGTTTCCTTAACCAAATAAGTGCTGGGCAATCGCAGAGAACATGTTCGGATGACTCCTCATCCTCCGCACAGAATCTGCATTCTGTTAGAGAGCCCACACCTATTTTGTTAAGATGGTATCTAAGGCCACAGTGGCCAGTTAGAAAACCTACTATTTTCCTAATGCTACCTTTATCAAGATTCAGGATTTCTTTGTATGAATAGGGTCTGATCAGTTGTTTGGATTGCCTTAGCCCTGGGGTATTAATCCAATGTGCCAGGCGAAGTTCGCCCTCCCAACAGTTTAACACCTTTGTGGCGGCACTCCAGTTGACGCCACAAAAAGGTTCAGGTCCTATGAGTGCAGTTTCTGAGCCAGCTCTAGCTAGTTCATCTGCGGCTTCGTTGCCTGCGATACCTCTATGACCTGGTACCCAACCGAGCTTAACCCTGTTGTGTCTGGCCAGAGATTGCAATGCTTCGTAACAGCTTTTTACTGTAAAAGTGTCCATTAAGTTGGACGACAGCGCTTTGATTGCTGCCTGGCTGTCTGAGTAGATATATATTCTAGCGCCTTTAACGCCTTTGCTAAGGTTTAACCTGGCACAGATCTCAATGGCATGGAGTTCGGCTTGGAAGACCGTTGGGCTGTCTCCCATTGGTATCGAGACCTTTGTATTAGGTCCGTAGACACCGGCTCCAACTCCAGATTCCATCTTTGATCCATCAGTGAACCAAACCAGACCAGTAGTGTCTAGTGTCGGAACACCATTTGACCAGCTTGCGCGGTCTGAGATCTCTACTTCAAATAACCTTCCGAAACAGTACTCCCTGACCATAACGTCCGGTATTGTGCAGAACATGTCTCTTTGGGGAATTGAGTTGAGAATACTCAGGTGTCCCACAAGGTCGCCTGGTTTATACTTAAATTCTAGTTGCAGCTTGATAGCGCATCTAGCGGCCGTCTTCCTGATGAATACCTGAAGGGGCGAAAGACCTACGATAGCTTCTAACGCTGTCGTTGGGCAGGTGCGCATAGCACCTGTAATACCTAGACAGGCAATTCTTTGGAGCTTCTGAAGCTCGTTTGCCGTTTTTCGCTCGAGTACCTTGGGCCACCATATTATGGCTGCATACGAGATTATGGGTCTCACCATCATTGTGTAAATCCAATAAATCATCTTAGGATTGAGGCCCCAAGTACTGCCGTAAAGTCTCCTGCAGGCCCATAGGGCCCTTGTAGCGCGTTTAGTAGCAGTCTTGATATGAGCATTCCAGTTAAGTCTTTTATCAAGGATAACACCGAGGTATTTGACCTCGCTGGAGTACTTAAGAGTGGTGCCTTTAATGGTGATTGGGTTTAAGTCAATCGAAATTCTTTTGGTGAAAGGCACTAGAACAGTTTTGCTAGGATTGATGGATAACCCTTCCCTGCTACACCAGTCTAAAACTTTTAAGAGCGCACATTGCATGACAGCAGAGATAGTCTTGCAGTGTTTGCCTCTTATTATAATTGCCAGGTCGTCAGCATAACCAATGGCGGTGTAGCCTGATCTGCGTAGATTGGCCAAGAGATCAACTATGACCAGTGACCACAGAAGGGGAGAGAGAACTCCTCCTTGGGGGCATCCCTTAACTGCGGTCACAGACACTGACACTCCTCCTGAGGAAGATGTGATATCCCGACTCTCGAGCATAGCCCTAATCCACAGATTGGTCGAGGTTTCGATACCCTTGTTGCTAATAGCTCTCTCTATAGAGTCATAGCCAGTGTTATCGAAGGCGCCTTCAATGTCCAGAAATGCACACAAAGCAACCTCCTTGGATCGAAATGTTCCTTCTATCTTTTTAACCAGATAGTGGAGGGCACCTTCTGTGCTTTTGCCTTTTCTGTATGCAAACTGGCTTGAGTGCAAAGGAGCAGACACCTCTAGTCTGCTTCTAATATGAACATCAATGAGTCTCTCCATGATTTTTAGGACAAACGATGTTAGACTGATTGGTCTGTATGATTTAGGGGATGTATCCCCGGTTGAAGCTAGCTCTAAATAATAAAATTAAACTCGGAAGGATTGCATCAATCGCCTTCTGTATAAGAGCAGGAAAAATGCCATCAGAGGCGAATATTTTACCAGATAAACTATTGGCTCTACTAGCGATACTAACCCTTCGGTCATTCGTGTTCGAATTTGTGTGAGGTACACTGTTGTACGAGCCGGGGAAATGAACATGTAGAAGCGTTTTTAGTTTGTCCTCCCGGTCCGTCGTGTAGGTGCCGTCATTCTTTTTCAACAGACCCACACTATTTGTCTGATCCTTAACAAGTGCCTTGTGGATTCGCGCGGCTGCTGGCATTTCAGCGATATTCTCGCAGCACTTCCTCCACGTGGCCCGCTTAGATCGTCTTAATTCAGAGTTATATTCTGTAAGGGCGGACTTATATTCGTCCCACCTCTTTGTGTGTTTAGCTGAGTTGAAGAGCTTTCTAACTTTCCTACTGAGCTTGGCCAATATGTCATTCCACCAAGGAACTTTGCGTTTACAAAGATTAGTTTTGCCGACACAACTGCCATGGTAGGAAGTAAGTAGTACTATTGACGTTAAGTAGTAACTATTGACCCTTACCACGGGTGGGGGAATCAATAGTTGAGTTAATTGAAGTTTTGTGAAGTGAAGTAAATTTTATTCGATCATCCTATTTATACAAAAATCTAAAACTAATTATACATTAAAGTCATACAAAGGGTGATCCCAAAGGATGACGAAGATAAGGCTGCGATGTTTAGTGCTGCGCAAGGCAAATCCTAGGATCGGCAGGTAACGAATTCCTGGGTTTCGTTTTGCATTGCAACTCTCATGCAGTGCAATTCCGTGTATGCTGATCATACGCGTACTCTGCACTGCATCCCATGAGAAATGCAGGTCAGTGATGTATTTGATGTATGGTGACTATGGGTGTTGACTGAGATACTCATATACGTGCATAGTGTATGTCGATTATGTGGGTGCTGGGATTTAGGTATGTACTGAACTGAATGCGCTGAGAAGTGAAGATCAGCGAAGTACTTGCCGAATATGTGAGCGCTGCAGCTTAGGTATGTGCAGACTGCACATTTCCCCCCCAGATTTGACTGTTCTTATTTTGAGGAGTTCGAAAAACTCCTCGTTTTAAGTGTGGTATTCCCATTTCCTCGATGTATAAACCGGAGTTAAATAGTTTTATTTTATACCCGCAGTGGCCTGTGCTGGCGAATGACATTACGAGTAGTGAGCTGAGTAGTAACTGGCCAAGTTTACATCGTTTTACCTTAGGGAGTGTCGTGGGCCTTTCTGTGATAAGCCAGGTTGGACCAATTCGACGAATTTTATGCTTGCCATGCCTCGAAGTCGATACCTTGGAGACGTTAGAAAGAACCGGCCTAGAGACAACATTAACACAGGCTTTTATACGAGTTTTCTCAATTGGAGGTGTTTCTTTCACCCTTTCCTTCTGGCGCTTGGTTTAAGTGTTGCTTCCACTTCCTTCCTTGTGGTAATTGGTAATTCATTGTCACTTATTGGTAAAGGACAGATTTTTGCTACAAGTCTTGGTATTTCCTTTTGTCCTATTTTTAAGGTGACAACTCGAGCGCAACCGTCAATTCCTAAGTGGACGCATAGAACTCGACCCAATGCCCGCTGAGTAGAAGGCAATTGTTCGTTTTTGACCAGGACGACGTTTCCTGGTATTATATTAGGCCTTGTGACCAACCATTTCGGGCGCTGCTGCAATCGTGTCAGCGTTTGAAGGTTTGATGCAGTTTTGAAGGAGCTCCCATCTGTTCAGTAGACCCAGATTGTGTTCATTAATGCTTTCTTCTGGTAGTGCTGTGATTGCTCCTCCTGTGAGGAAATGGCCCGGAGTTAAGACCTCTAAAATGCTAGGATCGTCGTTTATTGGAAAAAGTGGTCGGGAGTTGAGGCACGCTTCGATTTTTATAAGTAATGTTGAAAGTTCTTTGTATGATAGTAGGGCGTTTCCCAAAATGCGTTTGAGATGGGTTTTTACGGATTTTACTCCACGTTTCCATAGCCCCCCGAAGTGGAGAGACACCGGCGATATGAAGTGCCAGTGAATGGATAAATCTGTTATTTCTCTCTGAATATCGTTGTTGTAAGCCGAGCCTTTCTTCTTGGAAAATGAATCTAGCATTGTATTTGCTGACACAAAGTTCGTGCCATTATCGCTATACAAATGCGAAATTCTTTCTCGTCGACCGCATAAACTTAAAAGTGTTGCTTAGAATTCCTTGGCTGTTAAGTCGCTGACCACTTCCAGATGCATTGCCTTTGTAGCTAGACAGATGAACACGACATCTGTAGCTCTTTGACCCTCGTCCCTTCACACGTTTTAGCGATATAGGTCCTGCGTAATATATTCCAGTGTGTAAATGGTTTGCTCTTGCAACTCGTGGTCTAGCGTTTGTTTTAAAGCAAATGACGCACCTATGCAATCGTTGTTTCACGGCGCTTATTGCATTGCTAATCCAATATTCCCGTCTGGTGTGGTCTAGTGTCGATTGCCTACCACCATGCATTGTTGCTGTGTGGGAGTGGTCTAAAATCATTGAAGTAAGAGGATGCTTGAATGGAAGAAGGATCGGGTGCTTTGCTTCGTATATTAATTCGGATTTTTCCAGCCGTCCTCCTACCCTTATTACTCCATTTAACATTTTCCTTGGTTAAGCTGGTCCCATTCCTCAGGGAATTCTTGTTCTTAAACCATGATGATTATGGATCTTTTTACATCTTTGATTTCCGCAGCTGTCAGTAGGTCGGATTTTTGCTGCTGACACCAGGTCTGCTGTTCCTTAAAAAACGTTGACACCATGCCATGCCATGCTTTTTGCCAACACATTTGCCTTGGTTAAGCTGGTCCCATTCATCAGGGAATTCCTGTTTTGAACCATGATGATTATGGATCTTCTCACATCTTTGATTTCCGTAGCTGTTAGTAAGCCGTGATTTTTGCTGCTGACACCAGGTTTGCTGTTCCTTATAAAACGTTGACACCATGCTGTTACCTTTAAGAGGCGTTGGAAATTGGAAAACCTTGAAATGATGTCGTCTTGATCAATGATTCGGGCGTTTATTGTAATGGTTTTCTCCTTGGCCCTGAGTTCAAGCGTGGTTTCTATAGTTTTGTCCGTCTGAGGCATTGTTCTGCCTTTGAGCCAGGCAGGGCCGAACCACCATTGGTTGTTTAGTCGTAGTTTTATAGCGGTCGTCCCTCTTGTAGCTATGTGCGCTGGATTATCATATGTATTAACATGTTGCCAGATCTTTGGTTCGATCAGTTTGTTGACTTCCGAAACGCGATTTGCTACGAATGTCTTCCATCGATGGTGCCCTCCTTTAATCCATGCCAAAACAATTTCGGAGTCTGTCCAGGCGTATTTTTCTACATTGTCAATTCCAAGTGCTCGTTCGGTTTGTGTCATCAAATTTGCCAGAAGTAGTGCACCACAGAGTTCCAGTCTCGGGATTGTTGTGTGATGTTTCAAGGGGGCCACCTTAGATTTTGCTATTAATAGTGTTGTATGTATTACACCAGTGGGTGAAATTGTCCTTGCGTATATCACTGCTGCATATGCCTTATTAGATGCATCACAAAACCCGTGTAGCTGCAATGTCTGAGTTGTTGTGAAATTGAACCATCTATGAGTTTTTATTTTTTCTACGCCGTCAAGCCCTTTCTTGAATTCTGCCCATTTTTCCGCTACGTTTTTACTTCCCGGATCGTCCCATTGTTCGTTTTCTTTCCAGAGTGTTTGCATTAAAAGTTTACCGTTTATTATGATTGGAGCGAGAAAACCAAGTGGATCGACCGTTTTTATCAAACGATAATCCTGATTTTAAAGAAGCATATTATCATTTTGTTGGTTATGTAAATTAACAAAACCGTTTTTCTAAGCAAAAGATGATTATGCAGGAGACTGAAGGTGCTTAACTTAATTCAACTCGTCATAATTTAAGATTTGAGTTGAAAAATAAAATTATTTAAGTATGCAATGCGCAGATCAAACATACTTACAAAGTAGAACTTTTCATTGAAACGGGCCTGCAGGGTCCTCATGACAGCGTCCTCAGTGAGTGGTCCAGATAAATGAATAAGATCTTCCATTTCAAATGGCTGTTTATATCGGCCATTTCGTAGTGTAGAGTTTAAGGAGAAAACGTTAAACCCATTACAAGGATTAGCATCTTTTTGAATTGGACTAAATGACAAATTCAAATTACCAGGCGCAGACCGCATTGGTAATGTGTCACTGAATTGGTGTTGGTTTCCTAAAGAGTAAAATTGAGCAATTGTATTCAAAATATTTTTTATCATCTCTCCACGGGAAAAATATTCAAATTGTAAAATTTCTTACCAATTATTTTTTCATTTATGTGATGTGGCAACGGATGGGGAATAGATGTATTTCTTGAGGAAATAGTAGTGTTTGGTTGAAAGGACTGACTTATTAAATGTTGACTCTGTAATAAAAAAATAAAATAGAATTTTACTAATTTTAAAATTAAATACTTAATTAAAATTAGATACACACGTATAAAAAGATTGAATAAAATCGTGTAAAAGATTTTATTCAATCTTTTTATACGTGTGTATCTCCGAAACAACATTTTTCGAAAAATTTGGAAGTGATTGGGCCTCAAGGCGGAGGGGCTCCCATATAATTTTTTTCAAAATTTACCCGATTTTATTTAAACTTTTACACATGTGTATCTCCGGTGGCAAAACTTTTTATAAAAATTCGGGAGTGTTCGGACCGCCGAAGGGCTCCCATATAAATGTTTTCTAAATTATCCTGATTTAACTAAAACTTTTGACATATTTTAGTCTCCGATTAGAGAATTTTATTTTTTAAATTCTGGCTTGCTGGCGGGTAGAATCTTGTGATTAATACACACACTAGTTAAAACCCGATTTTATTCATGTGTATTTCCCATGGCAACACTATCTATTAAAATTCTAGGCCTCTAAGTCCCTATATTCTTCAAATCGTACACGCATGTGTACATGGGCAACACTTTTTGAAAAAATTTGGAAGTGATTGGGACCCGGGGTCGGGGGGTTCCCACACAATTTTTTTTAAAAAAGTTACCCCATTTTATACACAGGTATCCGATTGGAGAATTTTCAAGAAAAGTTTTAATTTTTATGGGCTGTTTTTTTAAGATCGATATGTTTATTCCTTTTCCAATTTCGTTATGAGCAATATGACACAATAAATACTAAAAATACTGAACTTGCTTTCGTTTATGTATTTTTCTTTAAAATCAAAATATTTCGTTTGGTTTATTTGCTACAAAAAAGTCGTTTATTGTATTAAATTACTAAAGAGTTCGTAGTGGATTTTGCAAATAAAAACACAAAAAAATTGTTTATTTACATATTACACCTTTTATTCCAAAAAGCGAGAGCACCAATTCACATTGGTGATGGACATTTCCACAAATAACATTTATATTCACAATAACACAAATATAACCGCTCTTTCTACTTGCATGTATTTGGTACAAATTAATTCTGTTCGTCTGTCCCAAGTCAGAGACTAAGTACCTGGGAATCAACTTTACTGAGAGGCTCAAGTTTAACTCTCACATCGACAAAACAATGAAAAAAGCGAACCACGCTTTTCATTTGGTGCACCCGCTACTTAAAAGACGAAACGGTCTGTCCAACAACACCAGGCTGCTTATCTACAAGCAGCTCATCAGGCCAGTGATAACCTATGGCTATCCCATATGTTTCACCGTCTCACCAACAACGATGAAGAAGATCTCCCTTTTTGAAAGGAAGGTACTAAGGATCTGTACAGGACTCTGGAGGGTGACAAACAGCTATAAGTTTGTGTCGACTACAAAACTATACGAAGCAGCAGGTCTGCTGCCAATAACTGACCACTTGTTCCGAATGGCGAGGAAATTCGTCGACGCATTGGAAACACATCCAAGTCCTGAGATGCAAGGACTGCGAATCGAGGAAATCGAGCCAAGTCACCGGTACATACACATAAGAGGATTCACTGATGCTAGATTCGATGACATCTTTAACAATCAAGACGTCTCCTTCTACGAGAAGGCGGGCAACCAATATTACAGAGGCTGAAGTTCGCCCTGTTTATACGCCGCTTAATATTTTTCATTCTTATTTTATTTTAAAATTATTGTTTAAAATTTAATTACATTCAAAATTAACATGTAGTAGATTAAGTAGTAAAAATATTGTTTAAAAATAAACAATACCAAAAAAAAAAGACAATGTAAATACGTCGGGCCCCTTTTGTTGAGCCGACACATATTAATATTATTTATAAGTTTAGTTTTAAATCAAAATTGTATATTACTTTAATGTTTAATAAAAATATCTTAATCTAATCTGTTCGTCTGTAAAAGATTCAGTACTCCTCCTGACGTTGTACCTTGATAATCGGTCGATGTGGACAACTTTCATTTTACATTTTGTTGAATCCGATGTACTACATCATTGATCCTCTTGATGATCTTATAAGGGCCTTCCCAACTTTAACTAAGTCGCTCCTCACTGCTGCATGAACATTGGTCATCCTTGATAATCGATCAGCTACCTTTGGAACTTGTTTAATTAATGGCGCTGCAACATTGTATTGATGCATTATTCGTCTAGTTGTTCGCGGCTGTCCTCTTCTAACAGCACATTTCTCATACGTTCGGTACCAGTTTTCAACATATCTGCGGCAATTGACCCAGAAGAAACGATTTCTTACTTTATCTAGTGTCTTGTTTATGCCTTAATGTTTTCCTGATGTTCCATTGTGTGTTACTTGAAAAATCTCGTTCACCCGATACGTTGGTACCTCGACTGTCGGCAGATTCCCATAGTCTTACAAGCAGTCGATCTTCAATTTTTAATAAGTTCTATTAAGCCCAGTAACTTTTTACTGTAGGACATTATGTTTCAATATCGTGCCACTGCGGTCTTTCTCCTTGCTCCGTCCACTGAAATATTAAAGCAGTTTAATCATCAAGTGTTTGTTCTTCTCTTAGCTGCACTTTTGTCCAATGATCCTTCATCTGGACCGTAATTCGTGGAACAACTAAACACTGCTCTTTTTTCCGTCTTCTGCTGTGCTTGTACTGGAATAGACAACACTTTCTGAATTGAATAGAATCATTTTGAAGTTTTGATATCGATCATCAGTTCTATTTGCTCATCCAACTTGTCGCTTAAGTGATGCATTAGTTCCCTCTGCTGGTTAAACATTTATTGCGTTAGAACTTTAAGCATCGTTTCCATGTTTGACAATACCTTCTTCTTCTGAAATAGCTCCATTAGCTCTGTCTCAACTAAAAACACATCATCAATTTGCTCAATTTTTGCTTCCACAATTTGCTACAGAAATAATTCTTCTTTATTTCCGAGCGCTTCTTTTAGCTCTTATCGATTTGCAAAATTTCACTTAGTTATTGACTGTCACGATTTACAAAATCAGCAACTAAATTGTTTATTGTCTTACGACACTTCTGACACCAATTGTTACGAAATTTAGGCTTACTAAAGAGTTCGTAATGGATTTGGGAAACAAAAAACACAACACAAGTTCACAAATTACACCTTTTATTCCAAAAAGCAAGAGTAAATGGGTCTCGCGGTTTTCGTCTCTTCGTTTCTTCCTACAGAAACAATCAAAAGAATCAGCGGAATCATTGACAATCAAATTAACGTCCATATTTATGGTCGTGAATACTGTTTTAGCCATCGAAATCGAGGTATAAATCCAAGGATACATTTTATAATCTACGTTTATAAATACGAAAAAGGGGATAAATCCACCGATTTATCTCTATTTTTTATTTTTTTATTCAAGGGGTCACACCCTTATAATACTCGGCTATATGCTTGGCACAGCGTGGGCGTTAAGGAAAAGGATGAGAAAAGAGGAGATGTCTATGAGCTTGTGTTTTCAATGCCTGTGGATCGTAGTGATGTGGGAAGACAGAGCTTGGCAGAACATGCCACATACTAGTTGTACGGATGAAGAACGAATCCCTGAATTTAACTGTACGTCCGAAGATTGGCTTGAGGGTAAACTGATGAGCATTTAGAGCTCCACGAGTATTGCAGTTGAATTCAAGGAGAGGTGGCATGCAGCTGGCTTTTTCTCTCGAGCACCGCTGGTAGAAGAAGCGATAAAACAGTGACAAGCAGGAAACGTTCATACGGTGTTCAAGCGAATCCATTGATTTCGCTATATTTGCGTCACCGATAAGTTTTATCGCGCGGTTTTGAATTCTATCTAGCTGATGCAAAGTAGTTTTAGGCGCATCAGACCAAATATGGCAATTGAAATTGCACCGGGCTAGAAAACCTTGGGGATCTATTGGGAAGTCTTTAGATGATCTTTTGAAGGTCTTTTGGGGTCTTTTGAGGATCTTTTGGGGGTCTTTAATGATTTTTTGAGGGTCTTTTATGATTCCTTTTGGGCCTTTTGTTATTAAGGTTATTTCGGAGGTCTTCTAATGATTATTTTTCGCATTGCGAGATTTTCAGTTTCTTCGATGCAACTGCCATTCATGGATAAGGGCAGGGGATTTAGGATTCGCTTAGACGACAGGAGACAGCATTGGGTTTTGGAAGCGCTAAATTCTACTCAATTGTTTTTTCCCCATTGTATTATGCTGTCTAGGTCAGAATTTAACGTGCTTAACATACGTAGTTGTTTGAGTTCCACATGAGAAGTGGAGGGACGTCCCTCAAACTTATATGACTAAAACGACTACAAATATGGCTCGAAAGGCCGTGATTAAATCCATTGCTGGCCAAAGAAAAAACGCATCCGAGCAACTGTGTCTTTACCAATATTATGTAAATTTATTAATTTGTTCTTTAAGATTTAAATAAAAAAAACTAATTTATTTGTGTACGCGAAATAAAATAATTTTATATTATCTTGAATTTTGAACTAGGAACCGGCTATTATATTTAAATTCAAAAACTTGAAATAGAGAATAAGACAATCATTCGGGGGGAGTATGCAGTTCCAAGAAACGTTTTTAATTATAATGCCGTCTGCCATGAGAGTAGTAAAAAGTTAGCTAATAAACCAAATGTAATTAAATTAAAAATATTATCATACAATGTAGCGGGTTTACGTAACAAATCGGTATACCCAGAGTTTTTTAGTTTTATTAATCAATTTGAGTTAGTTTTTCTATTTGAGACCTTTCTAGTAGACAAAAAAGAGAATGAAGATTATTTAGAGAATAAGTTTCCGAATTACAAGTACAAATGGATCCCTGCAACGCAAATACATAGATTGGGAAGAGGAAGTGGTGGCTGTTACTTTGGCTATAAAAGGGATATCAGAGGTATTATATGTGAAATTAATACAGTAGAGGGCTCAACCTACGCAAATGTTAGTTTTGAAAATAAAGAGTTTTGGATAATCCCAACATACGTCAACTGCAATTATTGGGAACGTGACTTTGATAAACTGCAAAGTATAGCACAGTACAGAGACAATACAAATCTAATGTTGATAGGTGATTTGAATGCTAGAACTGGTACTGAAGCTGGATCTGAAAACACTAGCGCCGGAATAGTTCGAGCATCAAAAGATGATTTGCGTAACACCAGAGGAATGAGAGTGCTAGAATTCTGCCAATCTTTTGGACTGCGGATTTTGAATGGAACGAGTAAGTCTGATAAAAGTGGGGAATTTACTTTTGTAAGTCAACGTCAGTGATCGATTATGGACTTATTGGTGGAGAATGGAATTCGCATGTAACAGATTTAAAAGTTGAACAGGTGCCATACTCAGATCATCTACCAATAGTCATAACTTTTCAAGTGAAAAACAACGAAAATGACGGGATCAGAAATATGAAGCTCCTTCCTAAATTGTTTTGGAAAGAGGTTAACGCTCTTCCCTACAAAAGACAACTGGATGAAATACTAAGCATGCAACAAGAGGCAGATTTGGAAAACATTATAGAGGCTATCAAGGTATCTTATCCAATCACCGGACAAAATAAGAACCGCAGAGACTGGTGCAGAGAGAAGTGGTTTGACGAGGAATGCGAGATGGCGAGGAAGCGATCATTCGCCTGGCTTAGAGTCTTCCGTAATTCAACCGAGGATAACTTCAAGAACTTCTACATCGATGCAAACAAGAATTACAAGGAGTTATGCAGAAGCAAAAGAAAAAACTTCTTCGAAGCAGAAGCCCTAAAGTTGGCCCAATGTAACACTGCGGCAGAGTTCTGGAGGCTGGCGAAGAAACTCAATGGCAAGAAGTATGACATCAGTAAAACCTTAACACCTAGCGTGCTATGTACTCATTTTAAGAAATTGCTTAATCCGGTAATGGTTAGAATTAAGTTTCATTATGCAGCTCTCTGTTTAACAAATCAGTTGCTGGATGAACAAATTTCACCGCGAGATATTAGTATAGCTCTGACTCAGCTAAAGGATGGCAAAGCTCCTGGATCTGACCGAATACCGGTCGAATTTTATAAATATGGGACCACTGTGCTTATAGACAAGATGGCTCTTGTGTTTAATAAAATAATGGAGAATGGCATTATACCGCAGAAATTTAAAGAAGCCCTGATCTACCCCATCCATAAGAAAGGGAATAAATCGGACCCAGACAACTATAGGGGTGTCTCGTTTCTTAATGCCTCCTACAAAATCTACACAGCTATTCTACAAAAACGGCTCACGACATGGATAAGTGAAAATAATTTGTTGAAAGAATTTCAAGCAGGATTTAGATCAGGATATTCGACTGTGGATCATATATTCGTCTTGAGAAGTATTGCGGAGTCCTTTCTCGCGAGACAGAAGAAGCTATATGTATTTTTTATAGACTTTAAAGCAGCCTTCGATACAGTAGACCGAAATGCATTGTTTTATAAACTATATGGTATGGGGTTGTCACTCAAATTTGGCAGGGCCCTACAAAACCTGTATGAAGATACAAAAGCAGCAGTGTGGGATGGGGAAGGATCTTCAGAGTGGTTTCAAACGGAGGCTGGATTAAGGCAAGGATGTTCTTTAAGTCCGGAATTGTTTGCACTCTTCATTGAAGACTTAATCGATTTTCTACCCGGAGGTACAGAGTTCGCAGGTACATGGATAAAGGCCCTGATGTTTGCAGACGACATAGTTATGTTTGCCTGCACTCCCGAGACTCTCCAGCGGATGATTAATCGGTTATATGAATACTGTCAATTATGGAGCTTAGTGGTTAACTTGGAGAAATCCAAGGTAATGATATTTAAGAGAGGAGGTGGCAGGAGCTGTGCTAACGAAAAATGGTTGTACAATGGAGAAAGAATTGAGGTAGTGACGGACTACAAATACCTAGGAGTTTACTTCACAAAAAACTTGAATATGAAAAAACATTTCGATGAAAAAATTGCAAAGGCAAAAATAGCAATAAATGCTACCTGGAGAAAGTGTTTTGCCAACAAACTTAATTCGCATAGCAGTAAATACAAAGTTTTTGAAGCATGCTCCGAAGGCATTATACTGTATGCAGCCCAAGTATGGGGAACCAAAAGGTATGACACCGTAGAAAAGCTCTTGAGATTCTACATAAAAAGAACATTCCGACTTCCACCGAATACACCTAACTACATGCTAATGATTGAGACAGGACTACCCCCAATATTCATAAAAACGCTAAAGATGCAAGTGGACTATATCCTGAAGGTTCTTAAAATGCCAAATGATCGACTGCCGAAGAAAATTGCACTTAAAACAATTTCCAACCGGTCAAGTTGGTTCGCGGAATGGATGGAGCTAGCGCAAAGTTGTGGCATGGAGCTTCAACTTAATATAGCAGAGCATCAAAATTGGAAACCAATACTCTATAACCTCATAAAAAAGTTGACCTTCAACTAAGGGAAGGCTTTCTAAGAGAAGCAGCGGCGTCGATTCACAGAACCACGTATAGTCAATTATGTCACAATCTGCAAGACAGTTACTTTAGGGACGAATACAGTGTGGATGAACTATCGATGGTTATAAAACTTCGTGGCGAACTACTCCATCTGAATTTTATTCCACATAGAGAAGATCTTTCAATTATTTGCACCCTATGTAATCTTGGAGAAAGGGAAGATGTTCTACATTTCCTTGGAAGGTGCCCGATGTTGAAGGAAACGAGAAGACACTTTTTCGGGACTGATTTTATACCGGACGTCGAAGTACTAGGATGCTTAAACAAGCCTAATGTGTCACGTATCGCTATTGCAAAGTTGCTCTGGCGTATCGAAATCAAATTATTACGCTCAACTTCTAAAGTAATCCCTCTTTCCTTCGTAAATTAAATTCTTTATATATTTTTTTTTAATTTCAATATTTATTTGTATTTTTATTTTACTAAATCAAAGTGGTAAAACTTGTAAATTATTATACAGAATTAATTGTCAATCGGCAGACGGCAATGCCATGCTTTTTTGATTTTGTAATATTTCAAACGAATGGTAATAAAAATCTAAATCTAAATCTATTTCAATTTATTAAAATTAATTTGTACTACTCAAAACAGTTAGGGTGATTGTACAGCATTAAGTAT
This sequence comes from Nephrocerus scutellatus, assembly GCA_947095585.1. Lineage (NCBI taxonomy): Eukaryota > Metazoa > Arthropoda > Insecta > Diptera > Pipunculidae > Nephrocerus > Nephrocerus scutellatus. The sequence goes on along the minus strand of OX352764.1, from coordinate 65,806,155 downwards.
AACTTTGTGTGTCCTAAAAACTCGGCTACGCTATGCACAGTTGAATTTTTGCCTTACAAAAATATTGTATTTTTCTTTGTATTTATATAGCGCAATAATCGAATGTTCTAATAACGCTATAATATTGCTATTATGTACTGTTGATGTGTATTTTTGTGTGCAGTTGTCTACTTCTCTCTCTATGAATAAATCGAACTCCTTCATAATTTTCTCTTTGTATCTGCATTTCTTTCGTTTTGTCTTCTTTCCTTGTCTTTTTTTAATGAAAATCAACCTTTGGGCTTGTATTTAATAGTTAGTAGGCGCTTTGAGCCCTGAACTGTTTCCCCGAGTTCACACAAAAATCCCATGGAAAGGAGTACTTTCAGTTTTTCCCGATTTTCAAAATTTTCGGGCAATTTTTCCAATTTTTCTTTACGTATAAACCTTTTTTAGACAAATGGTCCCCTCGGGGGTCTTTTGGGGATCGTTTGAGGGTCTTTTGGGGAGTATTATAGGTTTTTAAACAGTTTTTAAGCGTCTTTTTAATGTCCTTTGAGGAGTGTTTTTAGGGTCTTTTGGGGGTCTTTTGGAGATCCTTGGAGGATCTTTCGGGGGTTTTGAGGGTATTACGGGGGTCGTTTTTAAGCGTCTTTTGCGGGTCTTTTGAGGGTCTCATGGGGCTCCTTTGGGGATCTTTTGATGGTCTTTTGGGGATCTCTCGGGAAATCTTTTGATGATCTTTTGAAGGTCTTTTGGGGTCTTTTGAGGATCTTTTGGGGGTCTTTAATGATTATTGAGGGTATTTTATGATTCTTTTGAGGGCCTTTTGAAGAAGTTTCTTTTTGACCGCGCGTAAAAATTACACGCACTGTTTTTCATTTGTTTGCTGATGATTTTCCGACACTGCAACAGGCGACATACAATTGACCATGCGAGAAGAATGGATTTTTAAGGTCAATGCCGCAAACGCTCAATGACTGTCCTTGCGATTTGTTAATTGTAATTGCGAACGCAAACCAAACCCGAAACTGCAAGCGCTTAAAGTCTAATGGCATGTCGGTCGGAATCATTGAGATGCGTTGACAGGTTGCAAAAGAAAAATCGTGCAAATGGATCAGCTGTCAAATGACATGTGCGCACGTAACCCAAACAATTGGAATCTATTGGAATAGAAATGAAATAACGCCTTTTGTTGGAGAAATCACAAAACAACACAAAAATTAAAAAAAAATCAATTCGTTTTTCCAGATTTTTCACCGAGACCGAAAACATTATATTGAGTTATTTCCTCAAAAATCGTTTTCCAAATTTTTCTACTTTTTTCGGACAACTTTTTTTTCTTTCCGTATAAACCTTATTCAGACTATGGCGAACACTATAATATAAAAATTAGCCAAATTGGTCCAGCCATTCTCAAGTGATGCGGTTACCTACGAACAGTATTTCATTTTTAAATACATACATAGAAGATAGTTGACCCGACAGACGTTGTCCTGTCCAACGTAAATTTGTTTGTGATCTTTTTGTGAACTTGTGAGCTATTTGAAATGTTAAATCAAAGTAAAATTGAGAAAAAAAACGTCAACCAAATGATTTATTTTCTTCCATCAAATTTGAAATCACAATGAATCTCAAGATGTTTTATTTACATTTTGATTGCAATGTCATAGCAAACCAATTTAAACAAAGCATTTGTTTGTTTTGATTGTTTGCTTGAAGAGCACTATTTCGCGGTGTGAGGTGTGAGTTAGTACGGTATCAAAAATAATTTTGTGTTGCGATTTTGAGTCACATTATTGGTCACATTATTGTTTACATTTTTAAATTTTGGGAACTAAGTCATTTCTCAACCGATTTGTATGAAATTCGGTATGGTCTTTTGAGGGTCCTCTGGGAGGTCTTTTAAGGGTCCTTCGGAGGTCTTTTGAGCGTCTTTTGGAGGTCTTTTTTGGGTCTGTTGGGGGTCTGTTAGGGTTTTTTTGATGGTTTGTGACGGTTTTTAAACGTCTTTTGTAGGTCTTTCGAGGGTCTTTTGGGGTCTTCTGAGGTTTTTTTGATGGTATTTGACGGTTTTAAACGTCTTTTGAGGGTATTTTGGGGATCTTTTGTAGGTCATTCGAGGGTATTTGAGGGTTCTTTTGAGGGTTTTAAGGGGGTCTTTTGAGGTTTGTTTGAGGGTATTTTGTGGGTCTGTTTGGGGTCTTTTGGAGGATATTTTTTCCAGGATATTTTGAAAGTTTTTTGGGGGTCGAACAAAGCAAAAAAAAAAGAATCCATCGCTCGAATCGTGGGTTATGGTCGCGAGTTTTTACAAAAATCCCATGGAAAAGAGTACCTTCAGTTTTTTCCAAATTTTTAAATTTTTTGGAAATTTCGTTCTGCTTATAACCATAGTTTGAACAAAAAAATCGCTGATAATTTTGATAAGCATTTTGACTAAAGTCAAAATTTCTACTTGAATTCCTAAAGAATGTAAGTATATGTGATGATGTTTCTATCATATAGAACATCTACCGGCGAGTTTCTAATTTTTTCGGGTAAGCCTGAAGGAGAACACCATGCCAATGGAGTGGGATTTCTACTTTCTAAAGCCGCAAGAAGATCGTTACAGGACTGGCGACCAATGTCCGATAGAATTATTATTGCAAGATTTAAATCTGCTGTTCGACAGGTCGTGTTTGTTCAAGTTTACGCACAAAACGCAATATGTATCCCGAGTATATCAGTCTCTCTCTGAGATACAGCCCCAAACCCTAGAGTCTAAATGGAAGAAAACAGTTAATGTGTATACGGAAGCAGCCTCATCCGTTTTAGGTTATCCCGACAAAACTAGAAAAGAATGGATATCAGATAGCACATGGAACACCATTCGTGAACGCCAAACCATCAAAGCAGAGTTCAACGCGGCTTCGGGTGCCAAGCGAAGCTCATTAGAGCGGAAGTATAGGGATCTGGAACGGCAAGTTGGCCGTTCAGCTAGGAACGACAAACGAGCATGGCATGACATCTAAACACAAGCACAGCAAGCCGCTGATAGCAGACAATATAGCACAGTCTACCAAATCGCTTGTAAGCTCGCCAAGAAGAAACACCACATCAACTACCCTGTTAAGGCATTAGATGGCTCTTTGATCCTTATGGAGGTACAACAATTAACCCGCTGGACAGAACATTTTAGGAATGTTTTGAATTGTAATTCGCCAGGCACGTCTATCAACCATTACGAAACTAGCGCTCGATTGAAATCCACAAGGGAGCCGTCGAGTTGGCCGTCCTAGCAAGACATGGAAAAGGACAATAGAAGAGGAAGCAAGATACCAGGGGACGAGTGGCGTCTCTTGAAACCTCAGGCGTTAAATCGAGTTCGTTGGTGGGCGTTTGTAGAAGCCCTATGCTCCCCCGCGGAGTAAAGGAAAGAAAGAAAGATATGTGATGATGTTTCTATATCATCTACTACGTTTCCATGAATAAGTTAACCCGGGATGAACTTAGGTTTAAGTTCATGTAAACCCAAATAAACTATACAAAGCTAGAGCAGTCGATTTAGGTTTGTCTGACATTTCCTTTTTAAGAAACTACAACGTATTTGTAAAATTAACTCAACTCTGTTTAGAGAAACTGTAAGAGTAATACCCTTGACACACTGGCACACTTGAACTAGTTTAAGTCCTTTTACTCGTTATATTTTTGACAAATTCGTTAAGAAACTGGTTTATTGAAAACCAGTTTGCGGAACTAGTTTGTCGCAGTTAATGAGATCACTGGCTAAACTGCAGTATAACCCGCATTGGATTTTGGGTTCCAGACACCCCTTTCCTGAAAGCCCTCATTGTACACTCCCTGAAAACAGCATTTTTTCTTGGCGGTCACGCCCCCTTTTTGTAGGAGGGGCTGTAAATTTTTTTTTTCTTCAGAAAAATCCATTTTCCTAAGTGATTTGAAGGAGGTTTGGGGGTTAATTGGTACCATATGAAAGGTAATAAAAATACCTTCCATTTTAAAAAAAATTAGGCCAATCGAGCCACCTTCGGCAGTTGTAGAGTCAAAAAACTGTCTTTTATGTAAAAGGTGAAAAAGAGGCGTGCTTAAAAGTGAGTGGGCCTAAATATTGGTAAAAAATTAAAGGTAAAAGGTAGTTAATGATTGAAAGATTTTTAAAAATTGCTGAATCAGTTAAAAAGGCCTTAGATGATTTGAGTTCCCTAAACATTACTCGATGACATAATTTCCAAATTTTATCAAATATTTTATGCGCACAGAAGCCGGTTAAACTAGTTGTTGAAGCGCTAGGAAGACTCGATGCAAATTTGGTTACAGCTGATGCGATTTTAAAATTTGTATTTGATTCCTTGCGCGAGAATAATGAATAGAGAACTGTTGGAACTTTTGTCTATTCGCATTAAAGAACCAAGAAACTAAGATCTTGTGTCATTAGGAAAATACCTTCACTACACTACTAATACTGCTACAGTTGAATTGCCAACATTTCCAAAATCTGCAATAATTCGTTATGGTCAACTGACTACCAGTAGATTATTTCGTAAAGAGGTAGACTATGTTGAAATTGAAAACGCAGACCAAAGAGAATATTTATCCGGGGAAGATAGACAAACATTGAATTCGAATGTAACTGGAAGATTGACTATAAATTCAGCACTTAAAAATAGAAAAATGGAAAGCATTTCAACAGTAAATGAGACAAAAAATCTTCAAAAAGAATTCCAGATATATGAGATTACGGAAAACATTACTAAAAGTTTTCATAAGCTGTTACTTCAATTGAAAGCGAAAGGACATTCTCAGCTTCGTCAAACTTTTGTATCAAAAAAATATCGTCATTGAGTGATTACTCGCTTAATTGCCTCTTTAAAAAAAACTTATTTCTTGAATAAACAAGAAATTCAACCAAAGAATTAATTATGAACAATCTGATCGGAGCCCTCTGTATACCTGGCGACCTCCAGAGGTACCATTAGCGGATGCCTTACCTGGGTAATTCGGATCTCTGCCCAGGTAGACCACCCTTTCTCCGACACTCGTGGGAACAAAATGGACCAAAATAATAAAATTAATTTTTTCAAAAAACCCGAGATCGGCGCTCTCCAAAGGCCGAAAAACGAGACCGGTGCTCACCAAATACCGAAGACCTCAGGGGGGAGCTACTCAAACCTTAAAGGTGGGTCTCCCTCCAGAGTTATAGTGTTGTCAGATCCTAAGGATTCAACTCCAGGGACCAGCAAAGCATCAGGGGGGAGCTACTCGAACCTTAAAGGTGGGTCTCCCTCCAAAGTAATAGGGTTGTCTGATCCTAAGTCATCGACTGGGACCAGCAATGCCAAGTCTCTTCCTTTGGGCAAGCGACAGTATAGAGAACGTCGTTCAGCCCATAGGATACTGGAAAGGTGGGCTGAGACCCCAAGGGGCAGCTCACTAAGGAGCAGAGGGACTCTCTAGCATGGGCGAAAAAGACTGCTGACTACGTCGGTAACCCTGAAAGGGACTGCGTGCCGAAAAGGCAGAGGTCTCTGGATGAGGTGGATGTGGCGAGTAGTAAAAAAGCCAAAGTACATGAGTCGGGAGCTCTAAAGGCGCACAAACCTTAGTCGTATAGTGACGTCATAAGGGAACATGCGTTAGTGCTTGCTGTCATTGACAGAAATCATGATGAAGGGAACATCTCTTCGGATAGATGGAAGTCAGTGGCTAATGCTCTTAACCGGGTGTTTTTAAAAGTCCTTAGGGAAAACCCGGGACCTCCTCCGTCCTGTAGATATGCGGGATGGTTTCAAGGCAGGGTGAAACTAACTGCATGCTCAGACCAGAGATCTGCACTTCTCTATAAGAGGGCCATCTCTGAGGTTGGGGAGGTGTGGCCGGGCGCTAAGCTTGAAGCAGTCAGTAGGGTGGAGGAGGAGGAGAGCACGCGTTTGGTTTCCAACTGAACCAACAGAGCAAGAAATTATGCAGATAATTCATGCCAGTAACCCGAACCTTCCAACCAAAAACTGGAAGATTCTAAAGCAGGAAGAAGCTAAGGCGACTCCAGATTAACAACCATGTTAATAAACAGAGAGTCCCTAGCACCACTTTCAGATACCAAGGAGGTTATAGATTTCGGTTTCGGGTCATTAACCCTTAAAGTATTCAAAAAGGATGGCCACTGTGGATAAAGCCACAATTAACAACCAGTCCCTTCAAGGGGAGGTTGCCACTGCACTCGATGGTGACAGTCGTTCCAGCGAAGACCTAGTCAGCAGAATGGACGGCCTGCTCTCCATTGAGTCCGACGAGGAATGCTTGTTAGATTCGATGGGGGAACTGGCATACACTACAGTCATAGAGGCCTTGAGGAACGAGACGGATGCAACCGGCGTGTCCTCGGGGACAGAAAATTAAACCGCTATAGCGGTTATAGAAGGAGAAGGTAAGGTAATTTTCTTATGATTAAAATCCTGCAAATTAACTTACATCATACTAAGGCCGCTTCAGCGGCGCTTATCCTTAGACTGTCCGAATCGGCAGAAGACCTAATTCTTATCCAGGAGCCATGGATAAGCAATAATAATAGGATCTGTGGACTCAACTTAAAGGGGTACACAATCCTACATTCATGTAAGACTGGAAGGGTCAGATCATGTTTAATGGGAAAGACTAATTTAAATATTTTTCTACTCCCACAATTTAGTGACGGGGACATAACCGCGGCCAGCTTAGAGTTGGGCAACAACACGATCTGGCTGGTTTCTGCGTACCTCGATCGCGAGAAAAATACACCGCCGGATAACCTGGCTGAACTTATTCTGGAAGCAGATAAACAAAAAATCAATGTGATTCTCGGGTGCGATGCTAATGCACACCACACACTCTGGGGTAGCACTGACATTAATGATAGGGGTGAGTCTTTTTTTGAATACCTTTTAAATACTAACCTCCTAGTCTGTAACATTGGGCATGAGCCCACCTTTATTACTAAAAATAGACGGGAAGTGCTAGACGTAACTCTCGTTTCTGATAAGATTTTCCATATGGTAAAGGAATGGAGGGTAGCGAAAGAGCACTCCTTCTCTGACCACATGTATATCACTTTTAATCTCGGCATTCATCCTGTCAGTCAGAACGCCTTCAGAAATAAAAGGAAGACGAACTGGAACTTGTACGGGATGGTGCTAGAGAAGTTTTTACTACAAAATAACCCTAAGCCCCCAGTGACAGTTGAAGAACTTGACTGCATGGTGAACACTATCACTAACGCATGTAATAGTTCTATGGGAACAGTGTGTCCTACGGTTTACCCAAGAGGTAAACGTAGACCAGTATGGTGGTCCTCCGAAATAAGGGAGCACCAGAAAACTAGTAGAAGGGCCTTTAACAAGGCAAAGAGTACTAATAGTACCGAAGATTGGGACTTCTATAAGGAATGCCTTAAACTCTACAAGAGGGAACTAAGGAAGGCAAAGAGGAAGTCCTGGAGACTCTTCTGTGAAAAAATGGAAGGAGTCTCAGAGACCACTAGCCTTAGATAATAAAACCGGATGGTTCATGGACGACTTCGAGCAAGGAAACTCTGGAGCTTCTCTTACAAACCCACTTTCCAGGCTCGACCGACTTGAGGAACGAGGCAGAACTCATTACTCAGCAAGGAACTCACACGCTATGCATAAATAATATCATTAGCACTAAGCGGATTAAGTGGGCTATTAGCGGCTTCATGCCTTAGAAAGCAGCTGGTCCAGACCAAATCATACCAGCGGAATTACAGAAAAACCCAGATATCATCCTACCATGGTTAGAGGTGATTTTCAAAGGGTGTCTGCGCTTAATGCACATTCCTAAGAACTGGATGGAAGTCAAAGTGGTCTTCATTTCAAAAGCAGGAAAAAGCTCACATGGGTACCCAAAGGACCTAAGGCCTATAACCTTATCCTCCTTTCTGCTGAAAACTTTGGAGAGGTTATTGGATGTTTATATAAGAAACCAGGTGGGTTATGACAGATGGGCTCAGTCTCAACACGCTTACTGCAAAGGTAAGTCGGTAGAGACATTAACAAACGCGAGATGGTTGCATACCAACACATGTAATATTGCAAAGCAAGTCTGGCCTAAGCTGGACCTAAATCGCTCTAAAGCATTGATATCCCTACGAAGAGGGGATATAAGAATGACTATAGGTATCTTAACGGGGCACTGTCTTCTTGGAGTGCATGCGAGAAAGATGGGCCTTGAGTTCAATGACTTCTGCAGAAGCTGTTATGACGCCGAGGAGGAGGAAACAGTAGCCCATTTCCTGTGTACATGCCCGGCTCTTACAAGCAGAAGACTAAAATATCTGGGATATGGTACACTAAACAGCTTATCGGATGTCGAATACTGCAAAGTGGGAGACATCCTAAAATTTACAAGGAGCACGAAATGGGCTCTATGATAAAAGGGAAAGGCTCTGATCCTGTGGTATCACAATGGACCGTACTTTGGTCTAAGTGTGCAATAGCAGCCACCGAACCTAACCTAACCTAACCTAATCTGAAACAATTTTGTGATAATTTTTTAATATATTATATGTTATTATTTGTGTACTTATGTATATATTTTACATGTTTAAATAAATTAAAGATTAAACCACCTTAAAGTAATATTTTGAATTTTCCCGGGATTCCCGGGAATAAAAAATAGCCGGGAAATGATACCCTCTACCTAACGAGCTAGGAAAGTAGGCGTTATTTTGGGAGTTAAAAGTTTGAAGCACAAGGCGGCAGCCGAGTGCGGCAATCAAACGTGTGGGGGGTCTTTCGATGGTATTTTGGGGGTATTTTTTTGTATCTTTAGGAGGTCTTTTGATGGTCTTTTGTGGTCTTTTGGGTTTTTTGGAGGTCTTGTAAGGGTCATTTTGAGGCGTTTTTGAGTTTTTTAAGGGGCCTTTTGGGAGTGTTGATGCTTGCGCCTTTTAACGTATTGGCACAGAGCACTACAAGAATATTTTATGAAAAAAAAACTATTGGAAACAGTTTTTTTTGTATATCTATTTTATTCAAAATCATAAAAATTTAAAAGAAAAGAATAAAATTTCAAATCATCATGAAAGGCCTGAATTGGAGGAAGTTACGAGGAACCGCAGAGAATTATCAAGAGCTCAATTTGAGTCAAGATTTTTCGCTCATCCTTGATGTAATGTTTGGCGTTGGAGCTTATCGGCTCGATAGTTGTGCGTGCCTTTTTCGTTTGTTAGGCCTGGTACTCCAAACGAATCCGGTACAATCAACTGTCGAGTTGTGGGCATTCAAGAAAGAAGTCAGCTTGTTCCTGAAAGACCGAATTTTTCAATAGAGGCTCCAAGAATTTCGAAGGCTCACGTATGTCATTTTTTTTTTGTTGAAGAGAGCGATATGAAATACATATAGTACAATGCTCTCATATTTATTTGTGTATAGTGTACTCGTACTCTATGATGCAATGTACTTGTTTAAGTAGTTTTTCAGTCTTATACAATAACTGAACTAGTGAAGTTGTCTTCTTTCAATTTTTACTTATTAATAAATCCTAATAAACTATAATACATATTAATAAACTACAGGTTATGGGCCCAGACATGCCTAACACTCTGGAATTAGTATTTGCAAAGATAAAACCTTTTGATGGAAGAAACTTCGACTCCTGGAAATACCGCGTGGAAAACTTTCTCGACACACAAAACGCATTATAGGTGTTGTCGCAGGAGAAACCAGAACCTACTGCGGAAGGTTTTGTGTTATGGAGTCAGCAAAATGCCACAGCAAAAAATTTGATTATTTCGTTAGTGGACGATAATCATCTAGAGTTCATAAGGGGTAATACTACGGCGAAAGAAATGTGGCGTGCATTAAATACCGTATTTTCTGGCACAAATATGGCAAAGCAGAACATGTTGCGAACTCGTTTGGATCGGTTAAGGTAGGAGCCGTCAAGTGATATGAAAGTGCATTTTGCAAAATTTGATGAATGTGTTAGAGAGTTATCTGCTGCAGGTGCAAAAATTGATTCTAACGAAGTAATTTATTACTTATTCACTACGTTTCCAGAAGAATTTCAACCGTTAATAACGGCGCTTGAAAATTTGGCTGATGAAACATTAACGCTTGATTATGCAAAATCCCGCTTGTTAAATGAAGAAATGAGACAGCAAACTAAGTGCAGAAGAAGAGGGCACAAAAGTTTCAATTGTCCTCAACGAGAACAAAAGAATAAAACAATGTACACAACTAACTACAAGAGAAAGGGTAAAAACTATAAAAACCCAAGGGAGAGCTCAGCCGTTGCATTTACGCTTGATGAAAACGGTAGATCAAACGTTTGGCTGCTAGATTCTGGCAGTACACGACATGCAACAAAGATATTAAGTTGTTGAGTATGGTTCATACATTGGAGACGCCGTTGGTGATAAGCACTGCAGCGCGAGGAAACGCAGTAAAAGCAACGCACATAGGTTTGTTTCAAGCAAAAACGTTAGTTGGTGGCAAATTAATAAAAATTGATGTGCACGAAGTTCTCTTCGCCAAAGATCTCAGATCAAATTTGTTATCAATAAAAGCACTTCAAGAAAAAGGATTGCAAGTGTATTTTACAAGTGGAAAGATTGCCGTAATTAAAAGAAAACATAGCGTTATTGCAATTGCGAAATTATATAATGCGTTATATGAAATTAAATTACACCCATTAAGAGAGATAGCAAATGTGTGTAAAGTAAGTGACGTGTGGCATCAACGACTCGGTCATGTTAATGATTTTTATTTAAATAAGATGTTAAGAGACAATATGGTAGTTGGCTTAAATGTGAGAGAAGAAAACATTAAATGCAAACCGTGTGTGCAAGCAAAGCAAACCGAATTACCATACAACAAACATAGACCAAAAACTTCAAGAGTACTTGAAAGAGTTCACACTGACGTGTGGGGTCCATTTTACGCCAGCTACATATGACAGAAACAAATATTTCGTCAGCTTTATTGATGATTACACTCATTTCTCTTCTGTTTTTTTAATGAAACATAAGTCAGATGTCTTTGATTGTTTTAAACAGTTTCAAAGTCACGTAGAAGCAAAGTTTGGACATAATATTGCTTATTTACGCTGTGATAAAGGCACTGAATATTTATCAAAAGAACAAAAGAAATATTACATCGAGAAAGGAATCCAACTTGAAACCACAGTTGGTTATTGTCCAAAACAAAACGGTGTGGCAGAACGTTTCAATCGCACGGTAGTGGAAAAAGCGCGTACATTGTTGATTGACTCCGGTTTGAACAAAGAAATGTGGGGCGAAGCAGTTTTGGCAGCCACGTATTTGTTAAACCGATGTCCTACCAGGTGTGTTGCTTCCAAAACGCCTGCCGAAATATGGCACGGATTTAAGCCTGACGTTGGAAAACTGAGGATCTTTGGATGCCAGGTATTTGTGCTCCTACCTAAAGAAAAAAGAGGAAAATTCGATGCAAAAAGTTATGAAATGATAATGGTCGGATACGGAATAAACGGGTATAGGTTTTGGGATCCGAAAAGGAGAAAAATTGTTGTTGCACGAAATGCTAGATTCAACGAATCCAGATTTCCTGCAAAAGGTGGCGAATGTGCAGATCCTGATGAAGAAGACTTGGGCGTTTGGTGTATCGAGAAAAAACAAATGCCAAATGCAGAAGGGGATTTTTCATCAAACACTAATGAGAGTGATTATAAATCGCTTGAAGATGGTAAAGAAACAAGTTGCAGCAGTGGTGAGAGCGAAGTTTCTACGGATAATGGACCGGTGGCGCTCCGGCAACACTCAAATTTGGTAAATCAAAAGCAAAGTTGCCGTGAGCGCATGATTACAGGCAAGTTACAATACGGTCATAATTTTGAGCAGCTAAGTCTGTCTGAATTTAATTTTACAGAAAACCCTAATAGCTTTGAGGAAATAAAATCTAGACCTGATAGAGCACGTTGGCAAGTGGCTGTTGCAGATGAGTTGACTTCTTTAGAGAAAAACGGTGCTTTCGAGTTAGTAAGGAAAACTCCGGATATGAAGATAATCAGCTGTAGATGGGTATTTAAAATAAAGACCGACAAGTATGGTAAGCCTTGCTCATACAGAGCACGGCTTGTTGCTAGAGGATGTCAGCAAAGGTATGGCATAGATTATGAACAGACATACGCTCCGGTAGCGAAGCTTGCAGCGATTCGCACTGTTCTCTCTGTAGCAATCCATAAAGGGTATATCATAAGCCAAATGGATGTAAGAACCGCTTTCCTGAACGGAACATTGTCAGAAGCCGTATTTATGGAAATACCTGAAGGAATGAAAGCGAAAGAAGATTTTGTATGCAAATTAAAAAAATCATTGTATGGGTTGAAGCAGTCTCCTCTATGCTGGTACAGAAAATTTCATGACGTAACTGTAAAAATTGGATTTACAAGATCTCATCATGATTATTGCATTTATGTGCGGCAGTACAAAGGTCACGTAACTTATTTAGTACTATATGTCGATGACTTGCTTCTAGTCAGTTCAGATGAGCGACATCACGAAGAAATAAGGGCACTACTATGCAAAGAATTTGAAATGAAAGATTCTCTGGAATTTGACCAATTTCTTGGTATTGGAATATCTTATAACAGACAAGAATCATGCCTAAAAATGTCACAAAAGAAAGCCATAAATGATCTCATGATTTATTTAAAAATGCAAGATTGTAATGCTGTTTCAAATCCGAAGGATCCGTCGAACAAACTAAAAAGAAATGACGCGAATAAAAGGTTGAATGTACCATACAGAGAGCTTATTGGAAAAGTGATGTATATAATGCTATGCAGCAGACCAGATATTTGTTATGCAATATCTCAGCTTAGTCGTCATCAAGAAAATCCTGGAGAAGTACACTGGAACGCTGCAAAGAGATTGGTACGTTACTTGAAAGGCACCGTCGATCATGAACTAGTTTTTGATAAAAAGGAAGGCACGAAGCCGTTAGTGGGATTTGCCGACGCTGATTACGCTTCTGATGAAACCAACAGAAAATCTACAAGTGGTTACTTGTTTAAAGTTTTTGGAAACATTGTCAGTTGGACGTCAAAGAAACAACAAGTTGTCGCATGCTCGACAACCGAATCGGAATATGTATCGTTGTCATTAGCTGTTCAAGAAGGTGTGTGGCTTCGAGGATTATTGAGCGATCTATTTGTCACAGTAGACAACATAATTATGTTCGAAGACAACCAAAGCTGCATCAAGATGGCTAATAACTTCGAAAATAAACGAATTAAGCATATTGATGTTAAACATCATTTTATAGGCCAAAAGTTGGAAGACGGGGAAGTCGTTCTGAAATTTGTGGGCAGTTCGAAACAGGAGGCCGACATCTTAACGAAGGCACTTCCAAAGCATCAGTTTCAACAAATTGTTAAGTTGCTCGGAATAGCACATCGAGAAGGGGTGTTGAAGAGAGCGATATGAAATACATAGAGTACAATGCTCTCATATTTATTTGTGTATAGTGTACTCGTACTCTAAGATGCAATGTACTTGTTTAAGTAGTTTTTTAGTCTTCTACAGTAACTGAACTAGTGAAGTTGTCTTCTTTCAATTTTTACTTATTACTAAATCCTAATAAACTATAATACATATTAATAAACTACATTTTTGTAATATTTTCTTGGTCAAGGTTTTTTGTAGTTTTCCTTGACCATGATCCATTCAATAAAGCATCTACTCGCGTCGTTTTAGTTTCGTGAACGTTTTTTCCGTATTGCTTTTTACAATGAATCAGGGAGAATTCCGAGAAAATAAAATTGAAACCGGCTACAAACGTGAGCAATGTGATATATTGTAAATCCAATTTTTCCGATTTAATTCTTAATTTTAATAAAGGGCTTAGCCCACTCTATTGCCGTGGCGCAAGTCATTCAGGGAGTATTCCCTTGGCAATAAGTTTATGTATAAAAAATCAAAAGCTTGACGAGATTATTCTCTTTTTACACCACCAGCTACTTGCATTCTTGATACAGAATATTATAAAATACTACCATTTTGGGTGGTGAATTTAATTTTTGCATGTAATGATTCGATAGCATTAATTAACTTTCTGTGTGAAAAATTCAATATAAATTGTCTATATTTTTCTCATTTTAATACTTTAAGTAATATCATTAAATCCAGTACATACTTTAAGTATTTTAAAATAGTTTTCTCTTTTTATCTCTCTCTGCCTTTCTCTCTGCCATCTAACCCCTCCTACATACTTACAAATCGTTAACATTAAAAGTCTATATTTCCAAAGAAGTTTTACTTTTGACACGTGTTATACACACGCAATTTTTTTCTATTGGAACTTTTTTCAAAATTCAGTTTCCCAAACTTTTTTTTAAACAGTCCATTCAAAAAAATTTTTTCTTGAATATGAAGTTAATCTTTGTTTTGTTTTGCAAAATAAATAACGACCTTCAAAAAATTGTAAGGTGCAAAAATATATAGACAATTACCATCTTTTCTGCGTTCTCTGCGGTAAAGCAGGAAATCCAGCTTCTTGGCGAGGTTTGCAAAAACTTTAATAACGACTGCAAGCCAAGAAGGGCGTGACTTAACAAAATGCCACCTAAAAAAACTAGTTGTATAGGAAATCTGGTAAAAAATTGAGTTTTATTTGCTTATATAGCACGAAATAGTATTTGCATACATACGATTTCGAGTTTTCCAAATGAAAGTTTGGAGATGAAAGTAAACACTCTTGCCAAAGATGTAACAGATCAAAAGAACAATCAGAATAGCTGCTTCAAATGTCAACTCCATAATCTCGATCTCCATACGCCACGACTTGCTGCGCTTTGTTGAAGACCACAGACCAGACATACTCCTTCTTAACGAGACGAAGCTTAACGCAAGACATAAAAGAGCAGGGTAGGCTGCTTGTTGTCTGTGGGACATAAACACGGACGGATATATTTAAATTTTTTTCTATACTAAATACAAGTCCTACGACTTGCACCGTAGCTCATCACATACATCATCATCACATCACATTATATATAAATTATTTATAAGCGAATTTTAATGTTCATAACCACCAACTGTGAAGTTGTTGCATATTGCATATTACTGCCCAAACACAGTAATGCAGCTTTTGGTTTCAACTCCTAACAAATTTGAGTAGTTTTAAATTAAATTGAAGAGAAAAGAAGTGAGCAGCACTAACCAAAGCATCGAAATGGTATGCTAAGAATTTCGCTTTGAAACATACAGGCCAATTATTTCTCATTGATTTTTAAGATTAAGATTTTTTTATTAAACTTTAAAGTAATATACAATTTTGATTTAAAACTAAACTAATAACTAATATTAATATGTGTCGGCTCAACAATAGGGGCCCTACGTATTTACATTGTCTTTTTTTTGGTATTGTTTATTTTTAAACAATATTTTTTACTACTTAATCTACTACATGTTTATTTTTAAGGGAATTAAATTTTAAACTATAATTTTAAAATAAAATAAGAATGAAAAATATTAAGCGGCGTATAAACAGGGCGAACTTCAGCCTCTGTAATATTTCTCATTGAATTTCTTTTGCATTGTTCTCTTATTTCTGTAATTGACCGAATAGTTATTTTGAACCGATGCTTAATGCCATGTATGATGTGTGATGGTTGACTCAATGGTGTATGGGAGATTCGTTGTTCAGTAGCAGACATCCAACTTACGATCGAACATCAAACCAGCAATCGATCTACACTATTTATACTGTATTATTAAGGATAAGGATATATAAAGAAAAGGAAATAGCAGCAACAGCAACGTCGCTTGCAACTTGTGAATGGCTTGCTTCTTTTATGTAACATTTGTATTTTTTTTTTTTTTCACAAGGCAATGCAATGTTATGTTAATAGAACAAACAGAGCAAAGCACTGATATAAAATGAACAGAGACTATACTATCACTACGGCTGCGGTAAAGAATTAAGTAGCTTCGCAGCTTGTGCTGCACAAAAAATTGGCAGGCAGTCGGTATGCACGAAATTGCGGCTACATTTTGAACCGACTTACAGTCTGCTTGTAGGGCGACAATTTGACATTTACATTTTGTTATTTGCATACAATTTAAAGTGGCTGCGTAAACTGCGCAGTCGATTTTTCTTTACTTCATTACCTGAAAAGTGAATTTTTAACCAACATGCAGCATAAACTGCGCAGCGGCTGAATTCTCGGCCTACTACTGCATATGTTTGTTCGTTCTGCTCAAGCTATGAACTTGATTGTATGTTATTGAAATCAAATACATCATTATCAATCACATCAAATACAACAGAATAAATAATTTATAAGCGGATTTAAATGTTCATAACAATTTATTGTGAGGTGGGTACATATTAAATATATCATATCACTGCACAAACATAGTAATGCAGTTGCGTCGATAGTAGTAGGAGAAGTAAGAGCTGTTAAAAAAATATATGCGTGTAATCTTTACGCGAAATTCTTTGACGTTGTGGCCAATATTATGATTAAATTAAAAGGCACGAGTCGCTTGAGAAATTGCTTAGTTCTCGAAATTCCAGACCATAATGATCATATTCCAGAATTTCCATAAAAAGAAGTCTTATAGTCGCATCCTAGTCCTGCATTCCGAATTTCATGCGAATCACTTGGGAAAATGCTTTGTTTCCGAAATTACAGCCCATAATGATCATATTCCAGAATCTCCATAGGAAGAAATCTTATAGTCAAATCTTACTCCTACATTCCCAACTTCATGCGAATCGCTTGAAAATTGCTTTGTTCCAGAAATTCCAGACAATAATGATCATATTCCAGAAGTTCCATAGGAAGAAATCTTATAGTCGCATCTTAGGCCTATATTCCGTATTTCATGCGAATCGCTTGAGAAATTGCTTTGTTCCAGAAATTCCAGACAATAATGATTATATTCCAGAATTTCCATAGGAAGAAATCTTATAGTCACATCTTAGTCCCGCATTCCGAATTTAAGCCAATCGCTTGAAAATCGCTTGAGAAATTGCTTTGTTCCAGAAATTCCAGACAATAATGATCATATTCCAGAAGTTCCATAGGAAGAAGTCTTATAGTCACATCTTAGTCCTACATTCCGAATTTCATGCGAATCGCTTGAAAAATTGCAGATAATAATAAACATATTCCAGAATTTCCATAGAAAGAAATCTTATAGTCACATCTTAGTCCTACATTCCTAATTTCATGCGAATCGCTTGAGAAATTGCTTTGTTCCAGAAATTCCAGACAATAATGATCATATTCCAGAAGTTCCATAGGAAGAAATCTTATAGTCACATCTTAGTCCTACATTCCGAATTTCATGCGAATCGCTTGAAAAATTGTTTTGTTCCATAAATTCCAGATAATAATGATCATATTCCAGAAGTTCCATAGGAAGAAATCTTATAGTCACATCTTAGTCCTACATTCCTAATTTCATGCGAATCTCTTAAGAAATTGCTTTGTTCCAGAAATTCCAGACCATAGTGATAATATTCCAGAATTTCCATAGGAAGATATCTTATAGTCACATCTTACCACTACATACCAAATTTCATGCAAATCGCTTGTTGATCACAAAAGTGGGGACATTTAACATTTTACTTTTTGAACATGCACTCCCTTATACCTTGTTGTGAGACGTTGTCACGTCAAAATAGAATTTAAAATCTACAAATTTATACGGACGCAAAAAAAACGCGATTCGTGGTGTTTCAAAAAATTTATAAGAGCTATGTTGCAAACTTTAATTGTCCAGAGACGACTAGTATCTCGCTGCTACTTTGGAATAATACTTGTCTTCATATAATATCTACATATGTGGCGCCAGCAGATAATCAATTTTTCACAAGGCCATATACAAAAGTGACTGTTTCCTACACTCTAACCTAGCCTCGAAAGTAGCTATTACCCACACTAGTGTGTTAACATAGAAACTACTTTTGTTATTTACTGCAGTTTCAGCGAACACACATTCCCACAGTAGTTCTGCATGAGCAGTTCAGCAGAAAAATTCATTTGGTAATGTGAAAATGTGAAATTTCGTTACTCGCTGAAAAGTGGCTATCGTAAGCTCGTAAGATATCCGCACTCGGCTGCCTCCTCGTGCTTCAAGCTTCTAACTCGCAAGATAACTTCCACTTTCCTAGCTTGTTATGTATAACGTCGAGCTCAAGAAATTATTCGAGACATTGGTATTAGATCCTATTTCATCCTAGCTTTCTTAAGCACTTTATTGATGACCACTAGGTTATATATTGAAATAAATTGAAATTATACAGCCCGGTTACAGTAAGTTATCACTCCGAAAACTTATATTTTTGTATTGCAAATGTGCGACCTGCAAATAGAAACGGTCCATGATAATAAGATGCCGCTTTTACCGTATGATAGCGACAACAACGCTGTATTAATAATAGCTTCGTTTGCTGACAACTCCATATTTGCTCTTGCAACTCAAACAGAAACTCCTAAATGAAATTTTAGGAACACTAATTGGAAAAGGTTCGGAAAACGAGTTACAAGAGAATGCTTAAATAACATTTCGGCCGATATCGTCATTTTTAATAACTTGCTACTTCCCGAGTTATTGGAAAACATGGAAGGTTCTTCCAATACTAAAAAAAAAAGGAGAGATTCGTCTCGTGCCTAATATCGGGAAAGTGATTATTAGCAAGCCAATTTTGAACGTGTGAGATGAAAAAAGAGATCATAACGCGGAAACAATTTGGGTTCAAACAAAACCATTCGACAGTACACGCTGTGACTAAACTGATTTCAGATGTCGACTGGCATATCGATATACAGCTGCCAGTCTAGTGGAACTTGAAAAAGCCTTTGATACGGTTTGCAACGACTCGCTGAATTATAAAATTATAAGACATGAGTTTCCACATCATATGGTGAAAATGAATATGTCAATGATATACGAAAGAAACAGGATAGTTATGGTTTTCAATATCGCTAATGGTCTTCCACAGGACGCAGTAACGAAGCCAATTCTATTTAATATATTTATTTCAGAAGTGTTGAAGGATATGGATGCGTCCATCGCTTATGCTGACGACATTATGCTATACGTACACGGCTCAAAATTCGAAGAAATTCAAAGAAATTTCCAAAGCAAATTCAAACAATTTCGGGCATATTGCGAGACGTACAAGTTTAAGATTAGCTATTCAAAATGCGAATTTATACTGTTTGGAACCCCTCAAAGTCGCGGAAATTTCGATAATCAACGAAATAAGAAAAACTTGTAGATAACTGGAGCAAAAAGCTTTCAAATTCCAACAAAGACGGTCATGCGGTATTTGGGCGCTTATTTGGATACATTCTTGTATTACAATGAACACGTAAATGCCGCTGTGAAAAAGGGAAGAGCCGTTTTTATGACAGTAAAAAAGCTATTTTATTCACGCCATCTGAGATGAAAGTCCTTTCTTATCAGGCCAAGACCATTTCTAACATATGCATGTCCAATATGGTGGAACATCAATCTCTCTTATATGGAAAACCGCAGCGTCCTTGAGAGTGAATGCTTAAGAGCTAGGATGAGCATGTATGGGAGCGAACGTTCCGATTGTAGGCATTATGTATCGAATAAGAAAATCCTGCATGATTCAGGGCTGTCAAGAATAGATAATGTCATTTTAGATCTAAGAAAGAACCATTTCGTTCGGTCATCCTCTGTGGCAAATGATTTATTATAGGGAGCATTTTGACCAAATCCTCATTACTTCGAAATAGCACTAGAGAATGCAATTGTACCACCTGAGGAATTCTTACATCTGGATGCACTGGGCTATCTGCCGGACTCCTGCAACGTGCCAGTTATCTACCATATTTTCACAAAAAAAAACCCATAAAAATTAAAAATTTTCGTGTAAATTCTCTAATCGGAAATACACATGCATATAAAATTTGAAGAAAATCGGGTACTTTTTTCATAAAATTTGTATTTGACCCAGCGGCCCGATCACTTCAACATTTTTACTGAAAGTGTTGTCCATCGAAAATACACATGCGTAAAAAATTTGAAGAAAATGGGGAAAATTTTTTAAAAAATTTGTATGGGAGGCGCCAGTTGCCCAAAATTTTAATAGAAAGTATTGTCATGGGAAGTACACATGTGTGCAAAGTCTGAATAAAATCGGGCTTTAGGAAGTGTGTTAAAAATTGATCACAAGATTCTCCCCACCAGCCAGACAGCCACGGGCACGCGAAGTTAATATGGAGAATTTCAAAATATAATGTGTAATGTGCAACAAACAAGTTAAAAAAAATCGCTACATAAAAAATAAAATAATAATGAATGCAATGAGTACCGCCATCAGGCCATTAATAAAATACTCATATAGATTGTAAGTTTCCTTATTTTACTATACGAACACTACATTTAAAGGATAAGGATTAAATATATGATTAACAACAATTATTTTAAGATCGAGGACCGATAATATATGTTTGTAAAATAGTTTTTTAATACATTTTTTACTTACTTTGTTGTTTGTTAATATTGGTTTTGGATGATGTGATAGTGGTGGTGTATTGATATTATTCACTGGAATTATGGTCGTTTGTACTGAAGATGTTCCATTCAGAATGCCCGTGTGTTGGCTGGAGGGCTGATGGGATATCAGGCAATTGTTGTTATTGCTGTTGTTGTTATTTGCAGTTGTTGTTAAAACAACATTAGAATTATTAGAAGTAACATCTTGTGTGCCGCCATTTGTTGTTGTAGTTTGTGTTTGTCCAACATGCAACCGATTCCTTAATGTAACTAGTTCTGTGCTCAGACTTTTTAAACGTTGTTGCAAATGAACCGCCTCATTTGATGATGATGCGTCTTAAATAATTGTCAAATAAAGCCAATGTTAATTTAAATAAGAACAATTACCTACATTATAAAAATTATTTGAAGTATACGAGTATTGAAAAACAAAAACTTTTTCTATCGTTTTGATTTTGAATTTTTTTTATAAATTTAATAATAATGTATTTTAATTAGAAAAATAAAACAACCCATAAAAATTCAAATGTTTTGTGTAAATTCTCTAATAAGGGATACACAATGTGCAGAATTTGAATAAAATCGGGTAATTTTTTAAAAAAAAATTGTTTGGGAGGGGCTCCCTATCACTCCAAAATTTTTACAAAATGTGTTTCCATAGGAGATACACATGTGTATAAAATTTGAAGAAAATCGGGTTTAAATTTAAAAAAATTATATGGGAACCCCCCGGGCCTCAGGGCCCGTTCACTCCAAAATGTTTAAAAAATGTTTTGTACCTCAGGCTCCGACCACTGCAAAAATTTTACAAAAAATGTTGTACATCGGAGTTACACATCATAGTATGACATGATCTGATGCCGCTATATGAGAAAAAATTGTATGGGAGCCCACCGACCCCGCGGCCCGATCACTCTTAAATTTTAATAGAAAGTATTGTCACATATACATGTGTGCAAAATTTTAATAAAATCGGGCTTTAGGAAGTGGGTTAAAAATTGATCACAAGATCTGACCAGCCAGTCCGCCAGCCATGAGCACGCGAAGTTAATATAGAGAATTTAAAAAAAAACGACCCATAAAAATAAAAATTTTTCATGTATTTTTTTTGTATGTGTGCAAAGCTTGAACCGGGTTAATTTTGAAAAAATTAATATAAGAGACCCTTCACTTCAAAATTTTTTCAAAAACTGTTGTCAACGGAGATAGTCATGTGTGAAAAAATTTGTATGGGAGCCCCCGACCTTGGGGCCCGATCACTTCCGACTTTCAAGTCCAAGTAAGTGTTTTCATCGAAGATACACATGTGTTTAAAATTTGAAGAAAATCGGGTTAGTTTTTAAAAAATTTATATGGGCGCACCTCGGGCATCAGGGCCCGATCACTCCAAAACTTTTAAAACAAATTTTTGTCCATCAGAGATACATAAGTGTTAAAAATTTGAAGAAAATCGGGTTAATTTTTAAAAAAACTTATATGGCACCCCTCGAGCCCCGATCACTCCAAAAAACTGTACACAAAGTTTTGTCCATCAGATATACATATTTATTTAAAATTTGAAAAAAAACAGGTTAATTTTTAAAAAATTAAATGGGGCCCCCTCGAGCCAAAAATATTACAAAAAGTTTTGTCAATCGGAGATACAGATATGCTTAAAATTTGAAGAAAATCGGGCTAATTTTTAAAAAATTTATACGGGCACCCCTCGAGCCTCAGGGCCCATTCACTCAAAAAATTACCAAAAATGTTTGTCGATCGGAGATACACATGTGTATAAAATTTTAAGAAAATCGGGATTATTTTTATTTTAAATTTGTATGAGGCCCCACGACACCGCGGCCCGGCGTCTGTAAAACTTTTACAATAAGTGTTGTCCATCGGAAATACACACGTGTATAAATATTGAAGAATTCGCTCAAAAATGTCCAAAAATTTTTGTGCATCGGAGATACACATAATTTCTTTTCCGATTCTTATTTATTTAAAAAAATATATTTTGTGTTTTCAAAAGAAAACACCACAACTAAATCAAACGCAAGTATTTCTTTTAATTTCTAAAAGAACTCTTTATTAGACGAACTTCTTAACTTAGAACTTAGAACTAGAACTGAACTTTATAAAACTCTGGATACAACTGAATTGATGAAGTCTTGATGGAACTAAACTTATTCGTATCATTTGCACACGGCTTATATACTACTAGCTGTTCCCGGGCGCTTTGCTACCCGCACACATGAACCCCCGGGGTGACGGGAGTACTATAGCACATAACTTTCCCATACCTGCCAATAATATATCTTAAAAATTTCATAAAATTCAGTTGAAAAATGTGGCTGATATTAACATTTTACATTCCCTGTGTGTAAAATAAAATAACCACTAATTAAACAAATGCAGTTTTCGTGACTCATGTGTATAATATAAAAAATGTTATTTTGTGTAATAACGTTTTTTACGATTAATTATAAATTTTATTTTTAATTTGGCGTCCTACGATGAATTCTTGCGCGTGTTGTAATGAAACTAAATAAATGTCAAAAATAGCGGTTTTACCACCTACTATCTTGAAAATAGCGCCACCTTACGGGTCCAAATTTCACAAAAACCCAAATAGCAACGAAATAAACGTATAGTTAAAATGTTAAGTTCCTTAGATGCTTCGTTACTAAGAAACAGAAAAACCGTTATATCTTGGAAACAGCGCCATCTATCAGGTCCAAATTTCACAAAAACCCAAATAGCAATGAAACAAACCTATGGTTAAAATCGGAAGTTCCTAAGATGCTTCTTTGCTGAGAAACAAAAAAACCGTTATATTTTGACAACAGTGCCACTTAGATAGAGAGTTCAAACCTAAAAACAAAAACCCAAACCGCTAAAATCCTAATCTAAGGTGAAAATTTCAGCTTCCTGTGATGTCTGGTTCCT
Source organism: Nephrocerus scutellatus (assembly GCA_947095585.1). Taxonomy (NCBI): domain Eukaryota; kingdom Metazoa; phylum Arthropoda; class Insecta; order Diptera; family Pipunculidae; genus Nephrocerus; species Nephrocerus scutellatus. The sequence goes on along the minus strand of OX352764.1, from coordinate 65,782,727 downwards.
GAGAAAGGCAATCTCAAAAAATACAGACACCATTTTTATATATTAGATTGTGTGCTGTCCAACTTCTTTGTTAGCTTTTTGGACTTTGATCTTGAAATTGAATTTAGGAAGTAAACATGGTGATTTCTTAGATCGAATATTGAGATAAGAATGCGTTCATGTTAGAACATGCGCAATTGAACATCTGGCGGACCTTGATCGTGTCCTTGAATTTAGAAAGACGTAAACATGTTTACTTCTTAGATCAGAATTAAAGATAAGGACTTAAAATGCGTCACTCTTATATTGTTCAGTAAGACTGCGCATTTGTTATATGTATGTGCTTTACTTTTATATTTTGTAGTTGAAGTCGATTTATATTTCACTCTGACATCAACTAAGAGCATTATAATTCTGTTCTAAGAGGTTTTTGGGGGGAATCTTGAGGAGGTCTTAAGATGGTTTTGAGGAGTCTTGAGTGAGTCTTAACGGAGTCTTGTATAGATCTTTTGTGGGGCTTTTGAGGGTAATTACGGGGTACTTTGGGGGTTGTTGTTATGCTTTTTAAACGTAGAAAGTAACGTCTAAGCAGTTTAATTTAATATGTGATTAAAATAAATAATTAAAACAATGTTTATTATTAATGAAGCAATTATAAGATTATTTTTATTTAATATGATGTCAGGCCTTGGGCAAACTTTTTAACTAAGGGCAACATTAAGTTTTCAAAATGAGCGGCGGGCTATAAGTAAAATACTATATAAGACAAACTATTTATACATGAAAAGAGTATTTAGACCAGTATACAACAACAAAAATCGTTCATAGATTTATCAGTCTAGATAGGCTTATATGATAAAGCATTTAGAAAAGATGGTAACAAAGTGGTCCTTGAATTTTTTCTAGGAGTTGAATTAGTCAACGTATGGATGATGCTTAAATTGGCTACTAAAAACTTAATTTGCAACCGATAAAGTTCTAGTGAGCGCTTATTGCAGAAGGTTCGTGTTTCTTAAGCGTAGTTTGTCACATAAACACACATTGTTGTCGATCATCAGTCTTAGGAAAATTGCGTTGGGGTTCACAGTGACCGACCGGCTGGCTGCAATGACGGAAAATTTAAGTGGACTTCTGACCAAAACTTTAGATATTAAATTCACACATTGTGTGATTCATAGGAAATTTTAGTTTAAAAAAATTCACCGGATAAAGTTTTGAAAGAGGTTGTAAATGTGACAAACATTATGAAAGTACAGGGTGACTGACACGAAGTGTTACCAAAACAAAACGCCACAGAATTTTTATTTTTTTATTTTTTATTTTATTTTTTGATGAATTTTATTGAATCAAAGTTAAAAATGTTCACAAATATTCAAATTTTCGAATTGCCGCGAGTATGGCCTTCAAACGGCCGACAAAGCTATTGCATGCAGCACGAAAGTGGCTCTGCGGTATTTTGGCCCATTCCCGGCGAAGCGCTTGCTTGAGATGATCGACACTTTGGTATTTTGTTGTCCCAACCTTGCTCTTCGAAATAACCTAAACCGAGAAATCTAGCGGATTTGCATCCGGTGAATTTGGTGGCCATTGGGCGGTGGAAATGAACCGCGGAACGTTGTTTCTCAGCCAATCTTGATTGACGCGCGCTTTATGACTCGGCGTCCTGTTGATCTGCGGCTGAAATGTTTTTGAGCCCAAGGCTTCAAAGCTCCCTCCAACACATGATCCCGATAAATTTGAGCATTTATCTTGATCCACGCCAAAAAAACGAGAGGTAAACGGCTTTCGGCCGTTACGGCGGCCCAAACCATCACCATCGGCGGCGCTTGGTTTCGAGTGGCAATCCGTTGGTCCAAATTTTCAGTAGAACGGCCGGGCAAGTAAATACGGTCGTTTTGCTTGTTCACATATTGGTCAATAACGAACGGTGACTTATCGGAGAAAACCAAATTCGGCAAATCGCCACTTTCGTACAAGCTCCTTTGCTCTTTCCACTCTAACTTTTTCTTGAGCATAGGTGAGATCATGCGTTTTTTGGAATTTCAAGGCCTTTAGTCCAAGATGATCTTTCAATATGAGCTGCATCCGTTCAAGCGAAATGTTCACCTCACGAGCCATTTTTCTGCCGTTACGGCGCGGATTCCGAGCCAGTTTGGCCTTCACCTTCCGAAAGATATCCGGCGATGTTGTAGTGCGTTTCGGTCCACCACCATGGCGTTTTGCAATGCTGCCAGTATCGTTATAACGGTTTATGGTGCGATACACAAACATCTTATTCACATGCAGATGTTTTAACTGGTTAACAATCTTCCAGCCATATATAGAGCAATCACACTATTACGCTTGAATTTCATTGCGGATAACTTTTTTCTGAATATTTCCCACTAAAATGCTTTTGTACGCTTGTAAACAATGGAATGAACTGTCATTAGAGCGCTCTGTCATCACTGGTTTGACAGCAATGACAGTCTGAAGTTGGTATCACTTCGTGTCAGTCACCCGGTAGTAGAAAAGTAGATTCAATTAAAACAAAATATTTTCCTTCCGAATTTTTCAAACAACGAATAGATAGCTCAGCCACAGACAAGACCAGAAGATTTGTGCCATCTTTGAATTAAAGCACAGGAAGAGATTACTGAGATGTCAACTGATTTGACTTTGAAAGTATTATTTTCCAATCAATCGATCGACAATTTCTGGCTTTGAATTAAAAAGAAATATCTTTTCCTGTCTTCCATAGCAGTGCAAATTATTTTTATTATTATTATTTTATTATTTGTGAGTAACTGTATCTAAATCAAAATATCGCAGTCGAATTCAAAATATAAAAGAGATAATGACACCAGCGCTTTGAAAATTGAGCAGCGTCTTTGGTTACTTTGATCAAATAAGCAAGCTCATTATTAGTGACACATTTAATATATTGTTACGAAATTTAGGCTTTCGAGTTCGTAAAGGATTTTGCAAATAAAACACATCACAAGTTTATTCATTTACAAATAACAACTTAATTAATCAAACAGTAAAAATAACACAAGTTCACAATTTTATACTGGACAACTTTTAAATGCACACAAAAACATTTATTATACTTGTACTTTATAATAATTCTCTTAGGTGGTAGCTTAGCACTATGCTAGAACTTTTACAACTTGACTGGTTAAATTCCAACTAACTAATGAATTCGCTGCACTGTACGCCATCTTTTATACTCATTGAAAAGCTTCCAGCAACTTCCAATACTGTTTAGTGACGTCAAGAAATATGCAAGTATGCTGACACACAGCGGTTCGTTCATTCAAGCCAACGAACTTGTTGCTGATCTAGCAGTTGACCTGGAATAAGTTCGTTGGTTTGGGGTAACGAACTGTATTGACAATTAAGCATATTCGCACATTTTAATTTCTATTTGGGGTAATGAACTATATTCAGCACTTTTGCACATTTTTATTTTTACTTATAGCAACGAACTACAGTCACGACGCAGCATATTTAATATTATTCTTTATTATTGTTTACGTTTATTTTATTGTTCATTAATAGTAAGTTGCCTACGTTATGTAATTTTTGTATATAATAAGCTATAAATTCAATAAAATTGTGATTTTTAATTACACCACGGAAGAAGACAGTTCTTTTCATTTTAAAGAATTATTCACTTCGAGTGTAACAAGTTCAAGTGCTTGTTATACTCGTACAACCAATCTTTATCAAGTTTATGTGCTTGATAATAACCTAACATCTTCGTAGAACAATTGCAGGCAAACGAGTCTGTAACATTTTGGTGACCCCGACGTGATCGTCACATACTTTGGCGTGTACCGGAGCCATATACTGGTATCATCATAATTACGCGAAAATTTTGATCCTGACAACGGCACAATCTAAACGCAAACATTCATCATGGCTTCATTTGAAGAACTCGTCGTGGAACAATTGGCAATTGGCCAAGAAATCCAGAGAGTCAAAGCCAATTTTAAAAAGGACTCCCCGGATAGAAAAACAAAAAGGTTTTATTTTGAGGAGCGATTGCACCGGCTGCAAGATAACTGGGGGAAATCCGCAAAAACAGACAGTAAAATAAAGCTGCTTTCGGATGTTCCTACTGATCACGATTATTTCACGAAAGAATACTATTCGAAAATATCAACACTTTGTGAAATATACGAGAAACGGTTCGAAGAGGCAATGGCGAACTTTGAAGATGCGAGTAGTGAAGGTGCTACTGGCGGTGAGAGAGGAATGGAACCAGCGCAGCCAGCGCTATCAAAAATAGATCCAATAACGACATCGGCAGAGGATCCATCAAGAATTATTAATACGATCAGAAGACAAAGGGCCGTAATAGAATCGTTGCGGAGAATTATCCAGGGATTATCTCTGAGCGAAGATCAACCCCCACAGTATCATGAGATAAAATTTAAAACGATTGATCAACTACTGTGGCAGCAGGCTGAGTCCCTTAACTATTCCATTTGGGAATTAGAGGAAGACCCAATGAAGTTCGGCTACAACCACACAGAATATGTCGAAATGGAAAGTTTGGTCCAAGAGAAATTGGTGACAATGGCAATCAAGATGCAATCACATGTTAGAGGAGGAGTTTCGGAAGAGAGTAGTACAGCTAAGCCGAGCTCACTGAACCTACCAAAGGTCACCATTCCGAAGTTTGATGGTGACTACCTAAAGTGGAGACAATTTTTCGATCTATTCTCTCAAATGATCGGCAAGCAACAGATACCCAAGGTTCAAAAAATATGGTATCTAAAAACTCATCTCAGTGGAGAAGCAGAACATTTGATCCGGCACCTATCGTTATCAGAAGAGAACTACACAACCGCTTGGTCCACACTACAGGATCGATATAACAACGTTCGAATTCTGACATCAACACTTATACAAAAAATACTTGGGCAACCCAACCAAACACAAGCCCAACCATCAGCGGCTGCTATCAAGGCTCTACACGATACCACTCATGAGTGCCTGCTAGCATTAGGTAATCTAGGCATTAATACCTCAACGTGGGATCCTATTTTACTACACTTGCTAGTTAACAAACTAGACCAGAGTTTCAGAGGCCTCAATGAACAATCGCTTAAAAGACCTAAAGAACTCCAGACAGTCAAGGAGTTTTTGACTTTTCTGGAAAACCAATTTCAATCGCTAGAGGCTATCGGACACAACAAAAAAGAAGGATATTCACGAACTTGTGCAATAGCAGCATCGGAGCAACGGCTCAAAAATATTTGTAAATCTTGTGGAAAAGGAACTCATCCCTTGTATGCCTGCAATAAATTTTTGCAACTAAAACCTGCTGCTCGGATACAATTGGTACAAAAGGACAAGTTATGTCTGAATTGCTTAAGAGCCGCCGAACTACATACAAAATACAATATCATTTCGAAACAACCTTAAGGGGTTAAGTGATTTTCAATTTCCACGACATATGTTCGGCAGTAACGTGTCAACAGTCATACAAATCCACGCGTTTGCCGATGCTTCCGAAAAGGCATATGGAGCAGTGATATACCTACGAGCAAAACTGAAAGATGGAAGAACGATAGTAAGATTGTTATGTTCAAAATAACGAGTCGCTCCATTAAAGAAACAAACTTTACCACGACTAGAACTATGCGCTGCAGTTCTAGCGGCCCAACTCACTGCAAGAATCAAGGATGACCTGAAATTTAAAACCGTTCCGACATTTTTATGGACAGACTCAGAGATTGTCCTGGCCTGGATTAATTTTCCTTCATCGTCGTTCCAAACATTCGTGGCCAACAGAATCGCTACTATTCAGGAACTTTCACTTCCCGACCAATGGCGTCATGTGGCATCCAAGCACAATCCTGCCGACGTACTATCAAGAGGATTACAACCAGCAAAATTACCACCATGCACGCTGTGGTTTTACGGACCCATGTTTCTACATGGAAAGGAGGACTTATGGCCAGGAAAATACGTTAAGGGGCTAGCCTTCCTTGAAGACACAGAGAGAAAACGAAATTTGCCAATTGTAGCAACAGCAACCAATACTGAGGATCAAGAATTTATATACAAAATCAACCACCGGAATTCATTTGCAGAACTTCAGAGAATTGTTGGATACTTTCTACGCTTCATCAAACACGCGAATTCTCCGAAACTTCAACGACAAGAAGAGATTACCTTGACTCCCCAGGAACTAAATGATTCATTAGTTGTCATAACCCGAGCAATACAAGCATGCGACTTTAAGCAAGAAATTCATGATCTAAAATCTTATAAAGAACTAAACTAACTAACTATCTTAGGCAACGATGTTGGCCTATCAAGGGAAAATTAATGGCCCGCTCAAGAGTACAACATTGCATAAGGTGCAGTAAAGCAAAACCCCAATTGCTCAAACAAGTAATGGGCAATCTTCCTTCGCCTAGAATTACACCAGCAAGACCTTTCATCAAGTCAGGAGTCGATTATTGTGGTCCATTTTGGATCCATTATAAAATTCGTGGGAAAAGGCCTCATAAGGCATACGTAGCACTATTCTGCTGTTTCACCACCAAGGCTGTACACTTGGAACTTGTCAGCGACCTAACCACTGAAGCGTTTCTTGGAGCATTGAGGAGATTTATTGGCCGCAGGGGACACTGTCAAACCCTATACTGCGACAACGCAACAAACTTCGTGGGAGCAAACAATCAGCTGGCAGATTTAAAAACAACACTTTATTCGGAAACCGCACGGAAAACAATCATCAAGGAATGCAGTGACAGGGCGATTAAATTCAGCTTTATTCCACCGAGGGCACCCCATTTTGGTGGTCTTTGGGAGGAAGCCGTAAAATCGACAAAACACCTGCTCATAAGAAGCGTATCGACAGCATCGCTGACTTACGAAGAACTTGAGACACTGCTAGTTGGAATAGAGGCCATCTTAAATTCAAGACCTCTCACACCGATATCCAGTGACCCGAACGACATCACCGCTCTAACCCCGGGACACTTTCTGATTGGAGAGCCACTGACGGCCCAAATTGATGCCAACGCAGCATCTACAAAACAAACTTTATTGACCAGATGGAACCTAGTCTCTCATCTCAAATATGAGTTCTGGAAGCGATGGTCACAGGAATATCTGAGTGAACTGCAATATCGTCATAAGTGGAAGGAGTGTTCCAAGAACCTCAAAGTGGGAGAAATGGTCATCATTAAAGAAGACAATGTTCCACCCTTGCAATGGCCACTTGGACGAATTGTAAACACCTATGAGGACGAAGATGGATCTGTACGCGTTGTGGACGTCAAAAGTGCAACAGGAGTTTGGAAACGTCCAATCCACAGATTGGCACCGCTACCAGTTGGAGACGAAGACGAACACTCTGAGCAGCAGAGTTCCGAGGATTCTGCAACAACGGACGCAACAACAATACCCACAAAACGACGAAAGACATCGAGTGGCATCAACCTCACATCCTTGCTAGCCATCATGTTAATATTACCGATTGTATGTGCAAACAAGATCCAGATTACGAGATTCAATTCAAGCCTTAGAAATCACTTCAAAGGAGTTGGGTCCGTAAATAGAGCAACAAGTGAATGGGACTTTATTATCTATTACCAACTGGAACCAATAAGATCAGAATTTAGTGCCCTCTCAAATGGAACAAAACGATTGGAGCAGTTATGTCAAAAATTGCGGGAACAAGAACTATGCCACGATACACTCAACCAGTTTCATCACATCATAGACGAGCTACAATCCGAAGAAATCTTGCTATCAGCGAGACGAATCAAGAGGGGAGCGGAAACATTGCCAATTCGCTGTTTGGAGTTTTGGATTCGGAGTATGCAGAACAGATGTCGACCACGATAGACCAAGTAAAGAATAACGAAAATCATTTGCTTGGCCTACTGCGCAACAAAACATCCATAATTGACTCAACCATAAATTTATTAAGGAAAAACGAGACAGCAACAAGTAAAAAATTCGAGGCAATTGATAAACACTTGAATGAAATCACATGAAGATTTCGGGAAAATTGCGAGGATGAGTTCCAGTTGAAGATATTCCAGGCGTTCCTATCAGTTGCCTCTCAACTAATCCTCAGGATAGTAAACTTACAAAGGATGCAGACAGCGCTATTAGATGTACTCTCTGAAACTCATCAAGGTAGAATTAGCAGTCTGTTGCTATCAACAACACAACTTAAGGAAGAGTTGCAAACTATCAAGGCACACTTACCAGCCTATTTAGAAATTCCTACTGATGAAGATAATTTGCTGCAGTTGTACAAACTAATGACGGTTAAGGGTGGAATCGCCAAAAATCATGTAGTTTTTAGAATTACACTCCCACTGGTAGATCAGGAGCAGTACGATCTATTAAGAATAATAGCCATTCCAAGTCTTATCAACAACACCATTATTGCTATTCGAACTTGCGCACCAGTATTGGCAATAAGTTCCCATCGCGACGAATACTTTCCAATAGATTCAACAACTCTAAGATCCTGCGTTAACCTGAAGGACGAGCAATATCTGTGTTTCAATATTCAATCAAAATACAGGAAGGGCGCAGAAGCCTGCTCATGTGAACTACGACTTTTCAACAACGAAACTCAACCAACCTATAAGTTCGAACGGACTGAGAGTAAGTCGACATGGATTCAAATGGATCACAAAAACCAATGGATATACGCCACGATAGCTCCAACTCGGCTTTCTGCAGTTTGCGATAGAGAATCTTCACAGTTTGTCTTAGAGGGTTCGGGAATGTTAACACTTCAACCCGAATGTATTCTAAGACACAATTTCATCACCATCCATGGGCATCAAACGTTCTCCAGCACCATAAGAACATCATACACAAGTTTTACAAAGCTGTCAGAAATCGCAGTAATTACGCAACTCAAGCCACTACTCAAGGATTTCAACGCCAGTAGCTACGAAAATCAACTCAAAAATTTTACGGACCTTCATGATATTATTGCACAGCAGAAGGTGTTTGAGCTGCCTCATAAGCTTCAAGCACACAGTTATCACCATCTGACCATTGGATACCTGGCGCTAATATTTTCCATCTCGCTAATCATCTACGTCACCTGGAAACACATAGCACTCAAACCTACACCGAAACCTTAGCCGAAACCTCAGCTTGTTATATAACCAATCTTTATCAAGTTTATGTGCTTGATAATAACCTAACATCTTCGTAGAACAATTGCAGGCAAACGAGTCTGTAACAAATACTATAGACAGATATATCGAGAAAAGACCAGAAAATTGTAGCTTTATTAACAACTAACGATACTTATATGCAATGAATCCTCTTCTAAAAATAAACTACATGTTCAATCATGTTCCTTTACAAAAACTGGGCAAACCACACAAACCGGTTTGACTACATTTTTGACCAGTACATAATGACTCAAACTTACAGGCGGTTACATTTCAAATAATCTAAGTCGTATGCTATTTTTAATTCTTATTTTAGTACTTATTTTTGGACGAGCCTGCACATTGCGATTTATCTAGGATTTGAACCCCATTATCTGCGCTACTAACTACTTTTCGTAACAATATTTTATTTCAAAAAAACTCAGACTCAACTCAAAGTATACTCGTACATGTGTAGGTGATTATGTTATGATTTTGAGTTAACCTTCGCTTTATCAGAAATTTTTGACTACGTTGTATACCAATACCCACCCGGGTGACCACCGTTCCGTGTCGCTCGTGTGTGTCGTGTGTTTGGGATAAAAATAAAGTTCGGGACATATTGGTAGTTCGAAAGACAAATAAGTCAGTCCTTTAGAATATTTTGATTAGAGACGTTGTTTATTAAAAAAAAAAAAAAAACCTGAACAAGGTTGATACATTCGGTTGCATCATGAGTTCGGCTATGAGAGACCTAATATGCCTATATACGAAAAAAAAGTTTAAGCCAGGAATTCTCAATGAAATGTCTAAAATCCCCATAAGCAGACGCGAATTAGTAATCCAATTACGGTAACGAATTCTCAGTTTAGGATTTCGCTTGTAATAGGTTGCGAAATTTATGCAAGACGAAGTTTCCAAACTCTAGAAAAATATTGCCTATCCGCTGTATCGAGCACCCATTGCTCGTAATAGGTTCAAAGACATTTTGTATTTCAACCGCTTTAATTGGCATGCTTCTTCACAACACTACCATTGGTCAAGGAGTTTTCAAGTTGGAACTTGACTTCTGTAGGCAGAGTAAAAAAACAAAAGATATGTGCACACGCGTTGAAACCCTCCAGAACTAGGAAAGTCATATCTAGTTTGTTTGATTTGCTGAAAATGCCACGATGTGCTCCTACGTTCCTGCAGCAAACAGATCTGTTGTCCATCATTCACAGGAATGCAGCTTTGTCCAGACGACTGAAGAACAAGCCAGAAATAATAATGTATTATAATAAAATAAAGTGCGGCATGGACACGATGGACAAAATTTTGGTCCAGTACTCCACAAAACGGTCAACTACACGATGTCCTTTGGCGATGTTTTATAATATTCTGTACACGGCCGCACTTGCTGCGTTTATTATACTCCTACATAGGGGAAAAAACCCACTCCGTTCCGCTAATAAGTCCGGAAGATGTAGTTCATCGAAAACTTGGGAGAGGAGCTCTTCCGTCCTCTGATATTGGAAAGATCGAAAAATGTTTACATTACTGGAAGATTTTATATCAGGACAGCAATAGAATCCATTTAAGAAACATAAAACATAAATAAAGAGAATCTTAAAAAAAAAAATTTTTTTTGTGTTGTAAAATTTTCTATTTTTTTTGAACTTATAAAACTAGTAGGATCTCCAAAATTCTTCAACTGAAACAGTGGGTCGAGTGAAAAAAAGTTTAAGAGCCCCTGGTCTAGGTAATTTTAATATTAGAATACTGTTGCTATGACACTCCTATGGGTGATTTGTATCCCCGTAGAGGGGAGGGTGACCGATATTCGGGGTCTCTGAGATAAATAGTGGTGTTAACAATGATACTCTGTAACCGGCTGGGTTTGGTGGGAGAAGACACTGTCACTTCACGTCAAATTGGAGAAGGTGGACTAGTGGCCGTGTCGCATGACTATATAAAAATGACATCAGATTTTTGTAATCTGTAGCAGAGCTCATATAAGAATATAAGTCTATCGATGCCGTAGTATATGCTGATGAGGAAGTTAATTATCTAACAGTTCCTTAACTGGTCTTGCTTGCCACCAAATCGACTTTTACTTAATGTGGGATTTCCAATTATTTTACTACGGAATATCGACTCGCCAAAAACATTGCAACGGCGCTGTGCGTAAAAAATATACTGGAAAATATAATTGAAGCGACTTTCTTGACAGGAAACGAAGACGGTAAAACAGGGTTTATCCAACGGAAACCACTCATTTCGACGGATCTACCTCTTAGATTTAAGAGATTGCCATTTCCAGTAAAACTTTCATTTTCGATGAAAAGAAGTCTATTAAGAACAGCGGAGTATAGATTTATATTCTATGGTTTCAGCTGTATCTATTACTGAGAGTTTACCTTATAACTAGATAGATGTCATTCTTTTTCTATCCCGGCCTAATAGAAAATTGTACTAAATAAATACCTTGGCAACGCCGGGTAATCAGCTAGTAATATTATAAAAATAAAATAAATAATAAGTAACAACAAACAAATATTAAAAAATCGTGTTCTTAAAAAACAACCCATAAAAATTAAAATTTTTCATGTAAATTCTCTAATATCGCACATATACATGTGTGCAAAGTGTTTATTTGAATTTGAACCAAATCCGTCCATAAATAAGAAAACAACGACCCCAGCGCCACCTATTGAGTCAAAATTTGAGCAAAATCGGTCCACAAATAAGAAAAAAGCAACCCCAGCGCCACCTATCGAGTCCAAATTTTGCCAACGACTTTACTTTGATTTAAATATGGTGTTAATTTGAGCCAAATCGGTCCACTAATAATAAAAAAAAGCGACCCAAGCGCCACCTATCGGGTTTAAATGTTGCCAACGACTTTACTTTGATTTAAATATTATATGGTGTGAATTTGTGCCAAATCGGTCCACAAATAAAAAAAAGCGACCCCAGCGCCACCTATCGGGTCCAAATTTTGCAAAAGACTTTATTTTGATTTACATATTATATGGTGTGAATTTGAGCCAAATCGGTCCATAAATAAGAAAAAACGACCCTAGCGCCACCTGTTGATCCGGTCGCAACTAAATTAACCCGCTGGGTTAATCTGAAGATTGCCTTAAAGTTTCATCAAAATCGGTATAACCGTTTTGGAGTTGATACGGAACATACATACATACACACATCGAGTTTTATATATTATCCAATATACTCCAATAACTTAAAGTATACTGAATTCCACTATAAATGCTGAAAATCAGAAACAAATGCGAAGCACTGCAACCCAACAACAAAACAACCACCATCGTAAAGCAAGCAACGCTGCTTACAGCACATCAGCTCATCAGCGCCAACGGAACACAGTCATTATGCGTAGTATGATATGATCTGATGCCGCTATATTGAAAAAATTTGTATGGGTGCCCCCCGACCCAGGGGCCCGATCACTTCCAAATTTTTACAGAAAGTATTGTCCATCGTAGATACACATGCCCATCAAATTTGAAGAAATTTTTTTAAAAATTTGTATGGGAGCCCCCCGACCCTGAGGCCCAAGGTGCCCCAAATTTTAATAGGAAGTATTGTCATGGGAAATACACATGTGTTCCAAATTTGAATATAATCGGACTTTAGGAAGTGTCTTAAAAATTGATCACAAGATTCTGCCTACCAGCCAGCCAGCCAGCCACGGGCACGCGAAGTTAATATAGAGAATTTAAAAACATCCCAATTTTAATATCACTCATTTGTCCGCTTCAAGAGTAGACTGTCCACTACAAAACCAATATGTTGTTGCGGACAGATGAAAAAACTATTTATTTAAAATTTAATTTTAGCAATATGTCTGAAAACATGTGTATTATTAACCTTATTATTATTAAAAAAATTATTTATTTGATTTTGGTAGAAATTATCGCCAAAAACGCATTGTATTAAAAAAAATTCACAACAATTAAATTATTTATTTTCAAACACGTTAAAAGACTTTATTTGTTAGCTTCGGTTAGTTATTTTTACATTTTCATTTGTTGCTGATCCGGTACTCTCCTTACCCAATAATGGCGTCGACAACTGGGCAGTATAAAGTATTAACTTTGATCACAAAATACACACTGTTACAAGAAGTCATATCGCAACTGATCTGGCTATTTTTAAATTCTCTATATTAACTTCACTTGCCCGTGGGTCGTCGGTCGTCTGTCGTGGATTGAAATTTTGCACACATGTGTATTTCCGGAAACAACACTTACTATTAAAATTTGAGGTCCCTCGAGCCACGGGGTCGGGAGGCTCCCATACAATTATTTTACAAAATTTACTCGATTTTCTTCAAATTTTATACGCATGTGTATCTCCGATCGACAACACTTTTTGTAAAAATTTTGGTGGCCGGTTCCGTGGGGCCCCATAAAAATTTTTCAAAAAAATTACCCCAAATCATTCCAATCATTCCACATACGTGTTGTACGACTAAAGAACGAATCTCTGAACTTAACTGTACGTCCGAAGATGAGCTTGAGGATAACTGGTGAGCATTTAGGGCGCCACGAGTATTGTGGTTGGTGAATTCAAGGAGAGGTGGCATGCAACTGGCTATTTCTCTTGAGCACCGCTGGTGGAAGAAGCGATAAAATAGTGACAAGCAGAAAACGTTCCTGTGGTGTTAAAGCGAATCTAAGCTTAAAATTTATCCACGTTTCCTTGACCTTGAAAAGAATAGATGTAACTGGGTCGGTACAAAGAAGGAGACGACGGGTCGCCTTTTTTGGGTATGGGCTGGATAACTTTGTCCAGAAGAGTAGGATAGATGGAAAAGCTTACGCAATGGTAATGCCAGCTTGGAAGAACACGTCTTCATAAATAATGCGGAAATACCGTCTGACCCAGCGAATTTGTGAGTATGAGATCGTTTAAAACTCTAGGAACTGTACGAGTACGAATGTAAATCTGTCCCATAGAGTTTTCAATACTGGAAGGCAGGCGGCAGCAATGCACAATCTGGAAGCATGGAGCTAGCTGTAACCTGCGCAGCAAACAGATTGGCCTTGTCCTTAGAGCTGACAACTGGAATGTCATTATAAATGACCGTTGGAATCGACGACCAGGCTGGATTTTTGATTCTTTTCACGAATGACCAAAATTTTTTACTAACTTTGGGACATTGTAGTATTTTTGGCCTCAACTTTTGGTCGTAGGCGAATTTGACTCGCCGAAGATGGGCCTTGCAATGATTCTGGCTCGTTTAATAATAATAAACAAAGTCCTGACGACTTTCCAGCTTGGCAGGACGAAGGCAGTCGCGTATGCAGATGAAATGGTAATTCTGGTATCAGGACAGCAGTGACACTTGACAAGAGAAGGCATGAAAAGGGCGCTGAGCAAAGTTAGCTTCTGGGCAACTAGTTGTGGCCAAGGTGCTTCTGGTGCTTCTGGAAAATCTGAAATGGTACTATTCACTACTATTTAACCATTGTCAGAGACTTAAATAACTTCCAAAGCTAAATAACCTAGCATCACCCGGGATAAAAAGATAAAAATACTGACAAACTTCATTTGACAAGGCACACAAGCTACCCAACTCGTCTATATCTTCCGAAGAAACGATAAGGGAGGCAAGCAAGGCATAAGTGCAAAGTACGGCAATAATCGGAAGCGTTGATATATGTGTAGACAGCCATTCTGTAATCAAAACCACTAGTCTGACCGGTAAAAATAAACTTGTTAGACAGTGCCAAGCAGAACTGGGTTCGTTAAGCCAACTTATGGACATAACCCTAGTTTGGGTGCCAGGGCAAAGCGACATAGATGGCGAAGAAGGGCATCACTTTGAGCAAGGATTCTACGGAGAGATTCAGCTATCCAGGTCAAAAACGAGTTATGTCTTTCCACAACACCAATGCACAACTAAGGTGGAATAATCTGACCAACTGTACCATACCAATAGCGATATGTCCTGCCTACAATTAAAGAAGAACTACTGAGTTGATCTCCTCATCACGTTAAGATGTTGCCAGGGTCGTTGTTATAAGTACGGCCATTAACCAGCGAGCAGCCATGCACATAAACTTATAATTTCTTATAATACCTTTTGCCGCAAAGGCAAGGATGTAAATAAGAAAGAAAATATAATTCACTATATCTGCAAATGTCCAGCCAGCCAGCAGGATATAGATCTGTAAATTGATTAAACCTTTTTTTGTAAACCTGAAAAATAGTTTCCGAGCACACGATTTCCGAACTGATCTTGCGCGTGTAAATAATGAAATTTTCAGTTTCATTATATTCAAATCTCAACACTTATCTGACGCAAAAGAGGAAGAAGAATTACCATTAATAAGGAGTTTATTAAAAAAATCTCATGTTAATATTTAAATGATGGGACATTAAATGCAAATTTGACTCTCCATTTGACTATGTCAGTAAAAAATTAATCTGACAAATAAATTAATGGATTGAAATTTTTGTTTATGGAATTTTTTTTTTTCTTATTTATAACAAATTTTTAAGAAAAGGGTAATGAAGAAATGTATGTTATATTTTATGTGTTTTGTTTTATTAAAAAGTAATAGGATAGACAAGAGGTAATAGTATTCAACTGAAGGATTTTAAGACAGAAAACATAGACTCTACCAACAACTTTTCTGTTCGTTATTCAAAAGTACTGCGAATACGATTTTATAGGAGTATCCTTCATATGTTCATATTTAAGCAAAATATAGATCTATCGGTTTTGCTATTCTGTATTTTTCGTCGGTATGGAGTATAGACTATAGAGCTAAGAAAACCAGTTTACCAGAAAAGCCATCACCCACGGCACCAGAAATCGCGCAACTTCACCACATACAGCGCTGAACAGTGTAAGTGTATAAAAACCAATTTTAGTGCTACACAAGCAAGAGTTAACATAAAATGGTTGCATTTCGGAAGAACTATATACTTAGTGAAATTCGTGCAATTCGTGTTTGGCTGAATACATAAAACACATACGAATAAACCAATATAATTTATGTACTAAAGAATCTAAATAGCCAACTTGTTCAGAGTAAAATCAGTATAAACAATCTTATCATTTTTTAAAATACAAAAATTGTTCGCACCTACTTAGGTTGTAGTAACGTGAATTATTTAATACGGATAAATATTAAGAAATATTAATATAGGTGTTTAGTTAATAAGGCATACACACGCATATATGTAAAACATAATATATTTTATTTAAATAAGTTAATCACCATAAATCTATGATGTGTGTCAAGATTAAATAATACATGTTTTGAAGTTGGCTGTAATTTGTTTTCACTACAAAGTCAGGTGTACTGTCAAAATTTCGTGCCTTACACGTCTCACAAATTTCCTCAAAAAAGATTAGTTAAGAATGAAATTGGTTCCGACTTCCGAGTAGATGATGGTTTTTTTTACTCGTATATATGTTCTGTTTAATGTTAATGTTAAATTATTAAAAGGCATTCCTTAAAGTATTAAAGTCTAAGTAACTATTAATAATAATGAAAATCTGTATGCATATATATCGGATTCAAAGTTTGTGTAGGGGTTTTACGAGTATACCTGGGCCTGGGTCAATGGGTCACCATACAAATTTTTTCGTTTATATTTTTAAGTTCTCTATATTAACTTCGCTTGCCCGTGGCTGGCGGACGGACTGGCTGGCTGGTCAGATCTTGCGATCAAGTTTTAAACCACTTCCCAAAGCCCGATTTCATTGAAACATAAATGACTCTCGGACGCACTCACCTAATCTTTGTTTTTTGACTCATAGATACATATGACCATTTGAGATTACTTTAAATAATATTTTCTCGAGCTAAAAAATTTATATTTTTCTCATAAATATAACTCTAGCTGTACAAAAATTTGAAATTAAAATTTGGATAAATTTTCTCAGCGTAACTAAGAGAATTTTTTTAATTTATTTTTTCAAAAAGAGATGGAATGGTATCTTATTTAGAGTTTAGATTTAGAAACTTAATTAATTGCTTTCTTCATAAATCTAAATCTTTAGTAGCTAGAAAGAGAATAGATTAAGAATATTATTAAGCTTAACGTTTGGAGATCATAGTATCAGTGACAGTTGTTATCACTGTTGGCTCCCACTACGAGGACACCGGATTCGATTCCCAGTGCGTCCAAAAAACGCACGAATTTTTCTCATCGTACTGATCATCTAGGATTCAAAACACATGATACGATGCTGTACGTGTATGTGAAAAACACTGCTGTATTTGCTTCGACGATTGAGTTGATATAGGAATTAGTCAAGATAAAATAGATATAGCCAACATCTTCGTAATACCACCTAAAGTACAACAGATAAAGACGAAATGCCCTCTTTTTAAATTCTCTATATTTTTGCGTGCCGTTGGCTGGCTTGCTGGCGGGCACACCAAATCTTATGATAAATTTTTAACCCACTTCCTAAAGCGCGATTTTATTCAAACCTTGTACACATGTGTATTTCCCACGACAACGCTTTCTAATAAAATTTGCAAGTGATCGTGTTGCAGGTTCGGGGGGTTCCCATACAATTTTTTTCCATGTGCGGCATTAAATCATGTCATACTATAATGAGTGTGTACGCTTGTGCGCTGCGAGCAGCGCTGCTTGCTATACGATCGGGGTTGTTTTATGTTTGGGTCGCAGTGCTTCGCATGTGTTTTTTTTATTTCAGCATTTATAGTGAACTCAGTATACTTTTGGTCATTGTAGAATTTATATGAAAAATTTATTAAAAATTTTTTTATGGGTTGCTTTTATGCACCTTTTTTGTTTTAGAATTACAATGTGATTGATAAAAGAAGTTAATTTAAGAACAAAGGTAACTTAGTCAGTTTTATTGTACATACTTACCCTGTAACTTTTTTTCTGTTTCCCAAAACTTTTGTAATTCCGTAAAGTATTTATCCAGGATGAAAACTTTTGAAAGGCCTAATGTGGCCATCGTTTACATTAGTATCCAAAATGGTGTCAACTAGACTAACGTAAACCTTTAATGCATCAGCAAAAGTAATATGCGCAATACTCGTAACAGATTTTTTATATCATTTTTTGAACAAAATGCGCTGTTGGTTTGATTTAGCTATCAAATCCAAACTCCAAAAATTCCCAGAAGAAGATAAAACGTACCAGAATTTCTCAATACATTGTCTTCGAGATAAACAATCAACACAAAGAAAATCCGTTTTGATTTATTTATAAATCATGATAAATAATATACAAGTAAATATGTATGAATGTTATTTATCTTCATATTTAGCATCAAAACTGACATATTAAATTCCAAAGTTAATTTAATAATATTTATTCACTAATTGCTCAATTTTACACGAAATGCACCCGCACTGATATTAGATTATAATATTTACGAGTATCTACTAATACTTAATTGAAACACAATAGTTCCAATGATTGTGTGTGTAGATATACGTAAAAACTTGTGCATAATTCGAATATTTCAAATAAACAAACACGGGTAACTCTTAACTAGCGCATAGGAAAGCATTTCTCTCTGTGATTATTTGCATGCCTTGGCTTTACTTTTTCTTCTTTCAAGGAATTCGGGCTTAAAAGTTGAGTTTTATCTTCAATTCAGTCTCACTAAACATAGAAATGTGCATTGTATTAAATTTCGATTATTAATTGAGAACTGCAAACTAATACTCTCCGAAAAAACTTATTAAGTGTTTTAATAATTCCTTTTAAGACTTTTCCAGAGTTTTTTATGCACCGACCGTCATTTGAATTTCACACCGACCGCGAATTTGAAAACCCAAAACCCATCTCACAGAATGTTCTCTACATACTGACTCCTTAAAAATATAGCAAACAGAAAAAGGTTCAATATACAAATAAATGCCAAACACTCTACACATTTAAGTTTATTTCGTGTATACGTACAAATAATGACCACAAGTGATGTAAGTATATGTCGGCTCTTCTCATCGTTCGCGATCATTACATTAATAGAGGCCTAGTTGTAATACTACGAATTGTCGCTCTGAATTACAGGTAGATGCTTAAAACTCATACAATAAACAGGTATGCACAACTTCAAACGTCATTCACTCATCACAGGTAACAAGCACAAAACGCGCTCACAAAACAGGTCTGCACAGTCGCAACCGATAATACTTGAAATATACTGAAATTTCACATAATTTACTAGAACGGATCTGGGGCGGACTGTGGCGGGTATTATAACATTTCAAATATTCAAAATATTCCATACTTAACAATTACCAGAGAAAAATTAATTATTAATTTTTTATGCATAAAAGAAAACTGCTGATTAATTTTTTAATACTCTTATTTCAAGTACTTTTAATTTTTGAGTCTAGGCTAATTGTTCTCGCACAATTGTTCTCAGGCAATTGTTCTCGCACAATCGGCGGCCGATATTTTGTGAATAAACGCCATAATATTTAACCAAAATTTTTTAGAATAATTAGACTAATTCTTTTCGATGCAACTGCCTTATTCACATTAAAATTCTAATCATGACTGCATAGAAATTAATTATTAATTAAATTAATTGAGCGCATTGTATTTTACAGTGTGTCCATATTTTGCGAAAACGGCTTTTAAAAGGAAAAACTCCTAACTAAATATAAACTAATTGAGCGCACTGTATTTTACAGTGTGTCGATAAACTACCAAAACGCCTTTTAAAAGGAAAAACTTCATTTATTAAGTAATTTTATATTTTAAAAAATAAAATTTTGAGAAGAATTTCCTAAGAAGAACGAGAAGAATTGTTCGACAATAATTGTGCGAAAACAATTGCCTGAGAACAATTGTGCGAGAATAATTGTGCAATAACAACTGTCCGAGAACAATTGTGCGAGAATAATTGTGCGAGAACAATTTGAATAAAATCGGGAAATTTTAAAAGAAAATAATATATACCAATTTGGAGCCCGATCACTTTTTAAATTTTTACAAAAAGTGTTGTTTATCAGACACACAAAATTTGAAGATACTCTGGTAAATTTTTTTTTTAAATTTGCATGGGATCCCTTCCAAATTTTAATAGAAAGTGTTGTCACTGGAGATACACATGAGTACAAAATTTAAAAAATCGGTCTTTAGTAAGTGGGATAAAAATGTATCGCAAGATTCCACCATCGACAGAACCCTGCCGACGCGAAGTTCATGTGGAGAATTTAAAAAACAGGAATTGTGTTGTAATTCGTGCTTTTAGAAAAATAATTTTCATTTGAACACAGTAGCTAATATTAGCAATATATGTGCAAAGGCAAGAAAACTTTAAAAAAAATGCATTTTGTTGTTGGTATCTTGTTATTCAATCTCTTATAAAAATGTCATTACCAAAATGTCAACATTTTTGAGTAGCACATTTACTTTAGCTACTTTATTTCTGTGTATGTGCTTATTTTAGGAAGGAATCAAAACCAAAAATGTACCAAAACAAAAAGAACAAACTGAAGTACAGTAAAAACACAATATATGTAAAGGTATCATACCAGTTCCGATTAAATAGGAGGTATAGACGGGAAGATAACCTGTTTCTGTGTGTATTCTCTTCTTTCCATTTACTCTTTTACATCTTCATCAGACCACACCACACAGCATTTAAGTCGACCTGGACATGGTTGGCTTTTACACATTGTAGTAGTACAGTAGCCAGTAGGTTTTCCAGTTGATTTTCTCCGCGCGTAGAAAAATTTAAATTCGGCACATTCAAACATTCATGTGTTATCTAGTTAAAAGTCAGCACTGAAAATCAACTACATATTAACATATACATACTCGTAATTATATCGAAGAAAATATTTTATTACAACACACAACAAACTTTATCTGTTCTAAATTGAATCGACTGCGATTTAGATTTTTTATCGATAATGAATATAAATGTGTGATATTGATCCATCTAGGATTAACCAACGGCCTGACGAAGCTACAATATAATGCCTATACATTTTAGGGTATAATCAAGCATAATGCAATATTGGTCACTAATAGGAATCTATGTATGGGCGACCCCTTCTTTGAAAGTTCAAGATATAGCACAATTTATAAAACTGTTAAACAGTTTAAACATGACACTTTATCGTACTTGACATTTTTTTAGTACGCATATTTATTAGCCTTCACTGTACAGTTCGTCTGTTAACCTAGTTCTGCCAATAAAAACACTAAGAATATAAAAATTTTAGAATAATGAAAAATATTACATTGCAAAAATTATAATTCACAATTTCAATACTGTCACAGTTGTGTTCCCTAATAACAAGTCTACCAGTTTTTTTAGTATAGTTTTTAAAAGGGGTTTTTTGGTGGAGTTCTATAATCATTTTAAGTGTATTGGTGTCCACTTAAGTCCTTAAACTGTTTCTAAACTCATGTGCCTTTTTATTAGAAAAACTATTACTTCCTTCGGGAAGAAAACCAAAATGACAAATCTTCATCAAAAGCCTGAATTGGAAGTTGCTCCAGAGAACTTGGCCAAACTACGAAGATCCACAGAGAATCGCCAAGAGCTCCATTTGAATCCAAGTTTTTCGCTCATCCTTGGAACAATGTGTGGCGTCAATAAAAAAAAACGTTGCTTTTGTGGAACATTTGAATTTTGATGTTTATCGGCTCGATTTTTCGTTGTTAGGCCTGGTACTACAAACGAATGCGGTACAATTCACTGTCGAGTTGTTGGACTTCAAGAAAGACGTCAACTAGTTCCTGAAGTACCGAACTTTTCAATAGAGGTTCCAAGAACTTTTAAAGGCTTACGTACGGATTATTTTCTTCGTATTGCTTTTTCAATAAATCTGGGTGATATATTGTAAATCACATTTCTTAGCTTAGCCCACCTTATTGCCGTGGCGCAAGTTATTCAAGGAGTTTTCCCTTGGCAATAAGTTTAAATATGTATAAAAAAATGTTCTCGGCAGTCCGATTTAGAACAAGGAGGGGAATTGATTAGATTTTGGT
This sequence comes from Nephrocerus scutellatus, assembly GCA_947095585.1. NCBI lineage: Eukaryota > Metazoa > Arthropoda > Insecta > Diptera > Pipunculidae > Nephrocerus > Nephrocerus scutellatus. The sequence continues at coordinate 65,760,636 of OX352764.1, read as the reverse complement.
TTGTAAAAGAATGAATTTAGGTATCTGACATACAAACTTACCCCAATTGGAAAATAAAAATATATTGCAAAATAATCCTTCAAAATATCATAAACTAGAATCATTTATTTATTTATTTCCATTCACACATTTTTCGTCTCGCTCGTATACAAACACCTGCAGTTTGGATAGGAATTATATATACAAGTACAGTAATTATGTATCAACCCTTTTAAATCTGGGTCTAACCGCTGTAATGCCTAATTCCTCAAAAATCTTGGATTCATTAATATTCATATAGTGACTTCTAACCGCAGGTAAAGATGTGTAGCACTCATACAATTACCATTCTCTCAAGGCTGGGTAAATGCAACTTTTGTGTCTTCTTGAAAATAACTAAGGATCGATATTGTGTAAATATTTGTCTCTCCGCGATCACCAAGCGATGATTTTTTTCAAGAGCGGAGCGTAAACTTCTTGTTTTGATGTGAACAAATTTTTTTAGCTGTAATTGTTGGGAAACTCTCTTGTTGCGAGCAAAGAGAATAAAATTCTAAAATTAAAGAGACATAAGCATGAAAATTGCAATTAAGTTCGGAATCATATTATAATAACATAACATAAAATAATTTTCAGATTATGGTTATAACTGCCTAGAATTCTGATATGAATACATAGGTACTGAATTGCTGTATTGCTTTGGCTAATCCAGCTTGGCTTACAACAACAATCGCATAAGCATAAAGCCGAAAATAAATCCAAAAAGTTTTTAGGATTTATAACTAAAGCCATTTTTTAGTTATAGCGCTCACCGTAAGGCGGTGTTTTGTTTAACACATACACATTAAAATGCATCGAAAATTTAAAGCCAAAAGCTGTTGCTTTGTAAAGCCAAGCCGGCTTTGCCAAAGCAATACAGCAAATGTATAAGTTTCGGAAGTGTTTTTGCTAGATAGCATCTTGCTAACGCAAGTAAAAGGTTTATACAGGAAAGATTTGAATCACTTCTGAAGTCACACTGAACAAAATTTAAAATTTTTTGAATAGTTACTAAAAAAAATGTTTATTAATTTTAAATTAAAAAAAAACAGCCCATAAAAATTAATAATTTTCTTGTAAATTCTTTAATCGAAGATACATGTGTATAAAATTTGAAGAAAATCACTTTTTTTTTTATAAAATTTGTATGGGTGGCCCCCGACCCAGGGGCCCGATCACTTTCAAATTTTTACAAAAAGTGTTGTCGATCGGAGGTACACATGTGTATAAAATTTGGAGAACATCGGGTACTTTTTTTTAAAGTACCTCGACGCCGGGGTATTATATTGTATTTATATTGATCACTTCGTTTTTTCGACTTTTTTAGGTCCATTTTGACCACCACACGACCTAGAAAGCTGAAATTTTTGTAGTGTCTAAGTCAAAAATAGCCTTTTTTGCACGACCTAGAGGGCTGACATTTTTTAAGCGACTCAATGTCAAGGGCAACTTTTTATATCCCGCGTTTGACGCGTGTCGCAAGTCGCGTGTGGCGCGTGTGTAAAAAATAGAATACTTTGAAATAGCCCCGACCACAAAACAGAAATTTTGGTGGTTATTACCAAATAATAAAGGACTGTGTGGCGTGTTTCGATGTATGCATAAAAATTTGTACCCGAAAAACGAAGATTTTTTACATTTACTTGTTTGTTTTGTGTTTACAAATTGAATTGTGGTTTTTTTAATAGATTTCTGTGCAGTCAATGCGAACCATCAATAATCAAATGACAAACGAGGGTTTACTGGCAGTGAAATCCTTAAGCAAGCTTGTCTTTTCAAATGAAAGGAAAACTTGCGGTTGTTTTGCTACCATTAAGAAAAACTAGTGTAAATGCACCGTTTGATTTCTCCCTCAAAGGTATAATTGATTATGGATTTTATAGAACAAGTAAAACTTCGTTTTTCGGGTAAAATTTTTTATACCTATATATATACATCGACACACGCTGCACGGATCACCAAATTATCTATTTTTGACGTAGGGCCTATCGTGTGGAAGGTGGTTAAAAAAACGTGATCCAATTTCAAACATTATTTAATGTTTACATAATGTCTAATTTTTTAGTAATTTCAAAGATGAACACTGGTTTTGAGCACCAACATGATAGCTTTAAAAAAAAAATTTAGGGACTTGCGTGGCTTGACAGTTTTTTTTTGTTTTTTTGTTAACTAACAATAAGTACTCATATCTTACAAAACTAAGTTTTTTTTTGCCAATGCTCAAAATATTGTTACGAAATTTAGGCCATCGAGTTTTTAAAGGATTTTGCAAATAAAACACAACACAAGTTTATTAATTTACAAATAACAACTTTAATAAACAAACAATAAAAACAATACAAGTTCACAAATTACACTGGTGATTACTTTTCTAAGTAATAAATACTTATTGCACTTGTACTTTACTATAATTCTTTTAGGTGGTAGCTTTATCTCTTTGCAAGAACTTTTTGAACTTGACTGGTTGAATTCTATGCAATGAATGAATCCTCTGCAACGAACGCCACCTTTTATATTCAATGAAAAGTTTCCAGAAACTTCCAATCTTATAGACAGAAATATCCAGAAAATAGTGGCAACTTCCCTTATTTACAACTAACCATACTTTAACGCCTTCAATGTCTAGTAATACTCCCATTGTGCACTCCTTATAGTGAACGGAATAGAATAGAACGTACTAGAGAGCTTTAGGTATACAAACCACTTTCACTTCTCTCCATAAAACTGGAATGTGGACCAGATCGAGACAACTCTTGAGAATTGTGTCTAGCAAAGGAATGATAATATCCGAAGTCCTTTGCAGCTCGGCTGGAATTATGCCGTCTGGTCCTGCAGATTTTATGGTTTGAAGCTTTGTAGCGCCCAAAACAGTTTATCCTTATCTATATTACTAAAAGACAACTTCATGTATGTACGTGTATTTCGAATAGGCGCATCAGCCGCTAAACCGGTTCGCTGAAATTCGGTACGTAGGACTAAGATGCCATTTTTTTAAGATTAAGATATTTTATTAAACATTTAAGTAAAATACAATTTTGACTTAAAACTAAACTTATAACTATTATTGATAAGTGTCGGCTCAACAATAGGGGCCCGACGTATATACATTGTCTTTTTTTTTGTATTGCTTATTACTAAACAATAATTTTGACTACTTAATCTACTACATGTTTATATTTACAGCAATTTAATTTTAAACAATTAATTTTAAATTAAAAAAAAATATACGAGGATGTATAAACAGGGCGATCTTCAGCCTCTGTAATGTTGATTGCTGGCCTTCTCGTAGAAAGAGACGTCTTGATTATTAAAGATGTCGTCGAATCTAGCATCTGTGAATCCTCTGATGTGTATGTGTACCGGTGACTTGGCTCGATTTCTTCGCTTCTCAGTCCTTGCATCTCAGGACTTGGATGAGTTTCCAATCCGTCGACGAATTTCCTCGCCATTTGGAACAAGTGGTCGGTTATTGGCAGCAGACCTGCTGCTTCGTAAAGTCTTGCAGTCGACACAAACTTATAGCTGTTTGGCACCCTCCAGAGTCCTGTACAGATCCTTAGTACCTTCCTTTCAAAAAGGGAGATCTTCTTCGTCGTTGTTGGTGAGACGGTGAACCATATGAGATAGCCATAGGTTATCACTGGCCTGATGAGCTGCTTGTAAATGAGCAGCGGTAGTAGCTCATAGCGGTTTAGTAGCGGGTGCACCAAATGAAGAAAAGCGAAAAGCATGTTCCTTGTTCCGGCTGTATTGGTGGGTTGATCCGCCGTAAAGATGCTAAATAGGACTGGTCCAAGTCTGGAGCCTTGGGGAACTCCGGCTTTAATCCTTTTCCTTGTCGATAGGCTGCCATACACCTGTACAAAAAAGACCCTGTTAAAAAGAAAATTTTTAATTATTTTCACAATATAATTGGGGAAACCAAATCTAATAAGTTTGTACAGAAGCCCGTTTGTCCAGACGCTATCGAAGGCTTTTTCGATGTCTAACAAACAGGCTACTGTACTACTTTTGACATTCAGTCCTCGAGTGACGTCACTGTAAAGCTTCATCAGAGGGTGTAGCGTAGAGTGCTTTTCTCGAAAGCCGAACTGAAGGAATTAGATTTCTTTCCGAGCAAAACGCATTGATCTTTTTACGGATCAAAGACTCCAATACTTTACTAATACAACACAGTAAAGCTATGGGGCGGTAACCAGTTACACTGGAGCGGTCGGTTTTCTTCGGTACTGGTACTACTTTGGCTACCTTCCAGTTGTCTGGAAAGTATCCATTGTTAAGGCAATTGTTGAATATGATGGTTTACATCAAAATTGCCATACCCGGTAGCTTTTTAAGCAGGAAATTTGAGATCCCGTCAGTGCCCGATGATTTTTTAGAGTTTCCACTCATAATTAAATCACTGACAACAGCTGTTCCTGCAAACATATCCACGTCTACGGGTGCGTTTGCGGGATTGTCTTCGCTGAATTGCACTTCAATATTTCTTGGGGAAGTGGTGTCTTCCACAAGACTTTCAACTTGCTCTATGAATTCTGGAAGATGAGTTGGTGGTCGGTCTGTAAAGCTCCTTTCGAAATGACAGGCAAAGGCTTCGGCTTTTTTAACAGAACTGGATGCTACTTGCTCTCCAAACGTGATACTTTCTGGAATAGAAATACGTTTTCGGATCACAGAATTTAGCTTTTTAAAAGCATCCGGGCCTGGTTTGATGTTCTGAAGTCGTTTGGTCAGTTCATCTTCTTGGTAACTTCGCACAGCTTGACGAAGCATGATTATTGTACAACGCAGTTGCGAAAATACAGACTGATATTCGTCATTAACTGTGTTTAGAGTCCTGTGGAAGATCCTCTGAAGGCGTTTCCTAAGCCTTTGCTTGTGAGCATTTATTGCCTGAATATTCTCAGGTAGATGTTGAAAGCGATCCCTGCTAGAGCGAACAGTTTTCTGCCGATCTATCGCTGTATTCACTGAAGTCTCGAAATTTTTGATAGCATCATCCATTTCGTTATTCTCCAGATTTCTACAAGCCACTGGAATTTGAAGTCCAGCTTCGACTTCTGATCTAAACCGGTTCCAGTTTATTTTCGCAAAGTTGATGTGTAGTTCAGGTGTTGGGGTAACTTGAACAATTCGCTGATTCAACCTCACTCGAAGCTCTATGGCCAAATGATCCGAATCACTATCATGTGCAAAACAGGAATAATTCCTTAATTCCGGCAGAATGTTGACGACATTTGTCGTTGCCAAGAAGAAATCCAGCGTGGATGGTGTCCGAGGATATGTTTTCCGGGGCTGGGAAACAACAGCCATGGTATGCTGCTGAGGATTTGAATCCAGCCAATCTGCAATGGCCTTTCCTTGGTTGTTGCATACTTCATCTTGCCATCGGGTGTGCCTAGCGTTAAAATCCCCTCCAACCACACAGTATGTGTGCCCAGAGGAGATGCCGCAGACAGTTTGCAGATCCCGTTGAATGTTTACCCTCGTTGCATTACAGTGATTTTTTTACTTTTTCCGCCATTTTTTCTTTATATTTAGGACATCCTCGATAGTTTGCAGGATGTCCAGATTTTTGGCAATTTGTGCAGAAAACGTTGTCGTCTTTCTTGTTGTCTACATTTCTCGGGCATTGGCCAGGTAAGTGTTCGTCCTTGCACTTAACGCATCTGTATTTCGCAAGCAATTGCGACATGTCCAAACTTTTGGCAGTTTCTGCACTGCGTAATGCCTGCCGGTTTAAGTTTTTTCCAATGTACCAACTGGTTCATCAGGAGGGTTTTTGAGCAAACTGCTGCCTTATCGCAGTTCTTCTCAAGTTCGACAATGAAATTGTTAAATTTCCTGTCGGTCCTCTGAGATTTGAAGGGTTTGACCTCCAGTACAGGGATACCCTCTGCCGTTAATGCATCCTTGATATCATCGTGTATGCCTTTTAGGACCAACATCTCTTTACGGTCCTCCTTAGCAGTGTAAGTGTTAAATTCAGTCTTTCCCGATTTTAAGAAAGACCGAATTTTCTCGTGCTCATCTTTGTTTATGGCCGTAACGACCGACTTACTGCTGTTGATGTTGCGAATTCTGCAACTAATGTTGGCACTCTTCGCGAACTTAGATAGTTCAGCAACGTTGAGACTAAAACAGACTATTGGCGGCATAGCAAATGGTTTCGATGTTGGTCCCGTAATTGGGGCTTTTTTGCTTGCTGAATGTGGTGCCTTCTTAACAACATTTTGTGCCTCTTTTGCCTTTGCTGTTTTCTCTACAGCAATGACTTTCGGCGGTTTTCTCACTTCAACAGCATTCACTGCAGGAGAAGATGATGTTGGTGGCGATGATGATCTGGAATTTCCAGACAACCTCCTTCTTTTGGCCTTTATTGGCATGGGAGAAGACCGCTGTTTGCGACTGTCATCATTGTCCGCTAACTCGCCAAGGCTCATGTTCTCCTTTTCAGAGGAAGCTGAGTCTTCGCACAGCTGGTTGACTTCATGCAGCCTTACATACAAGGAAGCAACCACCATGGGTTGAGACTTCTTACCTGATTAAGGTTAATATCTCATTAACCTTTTCCTTTCGTTTTTCTTTTTTCCCCATTTTATAGGGCTGAAAGATGAAAAAAAAACTTAATCTGAAAATAAATAACTATTAATTATAAATATGTGTCTGAAATTAAAAAGTAATTAGTAAAATATGTTATAATGACGCAGGTAGCGAAGGTAGTGTGAGGGTTTTTTTTCCGTAGCCGGTAGCAGGTAGCTGAGCGATCTGGTGCGGGATCTGTATAAGATGTGCTCGTGTTGAGCGCTCGATGCTGACTGAGGACTAAGATGCGTCTTTAAGACTTGTTCCTATGGAAATTCTGCAATATGATCATTTCGGTCTGGAATTTCAGGAACAAACAATTTTTCAAGTGATTTGCATAAAATTCGGTGCAACTATATTGTTGGAACAAAACAATTTCTCAATAGATTCGCATGAAATTCTGTATGTAGGACTAAGATGCGACGATAAGACATGTTCCTATGGAAATTCTGGAATATTATCATTATGGTCTGAAATTTTGGGAACAGAGCAATTTATCAACTGATTCGCATAAAATTCGGTATGTAGGTCTAAGATGCGACTATAAGACTAGTTCCTATGGAAATTCTGGAATATGATCAGTATGGTCTGGAATTTCGGGAACAAAACAATTTCATAAGCAATTTGCATGAAATTCGGAATGTAGGACTAAGATGCGACTACAAGGCTTCTTCATATGGAAATTCTGGAATATGATCATTATGGTCTGGAATTTCTGGAACAAAGCAATTTATCAAGCGATTCGAATGAAATTCGGTATGTAGGACTAATATGCGACTATAGGACTTGTTCCTATGGATATTCTGGAATATGCCTGTTCTATTTGAATGAAAGCTTCCTGTACAGCTCTTCGGTTTCTACCATCGATGTCAATATCGTCCGCGTAAGCCAGTATCTGAATGGACTTATAGAGGATTGTTCCTATCGCCGATACGTCAGAGTCTCAGATCACTTTCTCCAATGCCAGGTTAAAGAGGACGCAGGCCAGTCCACCTGCTTGTCGGAGCCCGTTATAGTTGTTGAATGGGCTTGATAGTGATCCGGATATTTTTACTTGGTTTACAACATTGGTCATGGTCAACCTACATAGTCTTGTCAGATTATTTGGGATGCCAAATTCTCTGATGGCTTTATAAAGTTGTACTCTGACTGTGCTATCATAGGCGGCTTTAAAGTTTATTAAAAGATGGTGTAGTAAATTTTGAAACTCTAGACATTTTTCCATCACCTGCCTAAGGGTGTAAATCTGATCATTTGTTGATTTGCTTAGTATGATGCCACACTGGCATGGACCAATGATGACTTTAGCGTATGAGGCTATCCTGTCTTTAAGGATAGAGGAGAAAATCTTATACGTGGTACTCAACACCATTATACCACGATAATTGCTGCAGGTTGTGATATCTCCTTTGTTATGTATGGAGCACAGGATACCTCTTCGCCAGTCTTCTGGCATCGCTTCTTCCTCCCATACTAACACTATTAGTTCATAAATTGCTTGGTGCATTGCGGGGCCTCCTGTTTTAATCAGCTCCGCTGGGATACCATCAGATCCCGGGGCCTTATTATTTTTGAGCCGATTTATCGCTCTGCTAACTTCGTCTATGCTTGGTGGCGGCAGCATAGTGTGGTCTTCGGTCATTGGTGGAGCCTCCAATACCTCAGTTAGCTGGCCATTAAGCAACTTATGAAAGTGCTCTTCCCATCGTTCTAAGATGCCTTTGATATCGGCGATCAGATTACCCTCTTTATCTTTGTAGTATGTGCAACGCGGTGTATATTGCGTCATACGGCGGACTCTTTGGTAGAACTTCCGCGCCTGGTGCGGTCATCACTCTCTGTTCTGTTCTAGTTCACTGACAAGATTCTTCTCCAAGACTGCTTTCTTTCGCCGGTAAACTGTTTATTCCTATCTTCTGAACTTTTTATATTCATCTTCGCGTGCCCGCGTTCTATGAGATTGTTGCATTGCTCGGTACGCAAAATTCTTACGTTCAATCGCTAGCTTACATTCGTCATCGAACCAGCCATTCCGATCTCTACGACTACTGCCTAAGATGGAGTGAGCAGCACTAATGACATGACATGACAGTACTAATGGCATCTCAGCCCCAGGACTTACTCTCACTGCATTTAGGGCGTGTCCTATCGCTTGACCGTAGTTTTTTCTGGTTTCTTCGTTGCGAAGGGGAGCCGTGTTGACTCGAATCTGATTTGCGGATGCTGTCTTTTTTGATGATGCAATCCGCGCTGGGAGCACTACACCAACAAGTTAGTGGTCCGAGTCGACGTTGGCACCTCGGTACGTTCGTACCGTCATCAGGTTCGGGTTGTGGCTGCGGTCTACGAACACGTGGTCTATCATGTTGCGAGTGGCTCCATCAGGAGATACCCAGGTGGCTTTGTGGATATTTTTTCGCGCAAACCTTGTACTCGCAACTACCAAATTTATTGCTTGCTGCCAACTCTATGACTCGTTGTCCATTATCATTGGTGTTCTCGTGTAAACTATGGGTGCCAATTTACTGCCTGAATACTGACTCCCCTACCTATTTTGGCATTCATATACCCCATAATGATTTTTACGTCTTACTGAGGACAGGCATTAAGTTCCCGTTCGACTGATTCAAAGAATTCTTCTTTTTGATCATCTGGGGAATCCTCTGTAGGTGCGTGAACGTTTATGAGGCTTATGTCTTTAAATCTGCCCCGCACGCGAAGGGTGCATAGCCGTTCATTTATTGCTTTAAAGCCGATAACGGTGGGTTTCATTCTTTTGCTGACTAGAAACCCCACCCCGAGCACATGATCTCTTGCATGACAGCTGTAATATATGACATATTCTGATTTTTATAAGACACCATTCCCCGTCCACCACATCTTCTGAATTGCTGTTATGTCGGCATTATATTTGGACAGGGTATCGGCTAGCTGCTGTGCAGCTCGAGCTCTATACAGTAAGCGTACGTTCCATGAGGCTGATTTGGGGTTCCGTAATATAGTGTTTTTTACGGGCGAGGTTATTAGCCTCGCGCCAACCCTACTTTGAAGTGACTAGCCGGATCGTGGAGGTTTGATCGGACTTCCACCAGCCAGAGATACTTGCGGGCACATGCATTTCTGAAGCATTCTGTGTTATTCGCCCTACTCTGCTGATGGCTGACCGCCATATGAATATGATAATTATGGTCTGGAATTTCGGGAACTAAGCACTTTCTCAAGCGATTCGCATTAAATTCGTTATGTAGGACAAGGATGCGACTGTAAGACTTATTCTAATGAACTTCTGGAATACGATAATTATGGTCCGGAATTTCGGGAACATAGCAATTTCTCAAGCGATTCGCATGAAATTCGGTATGTAGGACTAAGATGCGACTATAAGATTTTTTCCTATCGAAGTTCTAGAATTTGATCGTTATGGTGTGGAATTTCAGGAACAAAGCAATTTCTCAAGCGATTCGCATGAAATTCGGAATGTAGGACTAAGATGCAACTATCAGGTATGTAAATAACAAACTCTCAGATATGTAAATTACAAATGCTATTGTGCAGTCCGCACATACCTTAAATACGTATCACGTACGACAGCATTTCCCACGCGAAGTTATCAGCCTACAACGCATTACACTGCATGAGAGTGTAATACGTTCGTTATATGTCGGGTTCAGGTTTTGCCTTGTGGAGTACAACACATCACAGCGTTATCTTCATCAACTTCCTAGGATGGAAGAAACACCAAACCAGATAAGTGATAAGCAAATACCATACATGACTTATATGTTATGCGTATGGTCTTATCACCATAATGTAAAATACAAAAACCATAGATATAAGACGTGTGATATGTGTATCGTCTTATCACCAATGTAATATACAAGCGCTATATCCCACAAAAAGATTTATATGTATATTCAGTCTTAGATTTTTAGTATAAATAAGAGGAAATTAAATAAAATTGTACACACTTCAAAAAGGTCTTTCTTTGAATGAACTACTGATTCCCCCTACCCAAGGTAAGGGTCATTAGTTTAAATCAAAAACACAAGGCTGCTTTGAATACCGATTCCCCCCACCAGTGGTAAGGGTCAGTATATCAAGGCAACTCCAACATTGGTCCTTCGAGCGAAAAGGAACCATTCTTCCAAGGAAGAAAATCAAGCAAATCGTTTGGCACGGCTTAAACAGTGTCAACTCAAGCAAAGCGTTTGGCACGGCTTAAACAGTGTCAAGTCAAGCAAAGCAGTATCAAATCAAACAACGCGTGCGGCACGGCTATAAAAGCGTGTGGCACATTATCTAAAATGGAAATGGAAATGGACCAGAAGGCAGTAGTGGACTGCATACAGAAGGTATTCGAAAAGTACAAGCGAGAGTCATACTCCCGGAGAACCAAGGTATTCACTACAGCAAGATTGGAAGAAATTGAATCCCTGTATGATGACCTAAAAAACAGGCATCAGCAAATAACAGAACTTGGCGACAATGTCGATCATTTATACTTTACCACAAACTATTATGATCAGGTTTGCTCTCAAGTAGAAAGAATTAAGGCGGATTTAAATGAAAAAATCCGGGACCTTGATATCACCAAAGAAGCGCCAACATCAAAGGCATGGCGACAACCAGCAAAAAAAACAAGGTTTTCTGCAGAAGACTTTAATCTTCATAAAGAGATACCACAAAACTTGGAAATAAAACGACAATGTTTTAGAATCCAGGAATTAACCAATGCTCTTCAGGATTGTACTATGATTGATACTGAATCATCAAAATCCCACATTGAATACAAACGTTGGTCAATTAATGAACAGTGGATGAAAATTAAGCTACACCATGAGCAGATAGTATAAGACGAGGAAAAATTCGAAGGGAATTACTTCTCCGAAAATCTTTTTGGCAAGGCACAAAACAATTATGAATCCACAATGGCTATACTTGCGGACAAAGAATCCAAATTCTCGCAAGCAAATGACAAAATAAATTCAGTCCGGCTTCTTCGAGTCAACATTCCACAATTTGATGGCCACTACCAAAAATAGACTTCCTTTCATGATCTTTTCCAAAAGATTGTTCATGAAAATCAATCACTGGCCAAAATCGAGAAGATGCAGTTTCTAAAAACACATCTAAAGGGAAGCGCGGACAGCGTCATAAGGCATCTGGACATATCGGAGGCAAATTATGATGCAGCTTGGGAGCTTGTATGCAATAGGTTCGACAACAAAAGAAAAAATATTTGCCAGTCAAGTCGATGCACTACCAGCAACGCCTTACAACAGAATCCGTAGAAGGTCTCGTGCTCGGTACGCAAAATTCTTACGTTCAATCGCTAGCTTACATTCGTCATCGAACCAGCCATTCCGATCTCTACGACTACTGCCTAAGATGGAGTGAGCAGCACTAATGACATGACATGACAGTACTAATGGCATCTCAGCCCCAGGACTTACTCTCACTGCATTTAGGGCGTGTCCTATCGCTTGACCGTAGTTTTTTCTGGTTTCTTCGTTGCGAAGGGGAGCCGTGTTGACTCGAATCTGATTTGCGGATGCTGTCTTTTTTGATGATGCAATCCGCGCTGGGAGCACTACACCAACAAGTTAGTGGTCCGAGTCGACGTTGGCACCTCGGTACGTTCGTACCGTCATCAGGTTCGGGTTGTGGCTGCGGTCTACGAACACGTGGTCTATCATGTTGCGAGTGGCTCCATCAGGAGATACCCAGGTGGCTTTGTGGATATTTTTTCGCGCAAACCTTGTACTCGCAACTACCAAATTTATTGCTTGCTGCCAACTCTATGACTCGTTGTCCATTATCATTGGTGTTCTCGTGTAAACTATGGGTGCCAATTTACTGCCTGAATACTGACTCCCCTACCTATTTTGGCATTCATATACCCCATAATGATTTTTACGTCTTACTGAGGACAGGCATTAAGTTCCCGTTCGACTGATTCAAAGAATTCTTCTTTTTGATCATCTGGGGAATCCTCTGTAGGTGCGTGAACGTTTATGAGGCTTATGTCTTTAAATCTGCCCCGCACGCGAAGGGTGCATAGCCGTTCATTTATTGCTTTAAAGCCGATAACGGTGGGTTTCATTCTTTTGCTGACTAGAAACCCCACCCCGAGCACATGATCTCTTGCATGACAGCTGTAATATATGACATATTCTGATTTTTATAAGACACCATTCCCCGTCCACCACATCTTCTGAATTGCTGTTATGTCGGCATTATATTTGGACAGGGTATCGGCTAGCTGCTGTGCAGCTCGAGCTCTATACAGTAAGCGTACGTTCCATGAGGCTGATTTGGGGTTCCGTAATATAGTGTTTTTTACGGGCGAGGTTATTAGCCTCGCGCCAACCCTACTTTGAAGTGACTAGCCGGATCGTGGAGGTTTGATCGGACTTCCACCAGCCAGAGATACTTGCGGGCACATGCATTTCTGAAGCATTCTGTGTTATTCGCCCTACTCTGCTGATGGCTGACCGCCATATGAATATGATAATTATGGTCTGGAATTTCGGGAACTAAGCACTTTCTCAAGCGATTCGCATTAAATTCGTTATGTAGGACAAGGATGCGACTGTAAAACTTATTCTAATGAACTTCTGGAATACGATAATTATGGTCCGGAATTTCGGGAACATAGCAATTTCTCAAGCGATTCGCATGAAATTCGGTATGTAGGACTAAGATGCGACTATAAGATTTTTTCCTATCGAAGTTCTAGAATTTGATCGTTATGGTGTGGAATTTCAGGAACAAAGCAATTTCTCAAGCGATTCGCATGAAATTCGGAATGTAGGACTAAGATGCAACTATCAGGTATGTAAATAACAAACTCTCAGATATGTAAATTACAAATGCTATTGTGCAGTCCGCACATACCTTAAATACGTATCACGTACGACAGCATTTCCCACGCGAAGTTATCAGCCTACAACGCATTACACTGCATGAGAGTGTAATACGTTCGTTATATGTCGGGTTCAGGTTTTGCCTTGTGGAGTACAACACATCACAGCGTTATCTTCATCAACTTCCTAGGATGGAAGAAACACCAAACCAGATAAGTGATAAGCAAATACCATACATGACTTATATGTTATGCGTATGGTCTTATCACCATAATGTAAAATACAAAAACCATAGATATAAGACGTGTGATATGTGTATCGTCTTATCACCAATGTAATATACAAGCGCTATATCCCACAAAAAGATTTATATGTATATTCAGTCTTAGATTTTTAGTATAAATAAGAGGAAATTAAATAAAATTGTACACACTTCAAAAAGGTCTTTCTTTGAATGAACTACTGATTCCCCCTACCCAAGGTAAGGGTCATTAGTTTAAATCAAAAACACAAGGCTGCTTTGAATACCGATTCCCCCCACCAGTGGTAAGGGTCAGTATATCAAGGCAACTCCAACATTGGTCCTTCGAGCGAAAAGGAACCATTCTTCCAAGGAAGAAAATCAAGCAAATCGTTTGGCACGGCTTAAACAGTGTCAACTCAAGCAAAGCGTTTGGCACGGCTTAAACAGTGTCAAGTCAAGCAAAGCAGTATCAAATCAAACAACGCGTGCGGCACGGCTATAAAAGCGTGTGGCACATTATCTAAAATGGAAATGGAAATGGACCAGAAGGCAGTAGTGGACTGCATACAGAAGGTATTCGAAAAGTACAAGCGAGAGTCATACTCCCGGAGAACCAAGGTATTCACTACAGCAAGATTGGAAGAAATTGAATCCCTGTATGATGACCTAAAAAACAGGCATCAGCAAATAACAGAACTTGGCGACAATGTCGATCATTTATACTTTACCACAAACTATTATGATCAGGTTTGCTCTCAAGTAGAAAGAATTAAGGCGGATTTAAATGAAAGAATCCGGGACCTTGATATCACCAAAGAAGCGCCAACATCAAAGGCACCTCTTGACGCAGAGCCGGATGAGGCAGAGCGACAGGCCACGAAACCCATGGCGACAACCAGCAAAAAAAACAAGGTTTTCTGCAGAAGACTTTAATCTTCATAAAGAGATACCACAAAACTTGGAAATAAAACGACAATGTTTTAGAATCCAGGAATTAACCAATGCTCTTCAGGATTGTACTATGATTGATACTGAATCATCAAAATCCCACATTGAATACAAACGTTGGTCAATTAATGAACAGTGGATGAAAATTAAGCTACACCATGAGCAGATAGTATAAGACGAGGAAAAATTCGAAGGGAATTACTTCTCCGAAAATCTTTTTGGCAAGGCACAAAACAATTATGAATCCACAATGGCTATACTTGCGGACAAAGAATCCAAATTCTCGCAAGCAAATGACAAAATAAATTCAGTCCGGCTTCTTCGAGTCAACATTCCACAATTTGATGGCCACTACCAAAAATAGACTTCCTTTCATGATCTTTTCCAAAAGATTGTTCATGAAAATCAATCACTGGCCAAAATCGAGAAGATGCAGTTTCTAAAAACACATCTAAAGGGAAGCGCGGACAGCGTCATAAGGCATCTGGACATATCGGAGGCAAATTATGATGCAGCTTGGGAGCTTGTATGCAATAGGTTCGACAACAAAAGAAAAAATATTTGCCAGTCAAGTCGATGCACTACCAGCAACGCCTTACAACAGAATCCGTAGAAGGTCTACGCAAGTTGTATGAGACAACAAAAGAAACTGTCCATGCCCTATCCCCATTAGGCATGCATGTAAACTCATTCGGTCCAATCGTCACACACATTTTAAAAGAGAAATTAGACAAGGAATCTCAGAAGCAATACGAAGTCTCATTAAACAATCCGAGGGACATCCAGAACTTGGAGGACTTCCTGAAGTTCCTAGAAAAGAGGTTCCAGGGGCTAGAGACCTGCCAGCCGATGGTGGTCAATTGTCAGCCACACCGTGGGAACACAACAAGCATTAGGCCGAAGAGTGTAAAAAATTGTTATACAGTTGCACAGAACAACTGTTCAATATGCAATGGTATCCAACCCATCAATCATTGCCAGGAGTTTGGAAACATGTCACCTGAACTAAAGGAACAAAAATTAAACTCCAAGAAAAGTTGCATAAACTGTTTAAACACAAAACACCAGCTAATGCAATGCCCTAGCAAAACAAGATGCAAGACGTGCAACGGAAAGCACAACACATTATTGCATGAGTTTTTTGCTGAAAAGGTTGCACCCACTACCAACCACAAGCAGCACAAGGTCCAATCGCTAACTGTCAAAAGAACAAACGAGCACGAGGTTCTTCTAGCAACGGTATGCGTCCTGGGCAACGGATTAATGCTAAGAGCATTAATTGATCAAGGTTCTCAAGCTTCATTCATCACCGAAGCAGCAGTTCAAAGAATTCGAGCAAAAAAAGAAGCATCAAACGTAACCGTCATCGGAATGGGAGGATGTGAAGCCGGAAGGATCAAACACAAAACAACTCTTCACTTAACTCCAAGATTCGATTCAAGCTATTCTCTACACGTAGAAGCGTTAATAATGAAAACGTTGACAAAATATCTACCCGAATATGATCTGAGGTACAACTTGGAACTCGTAAATAAGGTACTCTTGGCAGATCCGCAATACAACAAACCTGGACAAATAGACATCATATTAAGAGCTGATGTTTCAATGGAATTATCAAGGAACAGACATCATCTGTAGTCGCACAACAAACACAATTTGGATGGATCCTTTCCGGATCTCCAACCAAAAATAAAGGCAACAAGCATATTTTAACCGGCCTCATCGCCACAAGAGCTTAACGGAAGAGTTAACAAAGTTCTGGGAAATAGAAGATGTTAAGAGCCACAGCGAGCTAAAGGTAACGGAGGAGCACGACGCATTCTTCAAAGAGAACACAACAAGGAAGGAAGATATATAGTTCGTCTTCCTTTTAAGCCAGGTGCACCAAGTCTCGGCGAAAGCAAGGGCGCTGCTTTAGCTAGATACAAGGCATTGGAAACCAGATTTGCACGCGATACCAAACTAGAAGCCGAATACAAAAATTTCATGAAGGAATACATAAAATTAGGCCATATGAACTTGAGATCAAGTCCTACCAATGAACTTGATAACTGGTATCTTCCACATCATGCAGTGTGGAAACGCGACAGTCAACAGGACAAGATACGAGTCGTTTTTGACGCCTCTGCCAAATGTCGAAACGGACTCAGTCTAAATGACGTACTAAACATTGGCCCAAAACTACAGCAAGACATTGTCGACATTTTGCTAAAATGGAGAAAGCACAGAGTAGTATTAAAAGCGGACATCGA
Source organism: Nephrocerus scutellatus (assembly GCA_947095585.1). Taxonomy (NCBI): domain Eukaryota; kingdom Metazoa; phylum Arthropoda; class Insecta; order Diptera; family Pipunculidae; genus Nephrocerus; species Nephrocerus scutellatus. Next base: position 65,743,723 of record OX352764.1, on the reverse strand, counting down.
GAAAATGTATCGTCAGATCAGAATGCACGATGATGACAAACGCTTTCAAAGAATTCTTTGGAGGTTCTCGCCTAAAGAGTCAATCAATGAGTATGAGTTAGCAACGGTAACTTATGGTAGAGCATGCGCTTCTTACTTAGCAATTAGAGTACTGCATCAATTGGCGAACGATGAAAGAACGAAGTACCCTACAGCATCAAAAATACTGGCTAACGATTTTTATGTAGAAGATGTATTGACAGGAGCAGATTCACTTCGAGAAGCAAAATTGGTACAACGCGAACTACAAGATCTATTGCAAGCCGGTGGGATGCATCTAAGAAAATGGAGTAGCAATCGACATGAGCTGATAACAACTATTTCAGAAAACGAAGTTGAATCATTGGACTTTGAAGAATCGATCAAAACACTGGGCATTCACTGGATACCAAAAAACAGACGTCTTTCAATACTACATTAATTCAGTAGACAAACCTTCAAGAAAACGAAGCATTCTGTCAGACATCGCAACAATATACGATCCACTTGGTTTTCTTGCCCCAATCATAATAAACGGAAAACTTTTAACGCAAACACTCTGGAAAGAAAACGAACAATGGGACGATCCGGCAAGTAAAAACGTAGCAGAGAAATGGGCAGAATTCAAGAAGGGGCTCGACGGCGTAGAAAAAATAAAAATTCATAGATGGTTCAATTTCACAACAATTCAGACATTGCAGCTACACGGGTTTTGTGATGCATCTAATAAGGCATATGCAGCAGTGAAATACGCAAGGACAATTTCACCCACTGGTGCAATACATACAACACTATTAATAGCAAAATCTAAGGTGGCCCCCTTGAAACATCACACAACAATCCCGAGACTGGAACTCTGTGGTGCACTACTTCTGGCAAATTTGATGACACAAACCGAACGAGCACTTGAAATTGACAACGTAGAAAAATACACCTGGACAGACTCCGAAATTGTTTTGGCATGGGTTAAAGGAGGGCACCATCGATGGAAGACATTCGTAGCAAATCGCGTTTCGGAAGTCAACAAACTGATCGACCCAATGATCTGGCAACACGTTAAGACACATGATAATCCAGCGGACATAGCTACAAGAGGGACGACCACTATAAAACTACGACTAAACAACCTATGGTGGTTCGGCCCTGCCTGGCTCAAAGGCAGAACAATGCCTCAGACGGACAAAACTATAGAAACCACGCTTGAACTCAGGGCCAAGGAGAAAACCATTACAATAAACGCCCGAATCATTGATCAAGATGACATCACTTTAAGGTTTTCCAATTTCCAACGCCTCTTATAGGTAACAGCATGGTGTCAACGTTTTATAAGGAATAGCAGACCTGGTGTCAGCAGCAAAAATCACGGCTTACTAACAGCTACGGAAATCAAAAACAGGAATTCCCTGATGAATGTGACCAGTTCATACTCCCCACTTCGGGGGGCTATGGGAAGCTGGAGTGAAATCTGTAAAAACCCATCTCAAACGCATTCTGGGAAACGCCCTACTATCACACGAAGAGCTTTCAACATTACTGATAAAAATCGAAGCATGTCTCAACTCCCGACCACTGTGTCCAATAGACGACGATCCTAGCATTTTAGAGGTCCTAACTCCGGGCCACTTCCTCACAGGAGGAGCAATCACAGCACTACCAGAGGAAAACATTAATGAGGACAAGCTGGATCTACTGAACAGATGGCAGCTCCTTTCAAAACTACATCAAACTTTCTGGAAACGTTGGAGCAATGAATATCTGACACGGTTGCAGCAGCGCCCGAAATGGATGATCACAAGGCCCAACATAAGACCAGGCAGCGTCGTCCTGATTAAAAATGAACACTTGCCTTCCACTCAGTGGGCATTGGGTCGAGTTCTACGCGTCCACTTAGGGGATGACGGTTGCGCCCGAGTTGTCACCTTAAAAATAGGACAAAAGGAAATACAGAGGCCTGTATCAAAAATCTGTCCTCTACCAATAAGTGACAATGAACTACCAATCACCACAAGGAAAGCAGCGGAAGAAACATATAAACCTGCCGCCACAAGGGAAAAGGTGAAAGAAACACCTCCAATTGAGAAAACTTGCGCAAACGCCTGTGTTAATGTGGTCTCCAGGCCAGCACTTCCTAATGTGCCCAGGGCATCGACTTCAAGGCAGGGCAAGCGTAAAATTCGTCCAATTGGTCCAACCTGGTTTAACACCGAAAGGCCCACGACGCTACTCAAGGCAAAACGATGCAAACTTGGCCAATTACTACTCAGCTCACTACTCGTAATGTCTTTCGTCAGCACTGGTCACTGCGGTTACGAAATAAAGCAATTTAACTCCGGTTTATACATCGAGGAAATGGGAATAGCACACGTAAAACGAGGAGTTTTTAGAACGCAGATCAGCCTAACCTTAGATCAAATAAATACAGACAAATCATCAGCAATTAACGCGACTCAACAAGCCGAAGAATTTTGTGAAACAGGTGTTAAGTTGCATCCAACTACTCACTGCAAGGTTCTCATTCAGCATCTACAAGAAAGAAAAAATCATCTGGTGGCAGAACTTGATGGGTTGATCAGCAGAATCCAAACAAGATCAAAGAGAGGTCTTTTGGGGACAGTTCTTCAATCTGTTTTCGGCGTAAGCGATGACGTATACAGAGAATTGGACGGCCTGCAGGAAAATCAACAAAGGCTAATACAGTTCTCCAAACACCAAACGTCATTCCTCATGTCCACTACAACACAGATGAGCGCTACAGAATCAAAAATTCAGTCACAGATTGCTGGGCTTAAATCAAAATTTGATAAGGGAATGGAGGACATCGGATTTATGAAGAAATCATTTAGGGCCTTGGACAAAAATACCATAGAAATAAACTTTCTAATTGCATATCTAGCAGTTGACAACTTGTTGGGGGATTACATTAAAAAATATGATAATATTAATAGGGTCGCCTTCAAGAGGGGAGATCTCAGAGAATTGTTATCTACCACCCAATTGAATGATATCATCAGCAATGCCAACCAAAAAATGCCCACTCACCTATTTGTCAGCAGAACTTCAAGCTACCCCACCGAAGGAATATGGGATTCAAACCTACTAATCATCCGGAGTTATTTCGACATACTGGAGTCAGAAAGATATGAACTTGTCAAGGTTACATCCTTGCCCAATCGGGTACGCAGCAACACCTACGAGGTCATGGAGATTCCAAACAACATATTAGCTGTCGACTACACTACACAGCTATATTTTGAATTAGCCGAAAAGGAATTAAACTCGTGCAGTCACACTAAAAACTCAACAACGTGGGTTTGCATACCTTCAGCACTCAGAAGAATCACTGACAACTCCAGTTGCATAATAAACAAGCTATTTCAAAGGTACAACAAAACGCGGTGCCCTACTAGAAATATTAAGATAACGAGTCTACTATGGAAGCAGATTTTCATGAGAAATACTTGGATGTTTATCGCTCCCATGCCGACTGAAGTCGCCGCATATTGCGAAGGAGACCGCAGAGAGATAACTCTCAACAAAACTGGAATAATAAAATTCACCGAAGACTGTCACATCGAGAAACCACAAAATATAATCAAGCCCGAATTTCACGTTGTCCAATCACACTTTCATAACGTTAACATGTCATTGCTTTATCCCACCCTGAACGACTCCACTAATGAAGGCCCTGAGCTTCCAGGAATCGTTGGAGAAACCATCATAAAACAGTCCGAAGACATACTCAGTAAGGCAATCGGTAATCTAAGGGACGAACAGGAAATCACGTTATGGAAGTCATTCAAGGGACATCCGGTTACACATGTCAGCACAGCTCTTTTTATACTCATCATTGCAGCCTTGACATTCAAGGTCACGTCTGCTTGGAAATGCCGAAAACCCAAAACTACTTATCCTTCGAACATCGAGCTCCAACCAGTGCCGCCACCAAAACGAAAGCAATGGCTGGAATCAGATTTCAACACATTCGAAATCGGGGGGGAAAATGTGCAGTCCGCACATACCTAAAATACGTATCACGTACATCATCATTTCCAACGCGACGTTATCAGCACACAACGCTGCACATACCTAAGTTGCGTACACCAGCATTTCCCACGCGACGTTATCAGCCTACAACGCATTACACTGCATGAGAGTGTAATACGTTCGTTATCTGTCGGGTTCAGGATTTGCCTTGTGGAGTACAACACATCACAGCGTTATCTTCATCAACCTCCTAGGATGGAAGAAACACCAAACCAGATAAGTGATAAGCAAATACCATACATGACTTATGTTATGCGTATGGTCTTATCACCAAAATGTTAAATACAAAAACCATAGAGATAAGACGTGTTATATGTGTATCGTCTTATCACCAATGTAATATACAAGCGCTATATCCCACATAAAGATTTATATGTATATTTAGTCTTAGATTTTTAGTACAAATAAGAGGAAATTAAATAAAATTGTACACACTTCAAAAAGGTCTTTCTTTGAATGAACTACTGATTCCCCCTACCCAAGGTAAGGGTCATTAGTTTAAATCAAAAACACAAGGCTGCTTTGAATACCGATTCCCCCCACCAGTGGTAAGGGTCAGTATATCAAGGCAACTCCAACAGCTATTGTGAATTAATATTATATTTGTTATTGTTAATCACCATACATGAAATTAAATAAATGGTTGTGTTTACTGGAAAAAAGTGATGTCGGTGTTGTGTTCTATCGAAAAGTCAAATCGTATCGACATCGACACCTACGCCAGTGAACAACATGTTGTTATTTTGTGTCAACACTGTCACAACACAACAAATAATTATCATAAGACTCATAAGAAATCAACCCACAACACTCGCGACTGTTGTTAAATGCTACTTTTTGTCGACGAGAACTTATGTGGTGAACACCAAGTTGTCATAACAACATGCAACACCTTAGTCCTCAGTGAAGGACAAAATGTCAAAAAAAGTAACTTTGTGTAACTTTTTGTTGCGCAGTAAACTCACTCAATGAAATAAAGTCCTTCATTGGTGACACTTTGAACAAGCTTGTTCTTCTTGAATTACGAGGTTATATCCGATATCAAAATCAATATATGATTTATCAGTGGCGATGGCGACGAGGATATTAAAAATTAAGGATAATTTTAAGGATGGCCGAAACTACGCATATTTTACATATGACATACCTTTGGAACCTTTTCCGAATTACATCAGGAGGCTAGAAAATTATCTAGCATTGCGAAACGTCGATCCTACATAAAAGCGGCAAGTATTTATCAATTGTATTGGTGCTAAACACTACCAGCTTATATCAATTTGCACCAGAAGATTCAAGTGTTAAATCCTACAAGGATTTAACGAAACTATTAAAAGATTAAAATAAATGCAATGGAAGCATCGATAGCCGAATGCCGCAATATGCTTAATATTCATCAAGTACAGACAAAAGGCTTAGTTCGAACAAAAGACGTTTACAACAAATGCTAATAGCAAACAAGCCACAAATGATTGTTTTGAAACAACAAACTCGCATGCTTCAGGTGTGGAAAGCACAACCATTTAGCAAAAAAGTGTCGAGCAAAACATTGATATTGGAAAAAGTGCTGAAATCGTGGCCATGTGGCATCAGTCACAATCATTTCAACGAGAGACAAATACACTGCAAGTCTCACAAACAGATTATGAAGAAAGTCAAGAATGTGTTCAAAAATATAATAGGCCGTATAAGTTAAACGTGCTTAATTTCACCAATTTCGCCAAAGAAAATAATCGAAGCACAGGGCAAAATGGAAAATTCGATATAAATGGTTTTCCAATAAGAGGTTTCATTTTGATGATACTGCAGCTGTCAATTTTGAAGCTATCATCTTTTGACATTTGACAAGAAAAAAACTACTTAATTACTAAATTACGATACATGCTTCAACAACGCATGGAAATTGGTAAAATTCACTACAAAACTGTTGAACATTTTGCAGTCACAGTTCGCAAAACTAAAGCACTGTTTGGTCGTCGTGAAGCACCTTCTCGGCCGGCAATAGTTAAAATTGGTGGAAAAATTTGATCTGTTGAGACAAGTTAGTGATGTGTAGAATCGAAACCCTGTGAGTCGCTCAGGAACAACTGAGAATATTGCTGCTGTAGCCCGTAGTGTTGAAGAAAACCCAGGTTTGTCGATTCCTCGTCGATCTTTGAAATTAGACATTCCACAAACGACATTACACCGTATTTTGCAAAAAGGCTTAGGACTTAAGGCTTTTAAAGTTCAGTTAACACAAGAACTCAAGCCGGTCAATCATCATAAACGTCGTATCTTCGCTGATTGGGTCCTTCAAATGCATCAAAATGATCCGGATTTTCATCGAAAAATCATCTTCAGTGATGAGGCCCATTTTCACCTCGGAGGCTACGTTAATAAGCAGAATTGTCGCATTTGGGGCTCAGAAAATCCAAGAATGCTTGTTGAAAAGCCTCTCCATCCTCAACGTGTCACTGTTTGGTTCGGTTTTTGGGCTGGCGGTGTGATTGGACCTTACTTTTTCGAAGAGATTGCGCTACCGAGCTATGATTAATGATTTTTTATGGCCGGAATTGGAAGGTATTGATGTGGGCGACGTTAATTTTTTAGCAAGACGGCGCTACGTGCCACACAAGCAACGAAACAATCGCAATTTTGCAAGAAAAGTTTGCTGACCGTGTTATTTCTCGAAGAGGTAATCACAATTGGCCACCGAGATCTTGTGATTTAACACCTGTAGGCTTTTTTCTTTGGGGCCACGTGAAAGATAAGGTCTATGCCAATGCTCCACAATCGATTCAAGACCTTAAAGATGGAATTCGTGAAGTTATTGAGGACATACAGCCGCAAATGTTCGAATTGGTCATGGAAAATTTCATGAAAAGGATATGGTGCTGCAAGCGTAGCCGTGGCGGCCATTAGGCTGATATCGTTTTCAAATGTTAATGGCATACCTTCCTCTTTACAATGAAATAAACATTCATTGATTTCACTTAAATAATACTCGTTTTTTTATATCAAAATGAAACCTCTTATTGGAAAACCCTTTACAAGGTGGAAAGTACTATACATAACTCTAAAAATTAATCACAAGGATTTTACAATCGCATTTTATACCGGAGCAGCGATATCTGTTATGAATTATGATACTTTTACTGCACACTGGCCAAACGGCAAAATAGAACCAACAAAAATCATGCTCAAAACGTACAATAATAATACTTTTCCCGCATTAGGTAAGTCTGAAGTGTTCGTCTAATATGATAAACGGAACGTCGTGTGCGACCTATACATAGTAAAAGAACAGTTTGATTCATTACTGGGACGAGAGTGGCTAAATGCACTTGGCCTTTAACAAATTAATTCAGTTGATAAATTTACAGAAAAAGATTTAACTTCCATGAAACAGCAAATTTTTGAAAATCACAGAAATTTTTGAATCAAAAATTGGAACGATTCCCAATATTAAGGGAATTCAAAATGTCGTGAAGGTGCGACGCCTATTTTCGATAAGCTCAGGGCAGTTCCATATACAATCCGACCTTTAATAAAAGAAGAAATTACAAAGCTAGAGAGCGATGACATGATGACACGTACTCCGATTGGGGAACACCAATCGTTCCTGTTGTCAAATCTGACAAAACGATATAGTCCGGGAGGTAGCGTTGCAAATGAAAAAGTCAAAGTAAGCCGGCTGATTTTAATATCGATAATTGATCTCGTATTACTAATCAAATACCCACCACTATTTGAGCTGTTCTGGGTGTGGGAGGCTTCGAAAGTGGAAAAAAAAAATAAAATTTAAAGTAAGTACGCCGGCTGAAACTGTTTTTTATTAATAGGTAACATCATTGTGAGTTAAAAAAAATCGTCAGCTGCAACGTGGTGGGGGGGGGGGTATGCGTCAGTCACTCGCATGAAATTGTAAAAAAAACATGTAAAATAAAGTAATAGAACGCCGGATTAAATCTATCTATGATGATTGTTTACATAATTAAAAGTATGAAAACAACCGTCAGCCGCGTAGTAAAGATAAAGATTATTCGAGCAATGTACGGTATCTTTCAGAGTCCAACTGACATAATAATAACATATAGTATAATAAAACATTTACATAATATATAGCTGAGTGCCCGAAGGTGCACAGTTGTAAAATATGAAACTAATATCGGCCCCCTCACTCCACCAACCAAATCCATCATACAACGATGACTTACCTTCACTCTACATATGAACGACCTTGGAAACTATGGAATCGACAAAAATATCCCCCATCACTCCAACGTACCAATAGACCCCCTCTCCCTGGAGGTATTTTACGTTCACTATTTACCTCAGCGACCCCGAAAACTTTGCAATCTACACTAATATCGAAATCCACACTCATATAATAAATGTGAAAGATACTCTGTCTGTCTATTACCTTTTGACGGCTAAACGGTTTGACCGATTGCTTATTTTTAAAAAAAATGTTCGTAACAGTCCGAGGATGATTATAGGAACCTGGAAAATTGGAAAATTCGGGAAAAACTTGGAAAATTCGGAAAAAACTGAAAAAATTCCGTTTTCCATGGGGTTTATGTATAAACTCGCGACCATAACTCACGATTCGAACATGTTGGGTCAGTGTCAGTAAGTCAGTGGAGGGTTGGTGGGGGTGGGACTCAATGATGTGGGTTGGTTTCAGAAAGGCACCGGTCAGTTTGGTTGGGTCATTATAGTGTGAAGGGTAGCCAAACAACGCCTGTTATTTTAGCTTTTGACGGATCTAAACGGTGTCTTGTGGGTGGGGGTCGGCGGGTCCCGGTTAACGCCGGGGCTACAAACTAGTATGATTATATATCAAAAAGATTGTGCGTTTGTATGTTATCGTGCCACGCCTAAGCCACTAAACGTATCGAAGATTTTATTCACACTAAATGCTCATTTGCTGATTCGATAAGTGTATGTTTTTTTCAGCCAGGTAGGTGGCGCTAGAATCGGATATTCACGAATCACGATATTGTCAGTAGTTTGGTTATTAGTTATTTTATTTTACACAAACAGTGTTGTGAAGCAAATTTTTGTCGTATTTCTTAATTAGAGGCTATAGTAATATAAAATGTTAATATCAGCAACGGTGGTAAAAGGAAGGCGAAGGTTTTATGTGTGCAGTAAGTGAAGTTTCTGGAAACAGTTAGTATAAATATATAATATATAAATCCTCTATTTTATATATTAAGATTATATCGACAATATATATATATACTACTGAAGTGCCCGGCGTTGCCCGTGGCCCCGTAACGCATCCACCACCCCCATCGGTTCTCATCACCCACTCTCCATCCATCCATCAGTACACATAAATAATAATAATATTCGACGCGACCGACCATTGCGGTCCAAGGCCTAACTTCTCGCGACCATTTGTGCTGCGTATGTTTATTTTTATGTTTGTTTTTTTTGTTTTTATGTTTTAATGGAAGGGTCCTACAATTTAAGGCCGAATCCGAACGGCTAATTGAGAAGCTTTCCGTGACAAGGTATTACCCTCGGAACGTTTGTCACCCATTCGCGAGAGGTGGAACACCGAGAAAAATACTTTTGGTGTTGCTGGGATTTGAACCAGCCATGTGCACATCCACTGAGCCACGGCGCCCCATCAGTACACATAGCCCCCAAAAATTACGGGTTCATTTTCGTTTGTAAAATTCATTCAATATAATATAAAAATATATAATATATAAATATAATATATAATATATAAAAACTCTGGACAATTTATGAAAATAAGAATTGAAAAAATAAATTTTGGCACTCTGACCAAAGGGCCGGCCCATTCCAAAATGTTACGGTTCTTGTTTTCTTTTTACTAAAGAGTTGTGCAAAATTTCAAAAAGCTAATATTCAAAAATTCTGAAAAATTCATAAAAAATGCGATTTGTAAAAACAATTCGTGACCTATTGACCCAGGAGTCTGACCACTTTCAAAATATGTCTAATAAGTGGTCATTATGGTATAAACCCACTAGGCAAAGTTTAAACCCGATTTGTTGAAGGGTTTGGCAGTCCATAGGGAACATGCATACGTAAATACATACATACATGTATACACATCTACATACACACAAAGTTTTACTTTAATATATATGTATGGAATATCTGATAACTAAATAATATCTGGAACTCCTCGCAAATCTCCCGGAATCTAAAGCTAACGATCTTCAGATCTAACGTTCTCTCAGTACTCTTGTATGGCTGCAAAACGTGGAAAGTCACAGAGTCAATTGCGACGCGCCTCCAAGTCTTCGTCAACAAGTGCTTAAGGAGGATACTGAGAATAAGATGGCCGGACATTATCACCAATCAAGACTTGCGGAGAGTAACACAATAGGTTCACTGGTTTAATTCCAATTAACTAATGAATCGCTCTGCAGTGAACGCCACCTTTTATACTCATTGAAAGACTTCCAGAAACTTGCAATATTGTAGACAGAAATATCGAGAAAAGACCAAAAAAATTGTAGGTTTATTCCCTTATTTACAACTAACAATACTTATATGTAATGAGTCATCTTCTAAAAATAGACTTCATTTTCAATCATGTTCTTTTACAAAAACCGGGCAAACCGCACAAACCGGTTTGACTACTTGTTTGACCAGTACACAATGATTCAAACTTGCAGGCGGTAGCATTTCAAATTTCAAATAATCTAATAGTCTTACCGCCTAAAAGTATGCTACATAAAATTGCTTATTTTTAGTAAACAGTATTTACATTGGGATTTATTTTAGGATTTGAATTCTATTATACTCGTTTGCGCTACTAACTACTTTTCGTAACAATATGATGTTAATTTGGCTTAAATATTCTAGCGGCACCGCGTAAACTTATTGCTCCACCAGACCAAACACTAAGCCATAATATCTCCACTCCAACGCCACCTACCGGATCAAAAAAAAACATAGACTTATCGGAACACCATGGGTTAGGCGTTGCGCGATTACATGCAAAAGCTCAATCGTTCGAACCCATACTTTTCGGGATCACCGTGAAGTAGTGCTGGAAAGAATGGAGCTGATTTATCGGGTGTTGTTGGAGGGTGAGGCCTCGATTCTATCGTTTTCGAGGTCGCTGAGGTAAATAGTGATGATAAAATACCTCCAGAGAGAGAGGGAGTCTATTGGTACGTGGTAGTGGTGGGCGATATTATTGTCGATTCCATAGTTTTCGAGGTCGCTCATATGTACAGTGAAGATAAGTCATATCTGTTCGGTTGGTTTGGTTGGTGGGGTGAGGGGGCCGGTATTAGTTTCAAATTTTACAACTGTGCACCGTCGGGTACTCAGCTATATATTATGTATATGTTTTATTATATTATATGTTATTATTTTGCTAGGTGGATGCTGAAAGATACCGTGCATTGCTCGAATAATCTTTATCTTTACTACGTTGGCTGACGGCCTTTCCACCAGTACACACGCGGACGGTTGTTTTCGTACTTTTAATTATGGAAACAATAATCCTAGTAAGATCATCCGGCGTACTAATTCTTTATTTTACATGTTTTTTTACAAGTTCATGCGAGTGACTGACGCATAACCGCCCCTCCACGATACACCTGACGATTTTTTTTCAACTCAAAATGATGTTATCTATTGATAAAAAAAGTTTCAGCCGGCGTACTATTACTTTAAATTTTATTTTTTTACCACTTTCGGAGACTCCCACACCCAATCCATTATTAGTCATACCAGGTCTATCGAACAATATAACAATCGATCGGCGATCGATGCAACGCTGCCTCTCGGACTAATACTGCCGACTACAAAGTTACACTTAACAAACTTATAATCGAAGATTGACGATTTGTATCAGAAACTTAAATCTATCGACACAGGACTAAGATCGGAACGTAGAACGTCCGCACCTTGTCAGAACCGTCAAGACTCTTTCAAGTTTGTCGTGAGATGGATCGCTACCAGCTACTAATTTTTTATCTAATGTTTAGTGGCAATAATGAATCTCGAACCAACGGAGTGAGAATACTTATAACAGCTGGAGCTAAAAAGTACTTGATTGGATTTAAACCAATCTCTGATCGCATAATTTCAGCACGATTTTACTCTAAATTCCGCAATATCACTATTATTTAGTGCTGTGCTCCCGCCGAACCAAAAAAGGCCTTCTATAGTCACCTAGAGGCAACAATAGCCTGTGCTTACGCATGCGACATCAAAATTGTGCTTGGCGATATTAACGCCAAAGTTGGCAACGACAACTCAAATCTTCACGCATGCATGGGCCGCCATGGTCTTGGCATCAAGCGCAACAACAATGGAGAGAGACTACTGGATTTGTGCTCCAGCCAACAGCTTTTCATCGGTGGCACAAAGTTCGTACATAGAGACATTCACAAATTACAAATGAGCGCTCATCGGTGCTAAAAGAACAACTGAAGAGGAAAACCGCGCCGATGCACGAGTAAAAAAATGGCAAGAAACGATCACAGGCATTTCATAAATAAAGTTGCAGCGGAAGTGCAATCCGTAGACTTTATGGTGAAAGGGCAAAAACTATACCTCCTATTAAATACCATAACGGAGCCATACTCTCAACCGAGAAAGAGCAACTACCACGCTGGAAAGAGTTCTATGAGAATAACACCATCGAGGAAAACATCAACTCGCTTCCAAGAACAGTACGTCGCAACCCTATAAGGAGCATCTTAACTTCACCACCATCTTAAGATGCAATTAAACAACTTTAAAATAATAAAGCTGCGGGTCCTTATAACCTGGCAGCCGAGCTTTTTAAATTCATCATACCTGTTATTGTACCTGTGCTTGAGCCGATTATAACTAATGCGTGGGCAAAATGCAAAATACCTAGCTCGTGGAAAGAGGGGTCATCATTACAATACCCAATAAGGGTGATCTCAGAGAGTGCAAAAATTGGAGAGGCATAACGCTATTAAATGCAATAGAAAAAATTGTAGCATTTATTATTCTTAATCGTATATCACCGTTTGTTGACACACTTTTAAGATGAGAGCAAGAATAGAATAGAATAGAATAGAATAGAATAGAATAGAATAGAATAGAATAGAATAGAATAGAATAGAATAGAATAGAATAGAATAGAATAGAATAGAATAGAATAGAATAGCATAGAATAGAATAGAATAGAATAGAATAGAATAGAATAGAACAGAATAGAATAGAATACTTTATTATTTCTTCATTTTTCTTTAAAGAAATATTCATGACATTCTGTATTTTTATATACTAAGTATTAAAAAATAGTTTTAAATGCCACTTCAAAGGGCTTATATATATTTAAATATTAGTTATGGGTGGGGTGACCCTATTAAAACAATTTTTACTATACAAAATAGGTATATGCTTACAATAATAAAGGAACAGCAAATTCGACTGCCGTGCATTAAGTAATTTACAAAAGAAAACTTTATTTTTTAATTATATAAGATGTAATTGCTTCAAGATAAAGCGGGTTTTAGGAAGAACAGATCCTGCGTAGACCACATTAATATACTGCGAATTACCATCGAGCAGTCAGTTGAATGAAATGGAATAGAGATGCAGCTTGCATCGTTCGATATAAAGGCAAGAACAGCGTCAATTTCACCATCTCCAAAGGAGTTAGACAGGATGTGTCCTCTCACCTATACTTTTTTTGGTGATCCTAGATCAAGTTATGGCACAAACCAACATCTATACACCAAACGGTATTCAATGGCGGATGAATGAAAGGCTTTACGATCTCGACTACGCTGACGATATCAGCATGATGACGCTGAACAGGTTGGCTTAAGGCTTAACTTCTTAAAGACAAAGCTGTTACGAATCGGAACGACCGATAACCGCGAATTATCTATAACCACTAACGATGCAACAATAGTCATTGAAGACGTGGAGAAATTTAGCTACTTAGGGAGCCTAATTACTAAGAACGGCGGATCCGAATCAAACGTAACAGGCCGCATAAACAAGGCGCGCTCTGCTTACTACTCACTGTACAAAGTGTGGTGAGCGCATAACATCTCCAGGAGCATCAAGCTAAATATCTTCAAATCCAGTGTTAAATCGGTCCCCTTATAGGGTTGCAAGACTTGGGAACAACCACCATTTCTCAAAAATTACAAGTATTTATCAACAAGTGTCTGCGGCGAATCTGTGGTATCTTTTGGCCAAACACGATCTCAAACTCGGATCTATTTGCCCTGACAAATAACAAGCCAATCCATATTGAAATCAAGCGAAGGATATGGCAATGGGTAGGGCACACCCTGCGGAAACCGGACAATGACATTACAAAAATGGCCTTTTAATGGAGCCCCCAAGGAAGACGAACCCGGGACGCCCAGTAAATACGTGGCGCAGATCATTCGAGCGAGAATCGCGTACAGTAGGCGTATGGCATGAAGTCAAACAGCTGGCGAGAGACAGACGTCGCTGAAAGGAAGTCTTTTCCGCTCTATGCTCCTCTTAGGAGAAATATATATTTATTGGAATATATATAAATATTTATTTAAAATAAATTTAAAAAAACCTAATAAATAAATTTTAAGAATGAAAAAAAACCTCTTAGCATGACCGAGGATAGTGCACTTCTACAGACGGTAAGAAGAAGGGTCTATACAAAATAAACAAACACATGTTTGGCGTCAAGACTGCACCAAATATATGGCTAAGGTTTATGGATAAACACATAATTAACGATTTTGAGGGCACTGCCTGTTTTTTCGACGACGTCATTATAATGGGCAGAACCATTGGTGAGACATTTCGTAGATGCAAACTCTTACTGAGTAAGCTGAACAAATTCAATCTACATTTGAATAACTCCAAATGCAAACTGTTTCAAAAAAATGTTGTATACCTGGGGCATATGATCACCAAAGATGAACCGCGCAAAAGACCATAGAAAATTTTTGCCATTTCTAAAATCAAGCCATCAACTGAAATAACTCAGTTACGCCAATTTATTGGCATGGTAAATTACTGCCACAAATACCGGACTTATCAGGAAAATTACATGCTCTTTACTAATTGTTAAGGAAGGATCAAAAATTTATTTGGACTTCAGAATGTCAGCATTCGTTTGAGAAACTTAAAAAGCAGATTATGAGTAAGAATGTGCTGATGAAAATTTACGGCTCTTTCTGGCAACGGATGCCTCACCTATCGTATTTTCGGCGATACTTTATCATGTTAGTGAAAGAGGTGAAAGGCTAATTGCCTTCGCATCAAGAAGTCTGAGTAAAGCTGAAGCAAATTACAGTCAATTGGATAAGAAAGCAACAGCCATCTACGAGTACTGGGGATTGCATATGTTATTTTATTACTGCTATGGAAGGAAGCTTACACTCGTTGCGGATAATAAGCCTCTATTTTCAATATTCAATTCTGAAAAGAATCTACCACTACTTACATCCGAGAGGCTACTAGACTACGCCTTGTTTATGAGCGGATTTGACTACTGTTTAGACACAAGTTGCTTTACTTGGATAAGATCTTAGGTATTAAACCTTAATCTGATTGGGGTGTGATACACTTAGTTCAAACCAAGTTTATCCAAATAATCCTAAAACGTCAAATAAAGAGTTCTTTCTTGTTCGATAATGACTTCATTTATTCATCAAAATTTGAATAAATTTATAGTAAAAATTACTTACAATATACAATATACAAATTACATAAACCGCTTCGTTGCATATTCCGCTAAGAAGAAAACAAATTGCAGCGATAACAAAAGTTCCCAACATACTCCATCTACGAAAGGTAAAAATAAAGTATGCTCGCAACATGCTCTCGTTACAAAAATGTGAACTTCGCTCAAGGTGCTAACGACAGCCGAAATGCAATGCTGACAAAATCGGCAATGTGGGAAATTCATTATTCTCACGATAGGAGAAAATGCAATGTAAACATAATTTGGCATTATGCTGCGTTTGTCGTCTGCCTTATATGAGCAAGCTTGAACGAGAGTTCAACATTCTGACCCGCGTTGAATAGTAGAATCAACATATCAATGATAATTGAATTTAATTATTTAATTATGGATAACTATTTTTAATATATACGAGTATATTATATAAGTTGCTTAGGCTAAATCATTCGTCAATGTTTATCACGAATATGCCTTCGGGGTGGTTCGGCGTCATGGGGACATCACTTAGGGGCTTAGGGCCCTCGGGATTGGAACTAGCTTGATAATTTACCTTGGCTTTCGGTAGCACTATACGCATAAAAAAATCTAAATAGAGACTGCAATTAGTACCCCAATGATGTACCCCAAATATGGTGGATGTCATGGTGTTGGAGGTTAATTGGCAAGGTATCTTGAAATCTTTGGATGTTTTGCTTCACGGCTTCGATTTTTTAAATTTATACTTGTCGCAAGGCGTAAATCCATTCGTTTGGATTGTACAGCTGAATTCGATGAGGCCCTTCACCTGACCTTTGTCTTTGGCAGCTGTGCCAATCGGGAATATGGTTAAAAAGTGAAATCTCGCACGCACTAGAGATGGAGCCCTTATGATGTAAAGGACCTTGTTGCCTGCATTTTTTTTTTTTTATAATTCGCGCAAGCTTCAAGGGGTTCGCACCCTTATAATGCTCGGCTACTTACCGCTTCTTTTAACCGAATTGGGAAGAGTATGTCTCAAATTTGATTATTAACACAAATTGTCGTCAGTGTTATGCCTTCACGACAAAATGAGTTAAATCACCAAAAGAAACAAACACTTACAATCCGTTATTCTTATAGCTAAAGAATTAGATCATAAACAAACTGCCGCATGAAAAACATACGACAGTTACGTTTCACCAAATTCTTTAGCTGCGCTGTTGATGATGGGGCACACGGACACACACACAGCACTTTGCACTTAGTGATCGACCGATCGCGAGTAATGATTATGAGTTTATTAAGCTTGAAAAAAAACTATTTTTATTTCTGCTCATTCGAGCGTCTCTTAACAACTGATTTCAATATACAAATTTTCTTAAGTTAATACCTGGCTTTGCAAAGGTGATTTGTTCTAACGGATGTTCAGCAGACGCTGAGTAAACAATTTCCATATCACCTTTGCAATTACAAAGAATTTCATTTATGTGTTATGTGCATTCTGCACTTTTACGTTTGATGGGAACTACTGCACCGGATGGGTATGACTTCTGTATGTTGTTGTTGTTGTTGGTGGGTATGCAACTGTAACTCCTCCCCCCTAAGTGTGAAGCGTGTGCCATGAAGCTTTATGGTGACTGGACCTGAGCGATGCTATTTCTGCTAATGAGGTTGGCTCTGAAGGATTTTCTGCAAGGATAAACTGTTATGTAGAATGTAAGTATGAGCAGGATTGTTATTAATAGTATGTAGATGTCTCTGCGTTGGTTTTCCCATGTTAAGATTTTTATTATTTTTTATATTCGTTGAATTTCTGTAGATTTAGAGTTTGTATGGTGTAATTTGGAAATACGTTGTTGTAGGATGCCGGGAAAATGTGTATTTTATCCCAATAAATTTCGGTCTTGTATTTATAGGTGATATCGTTGATGGTTACATCGCAGTTTTCATATGTTATCAGGAATGAGCCTTCTATAATTTGTTGGAAGTTGTTGCAGGTTGTGTTGATGTGAGTTGGGAAAGCGTTGATGAGTAGAATATGGTTACGTTCTGGTTGGGTTATTGATTTTATTTCTCGAACATCGTTGATAGGGCAGTTAGCTGGTTGATTTTCCATTATTTTTCCGATACAGTTGGATTCTCCCGTAGGTTCTTGATGTGAAGATTCCTTACAAATGAAAATATTCTCCACATTGGGACACTCAAGATCAAAATATTGAATATAATGTTTACTAAATAACATATAAGGTTTAACAATTATTCCCTTAGTTTTGTTTATTGGGATCGGAATTATGTGGAAAAATGTTGAATTTTCTAGTGATAATATGGGGATGCGGATATTAAGGATTATTTTCGATTTGTTTTGGTAAGCCTGTAACTCTAAAAGTTCATATAAATTTTCGTCTGACTTTATGTGAATTGAGTTATTTAATGAATTTTGAATTAGTGTAAGTTCTTCGGGACTCAGTATTATTTTTGGTATTATAATTATATCTCGTATGTGGCTTGTAAGGAGATCTATGTTGAAATTAAGGTGATTGAGATATTGCATTTGCATTAAAGAGTCAGAGTTAGAGCGAATTTGGTTAGAAGTTCGATTTTGAAAATCTTTTAGATATTCTTCTATTATATTTTGTTGATAGCTCATATGTCTTGTTATATTTTGAAATCTTTCGATCATTTGTAAGTTTAGCCTGGATTTTGCAGATACTTCATTTGCAATGTATTCCTGTTTTTGTGTTAGGATTTCTATTTCTATTTCCTCGTTTAATTTTTCGGCGTCTTGTGCGTCCATGTTACCAGTTATAAATTTTATTCCTGTACCAATTCCGTTAAGAAGTCCTCTTTTTTGTCT
Organism: Nephrocerus scutellatus; assembly: GCA_947095585.1. Lineage (NCBI taxonomy): Eukaryota > Metazoa > Arthropoda > Insecta > Diptera > Pipunculidae > Nephrocerus > Nephrocerus scutellatus. Next base: position 65,725,196 of record OX352764.1, on the reverse strand, counting down.
TGATTTTGGCAGTAAAAATTCAATTTTGTTCTGGAGTTCTTTTAATTTGTGTGTGGTAATTTTTAAGGAAGGGTTGAGTGTTAGGGAGTGGTTAAAATTTGATAGTGCTATATCCAGTTTTTTTTATCTATGTCATGTATTCATTAAGATCGATTATGTGGATTAGGTTGTGATAGGTTTTTATTGTTTTTGCTGTGCCTAATTGTAATGGGAGTATTCCTTCCATTTTTGATAGGTCGCGGATTTCTAATTTTTGGGCACATGACCAGGTTAATCTAATAATAAAAGAATATAAAATGGGTTGAGGTAAGGTAAGATTAAGTATTGGGTTTAGTTAGTTTTCTTTTCTTTTTAATCCTAAATTTATGAAATTTCTTATTATCTACTGTTAGAATTGTTACTTTGTTGTTTGATTTAACTTTGTGTTTAGAAAACCTTGGCGTAAGTTTATTGCGCCTACATTCTAAATATAGTGTCATTAGTGTTTCTATCTTCTACTTCTTCTCTATCAATATTTAATTTTTCGATCCTTTTAGTAGTGGTTTGTTCTAGTTTATCCCTAATTTTTGAAAAAGTTCTTCTTGAAATTTAGTTAGTTTAGTTATGTATTCATGTTCATCAGTATAAGAGGTGTTTTTGTTGAATTTGAAAGTTCTTCCGTAGAAAAGTTCGTATGGGGTATGTTTAGTAGACGAGTGAATGGAGTTATTGTATGTGAATATAGTTTTAGAAAAGATTTCATCGTGGTCTATATCCATGTTTTTCTCTTTAAGTGTTGCAAAAATAATACGGTAAATTTCGGTAAGGGTGGAATGCAAACGTTCTACAGGTGCGTTGCTGCTTGTTTGTTGGAAGGATGTTATGTGAAGTTGGATTTGATAGCGTTTACAGAAATCTTCGAATATTTCAGACGTAAACTCTGAGCCTTGATCGCAGACAATTTTTGATGGAGGACCGTGTAGGCTTATAAAGTGTTTGAGTGATTTAAGAATAAGAATGCTAGTTCTAGATGGTAGTGTGTATCCTGCTGCAAATTTCGAAAATTTATCTATAATGGTTAAAATAGTTTTATTATTGATGGTATATATATCAATGTGTATAATATGTAATGGTTTAAGGGGTGTTTCTGGTTTTTCATGCATTACTTTTTGAGGGTTTCTCTCGTATTTTAATAATTGACATTTTTCACAGTTGTTTATGTATTCTGTAATTTTTGTTTTCATGTACGGAAAAAGTATTTGCGTTTAAGCTGTAAAAGTGTTTCTTCTATTCCTCTATGGTTGAAATTAATGTGGTAGTTTTTGATTATTTGATCCTGTTCATCTGAGAGTTTTATGTCTGTAAGTACTTCTGTGCATCGAATTAAACGGAAAGATTTGTTGTTGGAAAAGTATTTTGAGTAAGTGGATTGCACGGTACGAAATGTCTCATCGTCTGTATAAATAGCGTTAAATTTGTTGGGTGTTAAGAATTTTTTGAATATGTCTATCATAGTGCTTTCAGTAAAGTTAGGATTCCTAATAGTTCTACGTTGCTTGTTTTTAAATATGTTTTCTAAAGTCATCGGGGAACCTCTTTCAGATTTCTCTAAAATAGTTTGAAGATTGAACTCGTTAAGGGGTCTTTCGGCAATGGGTATACCATCATTAAGATTTTCAAGGGCTTAATGAATGGTTGAACCACTTGTACCTTGTACGGAAAGGGAATCGTTAAGATTGATGTCTAGGGATTGGAAACTTGGTTGATTTTCAATTTTTATTCTGCTGAGGGCATCTGCATTAGTAATATTCTTGCCTTTCTTGTAGACTATTTCGTAGTCATATTCTTCTAATCTCAAACGCCAACGTTTTTTTGAATTAGGATTTCATGATCCATGTTAATGGTTTATGATCTGTCACAATCTTAAATTTATGACCGAAAAGGTATGGCCTAAAATACTTCGTAGCCCAAACTATAGCTAGAAGTTCTTTTTCTATGGTAGAATAATTGCATTCGGATGTGGTTAAGGTTCTACTTGCGAAGCACACTGGTTTATCGTTTCCAATAGCTCCTTGTGAGAGGATTGCGCCGATTGCAAAATTACTCGCATCAGTGGTTAAATTGAAGGGTTAAGAAAAATCAGGGTATTGGAGTATGGGGTCGTTGGTAACAATATCTTTACAGGTTTCAAAGGTTCGTACGTATTGCTCGTTTATTTCTATATTACGATCTTTTTTTAGGCATTCTGTTAGTGGTTTGACGAGTTTAGCAAAATCTTTAATGAATTTTCTATAGTATCCTAGTAGGCCTAGAAATGCTCTAATTTCTTTTTGCGTTCTGGGTATGGGAAATTTTTTATCGCATGAATTTTATCTGGATTAGGTTTGACACCTTCAGTTGAAGCGATGTGTCCGAGAAAAGCTATTTATTTTCTAAGAAAGTCAGATTTATCCAGCTGAATTTTAAGGTTGGAATCCTGTAATTTTCTGAAGATCTTTTTGATATTTTCTAGATGTTCTTGTAGGGATGTGGAATAGACGATTATGTCATCTAAGTATACAAGGCACGATGTTCCTATGAGATCTTTAAGAATGTTGTCCATCACTCTTTGAAAGGTGGATGGCGCGTTTTTAAGCCCGAATGGCATGCGGAGATACTCATAGTGTCCTCCGTCAACGGAAAAACCCGTTTTTGGAATGTCTTTAAGATCCATCTCAATTTGATGAAATCCGCTAGCGAGGTCGAGAGTTGAGAAATACATGCATTTACCTAATTTGTCAAGGATTTCCGTTATGTTAGGTAGGGGATATCTATCGGATACTGTCTTTTCATTCAGTTTCCGATAATCTATTACTAACCGCCATTTTTGTTTACCGCTGGTGTCCATTTTTTTGGGGACTATCCAGACAGGTGAACTCCAAGGTGAGTAGCTGTGGCGAATTTTGCCTTGCTCGAGCATTTTATTAATTTGTTGACGAACTTCTGCCTTATGACAATAGGGGTATCGATAGGACTTTGTGTAAATTGGGATGTCGTCTGAAGTATGAATTTTATGTTTAACTTGATTCGTGAAACTTAGGTTTTGTCCATCTTTAAAAAAGATATCCTCAAATTCTTTACAGAGTTTTATAAGAGAAAAAAGTCTTCGAGATTAAGATGAGATAAACGCAAAAGTTCTGCAATTCCGGATTGTGTTGGAGATTTGTCATAACTGATGTTGAAGTTATTTACCTCAATAAATTTTGAAGACGAATGGGGTTCTACTTTGAGTGGTTGCTCGATTAAAAGGATTTGATTATTGTTTGAACTGTTACAGATTTCTACATGAGCATACCAATCTTTAGTGGAGTATATTCCTTCAGATATGGAAAGATCGGGTTTGATAATTGTTTTTTTAATAAAAATATCGCCATTTTTAAAGTCAACTGGGACTTTTATTATTGTTTTTGTATTTGAAGGGATTATACGTTTGCCGGAATTAAAGTTCGGTTTGAATAAAAGGGGAATAGTAGAGTTCTTGGTAATCAGAGTTTTGTTTTCTAGATCTATTTTAGCAGAAAGTTGAGAAAGAATGTCGAGACCTAGTAGACCGTCAAAATAACCGTGAAATTTGAATACAAGACGAATGAAATGGGTAGTGTGACTTTTTCGTTTAGTTCGTGTTTACTGAGAATTGTGGAGATGTGGGTGGGTGTGCATTTTTCGGGATTGAAGTTAGCGGTGAATTCAGGATTGAGAAAAGAAGCTGAAGCTCCGGTGTCAATCAAAAATTTAAGGGGACGACCGAATGGGGATGATATATTTATATAAGGTAGGGTGGATCCGTGTGTATTTATATCTATGTATCCGACGGATTTAGCGAGGCAGATCTGTGAAAATTTGAGTCATCCAATTCGTGCATCACTTGTGGTGCTTCTTCATCTTTTTCGTAGAAGTATTCATCTTCGGTGATATTATAGTAGCTATCCAAATTTGGTATATAGGAAGGTGGTTAAAGGTTTTCGGTATTTTGGGCGCTAACGTTATGTATTTCTTCGATAGTGTACCTAGGACGGGTGGTGCGTTTAGTTTGACTACTTATATTGGATGGTCTGACCGGATAAGCCGTTTGTTGTCGTAAATGAGAATGTCCTGATCCAAGTTCCATGGGTTCCGGTGGTGGAAGTGGTCGTGGGTTATATTGTGGAGTTCGAAATGGTTCTGTTTGGTTATTATATTTGTAGGTGTTTTGTGTGTTTGAATAGTTTCTTGTATTAAAGGGATTCGAAGGATTTATTTGGTGGTTATGTGAATTTGAAATGGGGTGTATGGGTCTGTTGTTTCCGAGAATGGGGTAATTTTGAGTGTTGTTACGCATAGCTTGAAAGTTATGTGTGTTTGAGTTAATTTGTCTATAGTTTTGATTATGGTAATTTCGGAAATTTTGATTTGTAGTCAGTTTGTATGAGTAACGGTGTGCAAATGGTTTTTCTAGTCTTGCATGCTGATTTGAAATGCGGTGGTCATATTTCATATAATACATGTTTTGTTCTTGGATACAGAAAGCAAGAGCACAAGCTAAGGAAGTCGGTTTCATTGCTCTAATACTGGAACCTATTGGTTCTTTTAAACCAGAGAGAAATGTGTTGAGACACATTTCGGCGAAGAGATCTTTTTTTGCCTTAATGACATTTTGATCGCTTTCATGGATTAATAAGTTGTTATTCAAGGTGGCTTCAATTTCGCTATGAAACTCTTCAATAGTTCTATTATTTTGTTTTAGCATGTGGAGATCTCTAATCAAAGAAGTTTCGTTTCTTTTATCGGAGTAGTGCAGTACCAGATTATTTTTTATATCTTCCCAAGTAAGGGCTGTACCATGCATGTTAAGTATTTCGTTAGCTGGGCCTTCGATTTTGTTGCGAATAGCTCGCAGAATTATTTGACCATATGGGGTGCCGCTAATGCCTCTTATGTGCATCAAGATTTCTTCGACGTTATTTATGAAGTCGTATAAAAGTCTAGGGTTTCCTTCATAACGTGGTAGGTCTTTAACTGCATCTAGGATCCTTAGGGAATCGAATATTTCTCGCGTGGAATAAGTTTGGTCTGAGTTTTGATTGGCGAACATGTTTTCTGCGATAATTGGTATAGAAATGGGGTTTTCTAATGGAAATGTTGTTGGGAGTGAAATTAGACTAGTTGATTCCGAAATTTCTTCTGTCTGAACTAATTCGGGAATGGAGTTAAGGCTTCTTAAAAATCTTGTGAATTTAGGAATTTTGGGATAAGGGTAAGATGATTTAGTTTTTGGGGATCTAGGCATTAGATTTTGAAGGATATTGCCTTAATTATAAATGTTTAATAAAGTAAATTGGTTTTTCAATTATAATGTAGAATAATAATTCTTCTTTATTTAAATGAAAGTTTTCTTGATTAAAATAATTTTCTTCTATTTGTTATATTTTTGATTTAAATAAAATGATGTTCTTATACTTTTCTATTTTTTTAAAGTACTTTTTATTGATTTAAATAAAATGATTTTCTTCTTCTTTTAAATTTTTTATTGCTTTGTTTTAAATAAAATAATTTATTTTGAACTCACGTGTACCCAACTAGATAAAGAATATATTTCATTGTAAGGTTTTTCAATAATCCGTTGAATGTTCCAATTTGTTGTAGCAGTTGAATCCAAGAGTGTACAGATGGAGCCTTGCAAAGGTGATTTGTTCTAACGGATGTTCAGCAGACGCTGAGTAAACAAATTCCATATCACCTTTGCAATTACAAAGAATTTCATTTATGTATTATGTGCATTCTGCACTTTTACGTTTGATGGGAACTGCTGCACCGGATGTCATCTGTATGTTGTTGTTTTTGGTGTTGTTGTTGTTGGTGGGTATGCAACTGTAACTCGCGCGAACCGCGAACACTACACTTTGTTGTTTTTTTTTAATTCGCGAGTGCTGGAGTGCAGCAGCAGCGCGACCGTGCTCAGCGGCGGTTGGGAGACAACTCAACTGATCTCGATGTAGGTTTATTATAGGAAATTGTGATGTTAGTCGTATTTCGGTAAAGTTTCATCTACAAGTACTGGTACTGGAATCACATGAAATAATTCGAATGGTTCGGCAGATATCAATGGTATACTGATTTTAAAAATTGCGTGATTTGGTAGAATTCTTCCTTCAATGGTCAATAAATTGTATAAGTTAGTTAGATCCAAGATTGCTGTCGGAAGTCTTAGGTCCGAAGGTAAGTGTTCCATTATCTGCGTAGCTACTGGCTAGCTGAGATAGGGGTAACAACAATGTGCTAATTTTTCCATGTTGACTGTGAGTAATAACGTCTAAGAGAGAGGCTTGGATACGTTGATAATTTGCTGTGTAAGTCAAAGTTTGTTTTGCAAGGGAGATAAATATGCTTGACAATTTTTATTGCTTCAAAATGTTGGGATATCGCCTCTTGATTTCGATTCATAAGGTGTACCATGGCTGCAAAGAATGATGTCTGATTCTGCATGTAAGATAGTAAGTGCTCTTCGTTTCCGTCCGTCCGTCGATTGTATTTGACATTCGCTCGGCGTATTCGGAATACAAAACACCAAACAATGCATTGGCTACATTTCCCACTAGATTTATGGCTCCCCGTTTTATTCGAGTTCGGATAGATGTGTGCGAAAAGATCATTGGTAGTTACCAGTTCCTTTGTAAGATGCTGAATTTGAGTTGTTATACTTCTACACTGCTCCTTGGGGTTCATTCTATTGCACAGACCTTCCAGGAAGAAACAGGTATTCTGGACAAGCATTAGTTCCTTGGCATAAAGCTGCATAACATAATATGCTATAATATTCCATTCACTGGATATCATGCTCGCTGCGCCGATATTTATATATATTATATTTTCGCAATAAATACTCCTCCAGATGAATTGGCAGTCTTTAACTAATTGGAATTAAGAGTAATACTAGTAACATCGTTACTACACTGGAACCCAAAGAATGTTTGATACGTTTCCTATGTATTTCTTTCGTAGGAGATGTCGTCGGTGTCGATTTTTTGTTATCTTGAATAAACGTTGGTTCACTGTCGACTGGTAACGGTGCTAGCTTATGAATTGGTCTTTTGAGCAGACCACTGGTGGTCTTAACTTAACTCGAACTAAATTGTCATTTCCTCTAATGCATTTCACAATTCTTCCTGGCTGCCACACATAGATATTCGTGTGGCCAGCGCTGCCTAATTGTGAGTTTATGGCGGCGATTGTTCTCCATCGATAATTAAGGCTGGTGTTTAACATTGCTGATCTAGCATCGGTTGATGGCGTTAATGGTTCTCCAATCAGGAAATGTCCCGGAGTCAGCGCAGAGAGATCGTTCGGATCTGAAGACAGAGAAGTTAGTGGTCTTAAATTTAGAATTGCTTCTATCTCTATCATCAGAGTCTCGTGTTCTTCATAGGTAAGATTAGCCGATAAGAGATTGCGTTTTAGAAAGTGCTTAGTTGATTTAACAGCGGCTTCCCATAAGCTGCCGAAGTGTGGTGCTCGCGGTGGTATAAAATGGGATTGCTTACTCCTCTCCGTACAGAAAGATGCAATTTTTTCTTTGGATGCTGATGAATGTATGGATGGCTCTATATACTCCAACTGATTTCTCGCTCCAACGAAATTTGTCGCATTTGTCAAATACAAAAGTACCAAAGAACATACTAATGCAGATTTTCTTTCTAGAAACCCAGTAGAAGATCAGAATAGTAAAGCTTGCGATACTTACGAGAGTTACCAATTGTGGGAAGAAGAAGAAAATTAAAAAACTAATAAAAACATATTGAAAGAAACCAAGATTGATAAAAAGTTGTCGTTATTAATTCAACTTCAAAGAGGAGAAACGTTAAAGAATTAGTCGTGGAGAGCGTGTTGATGCTGCATGATGGGCGCATTCGCTACGCTACATTCGCAAATTCCTAAGGAAATACATTCGGCTCATATAGGAATTATAAAGGTGAAATCGCTAGCAAGGACTGGCCCGGAACTGATCGCGACATTGAAGAATTAGCAAAAAGCTGTAGTGATTGTGCAAAAGTATTAACGGAGAAAATAAAAGTTCCGACTCATCCATAGGAAGTACCAGCTTAACCTTGGCAGCGATTACACGTCGACTTCGCTGATCCGTTCATGGAGTGTTACTTATTAGTGATTGTAGATGCGAAAACAAAATGGTTGGAGGGTTTACCGATGAATCGTATCAAAAGTTTTCATACTATACGTGCATTAAGGGAAGTATTTGTCTTGAATTTTGTGGATTTTTCAATAGATTCGTATGAAATTCGGTATGTAGAACTAAGATGCGACTATAACCCTTGTTCCTATGGAAATTCTGGGATATGGCCAATAGGGTCTGGAATTTTGTGGACCAAGCAATTTCTTAAGCGATTCGTATGAAATTTGGTATGTAGCACTAAGATGCGACTATAACCCTTGTTCCTATGCAAATTCTGGGATCTGGCCAAAAGCTTCTGGAATTTTGTGGACCAAGCAATTTCTCAAGCGATTCGTATAAAATTCGGTATGTAGGACTAAGATGGGATTATAACAATTGTTCCTATGGAAATTCTGTGATCTGGCCAATAGGGTCTGGAATTTTGTGGACCAAGAAATTTTTCAATAGATTCGTATGTAATTCGGTATGTAGGACTAAGATGCGACTATAACACTTGTTCATATAGATATTATGGGATCTGGACAATAGGGTCTGGAATTTTGTGGACCAAGCAATTTCTTAAGCGATTCGTATGAAATTTGGTATGTAGCACTAAGATGCGACTATAACCCTTGTTCCTATGCAAATTCTGGGATCTGGCCAAAAGCTTCTGGAATTTTGTGGACCAAGCAATTTCTCAAGCGATTCGTATAAAATTCGGTATGTAGGACTAAGATGGGATTATAACAATTGTTCCTATGGAAATTCTGTGATCTGGCCAATAGGGTCTGGAATTTTGTGTACCAAGCAATTTTTCAATAGATTCGTATGTAATTCGGTATGTAGGACTAAGATGCGACTATAACACTTGTTCATATAGATATTATGGGATCTGGACAATAGGGTCTGGAATTTTGTGGACCAAGCAATTTCTTAAACGTTAAACGTTAAACGTTGGTATGTGAGACCAAGATGCGACTATAACCCTTGTTTCAATGGAAATTCAGGGATATGGTCATTAGGAACAGAAATTTCTGGAACTAAACCATTTCTCAAGCGATTTGTCTGAAATTCGGTACGTAGGACTATTTTTTCCTTTTAATTTAATCGTAATATCGGTCAAAGAAGTTTCTCTTCAACCGCGCGTAAAGGTGAAGCGCACTTATTTTTTAACAGCTTTTGCTTCTCCTAGAACTACCGCAGCTGCAATACTCTGTTTGTGCCGTGATATGCAATATGCACCTACCTCACACCTTTAAACTGACATATTATGACACGGTGCTAGCACCAATAACACCGCCGATAATTATCGTAGCCCACAGGCAATTTGACATCGCCCATATATCTTATTTTGTGCAATATTTTAGACCCACAGTGTTAGTAGTTGTTGTGTTTGTTAGTATGATTTTTTGACACAAACTTATAACTTGATTTGGTTTTCTGTCAAGCGCAGTGCTGCTGTTACACATTTTTGGAATGGAATATATTACAGGTTACTTGGGAGAATATTGAAGTACACGAAAAAAATATTTATAAAAAAAGTTCCAACAGAAAAATAATAAACGCTTTTATATAACACAAAATACATTATTCCATGTTTATGTTTCTGTGTTTCATTATGAAAGTACGATTATGTACTTTACTTTAATATTTTATTACATATATTCTAACTAAATACAAAAGTCTTAATATACCGTCGACCGAAAAACCGTCGGTTTCTTTGAATATTATTATATAATAATAAAATTTAACATTAGCTTTGAATTTGAAAGCAAGAAAGTCTAGTGAAATACAATAACAATAACAATTATTTATGCATATTGTTTGTTGAAATGGTTGGTCAAGATAAATTTTCGGGAAATATAAAAATTCCTTCATAATAATTCTTGATAATGTGTGCCTTCGCACGCAGAAATAAATTACTGGAAAAAATTACATTTGTAGAAGTGGATAATGCCAGGATTAGGCACGTTCAGAGAAAAATATACAGACTTTTAACATCAAAATTAAAAATAATCTATTTTGTGCGAAGAAATTAAATTAATATAGGATCGTTTCGTTTTTTTTACTACTTCATAGAATTAGTATAAAGTACTAGCTTTTTGTATTATGGTAGTACGGCCGATGAAATAGAATACTGATTAAAGGAAGTTTAGCAGCACTGGTCCCAAGCAAGTGATTAATTTGCAAGAAACTGAACAAAATTTATCGGTGTTTTGTATTAATGCGGGATTATTTTAGCTAGTGATGTGCCAAACCGGAATTTCTCATCCTCTAAAGGAAGTTTAGCAGCACTGGTCCCACACATAGATATTCGTGTGGCCAGCGCTGCCTAATTGTGAGTTTATGGCGGCGATTGTTCTCCATCGATAATTAAGGCTGGTGTTTAACATTGCTGATCTAGCATCGGTTGATGGCGTTAATGGTTCTCCAATCAGGAAATGTCCCGGAGTCAGCGCAGAGAGATCGTTCGGATCTGAAGACAGAGAAGTTAGTGGTCTTAAATTTAGAATTGCTTCTATCTCTATCATCAGAGTCTCGTGTTCTTCATAGGTAAGATTAGCCGATAAGAGATTGCGTTTTAGAAAGTGCTTAGTTGATTTAACAGCGGCTTCCCATAAGCTGCCGAAGTGTGGTGCTCGCGGTGGTATAAAATGGGATTGCTTACTCCTCTCCGTACAGAAAGATGCAATTTTTTCTTTGGATGCTGATGAATGTATGGATGGCTCTATATACTCCAACTGATTTCTCGCTCCAACGAAATTTGTCGCATTTGTCAAATACAAAAGTACCAAAGAACATACTAATGCAGATTTTCTTTCTAGAAACCCAGTAGAAGATCAGAATAGTAAAGCTTGCGATACTTACGAGAGTTACCAATTGTGGGAAGAAGAAGAAAATTAAAAAACTAATAAAAACATATTGAAAGAAACCAAGATTGATAAAAAGTTGTCGTTATTAATTCAACTTCAAAGAGGAGAAACGTTAAAGAATTAGTCGTGGAGAGCGTGTTGATGCTGCATGATGGGCGCATTCGCTACGCTACATTCGCAAATTCCTAAGGAAATACATTCGGCTCATATAGGAATTATAAAGGTGAAATCGCTAGCAAGGACTGGCCCGGAACTGATCGCGACATTGAAGAATTAGCAAAAAGCTGTAGTGATTGTGCAAAAGTATTAACGGAGAAAATAAAAGTTCCGACTCATCCATAGGAAGTACCAGCTTAACCTTGGCAGCGATTACACGTCGACTTCGCTGATCCGTTCATGGAGTGTTACTTATTAGTGATTGTAGATGCGAAAACAAAATGGTTGGAGGGTTTACCGATGAATCGTATCAAAAGTTTTCATACTATACGTGCATTAAAGGAAGTATTTGTCTTGAATTTTGTGGATTTTTCAATAGATTCGTATGAAATTCGGTATGTAGAACTAAGATGCGACTATAACCCTTGTTCCTATGGAAATTCTGGGATATGGCCAATAGGGTCTGGAATTTTGTGGACCAAGCAATTTCTTAAGCGATTCGTATGAAATTTGGTATGTAGCACTAAGATGCGACTATAACCCTTGTTCCTATGCAAATTCTGGGATCTGGCCAAAAGCTTCTGGAATTTTGTGGACCAAGCAATTTCTCAAGCGATTCGTATAAAATTCGGTATGTAGGACTAAGATGGGATTATAACAATTGTTCCTATGGAAATTCTGTGATCTGGCCAATAGGGTCTGGAATTTTGTGGACCAAGAAATTTTTCAATAGATTCGTATGTAATTCGGTATGTAGGACTAAGATGCGACTATAACACTTGTTCATATAGATATTATGGGATCTGGACAATAGGGTCTGGAATTTTGTGGACCAAGCAATTTCTTAAGCGATTCGTATGAAATTTGGTATGTAGCACTAAGATGCGACTATAACCCTTGTTCCTATGCAAATTCTGGGATCTGGCCAAAAGCTTCTGGAATTTTGTGGACCAAGCAATTTCTCAAGCGATTCGTATAAAATTCGGTATGTAGGACTAAGATGGGATTATAACAATTGTTCCTATGGAAATTCTGTGATCTGGCCAATAGGGTCTGGAATTTTGTGGACCAAGCAATTTTTCAATAGATTCGTATGTAATTCGGTATGTAGGACTAAGATGCGACTATAACACTTGTTCATATAGATATTATGGGATCTGGACAATAGGGTCTGGAATTTTGTGGACCAAGCAATTTCTTAAACGTTAAACGTTAAACGTTGGTATGTGAGACCAAGATGCGACTATAACCCTTGTTTCAATGGAAATTCAGGGATATGGTCATTAGGAACAGAAATTTCTGGAACTAAACCATTTCTCAAGCGATTTGTCTGAAATTCGGTACGTAGGACTATTTTTTCCTTTTAATTTAATCGTAATATCGGTCAAAGAAGTTTCTCTTCAACCGCGCGTAAAGGTGAAGCGCACTTATTTTTTAACAGCTTTTGCTTCTCCTAGAACTACCGCAGCTGCAATACTCTGTTTGTGCCGTGATATGCAATATGCACCTACCTCACACCTTTAAACTGACATATTATGACACGGTGCTAGCACCAATAACACCGCCGATAATTATCGTAGCCCACAGGCAATTTGACATCGCCCATATATCTTATTTTGTGCAATATTTTAGACCCACAGTGTTAGTAGTGGTTGTGTTTGTTAGTATGATTTTTTGACACAAACTTATAACTTGATTTGGTTTTCTGTCAAGCGCAGTGCTGCTGTTACACATTTTTGGAATGGAATATATTACAGGTTACTTGGGAGAATATTGAAGTACACGAAAAAAATATTTATAAAAAAAGTTCCAACAGAAAAATAATAAACGCTTTTATATTACACAAAATACATTATTCCATGTTTATGTTTCTGTGTTTCATTATGAAAGTACGATTATGTACTTTACTTTAATATTTTATTACATATATTCTAACTAAATACAAAAGTCTTAATATACCGTCGACCGAAAAACCGTCGGTTTCTTTGAATATTATTATATAATAATAAAATTTAACATTAGCTTTGAATTTGAAAGCAAGAAAGTCTAGTGAAATACAATAACAATAACAATTATTTATGCATATTGTTTGTTGAAATGCTTGGTCAAGATAAATTTTCGGGAAATATAAAAATTCCTTCATAATAATTCTTGATAATGTGTGCCTTCGCACGCAGAAATAAATTACTGGAAAAAATTACATTTGTAGAAGTGGATAATGCCAGGATTAGGCACGTTCAGAGAAAAATATACAGACTTTTAACATCAAAATTAAAAATAATCTATTTTGTGCGAAGAAATTAAATTAATATAGGATCGTTTCGTTTTTTTTTTACTACTTCATAGAATTAGTATAAAGTACTAGCTTTTTGTATTATGGTAGTACGGCCGATGAAATAGAATACTGATTAAAGGAAGTTTAGCAGCACTGGTCCCAAGCAAGTGATTAATTTGCAAGAAACTGAACAAAATTTATCGGTGTTTTGTATTATTGCGGGATTATTTTAGCTAGTGATGTGCCAAACCGGAAATTCTCATCCTCTAAAGGAAGTTTAGCAGCACTGGTCCCGAGCAAGTGATTAGTTTGCAAGAAGCTTTACAAAATTTACTCGGTGTTTTTTTATTCAACCGGGATAATTTTAGCTAGTGATGTGCCAAACCGGATAATTCTCAAACTGAGGGAAACCGAATTGGAAATTAAGCAAACCGAGTTGCACGGTTTGTAACAAAAATATTTGAACTATTTTCATTTATCCTTTGTTTTGAAAAAAAAAAACAAATATTATTTCAAATAATTTGAAATCGTGATGGTATAAATCAATATATAGATGGAATTATAAATAATCCAAAAAATATAATTCTTAAAACCAAAGGCAAACAATTTAATCAAAATAAAAAACAATTAATAAAAATTGGCTAAACTACGGTGTAGCGATTAAGGCGTTAGGGCTTTGATACAACCCTCTTCTGAAAGCCCTTATTAAGCTGACCTCGAAAACCGCCATCTTGTTTGGTAGAGACGCCTCCTTAATGAGGTAGAAGCTTTCAAACTTTTGAGTTTTGGGGGTTAATTAGTATCATATGAAGGATAATAAAAATAAATGGGGGCAATCAAACCTACCTCAGAATATTAGGAGTCAAATTAAGGGGTTAATTAATTAATAAAAATACCTTTCATCTTATAAAAAATTGGGTTTAATCCAACCCCTGTCGACAGAATTAAAGCCAAAAAATTACTTTCGCATTAAAATTCAGCAGGGTGTGTGTTTAAAAGTGGGTGGGCCTTAATTTTGGTATCGGATGAAATATGATATCTACCCAGCCGTACTATTTTTGTGGGCGTGGTCCAATTTGAAATTATATGAAACTCCAATGAACCAAGAACATCTTGATCAAATTTCCATTTAAGCTGGTCCACGCCCAAGAAAAAATTTTCACCTTTCATTTGATACCAATATTTAGACTCGCCCCCTTTTAAACACGCCCCCTGCTGAACTTTAATGAGAAAGTTTTTTTTGAAGCCAATTTAGCTTGGCACTGCCTGATAAGTTTTGAGTTGTTGCTAGTCGCAGTAATGGCTCTGAATGCGGACTGGCTGTACACGCATATGCAAACCCTACCATTTATAGCGGTATTGTTAGCAAGTGCCCTACATGCCTTCCTAATTGCCAGGATCTCCGCCTGAAAGATGCTAGCGGAGTCAGGATGCTTGTAGGACATTGAAAGATTAAGTTTTTCTAAGAAGACTCCAGCGCCGGCTCCATTACTCATCTTGGACCCGTCGGTGAAAAGAGACACGTGAAAAAGCCCTAAAACTCGTTCGTTCTTCCAACATTCTCTAGTCGGAAACTCAACGGCAAAGCTGGGGCTGAAGTTCAATTTAGGAATCCAGTAGTCAGGATAGTATCACATCCTTCGGTAGCAGCTGCAGTAAATCGCAGTTCCCAGGGTTGCCAACAAACCACACAGATTCTCTGAGACGGACAGTGCACCAGTTATCCAATCTTGCTTGCTGATCTTTGCAGTCTACCAAGCTTGGTGACATTGTACTTTTTGTTAATCGCTGGCCAACAGACTAGCGCACCATATGTAATAATGGGCCGTATCACGTATAACGGCAAAACTGGGGCTGAAGTTCAATTTAGGAATGCAGTAGTCAGGATGGTATCATATCCTTCAGTAGCAGCTGCAGTAAATCGCAGTGCCCACGGTTTGTCAAAAAACCTCCCAGATTCTCTGAGACGGACAGTGCACCATCAGTTATCCCAACAGTTGCTGATCTTTGCAGTCTACCTAGCTTGGTGACATTGTACTTTTTGTTAATCGCCGCCCACCAGACTAGCGCACCATAGGTAGTAATGGGCCGTATCACCGCTGCGTACAGCCAAAGTGCCATCCTCGGCTGCAGGCCCCATTTCTTACCGATGGTTTTGTTACAGGCGTATAAGGCAATACATGCTTTCTTAACCCTGAAATCTATGTTTGGCTTCCAGCTGAGTTTCCTATCAAGGATCACGCCGAGATACTTAGCCTCTGAGGTAAGTGTAAGTCTCTGGTCATTAAGCTTTGGGAGGGAAAAACCGGTATTTTGGACTTAGCGGTGAAGAGTACCATTTCAGTTTCCTAGGGTTAACTCCCAGTCAACAACAGTTAGTCCAGGTACTAACATTCCCTAGAGCCCTTTCCATGACATTACTAATCACGGAAGGGTACCGTCCTGACACAAGAATCGCCACGTCGTCTGCATACGCTGCAGCTTTCGTCCCGTCCAGCTCAAATAACTTAAGGACCTTGTTTATAACCATCAGCCACAATAAGGGCGATATTACCCCTCCCTGGAGTGCCTCTGTTGATTGCCTAAATTAACATGGATTTCCCTGCTGCCTACATGGACATGATCCACTCCTCCTGAATGGCACTAATATGAACATTGTTGAAAGCGGCTTCTATGTCAAGGAAGGTGGCAAGAGTGTATTCTTTGTGTTTAAGGGAGTGCTCAATCGTGCGAACCACCTCGTGTAGGGTAGCCTTCGTAGATCTGCCTTTAAGGAAGGCATGTTGTAGTTTGGATACCGCTGTATCTTCAAAACTGAGTCTAATGTGGTAGTCTAAGATTCGTTCCAACGTTTTCAACAAGAACGATGATAGGCTTAGAGGTCTAATATCTTTTCAGATTCATGACCCCTTCTACCTGCTTTGGGGATGAACACTACTCGTACTCTTCTCCAACTGCAGGGAACATAGCTAAGTTGTAAACAGAAGATATTTAATAGCCAAGAAGTTGACATTTCAATGGTCTTTTGGAGCATGATGGGTTGTATATCGTCAAGGCCGGGTGATTTGTACGCAGAAAAGCTGCGATTGGCCCAGATAACTTTTTCGTGTGTTATGATATTGGGTGCATCGCATGACAGGCCTTCCTGACCTTCAGGAGAGCAAAGCCTATAAGATGTGCAAGAGTCTCCGCACTCAGGGAAGTAGGTATTTATTAAAATGTCAAGAGATTCGGTCGTTGATTATGTCCAACTACCTACCGATCTTTAAATAAATGTCTGACAGGTGTTTTCTTTGGACAGAATTTTCAGAAGAGGGATGTCCGAAAGCACTAACCCCCAATACCTTATGATGTACTTTAGCCATGATCACCAAATATTGTTCTAGTGTGAGAAGTTTTCAAAAAACCGGAAGAAGAAAAAGTTTTTTGCAAGAAATATTTTTCGTCATATAAGTATTCTTGTAAAACGAGTACATACATTGATTATGCATATTAAAAAACAACAACAACAAGTAAATGTAAAAAAACTTTTTTTTTCGAGTACAAACTTTTAAGAAAACATCGAAACACGCCACACAGTCTCAATTATTCGGTAATAATCGCCAAAATATCTGTTTTTAAGGTCGGGTCCAAACGCGACGATTGCTTTTTTAAATTCTCTATATTAACTTCACTTGCCCGTGGGTCGTCGGTCGGTCGTCGGTCGTCTGTCGTGGATTCTTGCGATCAATTTTTAACCCACTTCCCATGGCCCGATTTTATTGAAATTTTGCACACATGTGTATTTCCGGAGACAACACTTTCTATTAAATTTTGAGGCCCCTCGGGCTGCGGGGTCGGGGGGCTCCCAAACAAAAATTTTAAAAAACTTACCCGATTTTCTTCAAATTTTACACACATGTGTATACTTTTTCGAAAATTTGGTAGTGATCGGGTCCCGGGTTCGGCCGCAAGGCCCTTATACATTTTTAAATATCTGTACTGGCATCAGATATTCGTCGCCCTTTATGGACTGTGTGCGGTGTGTGCTGCGCAGTCGGCTGCGCTGCATGGTTTTGGTGGTGGTGGAGAGAGAGAGAGAAATCTTAGCGCACGCACAAATGAACCCAGCAAATGAAACGAGACATACATGTTTTATGCTTACTTCAACTTACATTTTTATTTACTGAATTGTATTTTTATTGATGTCGTTTTTTTTGTTGTCGATATCAACTTACAGATAGAACAACAAGTTTTCACAATATTCTTTCATTTGGCGTTTTCATAAATTAGTTCAGAGCAGTCAAAGAGTTCTCAAGATAAATGTTCGTGTTTCTTATTTGCTCAGAGTATGAGCGTGCTCTAAGTGCTCAGAATAAAATGATCTGAGCTTTTTCAATTTTAACATCTGATGTCAAATGTTTGTTTCGATGATTTTCTCCTACAATAAAAAAAAATGGCCCAGGATCGAGGGGCTCCCATATCAATTTCTGCGATTAGAGAATTTAGATGAAAAATTTTAATTTTTATGGGTTGTTTTTAAATTCTCTATATTAACTTCGCGTACCAAGACATGGCTAGCTGGTAGAATTTTGTGATCAATTTTTAACCCATTGATTTTCTTCAAACTTTGCACAAATGTGTTTTTCCCACGACAACCATTTTTTTTAAATTTGGTGTCTCGGGGTCGGGGGCTCCCATACAAATATGTGTATGTGTATATGTGTATCTTCGATTAGAGAATTTACAAGAAAAATTTAAATTTTTATGGGATGTTTTTTCCAATATTTTTTTTTAATTTGTGTAGTATCTTTTACTATTATCATGATTATTAATGTTGATTTTGGCAAATCTCCAGTATAAGGTTTTGCGGTATTTTTGCCACGCCCCCTGCAATTTGATATAATTGAGTGGTATTTCATAAAATTCTTCCCTTTCCCTTTCGGACATACCACCCATGAAAGCCTCAATTGAGTAGGATTTTAAAATCGCCACAAACTGGCATTTTCTCAGTTATTTGAAGAAGCTTTAGGGGTCAATTGATAACAAATGAAAGGTAATATAGGTAAGTATCAATGAAAAAAATGGGACAAATCGAACCATCCTTGCCAGTAGTAGAGCCAAAAAACTGATTTTTCCATAAAAGTACAAAAGGGGCGTTCTTAAAACTGGGCGTGTCCTAGCCCAAATCTCGAAAACCCTATACTGGAGTTTAGCCTTGATTTTTTTCTAGGGACAGAATCCGTCATTTTTTGCATAACATTCATATCACATGCCACCGTCACATGAAAAAATAAAACGAAACCGAATATAAAAATAAACTCAAACCAAGTCAAACTCGGTTTGCTGCGCCTATGAACTGTGACACAACAAAATGACGAACAGAGTAAAAACGGGCGTTGAGCGTAGAGAGTACAAAAACCAATGGCATGAAGCAAGCCATTAAGCCTCAGTCAAAGTGTGATGTGTGATGTCGTGTTTTTAAAAAAAAAAATCTGTCGTAGATTTATTTTTTGGCTATCAAGTTGTTCGTTTATTCCAAAAAACCACTACGGTAGATCAAATTTCCCCTCTAACAGATCTTGATATTTTGGGAGATTTACCCCTCTTTTCATTAACTGCAACAGCAACACATGCAACAAAACAATGTAAAAAAAATTCTTGGCTTTCGGTTCGTTTTTTCGAGATAAAATCTACGATCTAGCGCAGATTTCTAAAACAAACAAAAAACACGACATGAGTCTCATCCGTGTGTCAGTGCTCAGTGTCGGTTCTCCACGTTTTGAACGGTTTTGAGGTTTAAATAGAACTCTAAATTATTTATCTAAATATTTTGCAAAGAGATAAAAATATACTTCAGTACATTTTGCTACGATACACCAACAACCCTTGAAATAAAAATACTTTAATTGCAAAAGAAATAAAATGGTTGAACAGCAATTGGACGAGCTTACTCTTAAGATATGTAGACTGTGTTTAAAGCAAGATATCTTTATTGTTGATATATTCCATCAGGATGTGGAAGACAGTTCCCTTACAGTACAATTATTTGAATTGTATCAAATAAAGGTAAGTAAAGGAAACACGATATTTTTTTATATAAATTTCTAAATTTATTATTTAAATTTCATTTATTCTCAACTAGAGTCTAGAGGTTTTACAATTATCATGACATTTTCGTGTTGTCATACTCTCAGCTATTTTGTCTTGTTTTTCGAGTTTTTATTTTGTAAATAAATACTGTATGCAAACCAAATAACACAGTGTAAGAATTGATTTTCTTGACCCTCATGTAAGTAAAATACTAAAACATACCACATGAGAACAAAAAATTACAAAAAGTAACATTTTTAGTTTGTCTTTTTTCATTACCGACGAAAACTGCGCTAAAAAATATCGTACGTCCGTATTTAGAGATAAGGGTATTTTCTTTCAAAGTAAAAGTTATGCATATATAAATCGACACTATACGGTCATTAATAATGTCATTATTGTTATATATAGTTGTAGTGAGTTGGTGGGATAATCTGAGAAAATCCACACCAGAGCACTCAGACCTTCGGTCCATTGTAATTGTTCCCAGTAAGTTCACTATTCAAATCTCTTCGTTACTTTAAGATAGCGAAGGACTTGTTCTAGTTTCAACGACCGAAGTACTTCGATCGTTAATATATCCCTTCAAAAACGCTACGAAGGTAATGTGTAGTTGTTTCTTCTTCCTCCAGGCAAGATGTGCATATTGGATCCAATATAAGTCGCAACTTAAGTTAACCCACCATGCTCCGGCAGTTCCTTCTGGATATTCCCAAAATGAACTTAGCGGTGTTTTTGTTAGGCCTATCCACAAAGTGCTTGGTAGTTCTACATGTTTTTATGGAGTGCCAACGTTGTTCATGTCCGGCCTCCTTAAATCTTCGAATACCAATATTTAGGCTTGCCTGACTCAAGCCTAACATTGGTTCCGGACCAATAGGAGTATCGGAAGAACCACTTCTTGCAAGTGCATCAGCAAATTCATTTCCTTTTATTCCTGTATGTCCTGGAACCCAGATAAGAGTGACCGAATTCCATCTTTAAATAGAGTTCAGTCTTCTCATACATTCTAGAACAATCTTCGAATTGACACAAGGTGATTCCAGTGCTAGTGGAGCAGTTTGGCTGTCACTCCATATTGCAAAGTTTCGTCCTTGTATCTTTTTAAAGACAGCCCAGTTGGCAACTTGTAAAATAGCAAATATTTCTGTTTGAAAAACAGTGCAATTTTCCAGGTCGTATTGGACGGATTCAAATCCAATTTTCACCGCATAAACGCCGGTGTTCCTCAAGGCTCTGTTTTATCTCCGACACTCTTTCTGATTTTCCTTAACGATCTCCTATCCACCACCTCTAATCCAATCCATTCCTTTGCTGACGAAAGTACTCTTAGCTTTTCATATGACTTTTCGCTTTCTGCGCGCCCTTCTTCGTCACAAGTGGAACTTGAACAACAACGTATGTTAAGCACGTTAAATTCTGACCTTGTCAGCATAACAAGGTGGGGACTACATAATAGAGTTGAAATGAACGCTTCTAAAACCCAATGCTGTCTTCTGTCGTCTAAGCGTAATTTAAACCCCAACCTTTATCCATGAATGGACCTTGCATCAAAGAAACTGAAAAACTCTCAATTCTCGCTATGTTTGTCGACAAAAAGCTTCGTTGGAATGACCACATATTTGCCATCGCCAAAAATGCTGCGAGATGCTTAGGTATCCTAAAACGGTGCAAGATGTACTTCACTCCTTCAGATCTGGCTACTATTTACAAGGCGTATATTCGCCCTAAACTTGAATACAACTGCATTGTCTGGGCAGGTGCTCCCAAGACCACATTGCATCTACTAGACAGAGTTCAGGACCGCGCGTTTAAACTTATTGGTGACGTAAATATCGCGAAAACAAATGAATCGCTATAACATCGTAGGAATGTTTCCTGCCTGTCACTGTTTTATCGCTTTTTCCACAAGCGGTGTTCAAAAGAAATATCCAGAAGCATCCCTCCCATTCTCCAACCCATCCGTTATACCCGTGCTTAACGTACTAACCAATTCAGAGATGTGGACTGCATTGCCTGATTCTGTGTTTCCGCATTTATATGATCTGCAGTCGTTTAAGACACGCGTGCATAGACATCTCATCTTTTCCTCTCCCTAATTTCCTAACGCCAACGCTGTGCTAAGCATTATAAGGGTGCAAACCCCTTTAGCGTGTGTACATTATAAAAAAAAAAATTCGGCGCTTAAATGAAAGCCAATATATCGATGGTCGGACAATGAGATATCTTTCATCACTTTCCATCCTTTGATTTGGTTGATTATCTTGTCGTTTGACAGGGTTAGATCAATCACTTCTTTCCTCTGACTGTTCATAAATGTTGGCTCAATGCCAATGTTATTTATTACTTTGATTTTGAAAGTATATAGTCCAACAGTTAAAGTCCTCTGTTGTTGCATTTGCTGCTTCCCCAGACTGTATGCTGAGAATTCGCATCGCATCCAACATCATCAGTTGCTTTGATGGAAGGGGGTTAATGGAGTCACATGGGAGATAAGCAGATGGCAAAATGGTTTCTGCCTTTCTCGCACATATCGGACAAGATATTTTAACTGCGACAAGATCTTGACATGATCTTGAAGTAAATTGGCTGAGATAATTTTTGGAACTATCAAATAGGCCCGAGGACGATTACTGCCTTCATTATAAAAGACTGTGCCCCAATTAATAATTCCTAATCCACAGAAACGTCCACGATACACACATGGCTCTTGCACAAGAATTATTTGATGTGATGGTTGCAACTTCGCATGACTACTGCATACAAGAGCAGTAGCCGATTTGCTATGCCGCCGCAAGTTAATCTGAGTAAAAATTATAGACATTATCTATAATTTCTTACTCCCTTTATCCCCGCTACTTCCCTTAATGAGCACTGTGCACGACCAAGAAAGTAGTAATGACGCAATCTAAATTTTTCTTTCAGAATTTTGACTCCACTCCAACAAAGAGCAGGGATGCATTATCACCACACTCTTTCTGTGAGTAGACTCGCCATTTATTTGTGTTAAGACCCTGATTTTGGGCTCGTAGTCTTGCGACAATTTCCGCAGGCTTCCGGAGTTTTCCAGGCAAGCGGATTTTTGCCTTTATCAGATTTTGACGTTCCCCTCTGCTTACGAAGAAGGTACTGCCTTCAAAGTCTGTTAAAGCTCCCATCTTTGATGAAAGCACATTGCACTTTGATGGTGCCCTGATCCAGGCTCATTCCCTCGAATGTCGGAGAATCTTTTTCCACCACCAAATTTCCAAGCAGTCAGGGCAAGCAGTCCATTTCTGGTGCATGTCCTGTAGTCAGAGATTCCGAAGCTAAGTCAGAATTGGATTGGATTTTCCTTTTCTTCCTGTTCCTCTTCTTCTGATTGGCGACTTGGGTATTTGACAAGTTCCGCAGATTCGATGATTCCTCACCAAGCCTAGGTCGTTTGCCGCTCGTGGGAATTGAAGTAGTGATCTGTGATAAATCGGCATCCATTTTCATTTTAGCCAATCTTTCACGAGTCCTCTTTCTTTCCACTTTAGCACAGGCTTTATATTGCCCACTTTTGTCTTACCCACTTTACCGATTCTCTCCCGTACCTCAGAGATATTCCGAGTTACAGGACTACTCGTACTCGGTGACGAGACGCCCTTGGACACTTGTTTAGGAAAAGAGGTAGTTACTGTCTTTCGCTTCCCTGTACTGTCTGTCAGACCAGTTGAAACCTGATCATCCAAAGCAGTAATAGTACTAGGTACTCGACCAACCACCTTTCCTCTCTTAAGAAGAGTTCCATCAGATTCAAATAAAAACTAATCGGGGAACCAATGCTTGCATTTTATACCTACTGCCATGTGACTATGGTCCGTGTGGTTGTCAGACCCAACACTATTTAAAGAGCGCCCTTGGGGGTGACTATTATTAGTTATGAAAATTCTGTTTCACATTTAGCGTTTTGGAGGATAACAATTTTATTTTGGAATTTTTAGAAGTTTATCGTTCTCTACCAGCGTTGTAGCCGTCCTGCTGATTTTTTCTCGCACGGCTCAAATGTAACGCTTGATTTACATTTGTGGCGTGTGAGAAAAAAAGGTCAGGACGGCTGTTAAATTGAAATTGTAGTTAGCCAGATGAGAAAAGTAGTATATTTTTCAATGTTACCATAATGCTATATATATACCCATGCACAACAATAGAGGTGTATCGTCTATGTTTACTTTCTGTTAATGTAGTACCATTAATGTTTTCTAAACGCAAGAATTTTTAATTACGAACGAAACACAATAAGAAAAAAACAACCCATAAAAATTAAAAATTTTCATTTAAATTCTCTAAATGTAGATACATATGTGTGTAAAGTTTGAACCGGGTTAATTTGGGAAAAAACTAATAAGATAGTAAAGCGAGCTACTCAGTTCGCCATATGGATAGCTGTAATTCAGTCTAAACACTGAATTATCTTTTTTATTATTTATTTATTAAAACAAACTTTCTTTTTAAAAATGATCTGAATATAAGCTTCGCCCTTCGGGCTTGGAATTAGAGCCCCTTTACTTCAAAATGTTTACAAAAACTGGTGTCACCGGATATACACATGTGTCAAAAGTTTGTATGGGAGCCCCCGTTTTTACAAAAACTGGTGTCACCGGATATACACATGTGTCAAAAGTTTGTATGGGAGCCCCCGACCTTGGCGGTCGATCACTTACAAATTTCAATAGGAAGTGCTGTCATCGGAGATACACATTTGTTGAAAATTTGAAAAAAACCGTGTTAGTTTTTAAAAAATTTATATGTAAATTTTACAAAAATGTCCTTTGGATAAAACATGTGTTTAAAATTTGAAGAAAATCATGCTAGTTTTTAAAAGATTTATATGGGCGCCCCTCGGTCCTCAGGGCCCATTTTACAAAAAGTTTTTTCCATCGGATACACATGTGCATAAAATTTGAAAAAAATCGACTTAATTTTTTTAAAAATTGTGTATGGGGCCTCACGACCCGCCCAGGGTCTCCAAAATTTATACAAAAAGTGTTTTCCATCGGATATACACATGTATATTAAATTTGAAGAAAATCGGGTTAATTTTTAAAAAAATTTGTATAGGCCCTCACGACACCGCGGGCCGGGGTCTCCAAAATTTTTACAAAAAGTGTTTTCCATCGGAGATACACATGTATGTATGTAAAATTTGAAGAAAATCGGGTTAATTTTTTTATAAAAAATTGTGTGTGGCCGTACGACCCCGTGGCCCGGGGTTTCTAAAATTTTTAAAAAAGGTGTTGCCCATCGAAAATACACATGTATATAAAATTTGAAGAAAATTGGGTTAATTTAAAAAAAATTTATGGGGCCCCCCGGGGCAGGATCACTTCCAAATTTTTACAAAAAGTGTTATCCATCGGAGATACACATGTATATTAAATTTAAAGAAAATCGGGTATATTTTGTAAAAAATTTATATGGGAGCTCCCCGAGACCCGAGGGGCCCCAAATTTTAATAGAAAGTGTTGTCATCGGAGATATGCATGTGTGCAATTTCAATGAAATCGGACTTTGAGAAGTGGGTTTAAAGTTGATCGCAAGATTCCACGACAAACAAACAAACAAACACACAGGCACGCGAAGTTAATATAGAGAATTTAAAAATTTAAAAATTACGTAAAACTTGCGTGGTGTGTAGTCTCATTATTGACATATTCCTTGTGGTAAGCAGCTGATAGTACGGGTGACTAGAATCTTCCTCTGAAATTCGATTAAAACAAAATATGAGCAATTTTTGATGCCAATAAAAAAAAATTTATTATACATTTACTGAAGATTCCCCGTCCGAAAAGAAAGTCGTATTGTGGCTACACCTTCATTTTTGTAAAGAAATTAAAGGATATTTGTTTAGTTCTTGTCCCATCCCCTCCAAATGTTTACAGAAAGTTTCATAGAGAAGATAGACATATGTCAAAATTTTAAGAAAATCGGGTTAATTTTAAAAAAATTTATATGAGAACCCCTTAGCTCTAGGGCCCGATCACTTCCAAATTTTAATATAAAGTGTTGTCATGGGAGATACATATGTGTGCAAAGTTTGAATAAAATCGGGCGTGATTTACGCTCACTCGCGCGATTTACCATCCTAAATGCGTTTGATTATCAAAAACTTAAATTATGAAGGTTGAATTCGTTTAATGATAAGAAAAGTTAATGATAAAAAAAACAACCCATAAAAATTAAAATTTTTCATCTAAATTCTCTAATCGCAGAAATTGATATGGGAGCCCCTCGATCCTGGGCCATTTTTTTTTATTGTAGAAGAAAATCATCGAAACAAACATTTGACATCAGATGTTAAAATTGAAAAAGCTCAGATCATTTTATTCTGAGCACTTAGAGCACGCTCATACTCTGAGCAAATAAGAAACACGAACATTTATCTTGAGAACTCTTTGACTGCTCTGAACTAATTTATGAAAACGCCAAATGACAGAATATTGTGAAAACTTGTTGTTCTATCTGTAAGTTGATATCGACAACAAAAAAAACGACATCAATAAAAATACAATTCAGTATATAATAAAAATGTAAGTTGAAGTAAGCATAAAACATTTATGTCTCGTTTCATTTGCTGGGTTCATTTGTGCGTGCGCTAAGATTTCTCTCTCTCTCTCCACCACCAACAAAACCATGCAGCGCAGCCGACTGCGCAGCACACACCGCACAAAGTCCATAAAGGGCGACGAATATCTGATGCCAGTACAGATATTTAAAAAATGTATAAGGGCCTTGCGGCCGAACCCGGGACCCGATCACTACCAAATTTTCGAAAAAGTATTGTTTATTGGGTATACACATGTGTGTAAAATTTGAAGAAAATCGGGTAAATTTTTTAAAATTTTTGTTTGGGAGCCCCCCGACCCCGCAGCCCGAGGGGCCTCAAAATTTAATAGAAAGTGTTGTCTCCGGAAATACACATGTGTGCAAAATTTCAATAAAATCGGGCCATGGGAAGTGGGTTAAAAATTGATCGCAAGAATCCACGACAGACGACCGACCGAACGACGACCCACGGGCAAGTGAAGTTAATATAGAGAATTTAAAAAAACAACCCATAAAAATTAAAATTTTTCATCTAAATTCTCTAATCGCAGAAATTGATATGGGAGCCCCTCGATCCTGGGCCATTTTTTTTTATTGTAGAAGAAAATCATCGAAACAAACATTTGACATCAGATGTTAAAATTGAAAAAGCTCAGATCATTTTATTCTGAGCACTTAGAGCACGCTCATACTCTGAGCAAATAAGAAACACGAACATTTATCTTGAGAACTCTTTGACTGCTCTGAACTAATTTATGAAAACGCCAAATGACAGAATATTGTGAAAACTTGTTGTTCTATCTGTAAGTTGATATCGACAACAAAAAAAAACGACATCAATAAAAATACAATTCAGTATATAATAAAAATGTAAGTTGAAGTAAGCATAAAACATGTATGTCTCGTTTCATTTGCTGGGTTCATTTGTGCGTGCGCTAAGATTTCTCTCTCTCTCTCCACCACCACCAAAACCATGCAGCGCAGCCGACTGCGCAGCACACACCGCACAAAGTCTATAAACGGCGACGAATATCTGATGCCAGTACAGATATTTAAAAAATGTATAAGGGCCTTGCGGCCGAACCCGGGACCCGATCACTACCAAATTTTCGAAAAAGTATTGTTTATTGGGTATACACATGTGTGTAAAATTTGAAGAAAATCGGGTAAATTTTTTAAAATTTTTGTTTGGGAGCCCCCCGACCCCGCAGCCCGAGGGGCCACAAAATTTAATAGAAAGTGTTGTCTCCGGAAATACACATGTGTGCAAAATTTCAATAAAATCGGGCCATGGGAAGTGGGTTAAAAATTGATCGCAAGAATCCACGACAGACGACCGACCGACGACCGACCGACGACCGACCGACCACCGACCGACGACCGACGACCCACGGGCAAGTGAAGTTAATATAGAGAATTTAAAAAAGTTACCTAAAGAAAGAAAACAAATCTTATATATATAAAAATGGATCGTGGTTTGTTCGAATGCTTAAAATTTGAAAACGATTGGACCAAAATGGATACTTCCTTCTGCGAGTTTGTTTGTAATTGCTACGCGAAGGTTTCTGAGTTGGTTCAGCCCCGCTAGGTGGCGCTGGTGTCGTTTTTTCCCCCGAAAATTCTTATTTATGGAACGATTTGGCTCAAATTCACACCATATAATATTTAAATAAAAAGAAAGTCGTTGACAAAATTTGGACCCGATAGGTGGCGCTGGGGTGGAAAATGTAGTTTTCCCTGTATATAATCTTCATATAAAGAATATTCGAACAAGTGTACATTTTTTGCCTGTATAAGTGTCGATTCTATAGTTTTCTGGATTGGTTAGTTATTGGGGTGTAAGTGGGCGTGGCGTCAGTGGGCGGGAGGTCAGTGGGCGGCGGTCAGTGGGATGGGGCAGCCGGGAAACGCGGGTGTAAGTGGGCGTGGCGACAGTGGGCGGGTAGCAAAGCGCCCGGGAACATCTAGTGTTATATAAAAATTGCAAAAAGTTTGAAAAAAAAACCATAAACAACGATAAAGAATAGCTGTATTTTATTTTTCGAGGAATAAGGAATTACAACAACCATTGCACTATCTTATTCCTTCTGGGGGTCGATTATGTAAGCATTTCGAATGACGTCAATTTTGTCGCAATTACGACTAAACGCGATTATTGAGTTATACGACTAGTCGTAGTTTCGACTGAATAGTTGGTGTTTCAGTCGAACACCTGTTTGGATTTCGACGCGAAGCTTATATTAAGAGGACATGACAACTTTTTTAGCGAGCGTATGTACATTTGTATGTTTGTACGTTTGTTTGCCGTGTCGTATATCTCGGCTTCTACCAGCCTAAACGTTTGCAAAGTAAAATGTGGTTTTTTAATCTATTTCAGAAATCGCTTTTGACTGAATGACCTATCGCTTATGAATGAAAGACCTACATTTAACGTTGCATACTATTAGGCTTCTAAGATAAATAACTCTTTGGACTGAATTACAACTACATATACATTCACGGGTGTGTGTAGTCACTCGCATAGCAGAATACATTAGCTCGTGTTGGTATAGTAGTGGATTGTTTTTGGTAGGATCTCGTATATATCGGCTTCTACCAGTCAGAATTTAATAGGACTAGTTTTAAAACAATTGTAACGCGTGTGGCGCGTGTAAAAAAATTAAAATAAAGTTTTTTTAATACATAAATACATTTTTTTTTAAAAAGAAAGTTTTTTTTTTAATAATAATAAATTCATATTGTGATGGTGGTGTTGCAGTTTTCTAGAGAATGACATGGTGTGTAATATCGAAAAAACTATTTTGATATTAAATTTAATCTTCTGTCGGAATCATCTGATGTTGATTTGTTCTTATCGGTTTTGTCCTTGTTTGGGTTTAATTCCCGGTTTACTCAGTCTTCACGTTCAAACGCATGTCTAGACAATATTTAAATTCGGTTGCACAGAAACAACTGCGTAAGTTACGAAACTATGTCATACGACCTTAAAATAACTGATCACGGTTTAACCACCATTCAGTTGGATTACATGTTTCCAAAAATAAAACCTAATGAACAAATTGTACATAGAAGTATTGACTATTCTGCATTGCGGTCAGCATTAAATTTTGAGTTTTGGAATGATGTCTACAATGCTCAGGATCCTTCAATTGCGTTTGATTTTTTCATTAGTAAACTTCAAAATACGTGGCAATTCACAGTAAAACTGAAATTAAAAATAACAACAAAATGAAATGTCTAATACAGTGGATAATTACACAGTTATTGTATAAAATTCGGAAGAAGAAACAACTCTGCTCAAGTGCTGGGAAGCAACCTTACAATCTTAGACTAAAAAGACATTATGATAAGGTGTGCTTTGAGTTAAAATCCAAAATTTCGATTTGCAGAGATACTTATTTTAGAAATAGGCTTATTCATAGCATGGGCAACTCAAAAAGGATTGGCACGTCGTTGACGAAATTTAAAACAATTTAAAGCTTAAGGTAGATATCTGTTTGAAAAATAATAACCACCGTTTCTGACCCTTTTGAAGTTGCTGAGATATTCAATGATTTTTTTCTAATATAAATTTATTTCAAGATTGCCGAATAAATAACAGTTTATGTGAATGTGAATACACAATCAGGCAAGATAATTTCATACGGAAAGTTTTTTCTTCGAAAATTTTACTTCTATGGAAATATAAAAATTCTAACTCCTCATCGTACGATAACATATCTAGTAATATAAAAAAAACATCTGTTTTCAGATCTCATATGTGTTATGTTTTATTTTCAATCTTAGCATCATGAACGGCATTTTTCCTGAATCTCCTAAAACAGCACTGATTATTCCACTCCATAAGAAAGGTGATGCCGTATTAGTAAATAATTATCGTCCAATTTTACTTCTCTCAGTCTTTTCTAAGATTTTTGAACGAGGAATAAAAACTAGAATGTTGGGCTTTTTAAATAGTTCTCATTTTTTTAGTAATTCTCAATTTGGTTTTAGGAATGGTAAATCTACTGAAGACACATTGTTAAAGCTAACAGGCGAAATTTATATTAGCTTTAATATATCTAAAATAGCTGCTACTTTATTTATTGATATTTCAAAGGCTTTTGATGTGGTGGACCACTCGTTGCTACTACTAAATACACTACCTATATCATGCCGGCTTCAGAGGTTTTATGCACGAATGGTTCACTTCTTTTTTGTATAATCATAAGCTAAGAGTTAAAATAATGAATTGTCTCAGCTCCCAAAATTTTATAATATGGGTGTCCCACAGGGATCTGTTCTTGGCCCTATATTGTTTTTAATTTATGTTAATTCTCTATTTATCCAAGGATTTATTTAAAGGAAAAATTTCGTCATTTGTTGACGACACTGCTTTATTATATTCTTTTTAATTTAGTTTCAGATGTTAATAATGATTTAGAATTACTGCGGAGATGGTTTAAAATACACATATTAGTAATCAGTAACAAAACAATATTCATGATTTTTAACTTTACTGGTGCTGTTGATATAACTTTTGACTATCATTTGCCGAGCTGCTTAAGATTTTCTTCAGGCAATCAGTGTTTGCGTAGTCAGGGTTTAACTACTTTTAAATCAAACATCAACTTTTCAGCCAACTGCTTTACAATTGAAAGATTCTACAACTTTAAATACTTAAGAGTTATTTGGGACCATCAGCTCAGTTGGAAGGACCCTACTAAGTATTTGATGTAATATTTCAATAGAGTTGTAAACCAGCTTTATCACAGTAGTCTGTATTTTCGTTTGTCAATTTTAAAGATGGTATACAATGGCTTGTTTAAATCGAGACTTCCGTATGGGATATCTTGCTAGGGTGGTGTATATTTCAAAAAATTGAACCCGAACCCTTGTTGCTCAAACAAAAACGTGCAATTCGTATTTTACGAAAGGTTTATCGTAGAACACTGTAACGAGGTTTTCCCAGCCGGGGTATCCTCAGCGTGACTAGGGTTCTTTGTTCAAAGGGTCGTTACAATAAAAGATTTTTATTTTATTTTAGGAACTCAGGATTTGGTGTTTTATTGTTTCCTTAATGAAGTTATAATAAATTTATGGTTATTTCGGTGACTTCATTCTAATTCTTAAATTGTTATTCTTTAAAATCAGTTATAATGGGTTAGTGGTTGTTTCAATGGCTTAATTCTAATTTTCAAATTGTGCTTTTGTTAGCTGTATTGTCTTCGTAGCGCGATGGAAGTGACAAGGGTACTTCGCTTGTTCACTGTGGCAGAAAGTCTAAGTCTTACTTCTGAGCAATGGAAAAGATACTACGCTTGTGCACCGTAACAGAGTGTCTATGTCCAGTTTTCCTGAGCAGTGACAAAGGTACTCCGCTTGTGCACTGTGACAGAATAGTCCCAGTCCAGTCTTCTGAGCAGTGACAAAGATGCTTCGCTTGTGCACTGTAACAGAGTGTCTATGTCCAGTGTTCCTGAGCAGTGACAAAGGTACTCCGCTTGTGCACTGTGACAGAATAGTCCCAGTCCAGTTTTCTGAGCAGTGACAAAGATGCTTCGCTTGTGCACTGTAACAGAGTGTCTATGTCCAGTGTTCCTGAGCAGTGACAAAGGTACTCCGCTTGTGCACTGTGACAGAATAGTCCCAGTCCAGTCTTCTGAGCAGTGACAAAGATGCTTCGCTTGTGCACTGTAACAGAGTGTCTAGTCCAGTGTTCCTGAGCAGTGACAAAGGTACTCCGCTTGTGCACTGTGACAGAAATTCTAGGTCTAGTTCTGAGCAAATGGCAAGGATACTTCGCTTGTCGATATGCTGCTGAACTGGTCAGAAGTCAAGAAGAAAGACACCATTTGCTGAATTTCTGCCTCTTTTTATAGTTGCCGAATCGGGTTAAAACTGCTAAAACCGTTATGACCGCTGTTGCTATGCAAAAATCTTGGTATGGCCGGTTTTCCTGGTTGTTGTTGTTCATTATATTTCTATTGTTTCGCCATGTTGATGTTGTTGTAATCGCTGTTTGCAATTTCAGCTGTTCGATTGCGTGCACAAAATTCTTTGTTGTTGTTTGTTATCTTCTTGTACGTCGGCAGCGAAACATCTCGTGTTTACATAATGTTGACGAACGGTGCGTAGGTCGTTGAACTGGTCAGCTGGTTCGTTGGCCCAGTTAGTCCTCTTGTGTTTTTAATGTACTGCATATTTCCTCTCTCCCCCTTTCACTAGTCGTTGATTATACTTTATGCTGTGTTGGTTGATCTCTCGTCACTCCTATTTCCCCACTCTTCTCGCAATGCACTTTGCTTGTTTTCATTTCGCCGCAATGGGAGTGGCTACGCGGTGTGGAGAGTTTTTTTCATTTAATGTCACTGCTTGGCACATCTTTTTTTTTTAAGATTAAGATATTTTTATTAAACATTAAAGTAATATACAATTTTGATTTACAACTAAACTTATAACTAATATTAATATGTGTCGGCTCAACAATAGGGGCCCGACGTATTTACATTGTCTTTTTTTGGTATTGTTTATTTTTAAACAATATTTTTACTACTTAATCTACTACATGTTTATTTTTAAGGTAATTAAATTTTAAACAATAATTTTAAAATAAAATAAAAATGAAATATTAAGCGGCGTATAAACAGGGCGAACTTCAGCCTCTGTAATATTGGTTGCCCGCCTTCTCGTAGAAGGAGACGTCTTGATTGTTAAAGATGTCATCGAATCTAGCATCAGTGAATCCTCTTATGTGTATGTACCGGTGAGTTGGCTCGATTTCCTCGATTCGCAGTCCTTGCATCTCAGGACTTGGATGTATTTCCAATGCGTCGACGAATTTCCTCGCCATTCGGAACAAGTGGTCAGTTATTGGCAGCAGACCTGCTGCTTCGTATAGTTTTGTAGTCGACACAAACTTATAGCTGTTTGTCACCCTCCAGAGTCCTGTACAGATCCTTAGTACCTTCCTTTCAAATAGGGAGATCTTCTTCATCGTTGTTGGTGAGACTGCTTGGCACATCATCAGTGATCGTCTTGCATAATCGCCTTTTCTTTTGCCAGATCAGTTTGAGATTCTTATCAAGAACCATTCTCCAATTGATGATTACAGCGACCACTTGACCTGTTTAGTGTATTTTGCTGCAATTGAGGTGCCGTCGGCATTTTATTTAATGAAATATTTCTAATGTAGTAATTTTTGTGTGGGAGAAATTCGTCCCACGCCTTGACGAATTTGTTCCTCACAACACCTAGTTTTGGATTTTTCATTGGCCTTAAAATACTTCCCTTGAGGCATCTATATTTTTTTATAAAGTATTAAAAAGTATTTTTTGAAAAGTCGGGATACAACACAGAAACGCTTTATCATTATTATAACTTTAGACTATCTCACTATGCTCACTTCTGTGATGTTGCTGCGCCACGTATATTTAAATACCTACCAGATAGCCTAAGATGTGAGAGAGTAAAATCAGTTTTCTTGAAAAGTGTTAAAACTCGGCTTTTAAATTATAGTCACG
This sequence comes from Nephrocerus scutellatus, assembly GCA_947095585.1. Taxonomy (NCBI): domain Eukaryota; kingdom Metazoa; phylum Arthropoda; class Insecta; order Diptera; family Pipunculidae; genus Nephrocerus; species Nephrocerus scutellatus. The sequence goes on along the minus strand of OX352764.1, from coordinate 65,691,587 downwards.
TCACAATAGAGATTTTTCTTTCCTAGGGTTTAACTAAATTATTCAGCTTAAGTTCATTTTAATTATTTTTTGCGTTGTACCTAGATATATTTTTCTTATTATGCAATTAATAATTTTGATTAATCAAATTTTTTTTTAAATTTATATTTTATTATTCATTTGTGGTGCATTCGCCACATGTTCTCTTACATTGGAATGTATTCATCTTAACTTAATCAAAACTTAATACAATTTTAATTTTATTTTTTTATTTAGTTTGGTAATGAAATGGTAAGTTTGTTGTAGTCTGTTTGGTTCTTAGGTTTTATTAAATAAAGAAATATATCTAATCTAAATCTAAAAAATCTATTATGAGTGAATACCCGATATTACCTCGTAGTAAATTAAGGCCCAGCCCAGCCTTCCCCTTACTCCACAGCGTGTTTGGTGGTGTTCTATAGCGTTGCCCCACCTGCCAATAATTTACATTTAAAATTTCATAAAAAATTGGTTTGCAGATGCGGCTTATGTTAATTTTTCATTTCCCCCTTTTCCTCTTACCAGAGGGATTTTGGCTGGTAAATGTGAGTTTCTATAAATAACATACCAACACCTACATATATTTTTCTTATTATTTTCAACACCTACATATATTTTATCTTATTATGCAATTAATTTCGCCCCGTACTGCTATCCAATTGCTCCATCTCTCACAGTCGGTAGTGCACCGCAGTTCCTTTCTACTTACTATCAGAATGTCAGGGGACTTCGTACCAAAACCTCGATGGTGTACCTTCACTCAAAAATACTTCCTTATGACATTTTTGCCCTTACCGAAACCAACCTTTGTCCCAACTTTCTTAAAGGTGAACTTTTCACTTCTGACTTCGCAGTCTTTCGCGCTGACGGCCAGAATAATATTGGCCTCTCCCTCGGTCGCGGTGTTCTATTAACCATACGCAATAATCTCGATGCAACCCTCGTTAAATGCTCAAACGCCCATTCTTTTGAATTCGTTTGTGCTAAATTATCCTTATCCAAACGGAGCTTATACATATGCTGCTGTTATATTCGCCCTGCTCAACCAACCCAAGTATACCAACTAGCTGTTGATGGAGTTGACTCTCTATTTAATGTCGCTGATCCTGGGGACGATTTTATAATTGTTGGCGATTTCAACCTCCCGCATTTGCAATGGGCTCTATCAGAGGACGAATCATCCTTTGTTCCAACTAATTCCTCCTCAGTAGCGGAAACCCTCCTCACAGACCGTCTTCTCGACTCCGGCCTTTTTCAGATTAGTGGGATCACCAACAACCATGGGAGGCAGCTAGATCTCATTTTCTCCTCTGACGCTCATAATTCCGTGGTTACCGCGAGTACCCATCTTCTCTCCACCCTTGATCACTATCACCCCCCTCTCGCTCTTACCTTTTTGTATGATAACAACAACATTACTCTAGTTTCTGAGAGTTCTCTGTCTTTCAACTTTCGCAACGCTGACTTCGTTAAACTTAACAACCTAGTCAATAACTTAAACTTCAGCCTCTTTCTAAACAACTACACTCCCATTGACATCGCTCTCCAATTCTTCTACACAGCAACAAATTATGGAAAACTTACCTGTTATCCAGATCAGACTCAGACTTTTCTTTCTACCAACAAGCTTACTTCCGCTTTTCCACCCTCTGCGAATCTCTCTATCTCGAATACATCTACAGAATGCAACATAGCCTTATCACTGATCCTAGACGTTTCTACCAATTTATTAACGTCAAAAGAAAGTCCGATGGCTTCAAACTAAACAACACTTCATCTGCAGACCCTAAAGTAATAGCCAACCTCTTTGCCACTTTTTTCAGCCAATCATTTAGTGACCACCCGTACGAACCGGCACTTGACGACATAAGGACTGATATAGTGCGCGAAAAGATTAATCGTCTCAAGGATGACTTTTCCCCCGGTCCCGATGGTCTGCCCGCCATATTCTTAAAAAAATGTGTAAACGCTATAAGTCAGCCCCTTACGACATTATTTCGACTCTCACTCTGCCAAGCCATTTTCCCAAAATTATAGAAGGACTCCTTTATTTTCCCTATTCATAAAAGAGGTAGTTAAAGCGAGGAATCAAACTACCGACCCATAGCTAAACTCTCTTCAATCCCCAAACTCTTCGAAAGCATTGTCTACGACTCCCTATACTTTCATTGCAAATCGATAATTTCTCCTCAACAGAACGGGCAGATCCACTACGACTAACTGTTAACATAGAGAATATCCCACTACAGGCACCCGTTATAATATAGAAATACTGAATAACAATATAAGATATTCACAGTATGTAATCACATAATCACATAGAATAAGAATAATGTAAATGCGATCCAACTTCATATCTTGTTTACCAATTTCACAATATGATGAAATCATCTTGTTTACTACTTTAACATTCAAGGCCAATCTTATCTCACAATACGAATTTTGTCAACATGTTTACAAAACGCCAGATGGTCAATTACGACGAATTTAGATATCTATTCAAAACATGCTAGAACATGAAAACAACCTTATCTCAAATCAGATCTAAGACAATAACATGTTTACGTCCTCAAAGACGAAAACAAGTTCAAAGTCCAAAACTATTTCACAACACAAGTTGGATCACATAACAGAATACGTATATAGAAATTAGTATAAAAGCAGAAGCATTTTTAGACTTAAGATTATTATTATTATTCATTCATTCTTTCTTGTACCAGCAGTTGTATACTTTCATTCTTTCAGTCATTGTATTTGAAGATTGTTCTTGGAAAATTACACTATTGAGTTTGAGTTAACATATATAAATCATTGGATTTAAAATAGTCTTTTTTTAAAAAACCAATAATTTAGTGTGAAACATAATTGGCGCAGTCGGTAGGATGCACTTAGTTAATTAAAACTTACTTTTTTATAAAAGTTTAAAAGTGCTCCACAAAAAAAAAGGATAGCGTTGAGTCGATTAAGACCTACTTTTTTTAAAAAAAAAAAGTTGAAAAACGCTACTCAAAAATAAAATTATAAAGCCGAAGTTTTTGTAATTTTATAAAAGTGACTCAATAGTGAATTTTTGTAAAAGCTGAAGTTTTTTACAAACCAAGTAAACAATTGCACAAATAAATTTGTCGAAAGCCGAAGTTTTCTCAAATACAAGTGCAACGAGTGAAAGCAGAAGTGCAGAAATTTTATGAACATTTTCTACGAAAAATAATTACATCATTTACAAAATAAGTGAACAATTTTATGAACATTTTCTACGAAAAATAATTACATCATTTACAAAATAAGTGAACAATTTTATGAACATTTTCTACGAAAAATAATTACATCATTTACAAAAGAAGTGAACAATTTTATGAACATTTTCTACGAAAAATAATTACATCATTAAAGAACATTAACAAAATAAACTACTGGTCAAATCAACATAAAGGAGACAACTTTACAAATAAGTCCCAAATCATCATCATCAAAAGACGAATCAATAAAAAAAAATAATCATCAGAAGACAACAACAGAAGACAACTTTATAAATATAATTCAAAAGCAAAATCAACAATAAGAGCAAGGTCAAAAATATTTTTTTATTACTATATTTTTTCTAAAAAACATAAATAATTTTTTACAAAATTTTATTATATTATCATATTAAACATTATACAAATTATAATTTCCTACTTCTAAATTTTAATTTCTAAAACAAATTTTTTCCTACTTGTCTTTTGCAAATTGATACGATCAAGACAAAAAACAAAAAAAAAAAAATATAATAATAACAATGGCAATGGAAAACCAAGAAAATAAAGTGGTCCTAGATCCCATTAAATATCTTAATTCCCTTCCTTACTTTGACGGAAATCCCGATAATTTATTAACCTTCACAAATCTAGTAGACAGAATATACCCACTACTTACAACGTATGACGACCTTTCTCAATATTTATTTTCGGATATAATAAAAAGCAAATTAATCAGAAAAGCAAGAGAGATTATAGAAATAAATACCCAAGCCATTGCTTGGAACGAAATTAAAATAGTTTTACAAAACAATTTTGCCGAAAGACGTAGTGTAGAACAACTTTTTGACGAATTAAGAGGTGTTACCTTTAAAAATAATGTTTTAGGATTTTTCAACGAAATAAAAGATAAACTACGGAAACTAAATAACAAAACTGTTTTAGTTACCGGACCAGGAAAAATCGCGAATGAATATGCATTAAATAACATACGCACTGCATTAGACATATTCAAAAGTAAAATACCAGAACCAATGAAAACAATTTTAATTTGTAGAAACCCAGATAATCTAGAATCAGCAATTGATATCCTCAGCCAAACAGGCTATGCAGATCAATCAAATTCAGAACAATTTCATAATCGCAATAATAACAGACAAATACGGTATAATAATAATAATTACAATAATAAAAACTATCTTTTAAATAAACAAGAATATAGAAATAAATATCAACAAAATCCAAACAGAAACGAAAATTTTAACAATTATAGATACAGACAGACAGAACCAACTCAGAATAAAAGAGGACAATTTAATAAAAATGACCAATATCAAAATAAAAATGAACAGTTTAATAGAAAAGACCAAAGACTAAATAGAGACAAACAATATAATAATTATAGATCCGACCAATATCAGAATAGGAACAGACAGTTCAATAATTATAGGAATGATAGTTATAATAATTATGGACAACCAAGTTATAATCAATTTGCAAGTGACATTCAAAATAATGTGTCTGATACCCAACAAAATCAAACTGTCGAACCTATGGACATAAATAAATGCGAAACAAGCGAAAATTTTCACTCACAAGCCTCGGAGGAGATTTACCATTTGTAAAAATAAAGTCTAATAAAAATCCATTAAAATTCATTATTGACACTGGAGCGACTAACTCTATAATAAATCCAGGTCTTTGTAATCCTAAATGGAAAGTTCCAATTAATAAAGTTCAAATTAAAACACTACAACATAATATACATGTAACAGAAAGAGTATCAATTCCTCTTTTTAAAGAATTTGGTAATTTAAAGCAAAAAATCGACTTTTTAGTTTGCGCGTTCCATGATAAATACGACGGTATTATTGGAAACGACATACTGAAACGATTTAACGCTAAAATAGATTATAAAAATAATCTATTAGAAATCAATGGACAAATTATACAAATATCAAACAAACATACCGTACAACTATTGGTGAATCAACAAGAAGGATTAGTTTACCTCAAGAAGCAGAAGTTCTTGAAAAACGAAATAATTCTTGATGAAGGAATTTACAATGTTGAAAATCATAAGATTGAAGTTCAAACAAATGTAAAATGCCAAGGTCCATTTGAAATAAATCCAAACGAAATTGAAGAAGTTAATATAAAAAACTTCTCTATAATAGAAGAATATAACAATAAATCATTAACGGAACAAATACGAACTCAACATCTCAACGCAGAAGAGAAAGAAAAATTATTGAAAATAATAAATCAACATTCAAACATTTTTTGTCAAGAAAATTCAAATCTCTCATTTACAAATGCAATCAAACATGAAATACGTACTACTGATAATGTACCAATAAATGCGAAGTCTTACAGATATCCTTACATACATAAAGATGAAGTCAAAACCCAGATTCAAGAACTCCTCAAAAATAATATTATAAGGCCGAGCCATTCGCCTTATTCAGCCCCTGTGTGGATTGTACCGAAAAAGGTCGACGCCAGTGGAAAACAAAAGTGGAGGCTTGTCATAGACTATCGTAAACTTAATGAAGTTACAATAGACGACAAGTACCCTCTACCAAATATTGATGATATACTAGATAAACTGGGCAGATGCCAGTATTTCACAACCCTTGATTTAGCTAAGGGATTTCATCAAATAGAAATTGAGGAAAAAGATATTCATAAAACAGCCTTTAGCGTAGAAGGAGGACATTATGAATTCTTAAGAATGCCATTTGGACTGAAGACAGCCCCAGCGACATTTCAAAGACTTATGAACAATATCTTAAAAGATTATATCAATAAGATTTGTTTAGTCTATCTGGACGACATTATCATCTTCTCTACTTCAATACAGGAGCATATACATTCAATCAATTTAATATTTAATTGTTTAAGGAAAGCTAATCTAAAAATTCAATTAGATAAATCTGAATTTCTAAAGAAAGAAACCGAATTTCTTGGACATATTGTGACACAAAACGGTATTAAACCAAATCCAAAAAAAATAGAATGCGTAAATAAATTTCCAATACCCAAAACTACGAAACAAATTAAACAATTTTTAGGACTTACGGGTTATTACAGAAAATTCATTAAAGACTATTCATTAATAGCAAAACCAATGACATTATTCTTAAAAAAGAATGCTAAAATAGACACTTCAAATATTAAATATCAGGAAAGTTTCAATTCATTAAAAAAATTATTAATAAACGATCCAATATTATGTTATCCCGATTTCAATAAAAAGTTTACCCTTACAACAGATGCTAGTAATTATGCATTAGGAGCAATACTTTCCCAAAATAATCATCCGATATGTTACGCTAGCAGAACATTAAATGAACATGAAATAAATTACAGCACCATTGAAAAAGAACTATTAGCCATCGTCTGGTCAACAAAATATTTCAGACCCTATCTTTTTGGACGTAAATTTACAATAGAAACTGATCATAAACCTTTAACTTGGCTTTTCTCAATCAAGGAACCAAATTCAAAACTAGTAAGATGGAGACTTAAACTATCCGAATTTGATTATGAAATTACGTATAAAAAAGGGACAAAAAATAAAAACGCAGACGCCCTTTCTAGAATAGAAGTAAACCTTACAGAAAGAAATGAAGAAAACAAATCAAACATATTTCCAATCACCACATCTCCTTTAAATAAATTCAAAACACAAATAGCAATTTTTAAAACTAATTCCGGATCATTACGAATAAAACAATTAAAGATTTTTAATAAAAATAGAAAGGTTATTTATATCAAATCATTAGATGAAGAAACAGCATTAGTACTCCTAAAAACAAACTTCAATCCCAAAACTTTAAACTGTGTCTATATAGATAACGAAGAATTTATTAAAATTTTAGAAGACGTTTATAAAAAATATTTCGCAGAACAAAGACAATTAAAAATTATTAAAACTAATAAATTTCTAAAAGATATAACAGACGAAGAAGAACTATTTGAAATTATTAAAAATGAACATCTCAGAAATAATCACAGAGGAATCATAGAAATATATAAAGAACTATCTTTAAAATTTTATCATCCAAAGTTTAATATTAGAATAACCCAATTTATCAATAATTGCGAAATATGTAATTTAGAAAAATATGATCGAAATCCAATTAAAAATAAATATCAACTAACGGAAACCCCTTCAGCACCAAACGAAATCTTCCATGCAGACATTTTCTATTCACTCGAAAAACAATTATTTGTCACGTTCATAGATAAATTCAGCAAATTTGCTCAAGCAATAAAAATTACAGCAAGAATATGGACAGAATTTAAAAGAAGCATTCTAACACTAATCGCTGCTATCGGACCAATAAATAAATTAATTGTAGACAACGAGCTAGGATTTAAAGCTCTCCCACTAAAGGAATTTTTACAAAATGAAAATATAGAAATCCATTATACTTCAAATTATAATCATACATCCAATTCAGATGTAGAACGCTTACATAATACTATCAATGAACACATCAGATTGCTAAAACATGATCCTAATACCAATAATAATACTGTCGAAGAAAAGATATTAAAAATCATTAACTTTTATAACAATACTATACATTCAACTACTGATAAAAAACCAATCGACTTCAAAAATGGAAAAATACATAACAACGAATATGATTCTATTAAAGATAAAATAATCAAGAAAAAACAAACATCCATAAATAAATTAAATAAAGAAAGAGAAGATATAGAAATACAACCAGGAACTAATTTCATTAAAGAAACACGCGGTGGAAAAAACCACACGAAATTCAGGAAACTTGATGCAGAAAAAACAGACGAAAATCATATAATCGATAAACGAAATAACTTAAAATATTATAAATCACACATTAAACGAAAAAAGAAATATCAAAACTACGATTCACCTACAATTCAAACAAAGGAAAAACATAATAAAGGAAACATTAAGAAAGATTCATAAATTAAATAAAAACCACATAGAAAACTCTACTATATAATTCAACTTTGTTAACTTATTAAATGATATAATAAAAATTAAAGTGACAATTCACTTCATAGTAAATTAAAAGAAATCCAAAATAATTCATATCTCTTACAGATGAATCTTCAAATTTTCATTCTATTACAATCAACCAAACTATCATTAGTATATGGACAATCTCTCGAAATACACGATTTAAACAATAATAACGGATACATGACAATTAAAAAGGAAGAGATAAACATTATTCAGAAATTTAATAAAATACTACATATAATAAACATAACGGAAATAGAAAATACTATGGATCATTTAAACGAAAATATAAATCTTATACAAACCAAAATAGGTACAACTAACCCAATGTTTAATACACTAATACATAACTTCAGACATTTAAAACGAAAAATATCTAATCTCAAACCACATCCAAAAGTAAAACGAGCATTAATGAACATATTAGGTACAGGACTTAAATATATAGCAGGCACAATGGATTCCCAAGACGAAATCGAAATAAAATCTCAACTAAAAGCTCTCAAATCAAAAAACAAAGAATTAATTTCGGAAAATAATAAACAAGTTTCATTCAATTTTAAGATATCTCAACAGATAGAAAATATTACTAATCATATTCAAAACCAACAAAAAAAATATTACACAATTTTTAAATGACTTTAACAGACTAAATAAAAAAGACATTACTAAGATAGAAAAAGAAATTAATTACATAGAACATATTTATCAAATTAATTATGACATCAATCTTTTCCGACATCACATAGAAGACATAGAACAAATTATTTTAACTAGCAAACTTGGTATACTTACAAGAAATATTTTAACAGAACAAGAACTAAAACTAGCTAGAAATATCCAAGGACTTAAAGACACAAAAATAGCCGTAATATTTGAATATGAACTTATTATAATAATTCTTTTAATACCTAAATTCTCGAACTCCTCATATTCCACTATTTTTATTGAACCCATGCCAAATAAAAACAATAAAGCTATATCACTAAATGAAAACATTTTTATAATAGACGAAAATAATAACATATATGATCAAAATGTAAAGGACAATTTGGAGAGAAATCTAAATAAAATCAAAAATAACTGTATTTCAAACATAATTAAGTTCGAAGAAGCCTTTTGTCAAATGGAAAATTTCACAGGAAATGAAATCAAGGAAATAACTCCAGGAATTATATTAACAAAAAACATTTCTAAAATCAATATTAAACATAACTGTAACCAATTAAAAATAGAGTTATATGGAAGTAAGTTACTTAAATTCGAAAATTGTAACTTAGAAATAAAAAATAAGACATATATTAATTCATATTTTAAAATAAAAGATAACATTATCCTTCCATATTTCATATCAGAAGTAATAGAAAATAAGAGTATCGAAATAATCAAATTAGAAGATTTTCATATCAAAAAAATAGAAAACAATAGAAAACATATTGAAGAAATTACTATAAAAACTAAAGAACAAACCTATTTTCATACATCTTATATATCCATAATTTTCATATTAATAATCACATTATCAATTTATAAATTTTTAAAATATAAGAAAATATCAATATGTAAAACTATTACTTCGTCGGAGCCTCAGACTAGCGGTGGGGGTGTTAACATAGAGAATATCCCACTACAGGCACCCGTTATAATATAGAAATACTGAATAACAATATAAGATATTCACAGTATGTAATCACATAATCACATAGAATAAGAATAATGTAAATGCGATCCAACTTCATATCTTGTTTACCAATTTCACAATATGATGAAATCATCTTGTTTACTACTTTAACATTCAAGGCCAATCTTATCTCACAATACGAATTTTGTCAACATGTTTACAAAACGCCAGATGGTCAATTACGACGAATTTAGATATCTATTCAAAACATGCTAGAACATGAAAACAACCTTATCTCAAATCAGATCTAAGACAATAACATGTTTACGTCCTCAAAGACGAAAACAAGTTCAAAGTCCAAAACTATTTCACAACACAAGTTGGATCACATAACAGAATACGTATATAGAAATTAGTATAAAAGCAGAAGCATTTTTAGACTTAAGATTATTATTATTATTCATTCATTCTTTCTTGTACCAGCAGTTGTATACTTTCATTCTTTCAGTCATTGTATTTGAAGATTGTTCTTGGAAAATTACACTATTGAGTTTGACTTAACATATATAAATCATTGGATTAAAAATAGTCTTTTTTTAAAAAACCAATAATTTAGTGTGAAACATAATTACTAACCTCACCGAAATTGTCTAAAACTCTTCAAGCCTTAGAGGATAGTAAGGAAGTGGATGTCATCACTACCGACTTCAGCAAGGCTTTTGATAAAATATGCCACCAAACCATTTACCTTAAACTTAAAGCCCTCGGATTTCAACCCTTTTTCATTTCATGGCTGAAATCGTACCTTGAGAAGCGCCAGTACATGGTTCTCTTCAGATTCTCAATCTCAGACCCCATTGACGCCACTTCAGGTGTCCCACAAGGCAGTCATCTCGGTCCATTGATCTTTGTCCTAACGATGTTGGTCACATCATTAAAGACTCAGATCTGTCCATTTATGCGGATGATATGAAAATAATCAAGGTAATTTCTACCCCCAACGATTCTCTATTACTTCAAAACGACCTTAACTCATTCTACACCTGGTGCGACAAAAACTTCTTAGAACTTAATGTTGGCAAATGTCAATCCATTACGTTCTCCCGCAAACTACTTCCCCCACCCCTCAGAACCTATTAATTTCGAAACAATCCAGTTCCTTGAGTCTCTTCTACATGCGATCTGGGTATTATCTGTGACAGGGAGCTCAACTTCCGTTCCTATATCGATCATATTATACAAAAGGCAAATTCTTCTCTCGGTTTCATAAAACGATGGTCCAAAGAAATTTCTAACCCTTACGTTACTAAATCCTTTTACATTACCTTTGTAAGACCACAGCTTGAATACGCCAGCCAAGTCTGGTCTCCATTTCACGACACCCACTCCCTTAGAATTGAAGCTGTGCAGCGCAGGTTTATCCGTTTTGCGTTACGCGGTCTCCCATTGGCCGACAACTATATCCTACCCCCTACGAAAATAGGCTAAAATTTATCAACTTGCAAACCCTTGTAAAACGTCGCGAAGTTGCTGACATACTCTACATACACCAACTAGTATCTGGAACAATCGATTCTCCCGCACTATTAGAAATGATCTCCCTTCACACTAACCCACGTAGCATTAGATCTGTTCCGCTCTTTTGTTTCCCTCACCACCGCATCATCTACGGCTATTTTGAACCAATGTCCTGAATCCACTCAAGTATATCCTCCCTTCGAAATTCCCTTTATTCCTCCCCTTTAAGTTAAGTATTATTATTAAGTAGTTTTAAAGAAAACAAAAATATAAAAGTCCAGTGTGCCCTCGGGCCCGCCCGTTGGAAAAAAAAATAAACAAAAAAAAATTGGTTAAGTGGTAGGTTAAGTTAAGTTAAGCTTGTATTAAGCAAATAAATAAATTAAAGCCTAAAAAACACAATTATAACAGAGTACTGGACTAGTACGAGTAGATAGAGCTACCGCCTACGAGAATATCAGTGTCATAAGTTAATATAAGTAATCACTTTGTGAACTTTTGAAATTTGTTATTTAAATTTGATATCTGAAAATAAAGTACTTGTGTTATTTGCAATATTCATGTCGAACTCAGAGAGAGCCAAAATTGCGTAACTATTAAAATTCTTTAATATTAAATATTTTAATTATTTACATGGTTTGAGATAAACCTAACATAGCTGAATTAAATGATTTAGTAATTAAGGTTTTTTTTATTTTCAGGTTGAAAATAATGGCTTATTTCCATCTTATATTTGCCACCGCTGTCTCTACATGACTAAAGCTTTTATGGGATTTCGGGAAAACGTAAAGAAGTGCGATGCAAAGTTACAAGAGAGTTGTGTCATTTTAAAGAAAAACGACTCAGGCGTTTCTTCTCAGCAACCAACAATAATTTGTCCAAATGACATAAATCTTTCACACACAAATAACCAAAGCGAGGGACTGAACGGATTTCCTAGTTTTAAACCTGACGATGATTGTATAATAACTATTGTTGATCCTAACCAAGAATATGAAAGCTCCGATGACGAGTTTTCATTGGAATCTGAGACTGATTTCCCCGAGATTTCTGAGAATAATTGCGAAAAGGGTGAAAATATTCAAAACGCGTTTAATACCGAGATTCACAAGCAAAAAGATATTTCGCCACTTGAATTAAATTCAAAGTTTTCAGCTGTAGGATCGGTTGCAGCTGACTCCACTAATGAATGCAAAAATACTTTTCACTGTCAGTATTGTGATATGGCATTCACTACACAAATAGAGTGTGCCGAGCACGAGTCTCGTCATGATGCTGCAAACCCTTTTATTTGCAATTTTTGTCCATTCCGTTCAACTAGTCGTCAGATTCTTATTTATCACATTAGGGAAGCTCACGACAACGAACGTCCGTATGTGTGTTCACTGTGTAATAAAGGATTTTGCCGAAGATCCGATTTAAAAAAGCATACGATTGTTCATACTGGAGTTAGACCGTTCACCTGTTCCGTCTGTGGAAAAAGTTTTTCGAGGAATACTAATTTAACAAAACATATGCGAATTCATAGCGGTGTTAAACCACACGTTTGCCAAAAATGTCCTAGATCTTTTACAACGGCAACTGAATTACTGCAACACCAAAGAATACATGCTGAAAATAAACCACATAAATGTACCAAGTGTCCCGCATCTTTTATACGAAAAGATAAACTTTTACTTCATGAACAATCACACATAAAAAATCAATCGGAAATTGTACTAAATCAGTCAAAACATCCAGAAGAAACTGGTGCAGCGATATCAATTAATCAAATGGAGAACATCGTCCTGCCTATGAACCCATATTCTGATATTAATCAAGAAGATCGTCCGTATTTACATAATGAAAATACAGTATCCATCATCAGTCGTACATCCGGCTCTCAAAGGCACTTTGATTATTCACCTGGCCCTTACATCCTTTCTCCACCAAATAATAAAACCAGCATTTTGGCGATGCAACTCCAACGAAATCGGACGTCACAAACTTCTGTTGAGAAAGTTAAAGCAGTTAGAAACAATCGTGTTATAGGTTGCGATATGTGCTCTAAAACCTTTACCAGAGAACGTGATCTTCACAGACACCAGGCCCTTCATTTGGACAAATTATTTACTTGTAAACACTGTGGCAGACAATTCCATCGACGAGAAAAACTATACCGTCACGAACAAGAACACCATTCTCAAACATTCAAATGTGATGTCTGCAGTAATACATTTTCAAAAAAAGATGCACTAGAGATTCATATAAAAGCACATAAAAAGCAAAACGCTATTTTTTCTAAACAAATTACAGAATCAGAACAAGAATTACAATTAGTAAGGCCTGTGTCCAATGTCCAATTTTATGACCACATGTTACCAACTATGGGTCTTGGATTTTATAGCGAAACTAGGCCTGAAGAAAGACATGATTAATGGGCTGACACTGACAATTATAATAATGATTATAGATTAACATTGATTTTTTAAGTGAATTATTGCTGAGCAAATAAAAATATCTATACAATGGTGGGTGCCTTGGTATTGTTTGTATGAGACTGACTTGAAGATCGTGCATTTGATAGATAGCGGTGATATATGTGGGTGTAGGTTTAGGGGTATCTTGAGGGTCCCATGCTATAATCTTATATATAAATTTAAAAGTGGGCGGATGGTCAGTTGCTTGGTGGTAAGTCGGATGGGGCAGTCGGGAAACGCCGAGTGTTTCCGCTAGTTATTTATATAATTTCTCAATCATTTGTATAAAAATCCAATTTTACTTTTCGTCTGTGAACGTAAAATATCATCATTTTCACAGAGGAACACAAAAAAATTTTATTTTCACGGTTATAGCTTCAAAGTAACTTTGCCGATTTAAAGAACGAATCCCTGAACTTAACTGTACGTCCGAAGATGGGCTTGATGGTAGACTGATGAGCATTTAGAGCGCCACAAGTATTGCGGTTGAATTCAAGAAGAGGTGGCATGCAGCTGGCTATATCTCTTGAGCACCGCTGGTGGAAGCAGCGATAAAACAGTGACAAGCAGGAAGCGTTCCTGTGGTATTCAAGCGAATCTATTGATTTCGCAATGGTTTCGTCACCGATAAGTTTTAACGCACGGTTTTGTATTCTATCTATCTGGAATCGCTTCTTCCTCCCATACTTGCACTATTAGATCATGAATTGCTTGGTGTATTGCGGACCCTCCTGACCTAATCAGCTCCGCTGGGGGTACCATCTGATCCTGGGGCCGTATTATTTTTAAGCCGATTTATCGCTCTGCTAACTTCGTCTATGCTTGGTGGCGGCAGCATGGTGTGATCTTCGGTCATTGGTAAAGCCTCCAATTCCTCAGTTAGCTGGCCATTTAGCAACTCATGAAAATGCTCTTCCCATCGCTCTAAGATGCCTTTGAGATCGGCGATCAGAATACCCTCTTTGTTTTTGCAGTATGTGCAACGCGGTGTATATTGCGTCATACCGCAGACTCTTTGGTAGAACTTTCGCGCCTGGTACAGTCCTCGCTCTCTGTACTGTTCTACTTTACGGACGTGATTCTTCTCTCAGGCTGCCTTCTTTCGCCGGTGAACTGTTTTTGTATATCGTCTAAGCTCTTTATATTCATCTTCGCGTAGTCTTTCGTGATGATGCAATCCGCGCTCGGAGCACCATACCAACAAGATAGTCAACGTTGGCACCTCGGTACGTACCGTCATCTGGTTCGGGTTGTGGCGCCGGCCTATCAACACGCGATCTATTTGGTTGCAAGTGGCTCCTTCAGGAGATACCCAGGTGGCTTTGTGGATATTTTTACGCGCAAACCTTGTACTCGCAACGACCAAATTATTGCTTGTTGCCATGACTCGCTCTATGACTCGGTGTCGATTTTCATTGGTGTTCTCGTGTAAGCTATGGGTGCCAATGTACTGCCTGAATAATGCATCCCTACCTATTTTGGCGTTCATATCGCCCAGAATGATTTTTACGTCAATCTGCGGACAGGCATGGAGTTCCCGTTCGACTGATTCAAAGAATTCATCTTTTTCATCATGTGCGGAATCCTTTCTAGGTGCGTGAACGTTTATGATTTTTGTAAGACACCATTCCCCGTCCACCGCATCTCCTGGATTGCTGTTATGTCACCATCTAGGCCTTGGAAGGCAACGGTCTGTCGCGCCGAATATTATTATTATACCGCTTTTAAACCTGGAAAATGTTTACACGCAGATAAAAATCATAAGGTGTGATCTAATCCAAACCGCAACGCAAATAAGATGAAACAACAAGCTTGATAAAAATAAATAAGCTCGATAAAAATAACAGCAACTACGAATTCACTTAAATACACTATAAATTTAGTTTTTCGCATAAAATTTTATAACAATTCGAAGCAATAAATATTATTATCCCTGCAGCCAAGAAGAATTCTTGTTCCGTTAAAAATACATGGCGTTGAAAATACATCTGCCTCTAATTTGTATAATGCAATCAAATTGCCAGCACTTATATCTAAAATTTTAATAAGGCCTTTAGAGGAGCAGGCTGCTATATAACGCACGTTCTCCTCTCCACAGAAAACTCTTGGACTAGAGTATACTGGAGAATCCATAGGGATCTGCCAAAAAATAGTTGGACCATCTGCAGCACCTCTCGAATATTTCAAACAATATACGTTAAAGTCATGACAACCAAATAAGATTAATACTGTTTTTAAGTCAACCGTGAATATTTCTATGTCGGAAAATATATTTCCTTCGGCGCTAAATGCAAACTTCTGAAAACAAATTTATTAGTGTCTGTTGCAAGTATGATTTTTATAAAAATAACCTTTGCACCATTTTGTGTATTTAAAATGTGGAGTACACCTTTGACTTCCGCAACCACTAACTCATTTTCATTTAAAACAGCTGCAGCAGAGAATATTGGGCTGCCTAGTTTGTTGTTCCAAATAATCGATCCATCGTTGATATTCACTCGGGCCAATGTTCCGTCTAAACTGCAGGCTAACAAGGAAGTACTGTCTATCATAACTGGCGAAGAAAATATTCCACATCTGCCAACTTCAATGCTCCACTTGACATCTTTTGTCTACATTAGTTATTTTAAAATTTTAATACTAAAGAATATTGCATTGTTTGTTTTATTTACCTCAAGACTTATGCACGTCAAATTAACTTTAGCATAACTTCCAACGACCAAATGATCCTCAATAATTAGCGGTTTTGATTTAATTATGTCATTGCACTTAATCGTCCATATAACTGCACCAGACATATAATTAAATACATACAGTAACCCATCGTAACAACCAACCGCAGCAAGTTGTTGGTTAATAAATTGCACTTGGCCTTGAATTCGATCAGAAACTCTATTTGAAGAAACTATCTGTCCACTCAAAACGTTGATAGTGACTAGAAGACACGAATGTGAACCAACGCAAACGTACTGGTCCCGACATGAAGGCGAGGCATCTACACATTTTTCCATATAAACTTTCCAATTTATTTTTAATTTCCTCGGGGTCTTAGAAATACGTAAATAGTTCTTATGTGTTAAACTAAGCTCAAAACTATCATTTTCTATGTACTTTACTACTGAACTCATTGGTGTAGAAGCGTCGAGTAACATTTCCAACAAATTATGTTTGGGTTTTCCTAGCACATCCTGTATTTCTGCTGATAAGCTCAGTGCCTGAAAAGATGTACCTCCTACGTTTATAAAGGATTCATCAATTAAAGTCTTAGTTCTTTTAAGTTGACTTGTGTTTGTTAAGTTAACTGGCCATGCTATACCAAGCACATTCTTAAGAAAATTTTTAAATACATCTTGTGCGGATTCATTATCATTTTCCCTTTGACATAACTGAATGAGTTTATGTTTAGAAATTTTTCCGTGACATGTTATAGGAAAATCTTTAACAAAAAAGATTTTATCTGGTTTTTCAAAACTTTCTAGATTCTGTTGAATAATTTTCCGAATATTTTCAATTTCCAATTTGTTTTCTTCAGCAGCAAAGAAAAGTAGCAGACGATTTTTAATATCATCATACACACAAACAGCGTTTGGAAGACATTGCATTGTTTGAATTTTCGTTGAAATAAGTTTACTCTATGGCCATAGCGTTTTATAGAGTCATTTACACGACCATGGTAGAACAATGTATTATCTTCAAGCTTGCGAATCAAATCCCCAGTCTTGCGAAATATCATTCTAGTGTGCTCAACCTTGTCTAGCTCATCGTCTATGTAACATTTTCGAGTAGAGCTTCCTATTTGAAGTTCTCCGATACCGTTGCCTAGTATTTCGTGGCCAGACTCATCAACTATTTTTATAATAGTTTGATCATCCAGTGCTGAACCTATTGAAACTTCAATGTCGAACGTTTTTAATTCTTTAAGTGTACTCCAACAAGATACTTCTGTTATTCCATAAATATTAAAAATTCTCGTTGCTGTTTTAAATTCTCCCGGCAATATCCAATTACGGATTTCTTTCATTGAAGGAAACGGTTCACCGCCTAAAACTAAAATTCTAAAAAAAACATATGTCTGAATAAAATTATTTACCAGTTTGCTTTACCTTAAGCAGGATTCCCTATGTAATATATGTTCTCGAATAGTTACAGAACCAAACAAACGGAAAATTGACGGTGTCATTTGGAGAACTGTTACAGTTTTATTATCTGATTTTGAAAATAATACTTTTGCAAGTCGTTGTGGATTTAAGCGAATTTTCTGTGTTGTCATCAGAAGAGCAGCTCCATTCTGCATTGCAAGAAACAGTTCAACTACAAATGGATCGAAAGTTATTGATGATGACATAAATATCACATCTTTATCCAGCAAATAAAATATGTTGCTATTGGTAGAATAGAAAAATAAAAATCAAGACTATCCGATGTTTTTTTAAATATATTGATATACCTCAATGCAGTAATGTTGGGCTCAATGCAAGCATATGGAACATGAACAACTTTAGGTGTCCCCGTACTTCCTGATGTCTGTATTGAGTAACAAATATCCGGGGAAGTACAAGCAACCGCATCACAAACTTTGTAAATAAAAAATTTCTCACTGAAAATCTCCAAGACCCCAACATATTTTAGGTTTTCTCTGCTTGTACTGAAAAATGAGCACGAAATCAGAAATGATGCCTTATACCGCATTACCCATTTATATGAATCCTCTTCATTGATCTGGACGGATATTGGGCAAAACGAACATCTGTGATTCAATATCCTGAAATCGTATGGGTGCTGTTAATCGAAGATATACATAGGTAGCTCGAACTTACGATAGTATGATCGCACAAATTGCTGGACTGTGACCTACTTTTACAGCTATTACATTGTACGGATTTATTTCATTCTCAACGAAAAAAAGGATGGTCTTTTTGGACACACCAATTACTTCTGAGTAAAGATATACTGCACTTTCTATTTCGTTTGATCTGTACAGCACAAAGTCATTATTTGCGTATTTTTGAATATGCTCAAAACAATAAAAATATTTAATAGACATTTGTATTCTAATTAAAACCTAACCAATAACATTCATCCTATTCTTTACTAACTAGAACTACACAGCAAATCGCAAGCAATCGGGCTGATTCTGCGAAAATCTCTTCTCTCTCTTTTTTTCTTAATTTTTTTTCTATTTTCCACGCATTTCTTTCAACAGACTTCTGCTATATTGCTTTCAACAAGAAAATGGTTAACGTTAACCAAAAAAAACTTCTTGGTTAAGAAATTTTTAACCAAATTTTTATTTGTAATTCACACCACCAGAGTCGCCTTTTAAAAATTATATATGGATAAGTTGGTAAACACATGAAACAAAAAATTGACCAAAATTTGGTTAGTTTTTGCTGTTGCGTTGATCAGCCGTTAACCACAAAAAATACCTGACTCATTTTGTTGAAAGCAATATTGCATTCGTTGTCATTTTTGCGAAAACAGCCTGAATGTTATGTCGTATTTTGTTTTGTTATAGAAATCTGCGCTAGAGCTCAGAGAGGAAATCCGATCTACCGTAGATTTGTTTTTTTGAAAAACGAACAGATTTTTTTTTTAAAACGACATTAATATACTACATTTACATAAATCACAATTCCAAGGATCGAATATATGTCCGGCGAGGTTTTCAACTAGTTAATAACATGGTGGCGCTAACTCAGCGTTTCCATGAGTAAGATATGTTTATTTGACAGCTGCGTTGTTAGGTGTATTTTATTAGCCAATGAATAAGGAATTAGAATTTGAAAACCACTAAACAGCAGGTTTTTTAATTCCAAAAAAGGAATAAGAAGTGCAGTTGTTGTTGTAATTCCGTATTCCTCGGCAAATAAAATACAGCTTTGTAGAATGTCAGCGAAAACTAACTCGACCGCTATAGTTTAGTGGAGTTACTTTGCGTTTCCATGCATATAATATTGAATTACCCGGCGTTGTTAGGCGTATTTTATTTGACGAGGAATAAGGAATTAGAATTGGAATACCAGCAAAACAGCAGGTTTTCTTATTCCAAAGAAGGAATAAGATAGTGCAATTGTTGTTGTCATTTTTATGTTCATCGGCAAATACAATACAGCAGTTGTTGTTGAATTTCAGCTAAACCTAACTCAACCGCTCAAGTTTCGTGGAGTTCATTTGGGTATAACGAAACTAATTCGAATTTGCGTTTCCGTGCTTATAAATTTGAGTTTCTCTGGCTTGGAATATAAGTAATATATAGTAACCCAGGGTAAAAATTTAGAAAATGGAACCGATAACTAGGATTGAGTTTCGATAAACTAAAATAAACTATTAATAAACTATAAACTATTATTTTCAACAAAATGGAATCAAACATACCTATCTGAACCGCACTAGTTTATTTGGTTTTATTAATACTAAACTCTATTATAGTTTTCAGTGCATTTTTCTGTCGCAAAATGAGGTTGAAATGTATGTTTACGTACAACCATATAGCATATACAATTTTATATTTTTTTGTGATGTTTTTCTCTTAGGTTAGTGTTATTTTAATGACAGAATGTACGACAAAATTGACGCTGTGAGCGAATCGGTTCGCTTTTTTTCTTGTAGCAGAAAACTCACCTGCTCGTGAGTCGTGCCTAGGTGAGAAGTCTTTAAATGTCAAAACTGTATGTAAACAACTTCTAGCAGACTACTAACATGCTCACTAGTGTTGCTAAAAGTACTCCGTACTACTATGCTACCCAACGTACTACTACTATTATGAAATAATTCAATTTATTCGCGAAAAATGATTTCTTTTACACTTACATGTAAATAAGTTTGTAAATTTTTTCCTGAACGTGGATGATGCCATTTACTTCTACATATGTAATTTTTTAGCGTTATTTAGGAAGCTAAAACGCTTAATATTTTCTGTGTTCAATATTATTATCATATCACATCATTAAGTATTATTGGGAATGTTTTTTTTATATTTCCCAAAAATTATCTTGACCAAGTATGTATGTCGAAAAATACAAAAACGTAAATAAAAATATTTGCTTTTCTTTACTAAGAACTAAACTTTTCGCATTAAATAAATTAAAATTTGCCGACATTTTTTGAATTAAATGACTATCCTTTAATAATATTATTTTATAAACTAGTTCCTCATCAACTTTAACTTGACAAAATTATGAAACTGTAAAAATAAACCACTTGTTAACATTTTTTTCAATAATTTAAAAAGCCGATAACATATATGATAAATGGATGTATGTATTATGTATTTGCAACGGTATTTGCAACAACGGTAGTTGATCACCCAACATAAGGCAAATGATAATCATTTTGTGAGTCCATGTAGTGCATCTATTATCAGTAACGATAACTGCTTTTTATAACATAACTAGCTGATTACCCGGCGTTGCCCAGGTATTTATTCATCTCAATCTTCTATTAGGCATGGTGGGAAAAATAATGATATCTATCTTTAACGTAAAATTGCAATTTTTTT
Organism: Nephrocerus scutellatus; assembly: GCA_947095585.1. Lineage (NCBI taxonomy): Eukaryota > Metazoa > Arthropoda > Insecta > Diptera > Pipunculidae > Nephrocerus > Nephrocerus scutellatus. The sequence goes on along the minus strand of OX352764.1, from coordinate 65,670,214 downwards.
TATAAAATAAGTATTTTAAGTTATAAAGTATTCAAACTATAAAATAAAATTTAAAAAAATAAAAAACATAAATTTTAAATAAAACTTGGTTGTATACAATGCTTTTAGTTTCACCTTCAAGAGCAAGAATAAATAATTCCTTAGGTGAACCCTCTAGGGTAGCAAAAAAAAAAGTTGTCTCAAATATCAAATCTATGCTCCGCAATACTTAATAAACTGTCCGACTTATTAATCGTCATCGAAAGCGAAAGTTTTACTGGAAATTGCAATCTCTTAATTTTAAAAGGTAGGATGCAAATCCGCTAGATTTCTCGGTTTGGGGTATTTTGAAGAGCAAGGTTGGGACAAAAAAATACCAAAGTGTCGATCAGAAACAACTACCGCAGAGCCACTTTCGTGCTGCTAAGATAAGACACGGATACTAATCTACCTTTTGCTATTTGAAGTAGGGGCGACAATGCCTCACCCCCAAATTCGTCGCCAAATGGTCACCAAGTACCATTCTAAACATCACTATTCATCTCAGCGACTCCAAAAACTATGGGATCGACACTAATATCGGTCACCCTCCCCCCTCCGGGGAGACAACTCACCCATAGGAGTGTCCTACCAACACTATTAAAGTCAGTGGCCCGAGAACTATTGAATGGACACTAATATCGGTCATCCCCCTGACGTATCGACTCCATCCCCCTTGAGCTATCGTACCATCACGATTCAACTCAACGACCCCGAAAAATATAAAATCGGCACTAATATTGGTAACCCCCTCCTCCGTTATCGACCCATACCCCTAGAGCGGTCTTACCATCACCGTTCAACTCAGCTACCCCGAAAACAATAAAATCGACACTAATATCGGTCACCCTCCCCCCTCAGTTATCGACCCCATCACCCTAGAGCTGTTATACCATCACCATTCAACTCAGCGACCACGAAAACATAAAATCGTCACTAATATCGGTCAACCCCCCCACTCCCGGCTATCGACCACAACCCCCTAGAGCTGTCTTACCATCACCATTCAACTCAGCGACCACGAAAACCATACAATCGACACTTATATCGGTCACCCTCCCCCCTCAGTTATCGACCCCATACCCCTAGAGCTGTCTTACCATCACCATTCAACTCAGCTACCACGAAAACCATAAAATCGACACTAATATCGGAATTAGCACTTGGCTTGGAAAGTTCCACATTTTTTATAATCTTGGGGTTTTTTAATATTTAAAATTATTTATATTTTTGGAGTATACTCCAATACAGTGGCCCGAGAACTATTGAATGGACACTAATATCGGTCATCCCCCTGACGTATCGACTCCATCCCCCTTGAGCTATCGTACCATCACGATTCAACTCAACGACCCCGAAAAATATAAAATCGGCACTAATATTGGTAACCCCCTCCTCCGTTATCGACCCATACCCCTAGAGCGGTCTTACCATCACCGTTCAACTCAGCTACCCCGAAAACAATAAAATCGACACTAATATCGGTCACCCTCCCCCCTCAGTTATCGACCCCATCACCCTAGAGCTGTTATACCATCACCATTCAACTCAGCGACCACGAAAACATAAAATCGTCACTAATATCGGTCAACCCCCCCACTCCCGGCTATCGACCACAACCCCCTAGAGCTGTCTTACCATCACCATTCAACTCAGCGACCACGAAAACCATACAATCGACACTTATATCGGTCACCCTCCCCCCTCAGTTATCGACCCCATACCCCTAGAGCTGTCTTACCATCACCATTCAACTCAGCGACCACGAAAACCATAAAATCGACACTAATATCGGAATTAGCACTTGGCTTGGAAAGTTCCACATTTTTTATAATCTTGGGGTTTTTTAATATTTAAAATTATTTATATTTTTGGAGTATACTCCAATACAGTGGCCCGAGAACTATTGAATGGACACTAATATCGGTCATCCCCCTGACGTATCGACTCCATCCCCCTTGAGCTATCGTACCATCACGATTCAACTCAACGACCCCGAAAAATATAAAATCGGCACTAATATTGGTAACCCCCTCCTCCTTTATCGACCCATACCCCTAGAGCGGTCTTACCATCACCGTTCAACTCAGCTACCCCGAAAACAATAAAATCGACACTAATATCGGTCACCCTCCCCCCTCAGTTATCGACCCCATCACCCTAGAGCTGTTATACCATCACCATTCAACTCAGCGACCACGAAAACATAAAATCGTCACTAATATCGGTCAACCCCCCCACTCCCGGCTATCGACCACAACCCCCTAGAGCTGTCTTACCATCACCATTCAACTCAGCGACCACGAAAACCATACAATCGACACTTATATCGGTCACCCTCCCCCCTCAGTTATCGACCCCATACCCCTAGAGCTGTCTTACCATCACCATTCAACTCAGCGACCACGAAAACCATAAAATCGACACTAATATCGGAATTAGCACTTGGCTTGGAAAGTTCCACATTTTTTATAATCTTGGGGTTTTTTAATATTTAAAATTATTTATATTTTTGGAGTATACTCCCTTAGAATCCATTTTTATCTATAGAAAATAATTACACAAATCATTTTATGGAGAGGGAAATCGAGTGTTAACAAATCGAGCGCTAACTTAACGCGTTATCAAAAAGTAAAGTCGTTAGTCACACACAGCATTTTTGATATTCCGCGTGTGACACGTGTCGCGCGTCGTATGTAAAGCATGGCATAGTTGAGCTGGTATATATCGGCTGCAACTAGTCAGAATTTGATGAGGCTTGTTTTAAAACAATAGGTTAGCGCTCGGATTCCAGTCGCGCGTCGAAGCTGGCACGCATCTATAAATAAAAGTAATATTTTTATTAATTAAATTTAATATTTTATGTAAGCAACGAAATTTGTTTTGACAAAATTATAAATACTTAGTTATTAAAAAAACACCAAAAGGTCGGCGCTGCTCTCGTCATTCATATGAATGCAGCAGCATAATAGATTAAAAATTTTAAATATTTTTATAATTAATAATCTTACAAATAACATAAGGAAAATTAAAAATTATTACTTAAAAGTTAATTATAAGTTTTTTTTCATACAAATATAATCATTATTAACAACAACTAGTCGTATGACTCAATAATCGCGATTAGTCGAAATGTCGATTAATGTGACGTCATTGAAAAGTCAAAATGCTCACATAATCGACCTCCAGAGCTTTCAGACAAAAAAAATCTGCGTTTATTTTTCTTGTTTTTTGTCATTAAAAATCTGGCGAAGATTGATTTTTTTGCTGTCAAGTTGTTCGTTTTCTCTAAAAAAAACCAATCCATGATAGATCGGGATTTCTCTAACAGATTTTAATATTTTGGTACGTGGCGCTATATGTCATTCAATTTCCATTCAATACAATGCAAAGCACTGACATTTTCTTATTTATCGTTTTTTCTTGAAAGAATTAATATATTTTATAAGTATATATTTTGGGAAATAGTTTTGTGAAATGGAAGAAGAAAACAAAAACAGTAAATAACGTTTCAAAACTACGCATTACACACACTTGCAACAAAACAATGTAAACAAAAGATTCTCGCTTTTCGTGTTCGATTTGCCGAGAAAAAATCTGAGCTTTAGCGCAGAGAAAAATAAACGGCATTAATATCAAAGAAATTTTATTGTTCACCTAAATTCTCCATATACTTAGCATCCATGGCCCAGATATCCTATGGTTAACTCGGTTTTATTTGCTTGGAAACGCAAATTCGAATTAATTTCGTTAAAACCAAATTAACTTAGGTTTCAACAGATGTTGTTATTGCTTTGGCAAAGCTGGCTTGGTTTTACAAAGCTACAGCTTTTGTCTTTAAATTTTCGATGCATTTTAATGTGTATGTGTCAAACAAAACACCGCCTTACGGTGCGCGCTATAACTAAAAAATGGCTTTAGTTATAAATCCTAAAAACTTTTTGGATTTGTTTTCGGCTTTATGCTTATGCGATAACAAAGCAATACAGGAAAATTTGCTATATTGCTTTGGCAAAGCCGGCTTGGCTTTACAAGGCAACAGCTTTTGGTTTTACTGCCTTACGGTGAGCACCATAACTATAAAATGGCTTTAGTTTCTTAATCCTAAAATGTTTTGGCTTTATTTTCGGTTTTATGCTTATGCTATTGTTGTTGTAAGACAAGCCGGCTTAGCCAAAGAAATATAGCAGTTGTGTATGGTTTCGCTATCATTCAAAAAACAACAACAACGCAGCTGTTAAATAATATTTCCAGTTCTTGGAAACGGTACTAGTTAGAGACGCAATTGCTAGACTGCTTTCAACAATAGCCGTATTTTATTGCCGAGGAACAACAACAAATGCACTGTCGAATTCCTTCTTTGGAATTGTGAAAACCGGCTCTTTGGCTGGTTTTGACATTCGAATTCCGAACTCGCTCGGCAAATAAAATGCAGCTAAAATGAGTTAGGTATTTTTTGTGGTTAACGGCTGATTAAAGCAACAGCAAAAACTAACCAAATTTTGGTAAATTTTTTGTTTCATGTGTTTGCCAACTTATCCATATATAATTTTTAAAAGTCGACTCTGGTGGTGAGAAATATAAATAAAAATTTGGTTAAATATTCTTAACCAAAATTTTTTTTTTGGTTAACGATTAACCACTTTCTGGTCTATCCAATGTGTTTGTTGTTGTAATTTTTATTTTTTTGTTGAAAGCAATATAGCAAATGTTATCAACTAGACGAAAACCTAATTAGACGCATTTCGACCCTTGGCAACGTAATTATAGTCCATAGAGGTCGACATGTCGCATGTTTAAAAAAGCAAATCACTACAGCTGTCAAAAGTCAAAACATGTTATGTATATATTTTCAGAGTATATCAATTCCGATGTTTTTGGGAGCGTAAAAAAAAAGTCTCAGAGAAAAAGTATTTCTCGGAGAAAAAACAGATAAAAATTTTGACAGTTAAATTTTCTTTACGAATACATAAAAAAAACAGGCAGGATACAAATTGCTCATCGCGATTTAATTTATTTTTTGTTTAAAAAAGTAAATTTATATATTTTTCATTTACTTACATAAGCGATGGGAGTAAGTGGACTATGGAAACTTATAGAACCATGTGGGAAACCAGTGCCAATTGATACACTAGAAAATAATATTCTTGCGGTTGGTCAGTAAATTTTTTTATTAATAAATTCTGATAAATTATACGTATGTTATTCAAATAATAGATATATCAATATGGCTTCATCAAGTCATAAAGGGATTTCAAGATAATAAAGGTTCGGCATTGGCAAACGCTCATCTTCTAGGGCTCTTTCATCGACTATGTAAACTTTTATATTACCGAATAAGACCTGTTTTTGTTTTTGATGGCTCCGTACCTCAATTAAAACGGGAAACAATTGTGGGTTTAGTTTTATTATTTTGCATTTTAATGAAATTATAATGTACACCATTTAGGCTCGTAGGAATATACAACGTAATAAGTTAATTAACGAAGCGGACCGGATACAAAATTTGTTACTTCAGTCACTAGCTAAGGAAAAAGTCGTGCAAATGGCTTTAGGAACTAATAGTGCTGAATTACTAGCTAAGTCTCCAAGCAAAGGCAAGAGCATTTACAACAAATTGAATAGTGATGATATGTTCAAATTACCTGAGCTATCTAGTGCTGCGGAGAACAAAAATAATGACGGTAACCATAATGAATCGGACACGAGTGGAAATAATACATCACAAACTGATGATTCTTTTGATGAATGCAATCCTTATAATTATTATAATCAAAATCTCCAAGCAATAAATGTTAAGAGCTCATATTTTAAAAATCTTCCCGCTGATGTTCGGCACGAAATTTTAGTGGATATTAAAGAAACCCGAAAACAATCCTCGTGGGGCAGGTTACATGAGCTGCCTTCAAAAAGCGACGATTTCAGTTCTTTTCAAATGGAACGGTTACTTAAAAGGCGACAAGTTCAGGAAAGCCTAGAAGAAGCAGAAAAGGAGATGGGCGGGAGATCTCTTACTTTAAACGAGTTACGAAACTTTTTTACAGATGAAGGAATCGTTAAATCATCAAATATTACAGGTGCTAGACAAATTTCATCCAATGAAGATACCAGATTTCTTTTAGTTCGTGAATTAAAAAAGGCAGCCACTTCAAAAGCCGAAAATAATAAATCTGAAATTCAAGAGCCCTCATGTTCCACAACGTTTAGTTCCACAGTTGCCCATGCACCGTCATCAGAAAAGGAGTTTGATATAGATCTAAATTTAGCAATACAGCATGAATCAAAAAAGGCAGCCACTTCAAAAGCCGAAAATAACAAATCTGAAATTCTAGAGACCTCATGCAGCACAACTTTTGTTTCCACAGTTGCACATGCGCCGTCATCAGAAAAAGGGTTTGATATAGATCTCGAATTAGCAATACAGCTATCACTTGAAAATTCAACAGTTTACGACAAAAATAAACTTGATTTCGAAAGCTTTGAACGTGTTACATTGACAAAAAAACAAAATCAGCAGTTAAATAATTGCGCTGGATTAGCAAGAACATACATGATGGAATATGCTGGTATGAATGATGACGATGTTAACAGATTACTACGAAAAACGCAAACCACGTCTGATGTGGAAAGTGAAGGAATGAATGAAGAAAAAGAATGGTGAGTATTTGTTTTATTACCACTTAATCAATATAAAGCAAGGTAGTTTTGTATTTACAGTAATACAAACGGAACAACACAAAAATTACAATCGGCTTTTAATAAAAATGTTCAGTTACCAATAATTGTTGAAGATGTTGCTTCAGATACAGATTCCGATCTAGAAGAAGTTGGTGAAACATTTTTAGAAAACGTCAAAAAAGTTGATGTACAAAAACAAAAAAATAAACTAATAAATGAAACAAATTTAGAAATAGTCATTGATTTAACAAAATGCGTAAATGAAAATGATGACATTTTTGCTGATGTTTTCAATCAACGAAAAAGCGAGGTTGAGCTAAAGGCGATTGGTGATTTGCAAGATAAAAGGAAAAAATACAATGAAAAAGATGTAGGTGTATCAACCAAAAAAACAGCTATTAAGAGACCAACAAAATCAAATTGTGAAGAAGTTATTGAAATTCCGTCTGAAGAGAAAGAATTGAACTCCATAAACCGAAAATCTTCAAAAGTAGCCACTCCTTCTAAAAATAAAGCAATTACTGAATTTTTTGAAACGGATTACATAATAAAAAGAACGCCAGAGAAAACTGGACATGAAGAAGAAAATGTTCGTTTAATTAAATCTCCTTTTTTTGTAAATAAATCACCCAATTCTAGTAAAAAAAACAAGCACTCGAGTTCAAGCAGGGATTTAAAATCACCAGTTAAAAAAACATCGAAAGCATCAAAAATGCTTTTCGAAAAGCCTACAAGTTACACGGAAGACAATTGTGGTAGTACAATAGAAGAATGTAAAATATTTAAAGATGATGTCATTAAAGAAGCTTCAAAAGTTCTTAAAAAAAATAATACAGTAGAAAAACTTCAAGACTTAGCAATAGATATCGCAAAAGAAAAAATTGATTTAGAAAAGGAACGTAACAGGCAAGACAGAATGGGTATGTCAATTACAGAACGAATGAATTCTGACTGCATGCACTTGCTGCGCTTGTTTGGCGTACCATTCATCGTAGCTCCAATGGAGGCAGAGGCACAATGTGCTTATCTAGATGAAATTGGACTTACTAATGGAACAATCACTGACGACAGTGATATTTGGTTGTTTGGTGGTCGTACGGTTTACAAAAACTTCTTTGCACAAAACAAACACGTGCTTAAATACCAAGCTGATCATATAGAAAAATCTTTTAACGTAGATCGGAGAAAATTAATTCAATTAGCTATATTGGTTGGCAGTGATTATACCACAGGTAAATCATGTTTTTAAATTAAGATAATTATTTCAAAAGTTTATTTAAGGAGTACACGGAATAGGCACCGTTACAGCATTAGAAATACTTGCTTCATTTTCGACAATTGAAAAAAAATGTTCAGACGAAATATCGAAATGCTCATCAGTTCTTACAACTCTTCGAAAATTTCGTGATTGGATGTCCTCTAGTAAAGCATCACTTAGTACTGGAAATACTGCAAAAAATTCCTTGCGAACAAAATTAAAAAATATAGAATTAAATGAGGGATTTCCTAACTTTGCCGTAAGCTATATAATTATGTACGAAAGATATTTAAATGAAAAAATTATTTGTTTAAAAACGTAGGTAGTTGAAGCTTATCTCACACCAAAAATTGATGATAGCACGGAAGCATTTAGTTGGAGGTTACCTGATGTTGAATCCTTGCGTGAGTTTGCAAAAACCAATTTTGGATGGACTCGTAGTAAAACTGATGATATTCTGTTGCCTGTTTTGAAAAAGATAAATGAGAAAAAGTCACAGGCGGTCATTAAAAACTATTTTTCTGTAAATAGTGTAGTTTCCGCAAAGCAACTTAAACTTAGCAAAAGAGTTCAAAACGCAATTGATAAAATGTCCAAAATCGAAGATGGTGAGTTAGGAACAAATCATAAGGATCTGGGTTGTAATTTAAAGCATAAAAAGGGCAAACGGAAACAAAGTGAAACAATAAATGGTATAAAGCATGATGGAGATACATCTAAAATGTTGAATGCCAAAATACCAAAGGAAACTTTTAATGTTCCAAACACCAAATCAACCATTCCGCAGCGCGAAAAAACTTTACAACAAATGAAAAAAAATAAAGAACACGCGGTAGCGCTGCTAAAAGCAAAGGCGAAGTCCCATTAATAAACAATAAAATTTTAGTTTTTCATATAAAATGTTATAAGAATACGACTTAATAAATATTATTATCCCTGCAGCCAATAACAATTTTTGTTCCGTTAAAATATATTGCATTGATAATACATCGGTCTATATATTAATTGTGTAATGCAATCAAATTGCCAGCGAGCACTTACGTGACGTCTAAAAATTTAATGATTTTAGACGAGTAAGTAGGCCACTTCTGACCTCTCGAATATTTCAAACTATATACGTACGTCAAAGTCATGACAAAAAAATAAAATTAATACCAAAGCAGTATATACAGATTAGAGTATTAGAGTAATTCGGGCATCAATTGCAGTTGCAGCTTGGAAACTGAAAGATGCAATTGCCAAACGTGCCATTTCGGGAACGCTGGGAGGGTAAATGCAATGTGGGAACATAGTTCGCGTTAACGCTAGTGGAACATGTGATCTCTCGATTGACGGACATCAGATAATCAACTGCGATGGAACTGCGCAATGTGAGATGCGTTTGATGATTCACTCAAAGCAAATGGACTTGAAGTTCTGTGCAGAGCAGTGGGTTTAGTGGTGCACATTTTGAATCCAACGGGAACAAATACTCGTATAGTGTCTGGAAAATCTCCGTACGAATTATGGTAATTGAACATCTGCGAATTTTCGGATCGGATGTTTTTGTGCACGTACCGAAGAAGAAGCGAAAGTAACTTGATCGGTCAAATGTATTTTTGTCGGATCGTTGGCAATCAACGAAGAGCCAGTAACATACGAGCAGGCGATTAAATCGGATGAACACAAACAGTGTAAGAAAGCGACGGACGAGGAATACGATTGGCTCAGCAAAAATCGTACGTGGATTTTAGTTAAGCCGCCAGTAGGTAGACAAAGGATCCGTTGGATTTACAAGTTAAAACATAATCTAGACGAAGTATCGAGCGATACAAAGCGCACTTGGTGGTGTGCGTCTTCACGCAAGAATATATCATCGATTATCAAGAGACATTCAGTCCAGTCGTCAAGTTCAAGTCAATTCGAGCAATTTATCTATGGCCGCGTCAAAGCATATAAAAATAAAACAGTTCGACGTCAAAACCGTTTTTCTAAATTGCGTCCTATGAAACAAGCGATTGGATATGAAGACGACAGCGGCCATGTGTGCAAGCTAACAAAAAGTTTTTACGGATTGAAGCAGGCATTGAGATGCTGGAACAAGAAGTTTTCGTCGTTCATGAACAAATCCGTTTAAAACAAGTGAATCTGATCCATGAGATTTTAAGCGAAACGGCAGCGATTGCATGATAGTGTTGGCAAAATCTACGACGGACTTATTGCCGCAGAGAGCGAGAGGGTCATTGCACCAGTGATTCAACATTTACGGCGAGAGTTCGAGGCAGTGTTTCTTGGTCCTCGAAATTGAAGAGTGATCGGATGGGTCGGTTCATGTCAATCAGCAAGCGTACGCGCAAAAGGTTATCAATCGCTTCAAAGTTTTGCCGTTGGCAATTGTAGTCTATAGGATTTGCAGTATTTTTAAAGCGACGCACATAATGACAAAGGCACTGCCGAAGGATAAACATTTATCAAGGATTTACTCAAACCATACCCAAAACCATCCACGGATAAGCTGTTAAAGTAAAAGAGTTTTTGTGGTTTTCGTGGTGAATGCTTTGCAAATAGAACGCCAAACCAATATCAACAAAATGTAAAAAACCGGTTACAAAACTTTGAAAATAAAACGCAAAATCAAACCGTAATCCGCAAATAAAACGTCAATCCAAAACCACGGGAGAGAAATCTGGGGGCCGATTATGTGAGTTAACGAGACATAGATGAAATTCTTCGAATCGTTCCCGCGGACGTCGACTAGCCCAGACAACAACACAATTCCTGGAACAGCACCTGCACCTGCACTTCATCAAATTTGTGAGAACATAATTTTCCTTTGTCCATCATTTTGCTTGGTAAACATTTATTTCTAATACAAGCACGTGAAGTAGATTAGAATCTTTTAGTCCTAAGCAATCGTTAATAAAGGTGCAAGCAAACTGCCTGCAATATATTTTTAAAAAAACAACAAAAATAAATCTTTAACTGGCGCCCAACGTGCGGCTGGGCATGAATATCAATGAAAAAGTGTTCGAATTAAAAGTATTCGAAAAGTGAAATTAAATTTACCTAATACGTGGGCGCCGAGGCTCAGTGGTAGTGCACATGGCTGCTGCGCAGGAGGTTCAGGTTCGAATCCCAGCAACACCAAAAGTATTTTTCACGGTGTCCCACCTCTCGCGAATGGGTGACAAACGTTCCGAGAGTAATTAATACCTTGTCACGGAAACCTCAATTCGCCGTTCGGATCCGGCCTTAAATTGTAGGTCCCTTCTATTTGTGTCCAAAAATTAACATGTGCAGCAAAAATGGTCGCGAGAAGTTAGGCCTTGGACCGCAATAGTCTGTCGCGCCAAATATTATTATTATTCATACGTAAACATCCGATAGAATAATTAATTAAAACAAATGTGTAATAAATTGCAAACCAATAATTATAGTAATAATAATAAGTAAACTTAACCAATAAAACCGAATGTGCACATTTCATCTGTAACTGAAAAATTCAAAATATCAGTAAAAAGTTTAATTTATCTATTAAATGAATAATAGAAAACCTCTTTTCAAGTGTAGCATAGATAAGATATGCAAAAGTAATAAATTACGAGTAATAATAAAAAAGAAATACAAAAATAAAAGTAAAGTGATAAAAAAACAAAAAACTTTAAGGCAATCCCATCTAAGTTAAAGGACACTTAGCGCCCCGAAGTCACCGATTCAATACGGACAAAACGGAGTTTTCAAAGAAAGCACCCGCCTTTGCAGTTGGAATTGACAAACAAAAATTCACCAGTCCCAGCAACCGAACAAAGGACATTGACGATCAACATCAAGCAGAATATGCCCGTCCTTAATTTTCTCCTGATAAGTTATATAATTATATACATAAGTATTTCAATGAAATAAATCCAAATTTTATTTCCTAAAATAGAAACATAAATATATCAGAAGTTTACATTCTACAAGAAAAATATTCCCATTTATATAAGTATATTTTATATAATTATATACATATATAATTATTTACACAAAAATTCTAAAGGAAAAATCCCAAACTATAAATTCTCAATACTATAATAAGCATTAGGTATCTAAATAAACTTTTTTAAAAAAATTTTTATTGAGCTTTCTATCTTTTCACCTTACCAAGTGGCTCAAAACAATCTAATTCGGCCTCCGCGGGTTAGTATAGGAGAAACTCCTGCTACCGTACCTACTGCTGATCCTCCTTCCACTTCACTTTTGCCTCATCGGTTCCAAGTACATTTAACATGAACAATCTTACCGTACATATTACCCAAATCGTAATAGAATTAATTAGATCTTAGGGAAGGCAAATCATTCAAGGAATCAAGTCCATCCATAGACAACGAAAATGACTAAACAATAAACGTAGGGCAGGAAAGAAACCTAACTGACTTAGATCGTGTTTCTGACGTAGTTAAGAGCTTACGGGAATTCTCAGGAGAATTCAGCTCATGGAAGAAAAGCGTATATAGGATTAGAACTATCTACGAACATTTAAAAGGTACACCGAAGTACTACGGTATTTTAAATGTTATTAGAAACAAGATTGTAGGGCATGCCGATATTTCTTTAGAATCCTATAATACTCCACTCAAATGACTACTTTGGTACAAGGAAACCAATCCACACCAGGTTTTACCAAATGGGGTACCAACATCTTTCTCTTATACTTAACAAACTGCCTAGCATGGAAGTGAGCCAGGAATATCTCGATAATATGACATATTCATATCGAGATAAAGCCCCCCACAAATTCGTAAGAGGACTTAAAGGAGATCTCCCAAGACTCCTAAGCATTAAGGAACCCGTCGATTTGCCACAATCCCTTGTGTCTGAAACTGCAAAATATTGATTTTAGAATACAATACACTAACAACAACAATCATAGCGCTACTCGGCTACTTGTAGGAATTACTCCGAGATATCTTCTTTTCCCCATCCGAGAAGAAATAATGCGAAAAATCAACCTTTCGGCGCACCTCGAATACCTTTTTTCACAGATATAAACCATTTTCCACAGATACCACCAAAACCCATCTTTGGCACACAATTCCCTTACAGAAAAAACCTGACAACAGCATTACCAAAATTCTTTTAGACAGAAAGGATAAAATCAATTTCCTTCAAGGCCACCTAAAGGAGTTGAGCCAATGGGTTTAGATTGAAGTATTCACTTAATCACATCAATGCACATCAATTTATCAAAACCGACCTGCAGGCTGCAGTACAATCACATCCAGTCAAGCGTTTTAACTCAAATTGGTCCCAGCAACACCATGTCCAAAATAAATTTTAAAGAAAAAACCATTTTTAACTAAATAACGAAAGCGAAGAAGAGAATTCGACGAACAAAACCTGCCCGAAAACGTTGACATAAACGAAAATGCAGAACATGCTGAACAACTCGAGTACATACACTTTTTAGATTAAACCTATCTTCGCTTCCCTATTTTGAGCTTCAAAAAAGTAAAACAGTAAAATTATTAATCGACACAGGATCTAACGAAAACTACGTTCACCATAAGCATATAAAAATCCTTTGCCGAACTAAAAAAGTTTTATAGCAAACTCTGTTTGCGGAAATATGCGAATAACGCACCATGCACCATTTTTTCGCCGTTTGGAGAAAAGAGAAAAAAAAACACAAATTTTTTATTATTCCAACTCCCAGTTCTTTGGACGCTATCATTGGTAATGATGACCTAAAACACATAAAGCTGTTTTTCACAGAGATGCTAGTTATATAACAATATACCCAAATATTCGAACTCCACTTAAAATAATAATCATCGTATTTCCCACCCGAAAATCAAACCCAAAAAATTCAAAAACATCATTAAAAATTGTTCAAACCTTTTTTCAGATCTTGGTAAAAAATTAACATTAAAGAATTTACTCGCCTCCAATTCGGGATGATATTTTAAGGGAACACATACACATAGGAAAAATATGCTATCTTTACATACAAAGATGATATCATTATATTCGGAGAAAATGAAGAACAACATTTTAAGAAATTGGAAATAGTATATAAAACAATCGAAAAAGCCAACATGAAAATACAACTAGATAAATCCGAATTTTAGAAATCAGAAGCAGAATTTTTAGGATTCATTGTTGGAATCAATGGTATAAAGACAAATCTCCAAAGGTTCAATCCATAGTAGACCACCCCGAAATAAAAAAGACCTTCGATCATTCCTAGGAATGTCAGGATTATGCGAAAAATAAAAACCCCTGACAACCCTTTTAAAAGGGGAAGATGGACGCGTGTCCAAAAACCTCTCGAAAAATAAAATCATTCACCTCGACAAATGCTGCGTTGCTTTGGCAAAGCCGGCTTAGCTTTACAAAGCAACAGCTTTTGGCTTTAAATTTTCGATGCATTTTAATTGTTATGTGTGTTAAACAAAACACCGCCTTACGGTGAGCGCTATAACTAAAAAATGGCTTTAGTTATAAATCCTAAAAACTTTTTGGATTTATTTTCGGCTTTATGCTTATGCGATTGTTGTTGTAAGCTGGATTAGCCAAAACAACGCAGCAAAAGTTGCATTAGACACTTTTAAAAAACTAAAAAACGTTCTAGTTTACTTCTTGGTCTCTAACCAGCTTATCAAATTTCCTTTACGGTTCCAGAAAAATTAAAATTTTTACCGATCACCAACCGCTCACATATGCCCTCAGTAACAAGAACACCAATAGTAAAATGCAACGTTGGAAGGCAATATTAGAGGAATATAACTACGAACTGCAATATAAGCCTGGTAGTACTAATCTGGTAGCAGATTCACTCTCTAGACTATCACATCCAACAAACGTGAATTTACTAACTATGACACAACACAGTTCCGATAGCTCATCCCATAACGTAATCCCGACTATCGAAACCCCTATTAACGTTTTTCGCAATTAACTCAGATTCAAAATTGGACACGAAAACAGCTATCAAATCCAATACCCTTTTTCTAATTGTAAGAGATACATTACAAAAATTTACTGAAACAGACAACGTATTGTTAAGAAATTCAGTCTTTCGAGTTCGTAAAGGATTTTGGAAATAAAGCGCAACACAAGTTTATTAATTTACAAATAACGATTTTAAGAAATAGACAGTAAAAATAATACAAAATCACAATTTACGCTGCTGATAACTTTAAATGTACACAAAACACTTATTACAACAATACTTGTACTTTACAATGATTCTCTTTGGTAGTAGCTTAATCACTTTGCAAGAACTTTTACAAATTCATTGGTTAATAGACTGGTTAACGCCACCTTTTATACTCATTGAAAAGCTTCCAGAAACTTCCAATATTATAGACAGAAATATCGAGAAAAGACCAAAAAATTGTAGCCTTATTACAACTAACGATACTTATATGTAATGAGTCATCTTCTAAAAATAAACTACATGTTCAATCATGTTCTTTTACAAAAACCGGGCAAACCGCACAAACCGGTTTGACTACATTTTTGATCAGCACACAATGATTTAAACTTACAGGCGGTTACATTTCAAATTTCAAATAATCTAATAAGTCGTATGCTATTTTTTAAATTCTCTATATTGACTTCGCGTGCCCGTGGCTGGCTGGCTGGCTGGTGGGCAGAATCTTGTGATCAATTTTAACACACTTCCTAAAGTCCGATTTTATTCAAATTTGGCACACATGCGTATTTCCCATGACAATACTTCTATTAAAATTTTGGGTACCTCGGGCCTCAGGGTCGGGGGGCTCCCATACAAATTTTTTAAAAAATTTACCCAATTTTCTTCAAATTTGATGCGCATGTGTATCTCCGATGGACAACACTTTCTGTAATTTCTGAAATTTGGAAGTGATCGGGCCCCTGTGTCGGAGGGAACCCATGCAAATTTTTTCAATGTAGCGGCATCAGATAATATCATACTACGTATAATGACTGTGTTCCGTTTGCGCTGATGAGCTGATGTGCTGTAAGAAGCGTTGCTTGGTTTACGATGGTGGTTGTTTTGTTGTTGGGTTGCAGTGCTTCGCATTTGTTTCTGATTTTTAGCATTTATAGTGGAATTCAGTATACTTTTAGTTATTGGAGTATATTGGATAATATATAAAACTCGATGTGTGTATGTATGTGTGTATGTATATATGTTTCGTATAGACTCCAACACGGTTATACCGATTTTGATGAAACTTTAAGGCAATCTTCAGATTAACCCAGCGGGTTAATTTAGTAGCGACCGGATCAACAGGTGGCGCTGGGGTAGCTTTTTTCGTATTTGTGGACCGATTTGGCTTAAATTCACCATATAATATTTAAATCAAAGTAAAGTCTTTACAATATTTTTGACCCGATAGGTGGCACTGGGGTCGCTTTTTTCTTATTTGTGGACTGATTTGGCTCAAATTCACACCATATAATATTTAAATCAAAGTAAAGTCTTTGACAAAATTTGGACCCAATAGATAGCGCTGGAGTCGCTTTTTTCTTATTTGTGGGCCGATTTGGCTGAAATTCACACCATATAATATTTAAATCAAAGTAAAGTCGTTGGCAAAATTTGGACTCGATAGGTGGCGCTGGGGTCGCTTTTTTCTTATTTATGGACCGATTTGGTTCAAATTTAAATAAACACTTTGCACACATGTATATGTGCGATTAGAGAATTTACAGGAAAAATTGGAATTTTTATGGGTTGTTTTTTTAATTCTAATTTTAGTACTTATTTTTTGACAAGCCTGTACATTGCGATTTATCTAGAATTCGAACCCCATTATCTGCGCTTAATTCTGTTCGTCCCGAATAGATTCAGCACTCCTTCTGATGTTGTACCTTGTCAATCTGTCGATGTGAACAACTTTCATTTTACATCTGGGGCTTTGTTGTATCCGGTATACTACATCATTTATCCGCTTAATGATCTTGTAAGGACCTTCCCAACTTTGCTGTAGCTTTGGAGATTTACCTTTTCTTCTTTTGGGATTGAAAAGCCAGAACAAATCTCCTTCCTGAAATCCACCACAGTTTGCACGCAGCTCATATCGCGTTTTCATCCGGTTGCTGGCGTCCACTATGTTGCTTCTTACTGCAGCATGAGCAGAGATCATCCTCTGTCTTAGATCACTAACGTAGTTCTCATTTGTTGTTGGCTCTACTGGTGGCGATCCAAATTTAATGTCGCATGTTAGACGAAGTTCTTTGCCAAATACAACCATTGCTGATGAGTTTTAAGTCGTGTTGTGGACAGCGCTACGATAACCCATCATAAACAACCGTATACAACGATCCCATTCGTCTTGGTTGGCATTAACTTCTTTTCGCAGATGCTCTTCCAGCGTCCTGTTGAACCTTTCGACCATTCTTGGGCCGATTTGGCTGAAATTCACACCATATAATATTTAAATCAAAGTAAAGTCGTTGGCAAAATTTGGACTCGATAGGTGGCGCTGGGGTCGCTTTTTTCTTATTTATGGACCGATTTGGTTCAAATTTAAATAAACACTTTGCACACATGTATATGTGCGATTAGAGAATTTACAGGAAAAATTGGAATTTTTATGGGTTGTTTTTTTAATTCTAATTTTAGTACTTATTTTTTGACGAGCCTGTACATTGCGATTTATCTAGAATTCGAACCCCATTATCTGCGCTTAATTCTGTTCGTCCCGAATAGATTCAGCACTCCTTCTGATGTTGTACCTTGTCAATCTGTCGATGTGAACAACTTTCATTTTACATCTGGGGCTTTGTTGTATCCGGTATACTACATCATTTATCCGCTTAATGATCTTGTAAGGACCTTCCCAACTTTGCTGTAGCTTTGGAGATTTACCTTTTCTTCTTTTGGGATTGAAAAGCCAGAACAAATCTCCTTCCTGAAATCCACCACAGTTTGCATGCAGCTCATATCGCGTTTTCATCCGGTTGCTGGCGTCCACTATGTTGCTTCTTACTGCAGCATGAACAGAGATCATCCTCTGTCTTAGATCACTAACGTAGTTCTCATTTGTTGTTGGCTCTACTGGTGGCGATCCAAATTTAATGTCGCATGTTAGACGAAGTTCTTTGCCAAATACAACCATTGCTGATGAGTTTTAAGTCGTGTTGTGGACAGCGCTACGATAACCCATCATAAACAACCGTATACAACGATCCCATTCGTCTTGGTTGGCATTAACTTCTTTTCGCAGATGCTCTTCCAGCGTCCTGTTGAACCTTTCGACCATTCCGTCTGACTGATTCCTTACTTTATCTAGCGTTTGGTTAACGCGCAAATGTGCTCCTGATATACCACTTCTTTCACCCGATTCCCATTGCCTTACCAGTAGTCCATCTTGCAATCTCACTGACTGCCATTGAGCCCAGTAACTTACTGTAGGACTTGCTGTTGCAATCTCCGGTCTTTTACCTTGCTACCATTGAAATATTGGAGCAATCGAATCATCGCGCACTTGTTCCTCCCTTTGGTGCTCTTTTGTCCAGCGATCTTCAACTGTAGTGTTATTTGTGCAACTATTTCAGAGCACTTCTTGTTTTCTTGCCTTGTACAGTGTTTGCATTGGAGTACACAAGGTCTTCTGGATAGCCCGTCGGCATTATTGTGCAGCATTCCTTTTCGATGCTCTGTTCTGAATGTGTATGCCTGGAGTCATTCGATCCATCCTGGCCACTTAACCTTCTGGTTCCATGAACTGCATTAACCACTTGAGTCCTGCATGGTCAGTTCGAAGAAAAAATTCTTGGCCATATAGGTACTTGTGGAAGTGTTTGACGCTATCGACAACAGCTAACAATTCCCTTCGCGTCACGCAGTAGTTCTTATCGGGCTTAGAAAGCGAACGGCTGTAGTACGCTATTACACGCTCCTTTCCTTCTTGATTCTGCGATAGAACTGCTCCTACTCCCGCATTGCTCGCGTCAGTGTCTAGGAGTTCTCCTGCATGTGGATATTGTTATAAATTTAATATTTTTGTATTGTCAGCACTTAGTTTATTGTATTCATAATTGACTGAGTAGAGGTCAACTCAATTATTCACAAACACAGTATTTATTGTATTCTCTTACACACTTCTAGTTGAAATAAAACCTTACTTGTTCATATGATTTCAAACCAGTCGGACGTGTCCTCGTGTTCTTTTGTTATTTCATAGCTATATTTTCAATAGATATGCCAAAATTGGAGAACTGCACAGCTTTCCCTTCAGCAATTCGAATGATTTTTGGTGCTCGCTCGATTATTGGAACTTTTGGTTCTTCTCAGTAAGGCAATGAAGGCTTCGTGCAACATCTGCGAAGTTAGGCACAAATCGTCGATAGTAGGAACATAGCCCCAGAAAACTTCGCAGCTCCTGTTAATTCTTTGACACCAGCCATTCATTAACAGCTTCCAACTTCTTGGGATCCGTGCGTACTCCTTGACTGGATACAATGTGGCCCAAGTAATTCACTTAATTTTTAAAAAGGCTACATTTCGGCGGACTCCTGCAGCTTTAATGGTTTCCAGAACTTGCCGAAGTTTATTCACGTGCTCATTGAATGTGCGACCAAAAACAATGATATATCAATGATATTCAAATAGACTGGACATGTCTTCCAGCTAGAGCCTCCAAAACATGTTCCATCAACCGCTCGAACGTAGCAGGAGCGTTGCATAAACCAAACTGCACTACAGAAAATTGATACAAGCCGTTTCCCGCAGTAAATGCTGTCTTCTCCTTATCGTCGTCATGAATTGCTACCTGCCAGTATTCGCTTTTCAGATCCACTGTACTGAAGATTCTGGATCCGAATAAGGTGTCCAATGTGTCATCTACACGCGGTAATGGATAACTATCCTTCATAACTATCTGACATCGTTTAGCTTCCGATAGTCCACACAAAATCTCGTTCTGAGGGCTTTCAGTTTTTGTTTTTCGGATTTCCTCTTTAATAACGGCTTTTATTTGTGTAATGTCCTCTGTTTCCAGCTTGCGCAATCTAACCAATTCAGTAGACAAACTGGCTCTAGCTGCTTTGTATTCCAAAGCCGATGCCAACACTTTGTTCATCGACTTTCCTCTGGTCATTGTCCTCAAATGAAGTTTTAATTGCTCATCTCGGATAACATTGATGAACGCATCCACTGCCAGTCCGTCCAAGATAATAGTCGGAACCCCACAAAAGGCTTGTCGTGCTAGCTTAGTTATTTCCCGCTCTAACTCTTGAAGCCGTTCTGCTCGCTGTTGTTTCTTCATGTGGAGCTGTATTTTGCTTAACTCCTGGGTGTGAGACTGTCCATAACGCAAGTGCAACTCTTTCAATATTATTTCGGAACTCTTTTCAGCATTTGGAAACGTCTGCTGCCTTGCCCCTCAACGTTAGGATCAAAGAATTTAGCTGTTCTTATGCACCCCATCCATTATGTTGTACCCCAGCTTCAAACTGGACTTTGAAATTTTCAAATGCTGTCTCACCATCAAACGCAAAATTCCTTTCTGATTACTAGAAGATTCTGGAATTACTCTGGTACTGCTTTGTTATGTATTGGAATACGAAGCAGCCAGAGGTAGTCTGTCCACTGATTTAGTTAGATTGCGCAAGCTGGAAACTGAGGACATCACACAAATAGAAGCCCTCATTGACGAGAAGATCAGAAAATAAAGACTGGACGCTTCAAGAACGACAGAAATTCTACATCATTCCGTCCAAAATGTTTTAGATGTCAGAAACCTGGACATTTAATTCGGAGTTGCAAGGAAGTGAGCACTGGAAACATGAAGAGACAGCCTATGAATGGTGTCAATAATCTGGAAAGATTACGACGGATAGATGCACAACATTTGAAAAAGGTGGAGCGATCGTCTTGTACCAGCTTTACAGTGCAAAGACTGAAGAAGACAAGGGAATATCCCAGGGTCACAATAAGTAGTACAAATCTTGGAAAGGATTGCAACAGTCTGGTTGTCAATGGCGTATTGGAGAAAAGACCTTGCGATTTTGTTCTAAACACAAAAGCATCGGTTTATTGTTGCTCGAGTACAAACAAAGTAGAAGACCGGATATCCAGAAATGTTCAGTTGTTTTACGAATTACGGTCCAGCAGATGAAAGATAATTTGACAAGAGATCAGCTAAGGGAAGAACAAGAGCAGGATGATTCAATTGCTCCAATAATTCGATAGATGGAGCAAGGAGAAAGACCGGAGAAAGTCCGACAGTAAAAAGTTACTGGGCTCAATGGCAGTCATTGAGATTCAAAGATGGACAACTGGTAAGACAATGGGAATCTGCCGATGGTCGGTGTAACAAATCAAAGGTAGTGTTACCAACGAATTTGGTGAGCAAGGTTCTTCAAAAAGAACACACTGGAACACCAGGATAACACTTGGGAATTAAGAGGACACTGAATAAAGTAAGAAGATTATTCTTTTGGGTCAATTGCCGCAGTGACGTTGAAAACTGGTGCCGAACGTTCACATATGCGCTGCAAGAAGAGAACTGCAACAAGGAGCTAGAGGGAAAATGCATCTATACAAAGTTGTAGCGCCAATAGTTGGGCAAGATGTAAAGGAAGGCGATCGAATACCAAGGATCAAGGATTCAATGTTCATGGAACAGTTAAGAACAACATTTTGAATGGTAGCGAAGAGTTGAAAACACGGAATCACTTGCGTGCGAATTATAAAAAATTTCGGGAATGAGTCATCGTTTGGCTATACAATTCCAAGGTGGGCACCGTGGCTCAGTGGTAATGCACATGGCTGCTGCGCAGGAGGTTCAGTTTCGAATCCCAGCAACACCAAAAGTATTTTACATGGTGTCCCACCTCTCGCGAATGGGTGACAAACGTTCCGAGAGTAATTAATACCTTGTCACGGAAAGCTTCTCAATTCGCCGTTCGGATCCGGCCTTAAATTGTAGGTCCCTTCCATTTGTGTCCAAAAATTAACATGTGCAGCACAAATGGTCGCGAGAAGTTGGCCTTGGACCGCAATCATCGCGCCAAATATTATTATTATACAATTCCAAGACAAGGTGTTTAGTTTTAGAATTTATATTATCATAAAATTATTTAGTTTTA
This sequence comes from Nephrocerus scutellatus, assembly GCA_947095585.1. Lineage (NCBI taxonomy): Eukaryota > Metazoa > Arthropoda > Insecta > Diptera > Pipunculidae > Nephrocerus > Nephrocerus scutellatus. The sequence goes on along the minus strand of OX352764.1, from coordinate 65,648,211 downwards.
AGAAATACATATTAGCATTACAATAAACACGTTATTATACATACATAAAGTAAAGAAAAATAAATGTCATATACCATGCATACCTTGCACATCGTACAAAATGCACAAACCATGCACAACTTGCTCGTAAGAAAACACCTATTTTAATTTGCACGCCGATTCACTGAATATTTCTGCTGACGCTATGTCTGCGGAATACATTTATTCGTGGGAACGACTTCCACCTTCAAATTTTTATCTTTGGTAATTATCGCGTAAGCAAATATTGCATCAGTAGTTATCTTGTAATACAATTTTACATATATGCTAGAATAAGAATATTTTTGTATAAATAGATGTTGAATAAAGACTGAAAGATCAGATATTATCAAGCAGTTGTTCAAGACTTTTTAATTATTCCAAGTGAGTCTGCTTGGAGCTGTGAGATATTATCCCATCGGGTCTGATGCATCATCAGTAACACCATTCATCGTTCAGCCAAGATACAGGAATCTTGGTCTGAATAAAATACATTTCCATCATTTGTGTATTCTGATGTACCATCAATAATACTGTCAGCAAGTCAGTCAAGATACAAGAATCTTGGTCTGATTGAAATAACATAGCATAACAGAAAATACATTTTCATCGTTTGTGTACCATCAGTAATACTATTAGCAAGTCAGTCAAGATACAAGAATCTTGATCTGAAGTACATAGAGATAAAAGAATCGTTACATTTTTTGGTGACCCCGACGTGATCTTTTACTTCACTAAATTTCACTAAAAATAAATAACTAAAAAATAATAACAAAAGCTTTATAACCAGTGGCGAAGAATCCCAAGTGATGCCATACATATATCAGAAGCTACACCAGAGCGAATTTCCTCAACATATTACCGGCCGGAGCATTCATTATGGTCTGATGCATCATCAGTAACACTATTCATCAATCAGCCAAGATACAAGAATCTTGGTCTGAATAAAATACATTTCCATCATTTGTGTATTCTGATGTACCATCAATAATACTGTCAGCAAGTCAGTCAAGATACAAGAATCTTGATCTGAAGTACATAGAGATAAAAGAATCGTTACATTTTTTGGTGACCCCGACGTGATCTTTTACTTCACTAAATTTCACTAAAAATAAATAACTAAAAAATAATAACAAAAGCTTTATAACCAGTGGCGAAGAATCCCAAGTGATGCCATACATATATCAGAAGATACACCAGAGCGAATTTCCTCAACATATCACCGGCCGGAGCATTCATTATGGTCGAAATAGAGGTACTCCGCATCATTGCTAGGCAAAGGGCCATAGCAGAGGAGCTGCAGAAGCTACAAGTTAACATAGGCAAGGACGGTCCCGCTCGGAAAACTTCCGCATACAGGGACAAACGGCTAAAAACCATTGAAGACTTGTGGCAGGAGTTCACATATACCCACGAACGAATCAAAGACGTCGTCAAACAAGACTCACCATACATCCAAGGCACAATTATTAAGGTGAAGCAGATGTATGGTGAAATAAAAGAATACCTATCATTTATTCCGGACGACTCAGAATTCACTGGGTCATCTGAATCAGAAGACAAGGCTGAGTCTTATCCAGTGCCAGCAATGCGATCCACTCAATCACCAGCACGATCCACACAATCCGAGGAACCAATATCAGAGGTCATGAAAATTATTCGACGTCACTAGGCAACCACACAAACATTACAACAATCTTGATGAAGGTTCAATGGAAGCTTGGAGTTCTCCATTCTGTCACCTCAAAATAAATAGTTTAAATAAATATTGGGGGCAGATGGAGGAAATGAATCAATCAGTCGCAGAACTGGTGGAAGACCCTCTTGCAGAAGGCTATCAAATGGACGAGTATCTTCAATCGGAAGATAAAGTCAACCATTATCTTTTCGCATTGACGTCCAAATTGGAACAGTTGACGAATCAGCCGAATACGTCACGAGCCGCAACCTCGACTCCTGCTCAGAATATGTCAAACGCGACTCTAGACTTGCCAAAGATAACCCTACCGAAGTTCGAGGGCGATTACATGAAGTGGCGGCAGTTTTCTGATCTTTTTACGGAACTTATACACAACAAACCAATTGCTAAATGACAGAAGATGCGCTTCCTTAAGACAAGCTTGTCAGGTGAAGCAGATCGATTGATACGTCACATGGCTCCCACTGAAGCAAATTACGATGCGGCGTGGAAAATAATCAACGACAGGTATGAAAACAAGCGCCTTCTTGTCAACGCTGTCCTCAACAAGCTTCTGACACAGCAGACATCAACAATTGAGAGCGCGTACTCAATAAAAACCCTCCACGACATTACTCAAGAATGTCTCTTGGCGTTAGGAGGCCTAGGAATCGACAAAGCATCCTGGGATTCAATACTCCTCCACATTATAATAAAGAAAATAGACAAAAACACCCACACATTATGGGAACAGTCGCTGAAGCAACTTATAGTACTACATCCACTAAAAGACTTTCTCGAATTTTTGGAGACTAGGTTCCAGTTCTTGGAAGCATTAGGTGGCAAATCTAAGTTCGCTGATGAGTCGAACAGGCGATTGCCTTATCAAAAATCGCTCGCAACAACATCAACCACATACAATTCATATTCATGCAAATGTTGCAAGGAAAATCATCCATTGTTCGCTTGTATTAAATTTTTGCAAATGACACCAGTCCAACGGCTGGCACTGGTAAAAGCATCAAATAGCTGCATAAATTGCCTAAGGGACGGACATACATCATCAAAATGTTCATCACGGGGGTGCAGACTTTGTTCAAAGAAACACAACACATTACTACATCTGGATAACGCAGTTCAGAGCTCATCAGTTGCCTCTAAGAGCATATCAAACAGACAAACTAGTAATTGGGTTCATGACCCAAGCAATTCAATCAACTCGACTTCAACACAGCAAATCCCGATCTCGTCAAATATAGCTAGCGTTGCTCAACACGCAAACAATCTAATCGACTCTCAAACCAACATTTCATTAACGGCATCTGGCAAAAATACAAGAGAAGGATAAGTACAGTTTTAGTGAAATTAGTAAGCAACAGTAGAGCCATTATACAGTGTCGTGCCATCCTAGACTCTGGATCACAAGTAAATATAATAACGGAGAGAATGATGCGCAAGCTGGGAATACCGCTCACACACAAATCATCGATAGTAAATGGTATCGGACAATCAAGGCGCGAGACTCATCTCAGGGCAAATATCGAATTATCATCCAACATAACTAATTTCTCAAAAAGAATGGAAGCCATCGTCTTACCACAAGTGGTATCTTCACAACCATCACAGTCATTCGACGTATCCAGATGGGAGATACCAAAAAATATTAAATTGGCAGATCCAGAATTCAACAAAACCAACCGCATTGATCTACTAATCGGAGCCGAATATTTTCATCAGCTTCTTTGCATTGGTCAAATAAGGCTAGGAAAAGAGTTCCGGCTGCTTCAAAACACTCTTCTCGGATGGATTGTTACGGGTAGGATCGGCGAAGCATCCACATTAACTTTAACCTGTGGTATCTTTACGCAAGATGAGTCGTTTGAGCAAGCGATTGAGAGATTCCGGGAAATTGAAAAACTACCGGAGGCTAATTCCACACGTACTTTAGCAGAACAGCGATGCGAAGAAATTTTCAATCAAACAACCAAAAGAGAAGGTGAGGGAAGATTTGTTGTAAGGTTGCCTTTCTCCATGGAAACAACAAAATTGGGTGTATCAATAGATATATGATTGAGTAGGTTCTATTCATTGGAACGCCGATTAGCAAAAGATGTCAACTTGAAGACAGTACATTGAGTACAATAACCTAGGTCACATGCAAGAAATTAACTACAATTCTCTCAGGGTACCACATTGCTTCTTGCCACATCATGGAGTGGTCAAATCAGACAGTAGCAGCACACGGCTGAGAGTTGTTTTTGATGCATCAGCAAAAACTTCCACAAACATTTCTTTAAATGATATTATGTATGCTGGTCCAACTATCCAAGAAGAGTTATTCACAATATTGATGCGTTTTAGGCTGCCAAGGTATGTCATTAAGGCTGATATTCAAAAAATGTATCGACAAATTTGGGTACACCCAGAAGATAGATGGTATAACTTAATCTGGTGGAAAGCAGATTCAAATCAACCGGTAAAATGCTATCAACTCAATACAGTAACATACGGAACTACAGCAGCACCATAGTTGGCAACAAGGTGTCTACAGAAGCTGGCTCAAGACAATGAGATTAACTATCCATTAGGCTCAAAGGTGTTGCAGAGGGACTTCTATGTAGATGATGCGATGACTGGCGCAGATAGCTTAACCATGGCAAAGGCTATTCAGGCGGAATTGTCAGCACTACTTCAAGAAGGAGGATTCAAATTACGCAAATGGTGTGCAAACCATGAACAACTACTGAAAAACGTTCCATTAGAAGACCAGGAAATCAGCTTTGACGAAGGCAATAACGAAGGGTTTGTGAAAACTCTTGGATTGATATGGTTACCGAAATTAGACGTATTCAGCATAAAAATAAATAGTGACTCACCAAAACGAATCACTAAGAGATCAGTGACAACTGATATAGCAAAACATTTTGATCCACTCGGTATTGCTGCGCCAGTGGTGACAGTGGCCAAACTATTTCTTCAAGAATTATGGGAACTGAAGTACGATTGGGATGCTGCCCTTCCAGTAGAAATGTGCACTAGATGGTGCACATATCGTAAGCAGTTGCAGACCTTAGACCGAATTCGAATTCCAAGGCATGTGTTTGCTCAATGTGTTCCTACGTCAGTACAAATACACACATTCGCTGACTCATCCGAAAAGGCTTATGGTGCTGCGGTGTACGTGAGATCCACCAACAAAACTGGCGTGATAATAGTTCGACTTCTATGCTCCAAATCGAGAGTAGCACCAGCTACAAAGACATCATCAGGAATAAGTTCATTAACCATACCCAGACTCGAACTATGTGCTGCCGTGTTAGCTGCAGAATTGTCTAACCGGGTGAAATCCGATTTACATATTGATGGAGCATCCACACATTTCTGGACTGACTCTCAGATAGTACTAGATTGGATCAATTCAAACGCTTAATCATACCAAGCATTTGTGGGTCGTCGTCTCGCAACCATTCAGCGGCTTTCCACCAGCATGCAGTGGCGACACGCCCGATCAAATGACAATCCAGCAGATGTGTTATCAAGAGGAATTACCCCAGAGAAGTTACAAGAACACAACTTGTGGTTCTACGGCCCAAGATTCTTAAGTGGAACGGAATCAATCTGTGCAGAAGAAAGAAAGATGACATCACTATCTGTCAGCGTGACAAGACCACTTACTGCTCTCTCTACTAATCCAAACGACCTTACCGCATTAACTCCTGGCCATTTCCTTATAGGAGAGCCGCTAAGAGAGCTATAGCTGATCCTCATGCAGAATTACGAGGAAGTCTTAGCAGCAGATGGAAATTAGGAAGAATTCTAAAAAAGGATGGTCTCAGGAGTACCTTAATGAGCTACAGCATCGGAGCAAATGGAAGACTTCATCGAAAAATATTGAAATCGGCATTGTGGTCATCATCAAGGAAGACAATATCTCGTTTATGAAGTGGCCACTTGGCAGAATTGTCAAGGTGTATCACGCTACCGACGGCTTCATCAGAGTAGCAGATGTGCGCACAAAATCAGGAGTCCTTAAGCTACCAATACACAAACTGGCCCCACTAGTCAAGGATGATGTAACCGTAGATGAACAACCATCATCAGCAGATGATCTAAATCAAAACCAGCCCTATGTAGCCGCTCAAGATCGCAAACGAGGAAAGCAGTCAAAAACTTGTGACGAACCATCCAATAAAATAAACAAATCAGCTAAAAAGACCCGTATGCTGGGTTCAACATTGCTAACTACCCTTCTGGTATGTTTGCTAGTGCCAACTGTGAGAGGAGGTAAAGGTGTGGAAATTACCAAATATGGACCAACTTCCGGAATACATTTCTATAATCAGGGAACTGTAAACTTGGTGGCTAATCAATGGAACTTAGTCATTTATTACAATCTTGACCCATATCGGAGAGAGTTTAAAGCCTTAGAAAATAGCACAGCGATAATGCAGCATGTGTGCAATCAAATAACATCAAAGACCTTATGCATTCAAGTGGTTCAAGAGGTTCAGTTCATCTTTCAACAACTTATAGACCAGAATGAATTACTAATACTCCACCTCAGCATAGACTACGGAAAGCAAAAAGAGGAGCTGTGGACGCTGTTGGCAACCTAGAAAATATACTTTTTGGAGTACTCGATTCTCGATACGCCGAAGAAATGGTTGCTAATATTGACATGGTATACGCCAATGAAAATCACCTTCTCGATCTATTCAAAAACCACACATCAATGCTAGATTTCACAGTAAACATAATGGCAAAAAACCAAGCAGCTATGAACAAACGACATAAGGCACTTGTAACGCAACTAGACCAAATAATCAATCCCGTGCATAACATCACCAATTACGCATTTCAAATACAAGTGCAGCAATTGTTCTCATCTTGGGCTATTTACACCACACTACTTATCACCAACATACAACGGACGCAAACATCAACTTTCACTGTACTAGCAGATACACATCACGGGAGAACCAAATACTTACTAATTTCTCCACATCAATTGAGAGAAGAAGCCGTCAAAATTAAAAACCATCTACCGCTAGGCATTCACCTCCCTATTGAACTTAGCAACATACTAGCACTATACAAATTTATGGTGACAGAAGGACGAATCCTGAGCAACCATGTAAATTTTAGAATTAGTCTACCACTGACAGGACGTGAAGAATTTGCAATGTTTAAGAACATTCCAATTCCAGCAATCACAAACAATACGCTCATCGCCATAGAACCATCATCCACATATCTTGCAATAAACACTCATCAGGACGAGTATTATCCATTATCCGATGACGACCTAGCAGCATGTACCATCATAGAAAACGCAATGTGTCTATGCCACAAACCCATCCAATTTATCGCCGGGGATCAAACATCAGCTTGTGTGAAGTCAATCTGCTTAACAACATACCATCGCTTTCAACATGTAGATTAAAGGCCGTTCAAACGATTCCCGTCTGGTCAAAAATTCCAAACGCAAACCAATGGATCTATGCCGTAATGAACGAAACACTATTGAATGTAGTATGTGATAGACAACCATCGCTTATTACAATTAGTGGAACTGGACTCGTAACACTGCAGCCAACCTGTGTTGTAAGGGAAAACTTCCTAACACTGCAAGCCCATCGCATATATTAAAGCAATATTCGGCTACCACAAACCAGATTCTACCAAGCTATAAATCTACCCGATCTCACACATCCGCAAGCACTTCGTCACAATACTACTCGTGTCAATGTCAGCACACATATCATGGAACTTGAAGGGCTACGTGACCAAATTAAGGCTGAACAGAGAGACCTTCCCAACCAGCTCCATCGTCATAACATTCGGCATACCATCGTGGGTTCTTGCGGACTATTCCTAGCGCCCGCAGCTGTTACTTATATCCTCTGGAACCATCGCCCATGTCGCTGCAAAATTGCGGCGGCCAAGCCAATACCAACACCAAGAAACGCTCAACGAACAACATCTGATAATCCGAGGATCATCAGCTAGAGCCAGGATGTTTAGTTTTAGAATTTATATTATCATAAAATTATTTAGTTTTAAGAAATACATATTAGCATTACAATAAACACGTTATTATACATACATAAAGTAAAGAAAAATAAATGTCATATACCATGCATACCTTGCACATCGTACAAAACACCCTACACATTCCACATAACAAATAGATCATATTGCACCATGCACAATTTGCTCGTAAGAAAACACCTATTTTAATTTGCACGTCGATTCACTGAATATTTCTGCTGACGCTATGTCTGCGGAATACATTTATTCGTGGGAACGACTTCCACCTTCAAATTTTTATCTTTGGTAATTGTCGCGTAAGCAAATATTGCATCAGTAGTTATCTTGTAATACAATTTTACATATATGCTAGGATAAGAATATTTTTGTATAAATAGATGTTGAATAAAGACTGAAAGATCAGATATTATCAAGCAGTTGTTCAAGACTTTTTAATTATTCCAAGTGAGTCTGCTTGGAGCTGTGAGATATTATCCCATCGGTTCTGATGCATCATCAGTAACAGCATTCATCGTTCAGCCAAGATACAAGAATCTTGGTCTGAATAAAATACATTTCCATCATTTGTGTATTCTGATGTACCATCAGTAATACTGTCAGCAAGTCAGTCAAGATACAAGAATCTTGGTCTGATTGAAATAACATAACATAACAGAAAATACATTTTCATCGTTTGTGTATTCTGATGTACCATCAGTAATACTATTAGCAAGTCAGTCAAGATACAAGAATCTTGGTCTGAAGTACATAGCGATAAAAGAATCGTTACACAAGGGAAATTACAGAAATGATGTATTTTAATTTTACAATTTTCAAACTTAATTAAGTTACCTTTAACAATAATGTTTTGATTTTTACAATTTTGGATAATTTCTTGTAATCTTACATTAATTAACATTAAATTGTTATTTCCTATACCTACTCCTACCTGAGCGTCGAACTTGAAGAGTTGGAGGGGCTTGTGGTAAGGTTAAAGATTCTTAGGAGTTTTCCCTAAGATGAGTCCTGAAACTTAAGGGCGCTCGTACTATTGTGCCATATTTCCTACTTCCTCCTACCATCTCCTTCATCTACTATCCACATCCCCGTCCTCACCCCCTGGGCTGGATTAAGGTGTCATACGACCCGTGGCTGGGGGCCAAGTTTTTAAAAATAGCCCAGTCTCGAACGGAGTGTCACGGATACCTGGCGCCCTCCTGACTAAACTAGCCTTATATGTATATGGCGGATCTCTGTACAGATAGACCTCCTTTCTCCGTCACTCGTGGGAATCAAATGGCAGCAAATAATAAATATTTTTCTTTTGCTAGTTTTGAGAAAACTAACACAAAAACTTCCAATACCGGTTCTTCTTTACCGGACGGTAGCACGGTGCAATCGCTGGCTACCGGTAGTGCCTCTGTAATGGTAGATGGTGGTTTATCCACTGTCCATGCGCGCAGAGCGGCTATTAAAGCTGAAAATAACTTTGATTCTGCTAGTTGCGAGAAAACTAGCACTTCTAACACCGGTTCTTCTTCCATACCGGGCGGTAGCACGGTGAAATCGCTATCTACCGTTAGTGCCCCTGCAACGACGGATGGTGGTTCATCCACCTCCGACAAACGCAGAGCGGTTATTATGGAAAAAATAAATTTTTAATTACCGGTTCTTTTTCTATACCGGCCGGTAGCACGGTGCAATCGCTGGCTACCGGAAGTGCCCCTGCAATGGTGGGTGGTGGTTTATTCACTGCCGACAAGCGCAGAGCGGCTATTAAAGGGAATTCTTCTATCAGCGGTGGCAGGGTTGTGGCACCTCATGGCCCTCCCGCCACATGCAGCAACAAAGGAGGAAAAGTCCTACCAACTACTTCACATGTAGTAATAGTTCGCGACAGCGCGCTCCGATAAGGTCGCTCTACAAGGACCAGAGTAATTCCAATCGGACACTGAAGGCCCTTGGAGCTATTCCGGAGACCAGCAGGACGCCGAGGCAAACCGCCAAGCTTAAATGGGCCCAAGACTTTCTTGTTAAGGCCAGCAGGAAGACCAGCGGAGACTCTACGTCGAAGCGACAGAGATCGGTGGAGGAGGCAATTCCGGTCTCAAAAAGATTCAAGGCACATAGGCCAACCGCCCCTAGTCACTCCACCAGTACATCTCAGAGGTCCTTCAGCGAAGTCCTAAAAGACAGGATCGTGTCGATAATTGATCGTAGCGACACAGATGGATCCATCTCTCCTGTTCGGTGGCAGCAAATAAATGTCAAACTTTCAGGCAGTTTCGTGAGCTTTATGAAGGGTCGCACTGGACCTCCTCCTACCACATACGATGGAAATTGGCATCAAGGCCGGATAAAGATTCGAGAGTTGGTGAGTATAGAGATACGTTTAGACGTCATCTTAACGATGAGACTAGTTATCCTCCCACTAACATTTTTGAGCTTGACAATAAGGTCAAGAAACTCACCTTGGCCTTAAATAGAGCGCTGTCTGCTTCCTGTCCTCTTATTCTACCTGATCTAAATAGATCAATTAGGTATAATACCATCTCTCGAGATATAATTGATAAGGACAAATTGCTTTGGGCACTACATAGCTTCAAACCATATAAATCTGCAGGACGGCATAATCCCGGCCAAACTGCTTCGGACTTCGGACATAATCCTTCCTTTGCTTGAGACTATTTTCAAAAGTTGTCTTGATCTGGTCTATATTCCAGTCATTTGGCGAGAAGTGAAAGTGGTTTCATTCCAAAAGCAGGTAAATGTTCCCACGTCAGTCCAAAAGACCTCAGACCCATTAGCCTTTCGTCATTCCTTCTAAAAACATTAGAAAGACTGATCGAAATCCACCTTCGTACTAGTATTGACAAAAGACTTCTGTCCGTCGATAAACTCGCGTACTGCAAGGGAAAATCTGTAGAAACAGCTCTGCATACGCTAGTACATTCCATTGAAAACTCCCTTCATCACAAGGAATACTCAATGGAAGGCGCTTTTAACAACGTCAAAACATCTGCGATCACGGATGTGCTGTCGAATTTGGGGGTGAACGACTCACTGGCCGAGATGACTGATCTTCTACTCACAAGTAGGATCATAAAATCAAGTCTTGGTTTGTCGTCTGCCAAAAGATTTGTCAGTAGAGGCACCCCGCAAGGAGGTGTCCTGTCCCCACTTCTTTGGAACCTGGCGGTGAATGAGCTGCTGGTTCGCCTCAGGGGGGAGGGCTGCGTAGTGATCGCCTATGCGGACAACGTTGCCATAGCCGTCTCAGGAAAACACCCACACACCTTGAAAGAACTTCTGCAGAATGCTCTAAATAAGCTAATAAGCTGGGCAGATCATTGTGGTCTAGGGGTAAACCCCTAAAAAACCGAACTTGTCCTCTTTACGAGGAAGTACATAATCACACTCGTCAACCCTCCCTCCATCAAGGGCACAAGCTTGACTTTCTCCGATAAGGCCAAATATCTTGGTCTTATTTTGGATAGGAAGCTGACCTGGAAACCCAACAAGAAAGATATACAAGAAAGAGTCCGTAAAGCCACAGTGGCACTCTTCTCAAGCAAAAATGCCATAGGAAGTAAATGGGGTCTTCAACCGCATATCACTCATTAGCTTTACAAGCAGTAGTCAGAAAACCTATTCTGCTATACGGTGTGGCTGTTTGGTGGACTGCATTAGATAAAGCGATCAATCGTGACAAACTAAGCAGAGTCCAAAGATCAGCTTGTCTTTGTATGAGCGGAACGCTTCATACAACTCCCTCTGCTGCACTGGACATTCTGCTCAACCTGGCACAACTCGACATCTTCGGCAGACAACTGGCTGCAAGCGCGGCTTCTCGCCTCAGAGCAATCTCTCAGTGGACTGTGAATGATTTCGGCCACTCTTCCATCCTGAATTCAGTCAGGACTCCACTTGTCAATTTAGACTACACCATTCCGCAGCTCCACTCCAACAAAAACTTCCAGGTTACCATCAACTCCAGGTCTTCTTGGGAGGAAGGTATCTACTTGGAAAATGAAGGAATTCACTTCTGCACTGACGGGTTGAAAACTGATGAAGAGGTTGGCGGAGGTGTCTTTTCAAAAAAACTAAATCTAAGTGTCTCTTTCCGTCTTCATGATCACTGTAGTGTTTTCCAAGCAGAAATCATGGCTATTAAGGAAGCCTTGTCTTGGCTGAAAAGTAATGTCATATCTGTTAAGGATATCCACATTTTTTTGGATAGCCAGGCTGCGCTAAGGTCCATGAAATTAGGTTCCACAAATTCCATTCTGACTCAGAATTGCCGATCGTCTCTTGAGGGGATGGCGGAGCATTTGAACATTCACCTGTGCTGGGTGCCGGGGCATAGAGACATTCCTGGAAATTGTATGGCTGATGAACTTGCCAAACATGGAACCACACTACCCCAATTGCCTGAATATGGTTCAAGCTCATGTTTAAACGGGATGCTATAATAAAAACTAATTAGAGATGGTCAAACGGTACAACTTGCATAGCAACGAAGAAGATCTGGCCCAAGCTAGATCCGAAACGCTCCAAGTGTTTGATCTCTCAACAAACTGCACATTAGTGCAATTATAGGTGTCATAACTAGACACTGTCTCATAGGCAATGACGTTTTCTATTATTTGAAGTTTTCTATTATTTGCATCTGTTGTAGCTCTAAAACTTTGAAATTATTACCATGGTTTAAATCTGTTATTTGAATTTCTTGGGTTTTAATTATTGGAAGAATGCTGATAATTATGATGGTTACCCTTAAAAGTAGTGGGTTGATCAGATAAAGATCCGCAAGTGACTTCTTTTGATGAAGTATCGTCCCTGTGAACAAGAATATTTTCTGTGAATTTCTTTAATCTATGGAATTAATCTTTATGTAATGTTCTATTGGGTTTCTTTTTGGATCTATTGCCTTCTTAACGAGTATATTTTTTCCTTCTTTATTTATTACGTTTATTTTTTATGTTTAGGGGTCAATTTGTTTTTTAATTTATCGGGATCGGTTGATTTCACGTATTGTTCGTTTATTCTTAGGTTTTTCATTTAGTTGGATGTGCCAGTAAAATCACCTTATTTATTTATTTATTTATTTAACATGATATCACTTACAATGAAGATTTAAATTCTTATAAGTTTTGTAAGGCTTAAAAATATTTAGAAATATCTGGTTTAAAAAAGAAAATATAACATGTATAGATATAATAGCAGAAAGGTAATTTGTTAATTACCTTGTTTTTACTATCTTCTATTCGTTTAAAAATTATTTCCTTATTTATGACACCAAAATGGATATTGAAAGGTTTTGCTCGAGTTGTTAGGTGGATAATGTTATTATAAGCATTTAGAGTTTGAACCGTATGATCACTTGGATCAAATTGTTCACCAATTTGTTCGATTGATGATAAAATACGCAAATGTTCGTAGTCTTTTAATGTCAGTATTTACTGTGTCCCGGTTGGCTGTACAGTAATACATTTGTATGTCTTTATTTGTTATATAGTTGTTGAGGGAGTCGGAAACAAAAGCATTCTCGTTGTCGTGAGTTATGAAATTTGGTGATCCCATATATGACAAAATCTTTGTTATTGCTTTTATAGTATATATGTGAGTTTTATGTTTTATAGGTTCTGCTGCGGCATATTTGCTAGATTTGTCTACACATGTAACATATATCTTTTTTTTGCTTAGGAACCATATATCAATGTGGTAATGCTGCCTGGGTCCTGTTGGTGTGGGTGTTCTCAAATAGTAGTTTAACAGGATTTCGATCAACTTTTGTCATGCATATTGCACAATTATTTAAAATTTTATTTATCATCAGTTTTAGATTGGGTATATAATTTTCTTTGGATATCTCTAAATAAACTTTTTCTTTTCCTATATGATCATATTTTTTGTGTATATTGTGGATAAGCTCATCGGCTTCGACTGCGTTAATGTCATTTAAAAGTTTTGTGCTACGATATAAAATATTTTTCCTACTTTTATTTTTCATTTTATTTTATTTAATTTTTCCAAACTTTTTGGAAGTTGTTAAATATTTCATCATCTTTGACATATATGGAATTTATCATCCACTTCTTTTATTATTTCTCAAAAATCGTTCTCTTTGTATTCTTTTTTACTAAATATTATTCTTTTTTTTCCAACGTGTGGATCCAAAATTTCTTGATGATCATTTTCATTAATTTCAAATATTATCTATTTGTCGATTAAATAAATTAATCGGTTTTTACTAATAGGAATAAGATGTGAACTATCTGATTCAGCACTGTGGATGGTTGCTGTTTTTTTCTCTATCTTTAGCATCAACTTCTATTTGAAAAAATCCTTTTGTAAGATCTAATGTTGTAAAATATACTGCTTGTCCTAGTTTATCTAATATCGAATCCATGTTTGGGATGGGATATTTATCTTCTTTGGTAACATTTTTTAATTTTCTGTAGTCTATTACGATTCGCCACTCTTTATTCCAGCGTGTTCTTCTTTTTTAGGTACGACCCAGATTGGGGCGTTATAAGGCGAAGTGGAATGCTGAATTATTTTTGATTCAAGCATTTCTTTTATTTGCTATCCACTTCTTTTTTGTGGATTTTAGGATATCTGTATATTCTTATAGCGGAAGTATTTTCCGTTGGTATGTTGCGTTTTACGTGGTTGGTGAAAATTAAATCGTCACCTTTATGGTAAAAAGAATTTTTATGAGTTTTTAATAATTTTAATAATTTATGTTTTTCTTCCGAGTTCAAATGCTCAGTCCTAAGTTAATTTGTAAAAGAATAATCAATAATTGTATTAAGAGGTGAAATAAAGGGTGTTTTTTTGGGAGGTTTGTTTTTCCGATAGATGTCGTTTTATTTTATGACAGTTGTTTTGACAGCTCAAAGTGGCATTTCTACTCAGTATTGTTTGGCAAATCATTATTAAAAAAAAAAAAAAAAAAAAAAAAAAAAAAAATGACATTTGTGAATTTGTGTTGTGAATTTTGAATTTTGAATTGTGAATTCAAAAAAAAATCGGCAACCTCTTAAAAAAACACCCGTTAGATATAACGTGTTTTTTTAAGAGGTTGCCGATTTTTTTTTGAATAAAACACATATAAAATTATGAAATGACCAAAATTTTTTTTTATTTGGTAGATAATTTTTTGGCATTTAACATTTAAACACAATTTCTGGCATATGGCTACCACGACTATTTTTCACAAATGTCATTTTTTTTTTTTTTTTTTTTTTTTTTTTTTTCATAATGATTTGCCAAACAATACTGAGTAGAAATGCCACTTTGAGCTGTCAAAACAACTGTCATAAAATAAAACGACATCTATCGGAAAAACAAACCTCCCAAAAAAACACCCGTTATTATTAAAGTAATTGATTGTACTTTCATATTCTTCTTCATTTCTGTTGACGAAGAAAGGTATGCTATTACCGTTCATCTTTAATATTTTATTTTTGATATTGATTGCACAATTATTTGGAATTCATATATTATTCTCTATTATTCCGTTGTATTCTGAACCGAATGTGTGGATTTGGAATTCACAATCTTCAATGACTGAAAAAATAAATTGATCCTTAGGTATAATAATTTTCCACAAGTTTTTATAATTAGAGGATTTTTTATTGTTTTAATAAATTTCTTTGGAGCATCTTCTTATCTAAGAGGCTATTAGTTGCTCCTGTATCAATGAGTATTTTAAAAGTTGTTTGTCCTCTTTTTAATTTAATAAATGGCATTCTGCTTCTTGTTCCGAGGCTGCATACCGAAAATTTGTATTACCTCCTGTATCTTCCGCATAATTAGCTTTTGGTATTCGTTGGATTTGAGAACATGTAGGATCTACATCCATAGGATCAAATTTTTGGGGTTGTTGTCTATAGTTGTTGGCGTTATAGTTTCTGTTATAATTGTTATTATTTGGTCTTTGGTAATTGTTTTGATTATTTGGCACGTACGTTTTTGGTTGCCAATTATTATTTTTATTTTTGTTGTTATTATTATTTTCCCTTTTGTAATTATTTCTGAAGGGGTTATTAGGGTTTTTAAAATTATTACTATTTTTGTGCTAAAACCTATTTTCTAATTTTTATTATAGTGTTTTTGTTTTTCATTGTAACTGTCTACACCGTTGTTTTGTCCTATGACAAATCCTGCACTGTTCAACTCATAAAGTGCTAACTCAATGGTGTCTGGTTTTAGATCATAGATGATTGTCCTCATATGAGTTGGCAATTTTTCTATAAAGATATTAAGTGCCGTTTGATTATTTCTAGGAATATCTGAAAAGTTATTTTCTTGTTGGCATTTTTGATTTAATAAAAAGAGGGTTTTCTGAGTGTAGTTATAAAATTTTATAACATCACCTCTGTACTGAGCATTTCTCAATTCCTCATATAATTGGTTGCTATTTTTGAAGCCACCGAAATTTTCTATTAGCATAGCTTTGATATCTGTCCATGTCGTTAAATGGGTATGAATTTCATCGACATTTTGAAAAAAAAATTGAATATCTTTAGTTCTTCCATCAAAAATAGTAAGTCTTTTATATACTTTAATGGATTTAATTGTAATACTATATTGTTATTATTAATATTATTACCAACTAATAGTGGTGGTTGTTGTTTGTCGTATTGATTGTTCGCCATGATGCTTGCGTCGTCCTCTTCGGAGCTTGAGTTATTAGAAGACTGTTGCTGTTTGTAAGGGTTGAATTTGCGCTGTTTCCTTAATTGTTCTTTTAATCTCTTCATGATGATGATGATGAGACACATTTAAATAGCGAGCGTAGAAATATATATATATATATAAATTAACAGATTTAACCTTTATTGATTAATACTAAAAATACTTTTTATTCTGGCAAGCCGATTACTGTGTGCCCGTTGAGTTAACATAAGGAACTGATCTAAAAATCCTAACTTAAACCTAAAACTATGCGGTGTACGTGACGATACGTCACTACATGAGTCGCTGCTAGCGGAAGAGTCGCAGACGCTACGTCAGCAGTTTGTCGATCGTTGGTTTTTTGTGGTCATCAAGCAAGCAAGAATGTAAAATTCGCTGACACAGGCCATGCGTGAATCTTACTGCGGTTGGGGATTTGGTTGTGATAACTCCTCCCCTCCTAAGTTAGGGACGTCCTCGGTCCCAATGACCACCAAATTCACCGGATGTAAATCTGCTAGATTTCTCGGTTTGGGGTATTTTGAAGAGCAAGGTTGGGACCAAAAAATACCAAAGTGTCGACCATCTCAAGCAAGCGCTTCGCCTGGAATGGGCCAAAATACCGCAGAGCCACTTTCGTGCTGCATGCAATAGCTTTGTCGGCCGTTTGAAGGCCATAATCGCGGCTAAGGGCAGCCAAATCGAAAACTGCTAATGCAATTCGAAAATATAAATATTTGTGAACATTTTTTACTTTGATTCAATAAAATTCATCAAAAAATAAAAATTCTGTGGCGTTTTGTTTTGGTAACACTTAGTGTCAATCATCCGTAGTTGTTTTCCGTAGTTGTTTTTATTAAGGATGGCTTCCACCACCTTTGTCGTTGCAGCTTCCTGCTTTCGCTTTACAAGGAAAATGATGAGGAGCAGCAAAACACCAATGATTGTCATCGTTGCCAAGATCGATGATGTTGCAGTCAATCCTGTTTTAAAACCGCTGTTAAGGTCGTTTATAAGCTGAAGATTCTTTGTCGCAGATAGGCTTATTACTTCATCGTGTCCCGTTATATTTATGTGGGTAGTCCAAGGGACCTCCACAGTTCTTATGCGGAGTGCATTTCTGTTCATGAATATTGTTTCATTGACGCTAGCCTCGCCCAAAAAGGTAACCAGGTAAGTACCCTTTCCGAGTTTAGTTGTTTCGTTAGCTAAAGTTACCGTTGCGGTGCGGTAGTTGATGATGACCAGACCGTCATCGATCTCTTGCATCGGATCTAGCTGCCCAAATGTTGTTCTGCATTGCGCTACGGACCGGGATATCGGCTGTTGCGCACAAGTTGTGCGTGATTTTTCGCAGAATTGCATAGTTGCCCCCAAGCAATTTCCTACCTGGTAGACGTTCTTTCCGCAGAGTGCGACGGCGTCTTCTCGTAGAGATAGCATCTTGTTGTCGTGTGCTACTGGGAGAATGGTTATCTTACTACAAATAATCTAAGGTCTAGGATATTTAATTACTACTTAAAGTGAATTAAGTTATTTTCATTATAAACGTAAAAATTAGAGACTACTAACAAGTCGGCTACGGTTAAATTGTTGAGAGACTCGCTTTTCATTAGTAATTCTATTTTAATACTATCCAGAATGATCGGATTTAATAGCCCCAACTGTGCTAAAGCAATTGATAAGATTAAGTTATCGAAATCAGTTACGATGGCCAAAAGAATTTCGTAGAGCTGCGCGGTATCAACTTGTTCTTTCTTTTCTACCCTGAGAATTTTGTTTACCATGTCAGTAAGGTCATTAACCTGTCCCTGTAGTTGAGAGTTTATTACTGCCTGCTGATTATTGTTATCCCTAAGCTTATCCATTTCTATTGTAACTTTCATGAAGGCACCAAAGTCGGGCGTGCCCGCTATAACCTTGAGCGCGGATCCCAAGAAGTTCAGGCTCAGCGTGTATCTTGGTGGGCCAGTTATTGTCTGGAGAAGTTTAGCAATCTGAGCGAGGTCAGCGTTCATGAGTTTCGTCATGTGACTCTGAGGATGCAGTTTCATTACGGAGTTGGTTTCGTCTATTACTTCTGCGTATGCTGTTAAGTTGGTCGTATGTCTCAAGCAGCCGTAGGAGTCCCATATGACTATATGACCTTTCGCCCACAGAAAAAATTCTTGTAGTCCTATCTTTGTTGTGGTTCCTAAGGGTGATGTTTTGGGTCTGTCTTAGTGTTTGTGTTTGCTCAACAGTTTCTGGGCATGAGTGAAAAACGTCTAAGGGCCTCTTGTTAGTGACGAAATGGACAGTTTTATTATATTCGATCGTGGCCAGTAATATGAGGTCAGTCGTGTCATCAATTCCTTTCTCCAAGTTCAAGCACCTGGCTATTTCGCTCATGGTGCTATGAAATCTTTCCACCTGTCCATTTGACGTACTGTGCAAAGGCGGAGCATTTACGATTTCAATGTTGAAATTATCTCTAAAACAAGACCAAATGGTATTTGAATTTAGCGATTTCTCGTTATCACCGAAGAAAGTTTTCGTACCCGAAAACAGGTTGACTAACTGCAGAATGCATGGTTTTATGTCAATTATAGTGCGAGAAGATAATGGTTGTATGACAGCGAATTTTGATAGCTTGTCAATGCAAGTCAGAAATAATGTTGCATTATTTGAGAAGATATAAATATGGAGGATTTCCCCCAGAAATATTTGTACGGGCGGTTTCTATTGCGTATGTTATCGATTCCTCACTGTGGATAGTGGCAGCATTTAAATCGTTTTCGGAATCTAAAGCATTAATAAAATGACGTAATAAGGCATCTGCTACCAGATTGTCTTTACCTGGTTAGTGGAGCTGGTGGTGCTTAGCATTATATCCTTCGATAAATGCTTTCTATCATTTTATTTTTGGGTTCGGGTTGCAGTATGACATCGCAAAAGTCAAAGGTTGATGGTCGGTGTAAATGTTCAAGTCCCTCACACCGTACAAATAATGCGTTAGACTCTTTAAAGCCCAAACAATAGCCAGAACCTCTCGCTCATTAGTGGCAAAATGCTCTACTTTTTGTCTAATGTCCTTGAAATCATTGTGATCGGTCTTCCTCCATGAGACAGAGATGCGCCTAATGCGTGAGAAGAGGCATCTGTGGTGAGATCGAAAGCTTTTCGGAAATCTGAATAGGATAATATAGCGTCCTCTGAAATAAGTATCTGCTTTAGTTTATTAAATGCTTCAATCTGATTTTGATCAAGCGGAATTTTAATCTTTTTTGATTGTGAAGCTGATACCTTACCAAATTCACCTCTGAGGATGTTGGTGAATGGTTTAGAAATTTTAGCGTAGCCACGGATAAAACACCTATAATATCCTGCCATCCCTAAGAAGGATCGAATACCCCTTAGAGTTGTGGGTTGAGGAAAATTTTGGATTGCCTCGACCTTCTGCGGGCAATTTTTTATTCCATTTCCAGATATGGTAAAGTCAAGGTATTCAAGTTCTGTTTTAAAGAATTTCGATTTCTCTATGGAAACTCTCATGTTTGCTTCAAACAAGCTTTTTAATATAGCTTCGATGTGCTTTAAATGTTCATCTGGGTCTTTCAAAAAAATTATAACGTCGTCAATATAAACTCGTCGCCAATAACACTCGCCTATGTGTTTTCTTAGAACATGGCCATGGTCAATGGCCCGCTGCTGGGCGAATTCTTTAAGCCAAAGGGAAGTCTTGACGATTGAAGACTTGACGGTTCTGACAGCTAAAGTTCCCCTGACGGAAACTTTCAATGCCCCTATCTTGTCGGAACTGACCATTTCCGTTGCTAGGTTAATACTGCTTATGTAATGGGGGTTCTTATAGCTCTTTTAGTTATCAGATTTGTCCCTCTTGTTGTTGTGACTACCCGAGTTAACTCTGTTGTTGTTCCGTTGACTATTTTTGGTTTTTCTTGCGGCATCGGCAGCCCTGTTCGCAAAGCTAGCAGCGAACTAAAAACGTTCATGATTCGCATCTACTTCTTATGCCAGTGCTAATGCGGATGGTAAATCATTTCGTTGATTTTAGGATTTACGAATAAAATGGCGGTTTTTTTATACGCTGCTTGTTTAAACTGATTTTTGCGTACTAGTTTTTTGTATTATAAATTGTGCTGTTTTCTCTAGTAAAATTTTTTTAAAAATATAAAAATCTTTGGTTTTGCGGTGGGATATGGCGGTTCTCTACATGCCGCCTTTTTAAAAAAACTGATTTTACGCACTCTATTATACACTTATTATTTCCGCAAAAAAAATCTCTGGAATATAACATTTCCTTTTCTTTAATGCAAAAAAAAACTTTTCTAACAAAATTTATTTTGATTTGAATGCTAAAATAGCCTTATCCTTGTTGATAAAGAAAAATCTTTGGAATTTAAAATTTCCTTTTCTTTAATGCAAAAAAAACTCTTCTTGCAAGATTTTGTCGAATTTAATTCTCGAGTAGACTATTCTTGTCGATGATGAATTTCCAACTAACTCTTCTAAATGCTATTCTTCTATCGGCTAGCCATAAATCATCCACCTATCGACTGACTACCACAACCCGTTTTTCGTCTTCGAACATTCTCGAATTTATTTAGGCTTCAAGTATTATTCTGTCCTTTGTATTCTCCTTTTTTTTTGTCCGTAAATAGCGCGTAAGCCATAACTTATTTCTGTCCTTTTTTAAACTAAAAATCACAATTACTAATAAACATTAAACATGAATAACGATCATACAACACTTAAACAATTATTAATATACACCCATCAAACACTCAAACCAATTTCCAGGCAGATAATTATTTAAAATCGCTATGCTTCCCCAACCTACCAACGCAACCCATTCCAAATATTCCAATCAATTCTGAACAGCTGATTTATGTCAACATATTGACTGGCGGATATTTGTCAATAATTTGTTTTGTTGTCAAATAGTGATGGTCGACTTTTGCGTTTTGTGTTTTGTTTGTCTTTTTGATTTTCTTTTGTTTGTTCCTTTTTTTTCTTAAATTTATTATTTAATAATCGCGTGTGAAAATTTGGATTGTGTATAGTGTCAATAGGGCTGGGGATATATCCAGCCCCTAGCCCTGTATTCAATTGGATGAAGAAAATGCAATGCGTTTTCCATGTATGCAGAAGAGGTGACAAATTCCACTGTGCTGTGCTGTTTAAAATCAACAGGTAAGTGTAAATCTATGATATAGAGGCGCGATTTCTGCTTTTCAAAAAGGAAAACTATTTGAGACATAGATATCGCGTCTCAGTTTTAATGTTTGTCGTAGTAAGTTGTTATATCCATTTTTCTTGTTTTACTTTCTCGGCATATAAATTAAACTATTTTAAATTATTAATACTTTTTAAAAAATATTCATCAGAGCAGAGCTCTTATTAGATGAATTCAAAATTAGAACTTAACTTAAAACTAGATACATTGGTTCTTTTATAATAGTAAGTGGCGTTGGCATCCCAAGCAAGTCATTATGGTCATCCTGACGAATTATTGATGATGTCAGCAGAAGTGAAGGCTAGCGTATCAGACACTCGTAATGTAGATGAATTTATGATGTTTATGTTGTGTGTGGTCGTCGTCCGACGAATGGAAACATTGTATGTGATTTATGCGTTTATACTTTGTAAGTTCCGTTATTATTGTCAGCATTCAGACGAAATACTTTTATTGAGCTGCGTCCAGCGGATGTTTACATATCGTTCTTGCGAATATGCGGCTTCAACTTATTCGTCGTTAACTTATACATTCGACACCGACTTCAGCTGAGGATTATCTCATTGTACAGGTGAGTGAAATTTATTTTTCTGAAATTGAGGCGTCTGCTTTTGGTTTCTTTTTCAGATGCCATTGTTGTAATGCTGCGTCGCTGCCGACGTCAACCGCTTAGGATTTAGAAAAAGGTGAGTGGCTATTTGTTTTTTTTTTTAAAGACTCATTGCCAAGGGATAAGACCCTGAATGACTTTCGTCACGGCAATAAGTTGGGCTTTGCCCTTTATTAAAATCAAAAATTAAAAAATTCGAAGGAATGTGATTTACAATACAATACATTCCTCACGTTTGTATCCGGTTTCAATTTATTTTCTCAGAACTATCTGATTCATTGAAAAAAGCAATACGAAATAACGAACACGAAACTAAAACACGCGAGTCCAAATACTTTTATCAATGAATTATGGTCAGGGAAAACTACAAAAAACCTTGACCAAGAAAATATTACAAAATAAACAACAAATATTATAAATAATACAAAAAATAATAATTTTTTTATATAAAATAATCTTATCCTCTAATGAACACTACGGTCGTCCTTCAGGAAGTTGTTTACAGCTATTTTGAAGGCCTGTAAATTATAAGATTCGGGAAATACGGAGTCGACCAATTGATTCCACATCGAAGTCACTCTCGGATAAAAGGACGATTTGAAGTGTTGGGTTCTACATGAGAACGGTTTTAAGCAAACCTATGTTGATTAGACCTCAAACGAGTGTTAACGTTGCTGACAAAAGGACCTGGGAATAGAGAACGGGTTTCTGAAGAACATCTACCGTTGTAAAATTTGTAGAAAACAGATAAAGCTCCAACATTACGTCTATGCTCCAAAGAATCAAGAGTAGTGATGTGCCAAACCGAAAATTTCTCAAACCGAGTTAAATCGAGTTGGAATTGAAGCAAACCGAGTTGCAAACCGAATTGGCAAAAATATTTGAACTATTTTTCTTTATACCTGTTGTTTGAAAAAGTAAAAACAAAGGCATATAACTTAATCATATTCTTCGTAAAATAAACGTACACGTTGGGATAAAAATTATGAAAAACAGTACTGTAATACCGTAACAAAAGAAACTGAAACGAAGCAGAATACGAACCAAAAATAGATTTTGAAAAAGTTTGCAACTCGGTTTAACTCGGTTTGTATTGTATAAAAACCGTAAAATTTCATAACCGATGTTGATCTATACGCTTGACTTGGTTCGATGGTTCGATTATTCGATGGAGCTCACAACGAAACAGCGCAGACAGTGCCACCGTCTCATGAGAAACCGAACCGAAAAACAATATATATGTACTGCTTTCCAACTCGACTTTATATACGCGTACATTCATGTATTAACTTATCCTTACCAACCAAACCGAATCGTCTGTTCAACTCGGTTGTTCAATGCAGTTTTGGCATTACATTTGTTGGTTCGTTCTTTCGGTTTCGCCAATTCGGTTTGATGTAAATACAACTCGGTCGTCTGTTCAACTCGGTTTTTCAATGCAGTTTTGGCATTACATTTTATGGTTCGTTCTTTCGGTTTCGCCAACTCGGTTTGATGTAAATACAACTCGGTTTAACTCGGTTTGGCAATAACTCGGTTTGAACCGGTTGACTCGAGTTGACACATCACTAATCAAGAGATGAAGTAATTGTTACATCGTTTATCAAACGGATAACTCTATTTTGAATTCCATCAAGATGAACCAAATGCGATCTTGGAGCACCCACCCCACACAAATGAATTAAATTCTAAAATTGGTCTAACATAAGATTTATATAATCTTAATTCATTATTTCAGAGGGGCTGAAGTAAAAATTACAACGTCTTATAAAGCCCAAGCATTGGCTCGCTCTTTTTGAGATTTCATAAATATGTTCCTTCCAGCAAAGTTCACTAGAAATTTTCAAACCTAACATCTTAAGTGAAACTGATCTCGCAATAGTGGCACCATTAATTACTGGTGCTACGTAATGTTGAATTGCCTTTTGAGAAAAAGACAAGCCTGGAATTTATTTGGGTTAAATTCCACCCTATTAGATCTGCCCCAATCAAGAATAACTTGAATGTTCGACAGAATTGTCGAATTCATTAATTCACGCGAACCAATCAAGCAAAAATTGCATTCTTTTTGACTAACAAACTCCATGGAAGCCGATAACGTCGTATCATCAGCAAATGAGTGGATATCACATGTGTAGAAGACAACAAGTCATTGATATATATTAAGAATAATGTTGGCGATAAGGATGACCCTTGAGGAACGCCAGCATTGATCTCATGCGAAGATAAGGAAAAACCATTCAATACCACTTTTATTTTGCGGTTCCATAAATAATACTCAATCCATGTAATGAGAGAGGGGTGTAAGTTGAGCGCACTAATCTTATTAATAAGACAAATATGCCAAACTCTATCAAAATCCTTAGAAATATCCAAGGACACAACGCTTGATTCGCCTAGATTTTCAATGCTTCGCTCCCAACAATGAGTCATGCACCTCATTAGTTCACCTGCAGATCGATTTTTTCGAAATCCATACTGAACATCGAATAAAAGAGCATTCGAATCCAGATAGCTCATTAGTTTGAAATTAATGATAGATTCCATTACTTTTGTTAAAACTGACAACAGAGCAATAGGGCGGTAGTTAGTAGGTGCAGATTTATCACCTTTTTTCGGGACGGGTTGAATATTAGCTTTTTCCAAATTGACGGAAAAACACTGTCTTCATTGAGAGATAAAACAATTTGCTAAGCGGTTTTGCCAAAGTATGATGACATTTTTTCAATAATAATGGTGGAATACCGTCGGGTCCAGTTGCTTTATTGGTGTCAAGTTCTTTAAGAATTTTGGAAACAACCCGACGACGGAAATAAATTGAAGACATACCAGGGCCTACATTCTGGAGAATTGGTGGACTTTGGTTAGAAAATGGAAGAGTTGACGCACTAGAAAAATGCGAAGCTAAGAGATTTGCTTTCTGAATATCAGTTTTATAAAGAATACCATTATGGAATAGAGTAGGAACAGAAGAAGTCTTTTCTGCAAAGTTTCTTTTAACCATTGCTGCAAATGACCAAAAGCTTTTAATGTTTGAATCACAATCTAAAATTTTCCGCATACTATCTCGAATCTTTTGGTCATTAATTGTTTTGGACCTATTAATAATAGCGTTAGCTCTATTTCTGGCTATTCTAAACTTAACAAGGTTTTCTACGGATGGGCAATTAACGTAGTCCAAATGGGCTGATTTTTTACTCGCGACTGCTGACCTGCAGTTATCATTAAACTTATTCTTACGAATATTGCTTTTCTTAAAGGAGGAAGGAATGAAATATTTCATTCCTAGCAGAATGGTTGACGTGATCAGTTGAGACGCTTCATCAGCATTATTGTTGGAAAAGCAGGTTGACCAATCAAATGAGCTAAAAAATTGATTCAGGAGCTCCCAGTTAGCATTTTTGAAGTGCCAGAGTAGCCTTTTACTTGTTGACTCTACAAGGGTTGGGTTGAAAATTTGGCTAATACCAGAGCGTCGTCGGAAAGACCTAATGAAGCAGATAAATGAATTGAATATTTATCTGGCATAGAAGTTAGAAATAAATCTAATAGGTGAGGTGATTGACCAGTTGTATCGGGATATCTAGTTGGCTTATCGACGAGTTGTGTTAGAAGATTGGTATCTTAAAATAGTTCTGCGGATTCACCTGATCGATCTCTACCATTCGAAAATGTCAACCAAGAATCATTATGGACATTAAAATCTCCCAAGACTATTAATTCTGAAGTTGGTGAGGATTCGTAAATCTTGTCAATTGTTTCCGATAAATTATCAAATTCAATAATAGTGTCATCAGGTGACAAATTTGGACTACGATAAAGGGAACAAATAAACATTGAATGGTTTGCAATTATAATTTCAATCCATATTGTATTGAACAAGGGATTACATTTCGGAACATTAAAATTAGGAATACTAAAACATATATCATCTCTAATCAAGAGAACAACCCCTCGATGCGGAACTAAACAGTCGACACGGTACCCATAAAAGAAACCTGCGTTTCACATAAACTAAGAACCGCAGGTTTATTCGCATGAAGATGCGCTACGATGGAGTTAAAATTACCCTTAAAGCCCCGAATATTAGTGAAATGAATTTCAAAATAAGAATTCATTTCACAATGTAAAAATAACGAAATGCTTGGAAAAAAAATATGTTAAATAAATTAAAATAAAAACAATTAAAAATTAAAACAATAAGAAGATTTTTTGAAAGACAACAGCCCAACAGTATGCTGCGACTAATACGCTTCCTTAACAAGATGGACAAAGAAAATATTATGGAAAGGTTCTCATGCCTTAACCGTTTACTGCGAGTTACCGCATATTGCCTTCGGTTGGCTAGAAAACAGCATGTACGTGAGGTTGTGAGGTTGGCCCAATCATCGCTGAAGAAATCACCAATGCAAAGGCAAAAATCATCAGGTTTCAGCAGCAACAATGCTGTACAAACGAAATAGCCCACTTCGAAAATTCAAACACTTTTCCGAGAAAAAGCTGGTTCACCTCTCTAACTCCAATAATTGGTCCAGAAGGGGAAGAATTTCTTCTGCCAACATCAGCGAAAGTCGTAAGCATCCCATTTTATTAACCAAATGCCATTTAGTTGATTTAATAGTACGCCAAACACACCTGGATCACCACCATTGCGGAAACTATCTAACGGAACACTTAATACAGGAAGAATTCTGGATCCCTGGTGTAAAATCACGCATCAAGAAATGTACGCTCAAACTGTTCAACCGATGATGGGAGATAATGGATGGTACGTTACATAGGTGTCCTAAAACGGTGCAAGATGTACTTCACTCCTTCAGATCTGGCTACTGTTTACAAGGCGTATATTCGCCATAAACTTGAATACAACTGCATTATCTGGGCAGGTGCCCCCAAGACCACATTGCATCTACTAGGCAGAGTTTAGAACCGCGCGTTAAAACTTATTGTTGACATACATAAAAAAACAATCGAATCGCTTGAACATCGTAAAACTACGTCAATCATTTCCTGTTTCCTGCCTGTCACTGTTTTATCGCTTTTTCCACAAGCGGTGTTTAAAAGAAATATCCAGATGCAAAAAAAAAAATCTACCGGCAGAGCGCATCACTCCAGCACTAATCTGAACTATGAAGAATTTAACTCGCTATTATGTCGCATCGAAGGTATCCTAAATAGCAGACCATTATATTCAGAGTCATCAGAAGCAGAAGACACAGAAATGGGCCGAATTATTGAAAGCCATCCAGGTAAGGGAGACATCCGCCGAGTTGATGTGAAGACAGCCAAACGCGAGGTCGTGCATCGTGCCATAAATCGTTTAACCCCACTGTTCCCAGAAGACACCCAGGAGGAGCCTGCCATACGCAGAAGTAATCGTCAGAAAAAACGCACCACCTCGCTACTAATTCGAGTCCTTTTCTCTCGCTCTCACTACCCTAATAACAAACGCCCTAGAAGTTCACCCACTCACTCCAGGTCTTCACATTCATCGGTTGGGAGACGCTTCCATCAAATATTTCGACTTGAAGTTCTCTGTCGAAATCTCTTTGAATTTGACCTCCGATCAGATTGCCATCGACACGCACGAATACTGCCAACAATTTCCGAACAGTAACTACTCAGCATTACATCAACATTGCTGGGCCCTAGAAGAAGCAGTGAGACGCGAGGCCATGACAATTAAAGAAGGCATCACTGCGAGCTATAGTAGTAGACGGACAAAACGTTTCATGATGCCAGGGGTTTTAAAAGGTATTGTCAAATACGCTCCCCAAATACTTATTTCCGCCGGCTTAGCTTATCAAACAGTAGAAAACTATCAACTGGAGCATCAAATCGTAAAATTGGAGGACAAAATTAGAAAAGTTTTAAAAGTGTCTCGCCTCATCACAGACATCAATGATATAGAGTCTTAACTGTTGAC
This sequence comes from Nephrocerus scutellatus, assembly GCA_947095585.1. Taxonomy (NCBI): domain Eukaryota; kingdom Metazoa; phylum Arthropoda; class Insecta; order Diptera; family Pipunculidae; genus Nephrocerus; species Nephrocerus scutellatus. The sequence continues at coordinate 65,620,025 of OX352764.1, read as the reverse complement.
ATGCAACTTCATGCACTGGTAGAACAGCAACAACAGCTCCGCATTCAAGAACAAATCAATGACTACTCCTCCAGCATTCAACTACTCAACAACGCTATCCAAGCAAATCATCAGAACATCATCAACATCCGCCCCGTTGAAGCTTTAACAACGTATGTCAATAAAATAAACCGTGACTTGAACTTCTGCAGGTTGCCAAACGTATCAGATACATTTATACTATTCACGTTCAACAAAGTAACAAAATCTTTCCGAGAAAATATGGTTACCGTGACGTTCAACATTCCTCTGGTTCAATCAAGAATCTTCTCTAAATTTGCTCTTATCAGTGTTCCAACTATCGAGTCTCATGCGGTTCTCCTAGACCGTAAAGACTTTATTCAACAAATTGTGCTCAGCAGTGATAACAAAACTTACTTTCATCCAACTCAAGCCATTGATCATGGGGAAGGAATTTACGAAAAATTTGAAGAAAACCAACTAAGTGACTGCTGGAAAACTGCGTTGAGTCCTACACCAGATTCTTTTTCCGACACCTGCAGTGCAAAACAACTCAAAGCGGAATTCAATAAAATATACCTTTTGGATAGTGATCTTGCAGTCATCTATAGAACTGCTACCAATGAAGTTAAATTGTGTGCAATGACACACTAACACCCCTCATAACAACAGTATATCTGGTAAGATTTCCAGGATGTAGAATTTCCGGCACTTAATTTAACCTTACGGCTGCCATTAAAGGGTTCGAGAAAGTGGAAACCAACATCAAGTCTTCCAAACGAGGAAAGTTTGTCTCCCCCAAAATCGATTTAAGCAAGATAATCCCAAAGATCCTCGTCTCGCTATTCTCAAGGAAAAACTCTCAGATGAACTGAATGGATATGACTGGGACACCTGGGATCGTCGGTACTGGTATTTTGGAGTAGGAAGTGTATGCACCAAACTCTGCATCACTCTCTGTTTCATCGTTGCCATATGCAAATAGCGCCAAAAAAAATCAGAGATTGCTAGCGTCAGTTACCTCAATAAAGAAGATACCCAGAAGCTGGGTACGTGCATACATGATCAATAACGAGTCGATATCCAACATAACCACGGAATCAGTCTAGATTTTTCCTCCCTTACAACTAACAACCTTTTCCCGCCGGGAGTTTGTTTATGACAACAAAAAATAATACTAAAACAAAACAAAAATAAACGTATTAAGTATTTTTTCAATTGTTGTGTACATACTCCGCAACGAATATGGGTCATCATCGATCGGACGTTTACCGTTTAAATTGCACAACAATCAACACGGGAAATAATTTATAAGCATAAATTGCTAATTACTTTAGCCTGTATTGCGTTCAACAAAAAAACAACCCATAAAAATTAAAATTTTTCATCTAAATTCTCTAATCGCAGAAATTGATATGGGAGCCCCTCGATCCTGGGCCATTTTTTTTATTGTAGGAGAAAATCATCGAAACAAACATTTGACATCAGATGTTAAAATTGAAAAAGCTCAGATCATTTTATTCTGAGCACTTAGAGCACGCTCATACTCTGAGCAAATAAGAAACACGAACATTTATCTTGAGAACTCTTTGACTGCTCTGAACTAATTTATGAAAACGCCAAATGACAGAATATTGTGAAAACTTGTTGTTCTATCTGTAAGTTGATATCGACAACAAAAAAAACGACATCAATAAAATTACAATTCAGTAAATAAAAATGTAAGTTGAAGTAAGCATAAAACATGTATGTCTCGTTTCATTTGCTGGGTTCATTTGTGCGTGCGCTAAGATTTCTCTCTCTCTCTCCACCACCAAAACCATGCAGCGCAGCCGACTGCGCAGCACACACCGCACACAGTCCATAAAGGGCGACGAATATCTGATGCCAGTACAGATATTTAAAAAATGTATAAGGGCCTTGCGGCCGAACCCGGGACCCGATCACTACCAAATTTTCGAAAAAGTATTGTTTATTGGGTATACACATGTGTGTAAAATTTGAAGAAAATCGGGTAAATTTTTTAAAATTTTTGTTTGGGAGCCCCCCGACCCCGCAGCCCGAGGGGCCTCAAAATTTAATAGAAAGTGTTGTCTCCGGAAATACACATGTGTGCAAAATTTCAATAAAATCGGGCCATGGGAAGTGGGTTAAAAATTGATCGCAAGAATCCACGACAGACGACAGACGACCGACGACCGACCGACCGACGACCGACCCACGGGCAAGTGAAGTTAATATAGAGAATTTAAAAAAATAAAAATTACAACAACAAACACATTGGATAGACCAGAAAGTGGTTAAGCGTTAACCAAAAAAAATTTTTGGTTAAGAATATTTAACCAAATTTTTATTTATAATTCTCACCACCAGAGTCGACTTTTAAAAATTATATATGGATAAGTTGGCAAACACATGAAACAAAAAATTTACCAAAATTTGGTTAGTTTTTGCTGTTGCTTTAATCAGGCGTTAACCACAAAAAATACCTAACTCATTTTGTTGAAAGCAATATAGCAATTTAGTCTTAGTAGGCATAAATTGCAAGAAGATTTTAAATGTCAAACTGCTTCTTGCAAACTAATCGCAAGTTCGGGACCAGTGCTGCTGTACATATTTCAATCAGTAATATACTACTATTTCATCAGCCGTACTATACTTCCAAAAGCTAATACTTTAAACTACTTTGATGAAGTAACTAAAAATCGAAACGATCCTATATTTTTTGGACAAAAGCAAAAGAAGGGCAAAAGATGAATTAAAAAATATTTTTATAATATAAAAACCTTTTTACTTTTTTTACATAGAAAAAGGAAGTATAGTAATCATGAACATTTTCAAACTCGTGTGCTTTGCAGATTTACCTATTACCGTATCTTCTGAGTCAGTAAAAGCGAGAATAAAAAAATCTCTGTGTGTCTGTCGGTCTGGGCTCATTTTATCGGAATGAAAATTCATATTTAAGCTTTTTACATAAATTATGAGGGGCCAGATGATTTTAACGGTAATCTGACAGCCGAAAGTGACAGTTTACTTTGACAGTTTTTTGAGTCTTTGCCAATAACTCAAAATATATAGCACTTAGGAGAAATCTGGGCGTATTTCCAGTATACGGTTTTCCGGTATTTTTGCCACGCCCCCAGCCCACCGCCCATAAATGTTGGTTGGGTGTTCCGGTAACGCCCCCTTTAGGTGGGGTGGGTATCCAAAGTTTTGAGTTTTTTTCAGAAAAATGCATTTTTCCAAGTACTTTGAAGAAGGTTTTGGGGTTAATTGGTATCAAATGATAGGTTATAAAAATACCTTTCATTTAAAAGAAAAATCCCCATCCCCTCCCCCTTTGACAGAGTTAGAGTCCAAAAACTGACTATTTATAAAAAGTGGGCGGAGTAAAAATTGGTGTCAAATGAAAGGTAAAAACTAACTCTACACAGCCGTACTATTTTTTTGGGCGTGGCCAAAGTTTAACGGAAGCAATATTAATTTGAAATTGGTTTATGTGCAATTTCATGTAATTAAGTTGCATTTCATGTAATTATGCTTCTCCCATACAAAAGCAGGTGTTATATAGCAAATATATAGATTGGATATGGATTAATTTAATTTAATTCAATTTAACTTTTTGATAATCAAACGCATTTAGGGTGCGCGCGCGCGATTAAATTAATTTAATCCATATCCAATCTATATATAAAATTGAGCGCACTGTATTTTTCAGTGTGTGCATAATTTACAAAAACGCCTTTTAAAAAGAAAGGAACGCTTTTTAAAGGAAAAATCAGTTTTTTGGCTCTTCTGCTGGCAAGGATGGTTCGATTGGTCCCATTTTTTTTCATTGATACTTACCTATATTACCTTTCATTTGTTACCAACTAACCCCTAAAGCTCCCTCAAATAACTTAGAAAAATGATGCTCAGTTGGGGCTTTCATGAAAGGTGTGTCCGAAAGCCCAAATCTCGAAAACCGTATAATGAAGTTTAGCCGAAATCCGAAAAGAAATTTAAACAAACAACAAAAAAAATTTTTGTTTTTCTATTGAAATTTTTTTTTATACTAACACACACACAACACCTACTAACACTGCAAACTTGTGGTTCTTCAGGAGGGGAACTCACTTTTCACTTTCCGACTCGCTTTTTGTGACCAAAATCGGCCTTATGACGTGCGTATTTGTTGCGACTAGACGAGAAGTTTCTCAAAAGAAGAAAACTTTTGGAACAATTGAAACCACTTATTTTTTAGGTAACAATGAATAACAACTTTATTTTGTTTTATTTTGTTGAAGAGCAGTTATATCCGTCGTCACTCGAGGAAAAAGACAGACAAAGTGACAGTGGAAATAAACTCTGGTGTTGAAGTGTCTAATGTGTAGGAAAAATTACCTTGAGTACAAAAATATTGCACTGAATGAATGTCACAAAATTACACACTTTCTGTTCGTTGGATTGGCTAAACTGCAGTATAACCCGCATTGGATTTGGGGTTCCAGACACCCCTTTCCTGAAAGCCCTTATTGTACACTCCCTGAAAACCGTATTTTTTCTTGGTGGTCACACCCCCTTTTTGTAGGAGGGGCTGTCAAAGTTTTTTTTCTTCAGAAAAATCCATTTTCCCAAGTGATTTAAAGGAGGTTTGGGGGTTAATTGGTACCATATGAAAGGTAATAAAAATACCTTCCATTTTAAAAATTAAAATTAGGCCAATCGAGCCACCTTCGGCAGTTGTAGAGTCAAAAAACTGTCTTTCATATAAAAGGTGAAAAAGAGGCGTGCTTAAAAGTGGGTGGGCCTAAATATTGGTAAAAAATGAAGGGTAAAAATTAGTTCTACACGGTCCTACTGTTTTTATGGACGTGGCATAGTTTAAACGGAAGGTGGATAAATTTATATTTCATTATATTACATTATATTATATTATATTATATTCCTTTTAAAAGGCGTTTTCGGAAAGTATGGGCACACTGTAAAATACTATGCACTCAATGAATTTATATTTAAGTAGGAGTTCTTCCTTTTAAAAGGCGTTTTTGGAAAGTATGGGCACACTCTAAAATAAGGAGGTTTGGGGGTTAATTGGTATCGAATGAAAGGTATTAAGGGTAAGTTATAATAAACAAAAAAAGGGACCAATCGGACCACCCTTGCCAGTGGTAGAGTAATAAGAGGGCGTTTTAAAAAGTGGGCGGACATAAATATTGGTACTAAAAAAAAGGTTGACATTACCTCTATACGACAATACCATTTTATGGGCATGGTCCAATTTTAGTGGAACGTGCATCAGTTTATATTGCTTTTATTTCCCCATACGAAATTAGGTGTTATATGGCGAACAGCAGTATAACCCGCATTGGGTGAGGGACCACCCAATGAAAGCCCTCATTGAGCAGACCATGAAAACAGCATTTTTTCTTGAAGGTCACGCCCCGTGAAAGTTATGAATTTTTACACATTTTCCCGAGTGTTTTACTTATCCACCTTCCGTTAAAATTATACCACGCCCATAAAAACAGTCGGAACGTCCAGATCTAATTTTTACCTTTCATTAATTACCAATATTTAGGCCCACCCACTTTTAACCACGCCTCTTTTTCACCTTTTATATAAAAGACAGTTTTTTGACTCTACAACTCCCAATTATATGGAAGGTATTTTTATTACCTTTCATTCGATAGCAATTAACACCCAAACCTACTTCAAATCACTTGGGAAAATGGATTTTTCTGAAAAAAAAAAAAACAAATCTTTGACAGCCCCTCCTATAAAAAGGGGGCGTGACCGCTTTATGCCGCCCCCAAAAGTGGCCGGAAGGGGCGTGGTAGGGGGTGGCATGCGGGTTATACTGCAGAAACGCCAAAGACCAAACATTTTTATATCGATCGGTATTTGAGTGTAAGTCCAACAGTCAAAGTCCATTATGGCTGTGTGACTTTACTTAAGCATAGCAAATGTGGCTTTCGTTTGATAGAAAAAGTTATCCTGAGTGCAAAAATATTGCACTGATGTCACAAAATTAATATTCGGCGCGACAGACCATTGCGGTGCAAGGCCTAGCTTCTCGCGACCGGTTGTGTTGCGCATGTATATATTTTGGACACAAATGGAAGGGACCCACATTTTAAGGCCGGCTCCAAACGGAGAATTGAAAAGCTTTCCGTGACAAGTTATTACTCTCGGAACGTTTCTCACCCATTCGCGAGAGGTGGGACACCTTGAAAAATATTTTTGGTGTTATTGGGATTCGAACCTTCTGCTCAGTAGCCACGCGCATTTCCACTGAGCCACGGCCCCCACAAAATTACCCTGTTTTTTCGTTTGTTTTTGAAAATTGCACTGAGTGTAGCTCCGGAATAAATTTTTGTACTCGTGGTGTTTTGGTCGAGTACACAAATCAAAAGTCAAAATTGCAGCACAATGACAGTTTTTTGTTAAAGTGTGTGGAAAGGAGCTGCATACTTTAACAAAAAACTGTCATTGTGTTTAATGAATTGTTATGAATTTTTACACAAAAAACCATTTTCCCGAGTGTTCACATATCCACCTTCCGTTAAAATTATGCCACGCCCATAAAAACAGTAGGACCATGCAGAACTAATTTTTACCTTTCATTTTTTACCAATATTTAGGCCCGCCCACATTCAAGCACGCCTCTCTTTTACCTTTTATATAAAAGACAGTTTTTTGACTCTACCACTGCCGAAGGTGGCTCGATTGGCCTAACTTTTTTTTTTAAATGGAAGGTATTTTTATTACCTTTAATATGGTTTCAATTAACCCCCAAACCTCCTTCAAATCACTTAAGAAAATGAATTTTTCTAAAAAAAATCCTTAGCTTTGTATGGCCCTCCTACAAAAGCGGGGCCTGGCCGCCACCTTCTTTTTGCCGCCCACAAAAGGGGGCGCCGAGAGCGTGGTAGTTGGCGTGTCAGGGAGCGTAAATTCGCATGTGGGCTATACTGCAGAAACGCCAAACTTTTAAACAAAAAATTTTGTTATCATCGCCATCGTCGGATTTGTGGGGCCTTTTCGACACAAACACAAAAAATTAACGAGTGCAAATTTGCAAAAATCAAACGAAAGCCACAAGTTTGATTGACAGTGTGTACAATCTCTATATTGCTTTCAACAAAATGAGTTAGGTATTTTTTGTGGATAACGGCTGATTAAAGCAACACCAAAAACTAACCAAATTTTGGTAAAATTTTAGTTTCATGTGTTTGCCAACTTATCCATATATACTCTGGTGGTGAGAATTATAACTAAATATTTGGTTAAATATTTCTTAACCAAAAAATTTTTTTTGGTTAACGCTAAACCATTTCTGGTCTATCCAATGTGTTTGTTGTTGTAATTTTTATTTTTTTGTTGAAAGCAATATAGCAAATGATTTAAGTTTTTCCGTTGTTAGAGCTCCGTAATTTTATGTCTAGTTTTTTTTTGTTTTAGCAATCTGCGGTCGAGCGTAGATTTGTTCTCGAAAAAACGAACACCAAAGCCGAGAATCTTTTGTTTACATTGTTTAGGTGGGGTAAATCTCCCAAAATATCAAGATCTGTTTGAGGAGAAATCTAATCTATCGTATATTGGTTTTTTGGAATAAACGAACAACTTGACAGCCAAAAAAGCTCTCTACGGCAGATTTTTTTAAAAAAAAAACTCGACATTAGTTTTGTGGTTTGTTTTGTTCCTTGTTGTTCTTTTTCAGAATATAGATCATAAGTCATAGTTATTTTAATATTAAATTGTGCTTAAAGATAAAATTCAAAACTAAAGCCTAATGCCTAAGGTAGTATCTAGAAGTATTGTCTGTTCTGATTCCAAAGATCAAGAAGAATATAATGACGAAAAGCCACTAAATATCTACTACTGCATATGTGGAAAGCTTGGACTGATACTAGGTTTGTTTGCGCGAGATCAATTGATTGCTAGTTGAATTTGTTAGTGTAATGCATTTTTAGATTGCTCAATTGAGAAATTACCTCTACGGAAGACCGATGGAGCACGTGTTATTGATGGAAACCAAAGGGCTCACAAGCTATCCTATAATGTTGGGCAGACTGTGCACATCCAACGTCAGGCTGGCGTGGAGAAGCAATACAGACTAAATGTATGCGTATCTTTACATCAATTTTTAATTATTTAACATTGATATAAATACAATTTTTAGTGTAAAGCTTGCAATCTCCCAGTTTATTATAGACACAGTACTGACTCAAATGTAACATTTATACTGAAAAGGGCTTTAGTTAAAAATAAGAATGAAATTCAAGTACTGACATTATCTGATGAGCTACCGTTTGTAGAACCTGGCGCCCCACTGGAAAAAGTTATGGTAACAAAGCACACAAAGCACATGGGCAAATTTAGCTCGGTCACAGTGTCCACGATCGACGAAGAGGAGGACGAAATTGAAGCTGTGAGTTGAAGAAATTCACACGTAAACTACAAATTACGAAATATAAAATTATGTATTTGCATTTTAGAGAGAAATAGCGGATAGTTATGCCAATAATGCTAGAATAATTGAGACCCAATTACTAAGAAAAGGTGGCAAATTGGTAGATATTGGGGCTAAAACACTTGAGGAACCAATAGCAGCAAAGAAACCCAGAGGAACACTTTTGGACGCGTAGTTTACTTTTTGAAGAAATAAATACGAGTTTTGTAAATCAATTAATTTGAATGAGTGACAAATTAATTTAAAGAATTTAGCATAGCTTCAATTTTTTGCAGATGGTATAAAAATACGTTTTTTAAGTAAACATCAAAAATTTTAATGGACTTCAAATTAAAGATGTTTGAGTTCTATTTAAATGCGTATGCAGATAACAGATAACTAACAAGAAAGTATTTTTTGAACACCACTTTTGGAAAAGCAATAAAAGAGGAGAGGGTTGTTCTTCTAAAATTTGGTTTCGATTTGGCATAACTAACAAGTCGCCTGACATAAAGTAATAAATAATAATAAGCTGTATTTTATTTGCCGAGGAATAAGGAATTACAACACAATTGTTGCACTATCTTAATCTTCTTTGGAATAAGAAAACCTACTGTTTTGCTGGTTTTGACATTCGAATTATTAATTTTTTAAAAAATAAATGGGCACCCGTGTGGCGCTTTCAAATTTTGATACTTTTGTTCTTATCGGAGATTGAATTGAACGCATTAATTTTTAAAAAATATTTATGGGTGCCCCTCGGCTTTCAAATTTTTATAAAAAAAGTGTTGCTGGATATTTAAGTGGTTTACATCCAGCCTGTAGCGTTCAGATACGAGATCAACTACTATTTTAACAGTTGTTCAGTACGAACGGATCAATCATGAACGGCTCAGCGTCAGCTGTATAATAGAGAACAAGAAAGACGTCAGCTAGTTCCTGAAGGACCGAATTTTTCAATGGTGAATGGAGGTTTCAAGCATTTTGAAAGCTCACGTAGGTTTTTTTTTTTGTAACATTTTCGTGATTTTTTTTTTAGTTTTTCCTGACCATGATCCATCTTTGCATCTATGCACATGTGTCTTAAATGACTGCAGATTATACAAATGCGAAAACAGAGTTTCGATGTCGATGAAGGCACATATCTTTCTAACTTTGTACTTCGAAGTGTGTCTTCGATTTCAACTCAGCTCATTAAGTGCTGTTTCTGTTGATTTCCCAGTCTAATATGCATCATGCATGTTGGCTGGGGTTTAGAGAATTTCGTTGGAGTAGGTTAGATCTTATGTAGTGACCTTATATTTTCTCCATGGCTTTAAGTACAAATGGTGTGAATCTAATTGGCCTGTAAGACTGTAAGGTAGGGTGTGAGTTAACGTCCTCGTTTTCTTCTAGTATTAAACAATTAGGGAAATGAGTTTTTACAAAGCAGTCGAGAGTTTATTTTCTTGTTTGAACCTAGTGGGTTTTTGTGGTCGAGGGAGAGAGCTTTGTGTAGTCTACATGCTGTTGGCAGTTTGTCAGTGCTTATTTTTGGTTTATATTTGTTATATTTGGTTAGAGAAGTTTGATAGACCGTTTGGCCCTGTTAAAGAGATTCCGAACATCTTTTTTCTTGCCCTCGAGGTCATGTTATCACATTGAACATTTATTGTATGTGCTTGTGTGATAGGAATTCATGATTCCCATTATTTGTTCGTTTGGCCCTGTTGAGTTTCCGAACATATTTTTTCTGCCCACGAGGTCATGCCACCACCAGTGAACATCTCTTGTGTGTGTGCTTGTGTGATAGGCATTCATGATTGCCTCGGTAAGGTCGTTAGTACACCAGGACTAATAATACATGAATTCGCTGACGATATTGCCGTTGTTAGTTGTAGTGACTTACAAATTGATCCCGAACATTGAATCCTGGGCAATCCGATCTAATAGTTTCTGTTATTAAAAGCTTACGTAGTTTCTGTCAGGCCACAGTGGCTATTGTAAATACCTTTACGATTTGGACACGAAAGCATACCCTTCTGCTCAAATTGCCAAGACCAGGAGGAAGATATCACGCAGTATTTCATTGCAGACGCTTTAGACCTGTCATGTCCACAGTTTCTTTTACAAGAAAGGACAAGAGGACAAGTAAACGGAAGTCTTTGCATTGTTACTAATTGATACCGAACGTACTGAATGAGTTAAGAATAAAAAAACAGCCCATAAAAATTTAAATTTTTTTTTGTAAATTCTGTGTATAAAATTTGAAGAAAATCGGGTACGATCACTATCAAATTTTTTAAAAAAAGTGTTGCCGATCGGAGATACACATGCGTGTAAAATTTAAAGAAAATCGCGTACTTTTTTTTTTTTTAATTTGTGGGTGGACCCCGGGCCCGATCACTTCCAAATTTTGACAAAAAGTGTTGTCCATCGGAGATACGAGTACACATGCGTATAAAATTTTAAGAAAATCGGATAAATTTTGTAAAATATTTAATGGGAGCCCCCCCAACACCGATTTTTGTCATGGGAGATACACTTGTGTACAATCAGGCTTTAGGAGGTGGGTGTAAAATTGATCACAAGATCTGACCAGCTCGCCAGCCAGCCACGGGCACACGAAGTTAATATAGAGAATTTAAAAATAAGCGAGCGAGTCTTACGACATCCCATTCGTTGACACAAACATAAAAAAAGACATATATATGTATGTTTATATATATATATTTTTTAGCTTCGTTGTAAACGCACTTAGACGTACATTATACAAATTATCATAAAGGTAAATACATATATGAGAAAGAAAATTAAAACTGCCGCAGTTATAAAGTTAAATCACAAAAAATGTGCACATTTATTGAAGCATATATAACGAAACATATTGATGATGATATTGAGATTGAATTATTAATAAAAAAAACCGAAATGAAATGTTACAACCAAAGCCAGTAAATATTGTTTATTTTACCAATTTAAAACGCCAATTTAATTTCAGACCACTCGTTTTAATGCTCTGGCTTTCTTAATTATTTAGCAATTGCATATATAAATATAGCTTAAGATAGGACCATCGGAATATTGAAGATTTTTCTTTGACTAATTTTTTTTTTTCATATGTATGCACATATATATTATTTTATTTTTATAATTAAAATGCAATTCTTTTATATGATGTATAAATTTCTGAATAATTTGCTGAAAAATAAAAGTATTTACGAAAATCGCGTCAATGTCTCCAAACGATTTTTTTTTTGGAAACTAATATTTCCAATAACTTTAAATAGATAAAAAGGTGTTGGGTTCCTTGGTTTAATAGTTGTTACTATAACTAATGTGCCAATTGTTTAGTTTTTACTGCTCCTCATCACCAAGTTCGTGTTTAATCTTGGAAAAATCAAAGTCTTCGCCAGTACCACGCTTAAATATATCCAAAACATCTAAACAGGTTGTTTCAAAATGTGTTGTAGCATCATAAGACTCAGATATGAAAATTTGAGAGTCCAGTCCGTTATCGATTGGCTCCAAGTAATCAGAAATCGTAACAAATTTTTGTGCAATAGGCTCCAGAAGATCAAGACCCGGCTTGATTTCGTTTTCCGGTTGGTCACTTTCGACAGTAGTTGATACCATCCCAACGAACCAACCCTTAGTAGCTACTTGATGAGTGTAACTGACTAGCGAAACATAAATATCAGATTTACGACCGACTTGCTTTTGCGGAATGATTATTTGAGTTGAAAGTGCATCTTTAGTATTTGTAATTGGATGATCCAAAATACAAATGCATCGAATAACTTGTCCTTTTTTGCGAACCTTTAAATAGTTTTTAAATGTTTAAAAATATTATATTTACAAAGCTCTTTAAAAAATTAATCACCTTGTCTGGTACATAGCTTGGGTCACAATAAACTTGTTTACACTTTGCAATTTCATCGCCAGAGCGTACCCCAACAACTTTTCCTCCTTCCCCGATGACGATTTCATCAATAGGCTTATCAAGCATATATGTGCCACCATATATAGCAGACAAGCGGGCAAATCCCTGAGGAAGTTCACCAAGACCATACATTGGATACAAGTATGGCGATTTACCGTATCGTGCCAAAGAATCAGAATACAACTTTATACGACGAATAGTATTAACTGCCGGCTCATTTAAATACTCATCATCGCGGAAAAGCGCCAAAGCATGACCAGTGAAATCTTGAATATTCTTGTCAAGCCCAAATTTCTCATATAAGCTTAGCATATTCGCCTTGGTCGGATCAAAATCTTTCCAAGTCTTAGGGTCATCTTCCTTAAAGTCTTGAACATATACTAAAAAGTTACGGAATCGCCGTTTTTCAAACATTCCTGAATTGCAGAAAATAAGGGTTAAGATTAAATAATTAAATTAATATGGAGTATGTAATGTTATAGATATAAATAAAGTCTCCGTTACAAAATATTTGTTAGTCTAGAAATCCAAATATAACCCATTTAGGAATAAACTTCTGTCATTTCTGGTAGAAAAGTATCCTTAATATATTGTTACGAAAAGTAGTTAGTAGCGCATATAACAGAATTGGAATCCTAAGATAAATCGCCATGTACCTACTGCTAACTAAAAAAACACTTTAATGTAGCATAGTTTTAGGCTATAAGATTATTTGAAATGTAACCCCCTGTAAGATTGAATCATTATGTACTGGTCAAACATGTAGTCAAACCGGTTTGTGCGGTTTGTACGGCCTTTGTAAAAGAACATGATTAAACATGTAGTTTATTTTTAGAATATAACTCATTACATATAAGTATCGTTAGTTGTAAATAAGTCTATAAGATTGAAAGTTTCTAGAAGCTTTTCATTGAGTATAAATAAAGGCGTTTGGCCGACGTAGTTCAGTTCTTATTTGGAATTTGTTACCAGGGCAACGAATAATAATAATGTTTTTCAGAATTGTGAGGACAGCTTTTATTTTATTCAGTTCTGAATTTGGTGTGTTTTCAACCACATGGTATTCTATAGGAAATAAAGAAAACCTTTTGTTTAATAAAAATATTAAGAACTGTGTTATCTTTTAGCGCTACCTTCGACATAAAAAGGTAACAGATTTTGGCGACGAGGATAGTGGAAAACAAAAGTAAAAAGTTGTTGTTTTTCTTAACCTAAAAGAGCAGGGTAGGCTGTGTCGAGGACACGGCCGTGGGTTTTGAGCGTGACAACGTCTGTCCGGGACGAAAGAAGAGAAAACAAAGATCTTGTTGTCTGTGGGACATAGACACGGACGTATATATTAAAATTTTTTTCTATACTAAATACAAGTCCTACAACTTGCACCGTAGCTCATCAGATACATCATCATCACATCACATTATATATAAATTATTTATAAGCGAATTTTAATGTTCATAACCACTTACTGTGAAGTTGCTGCATATTGCATATTACTGCCCAAACACAGTAATGCAGCTTTTGGTTACAACTCATAAAAAATTTGAGTAGTTTTAAATTAAATTAGAAGAGAATGGTAGTGAGTACTGAGTAGTGCTGCCTACCTATGTTTCGAAATGGTATGGTAAGAATGTCGCTTTCAAACATGCAGGCCAATTATTTATCATTAATTTCTTTTGCATTGTTCTCTTATTTTTGTAATTTATAGTAGTATTGTTTTCTGTTAGACGACCAAACACGAGAGCACTCACTCACAATGTTGATAGAAAGAGCAGAGCAGAGCACTGATAGGAAAATGAACAGAGACTATACTATCACTACGGCTGTGGTAAAGAATTAAGTAGCTTCGAAGCTTGTGCTGCACAAAAAAATGGCAGGCAGTCGGTATGCACGAAATTGCGGCTATATTTTGAACCGACTTACAGTCTGCTTGTAGGGCGACAATTTGACATTTACATTTTGCTATTTGCATCCCATTTTAAGTAGCTGCGTAAACTGCGCAGTCGATTTTTCTTTAATGCATTGGCTGAAAAGTGAACTTTTGACCAACATGCAGCATAAACTGCGCAGCGGCTGAATTCTTGACCGCAGCCTACTACTGCATATGTTTGTTTCGTTCTGCTCTGCTTGATTGTATGTTATTGAAACCACATACATGATCATCAATCACATCACATACAACGAATAAATAATTTATAAGCTGATTTAAATGTTCATAACAATTTATTGTGAGGTGGGTATATATTAAATATATCATATCACTGCACAAACATAGTAATGCAGTTGCGTCGAATAGTAGTAGAAGTAAGATCTGTTAAAAAAATATGTGCGTGTAATCTTTACGCGCGGTTGGAGTGAAATTCTTTGACGTTGTGGCCAATATTACGATTAAATTAAAAGGCACGAGTTGCTTGAGAAATTGCTTAGTTCCCGAAATTCCAGACCATAATGATCATACTCCAGAATTCCCATAGGAAGAAGTCTTATAGCCGCATATTAGTCCTGCATTCCGAATTTCATTTCAATCGCTTGAGAAATTGCTTTGTTCCAGAAATTCCAGACCATAATAATCATATTCAAGAATTTCCATAGCAAGAAGTCTTAAGCCGGAACTATAATGTAATTTCATCTCTTTACGCTAGTGTCAAAACCCGACGATTAAATGAGTGAATACAATGAAAATGTATGCTGCGCCATAAAAGCGTTCGCAATACTTTCGTTACTTTGCCAATCGATTAGATGTGCGCTGGCAAGCGCATTTTCTTAAGAAAACTTGACAGTTGTCATATGTTATTTCGTCGAGGTGACAAAACTACATTTTGGTAGGATGAGAAACTTTAGAATCTTTGGAAAGCATTTCGTCGGATTTTGACTTTAACGTAAGGGGGCGAAATTGCATTATAGTTTAGCCTTTATAGTCACATCTTAGTCCTACATTTCGAATTTCATGCGAATCGCTTGAGAAATTGCTTTATTCCAGAAATTCCAGACAATAATGATCATATTCCAGAATTTCCATAGGAAGAAATATTATAGTCACATCTTAGTCCTACATTCCGAGCTTCATACGAATCAATTGAGAAATGGGTTGGTTCCAAAAATTCCAGACCCTATTGGCCAGATGCCAGAATTTCCATAGGAACAAGTCTTATAGTCACATCTAAGTCCTACATTCCGAATTTCAAGCAAATAGCTTGAAAAATTGGTTTGGTTCCAGAATTTCCAGACAATAATGATCATATTCCAGAATTTCCATAGAAAGAAATCTTATAGTCACATCTTAGTCCTACATTCAGAGTTTCATACGAATCCCTTGAGAAATGGCTTGGTTCCAAAAATCCCAGACCCTATTGGCCAGATCCTAGAATTTCCATAGGAACAAGTCTTATAGTCACATATTAGTCCTACATTCCGAGTTTCATACGAATCCCTTGAGAAATGGCTTGGTTCCAAAAATCCCAGACCCAATTGGCCAGATCCCAGAATTTCCTTAGGAACAAGTCTTATAGTCACATATTAGTCCTACATTACGAGTTTCATACGAATCCCTTGAGAAATGGCTTGGTTCCAAAAATCCCAGACCCTATTGGCCAGATCCCAGAATTTCCATAGGAACAAGTCCTATAGTCACATATTAGTCCTACATTACGAGTTTAATACGAATCCCTTGAGAAATGGCTTGGTTCCAAAAATCCCAGCAATCCCAGATCTGCAAATAGATACAGCGTCGGATGTAACAATCATATCAAATGAAAATTGGACGAAACTTGGTTCTCCTTCAACACAACCGACAACTCATTTAACCAAGAGTGCGTCGCGAACCCCAATCTACATTTTTGTTGAAGTTGTCGTTCAAATGTCACTTGGAGATAAAATCAAAACATGTAAATTATTTGTATCAGATTTTAACGATATAAATCGTTTGGGCATCGATTGGATCGAAAAATTCGACTTGTGGAATGTACCGTTTGGTGAAATTTGTAACAACGTCAGAGACTTTTCGCCAATCACAACAGAAATTCTAAAAGACAAATTTCCTGTAGTTTTTGATGATTCGCTAGGGTTATGTACCAAGATACAAGCGAACTTATACCTCAAACCAAATGCTCGACCAACTTTTTGTCAAAAACGACCTGTTCCGTATACAGCGCAAGACAAAGTTGAGCGTGAACTCAATCGACTTCAAGATTTTGGTATTATATCACCAATTGATTTTTCCGAGTGGGCCGCACCAATCGTTGTCGTACAAAAGAGTAGTGGTGGTGTTCGCATTTATGCAGACTACAAAACAGGTCTCAACGAACAGCTTGAATCAAATCAACATCCGCTTCCGTTAATCGACGACATTTTTGCGAAATTAGCAAATTCGACAGTTTTCAGTCAACTAGATTTATCAGATGCATTTTTGCAAGTCGAAGTTGATGAAAAATATCGCAAGATGCTTACAATTAACACGCATCGTGGACTTTTCCAATTCAACCATCTACCACCAGACATAAAGTCAGCTCCTGGTATTTTTCAAAGTATCGCCAATTCCATGATCGCCGGGCTGAACAATGTGGCTGCGTATATGGACGATATTGAAAATCTCATCAAACTTTTGGAACGCATGCAGGAGTATGGGTTCAAATTAAAAAAAATACAACCCATAAAAATTAAAATTTTCATGTAAATTCTCTAATAGGAGATCGGGCCTCAGGGCCCGTTCACTCCAAAAAATTTACAAAAAATTTTGTCCATCGGAGATACACATGTATATAAAATTTGAAGAAAATCAGGTTAATTTTTTTGAAAAATTATTATGGGCCCCCACGACCCCGGCCACCAAAATTTTTGCAAAAATTGTTTTCCATCGGAGATACACATGTGTATAAAATTTGAAGAAAATCAGGTTAATTTTTTATAATTTTGGCGCCCCAAGACCCCCCCCCCCCCCGATTATTATTTTAAAAAAATTTTATGAGCCCCAGGAACACGGGCCCGGGGTCTCCAAAATTTTTACAAAAAGTTTTTTCCATCGGATATACACATTTGTATACAATTTTAAAAAAATCGGGTAAATTTTGTAAAATATTTGTATGGGAGCCCCCCGACCCCGAGGTCCGAGGGGCCTCAAATTTTAATAGAAATTATTGTCACCGGAAATATACATGTGTGCAAAATTTCAATAAAATCGGCCTTTGGGAAATGGGTTAAAAGTTGATCAGAAAATCTGACCAGCCAGCCAGCCAGCCACGTGCACGCGAAGTTAATATAGAGAATTTAATTAACAAATGTTCTTTTGGATTATCGCAAATCAAATTCTTGGGACATATTGTTGATAAGGATGGTCTTCGCCCAGATCCAGCCAAAGTCGAAGTTATTCAAAAATTGCCAACACCTCATGACGTTTCAACACTTCGATCTTTTCTGGGTGCAATAAATTATTATGGCAAATTCGTTCCAAGTTTGAAAAATTATCGAGGTCCACTTGATGATTTGTTAAAGAAAGACGTAAATTTCAATTGGTCGAACAAATATCAACAGTCTTTCGAGGAACGATCAGTTTTACCTCGTAATCGTCGATACGTATTCGAAATGGCCAGAAATGATTAAAACGTCACAGATCACAACAACCGCAACAATCGCAATTTTGAAGCGAGTCTTCGCTTATTTCGGATTACCAGAAAAATTGGTATCTGATAACGGTACGCAATTTTCCAGCGCTAGTTTCAAACAATTTTGTCTAGAAAACGGAATTGATCACATCTTCACTGCACCTTACAATCCTCAATACAATGGTCAGGCAGAGCGATTCGTTGACACATTGAAACGAACTCTTCGAAAACACGAAGATTATGACGCTTGACAAGAAACTTAAATAAATCTGATATCTAAACACTAAAGCTGTCTAGCTGTCTCTGTCTAGATTCTAGCTTTTAAAAAAAATCTATTGGGTCCATTGACCCAGACGACCAACTGTTCCAAGATATGACTAAAAGAATTCTGACAGATTCATTAAAACATGAATTTTTGAAAAATAATTTATATCGTGCCCTGACCCAGAATGTCAATTTTGGCCGCAAATGTATTAGGTGTAAAGTAAATAATTTTTTTGTGTATTTTTAATGACACATATTGGAAAAATTAGTGTTAATGCAGGTTAATCGGCTCTCCCTCGCCTCATTTATGAGTCTAGGCACATTCTCTTGACCACTGGACTGAGTGTAAAAAAGTTAAAATCTTAAAGACAAGCATGACAAGCATGCGTCACTAACCATACTAATCTGCATGCTATTTACTATTTGTGGTAATTTTTACCGCATGCCTTATTTTGTGACCAATATCCCAGGTTCTGGTGTCTGACTATTTCCAAATTCGATGAAACCCTGCTCATTATGGTATAAAACATAACGCAAGTTTAAATCTGTTGTCATGAATGGTGTAGAAACGTATAAATGAGGTACATACGTACATACATAAGATTAAGTTTTGCATACAAAAGTATCGTAATAATACATACGGTATGAATTTACTTTTACAATGCAATATTTTATATTATGTCATCTTTGAATCAAAAAATTAATTTGATTAAAATAAAATATATACGACTCGTTTCTGAGCACGTATTTTTTAAAATATAAAAGTGAAGAAAAGTGAAGAAAAGTGAATGGGCAGTCTCATGATGAATCATTTTCAAATACCTCAGTGCTAAAACACGAACAAATAAATTTATTTAACTGCAATTAGAGAAAAGAAAATAGCCAGCAGCTCTGTAAAAATGAATTAAATTATGAAATTATTACCCATTTTTATTTTTTATATGTTTATGACTCCCAAAACAAAAAAACTGACAAGCGCAAAGGAGTTTTTCTTATTTTTATCTCATTCTGTTCAATGGTTGCGCACCGCAATCCGCAATACGTGCCACGCTCGAAAAAAAAGTATTTTTGCGAATTTTTTGTACCTAAAAATTTATAGGAAAGATTTAAGATTTTACTTACCCATCAAGTCGGATACAAGAGCCTCCTTTTGGTCCACTGGGACTTTGGCGATTTTTCCACCTTTGTAAACGTAACTGCCCTCAATTGACTTGAACTCCAGATAGCGGGTCACACCCGTATGGATTAAAAGTTTTACAAGCTGGCCATTAGCCATCAAGAACTTTGGAATTAAATCTACATTCCAGTCGCGTCCGCGGCCATATTTCTGCCCGGGGTCTTCGATGTTAAAACGCTGAAAAAGTTCTTCTAAGGGAGTAATAGAAGCCGACTCACCACCGTAGTATTTATTTCGGTCGATATGAAGAACTTTTTTTCCAGAAACCGAAAGCATTCCGCTTAGGATGCATTCTTTGAGCCCAGTGCCCAAAACAATTGCATCGTATTCATCATTCATGATTAAATTCTTTGGATATCAATTTGAATAGAAAAAATTAATACTCAGTAAACCGTTTCTATTATGCAAAATTTTACAGTTTTTTCTATCTCAGTACGAACAAAAGAAAGTTAATCGGACGATGATGATTGATGACAAGAATGCGTTGCCAATATGCCAATTCAATTTCTACTTTTACCAGTAGATACTAGAACTAGCACAGTAAAATTACGGGAATGGCTCCAGTTACATTGCAATATAATATTAACACATCAACAGCAAGAAAATAAAATTAGAACATATTCAACCTTACCAGTAACATATTAACGAAATTTTGTTTTACTCGTAAAGACAACTTAAAAAAAGTAATTCGTTTAAAAATATATTGTTTACGTTTATATACAGGATTGAAGCCACCTTGGACTATGCTTCGACACCATTTCCACGTTTCCAAGAAATTAACCCGATTTATTTCAAAGACATGTTACCACTAAATTTTAGCATTTCCATGAACAAAAATATTAATTTGTCACTAGGTTTTAGTTCCAAACAAATGAATAGTCGGACGAATATAACTCAACCGGTCTAGTTTCGTACACTTTATTTGATTTTAACGATACTAAATCCCATTTAGCATTTCCATGCGCATAAAGCATGTTTTACATTCGGGCCGTGCGAGAAAAAATGAGCAGTTAAATTGAAATTGTGGTTAGCCAGAAGAGATCGACACTATGAGAATGTTATAGTTATTTAATATCTCCAGGGAAATATTATCTATAGGATAAGGTACCCATTAAATTCATTAATTTTTTTTTCCCTTATACTCACGTCATTTTCTTCACATTATTATTAAACGCGTGTTGACTTCCTCGTTTTTTCCATTAGCTTGGAAGAGGGCTCGTGTTGGCGTATAACTAATAACAATGAAAATGGATCCTTACTTAGCCAATTTCAGAGCGGCTTTAGGAAGTTTCACAGTACTACCTCTACTATTATGGATATTGCTGAGACGGCTCGAAAGAATATGGATCATGGTAGGATCACAGTTCATATTCTTCTCAACTTTAGCGATGCCTTCGATAGTATTGACCATAACATCCTTTTCACTCTTCACTCATACTTGACCAATCGGTTCCACTGTATCTCAGTGGGGAAGTTTGTTCCTCCTTCTTGCCCTTGCAGAAAGGCGTCACTCAGGGTACAATTATAGGTCCCCTGTTTTTTTCTCTCTCTATAAATGATCTTCCTCTTGATCTTGACTTATACAATATTTCTGCAAGCAAGAGCTTTTTCAACTGCACTGGTTAAATTCCAACTAAATAATGAATTATCTGCAGTGAACGCCACCTTTTATACTCATTGAAAAGCTTCCAGAAACTTTCAATATTATAGACAGTAATATCGAGAAAAAACCAGAAAATTGTAGCCTTATTCCCTTATTTACAACTAACGATACTTATATGCAAAGAGCCATCTTCTAAAAATAAGCTACGTGTTCAATCATGTTCTTTTACAAAAACCGTGCTAACCGCACAAATGATTCAAACTTGCAGGAGGTTACATTTCAAATTTGTTGAAAGTGGCCTTCCTGTCGGCACCATCGACAAGTCATTCGAGGATTATATGGTCCTTCTTCAGGCTGACTCACCATACAATGCCTCTCCTGTGGACTTCTTCGAGGTGTCGTCGTTGTGCTGTCCTGGTTTGCCTGAATACTTCCGTAGTCCTCTGCTATGCTCTCGAAATCTTCCGCCAGTCCGATGAGTTCAGGTAGGTTACTGAAATCTTTTCGTCGGAAGTTGTACTGATATTCCTGATTGCCTTATCAGGTTCTGCATTGCAATTACATAATCCTTAAATTGCTCCTGCTGTTTCTGACGTCTTTGACGAATCTCATCGTCCAGACGTTCCCAGTATCTGATGTGCAAGAAGAATTGCAAGAAGTCTGTCTTGAAACTGTTCCAATCTCCTTGATAAACAGAAGAGGCTCTTTGCCACAGTCGTACCGCACTGACCACTTTCGTACCTGGTCGATAACCATCGGGTACGATGTCCCTGGTGCCTCTGTTGGGTTTCGCATGGCGGTAGTTTCCCGTGGTACTGGGGACGCCGTCCTGCTTATGACTGCCTTTGGTTCCGTGTAACACTGTGAATTGTGAATCCGGAGGTTTTTTTTTTATAATACACACCCTAAAGGGGTTTGCACCCTTATAATGCTTAGCACAGCGTGGGCGTTAGGAAATTAGGAAGAAGAAAGGATGAGATGTCACATAACTATCGTGCGGCAAGAATATTTGAGGTAGCTGCGATGTGCCGCGGGTATGCCTTTTTTCCAACTCGATGAGGCGCGTTTCGTCCTCTGACCTGACGTCTCGCCCTGTAATATAATTGAAAAAACGTTTCGTTAGTTTTTCTACCGTACCGTTAATATCCAGTCTGAGCACGCTCATATAATTTTTTAGTTCTGATATTCCTGATTGGCTTATCAGGTTCTGCATTGCAATTACATATCCTTAAATTGCTCCTGCTGTTTCTGACGTCTTTGACGAATCTCATCGTCCAGACGTTCCCAGTATCTGGTGTGCAAGAAGAATTGCAAGAAGTCTGTCTTGAAACTGTTCCAATCTCCTTGATAAACAGAAGAGGCTCTTTGCCACAGTCGTACCGCACTGACTACTTTCGTACCTGGTCGATAACCATCGGGTACGATGTCCCTGGTGCCTCTGTTGGGTTTCGCATGGCGGTAGTTTCCCGTGATACTGGGGACGCCGTCCTGCTTATGACTGCCTTTGGTTCCGTGTAACACTGTGAATTGTGAATCCGGAGGGTTTTTTTTTTATAATACACACGCTAAAGGGGTTTGCACCCTTATAATGCTTAGCACAGCGTGGGCGTTAGGAAATTAGGAAGAAGAAAGGATGAGATGTCACATAACTATCGTGCGGCAAGATTATTTGAGGTAGCGGCGATGTGCCGCGGGTATGCCTTTTTTCGAATTCGATGAGGCGCGTTTCGTCCTCTGACCTGACGTCTCGTCCTGTAATATAATTGAAAAAACGTTTCGTTAGTTTTTCTACCGTACCGTTAATATCCAGTCTGAGCACGCTCATATAATTTTTTAGTTCTTCTTTCGATAGATTATACACCCAGCTTGTTTTGACCATCTTGGCTTAATGCTGGTGTTATTGGATTATTAATTTATTAGTTTTGTTTTAAAATTCCAGAGTCCCTGCTCGGGCGCCAATTGTACCAGGGTTCTGTTTATATTAGGCCGTTACAATAATAAAATTTGTTTGTTTAGGTTCTCGGAATTTTCTTTATTTAGTTAATATTCAATTTCATGTAAAATAAGATGTTTGTGGCTTCTTGAGACATGTAGCGATGGGTTTCTAGCAACGCCTCCTTGGCAGCGCGTGGTGTTGCGTTATGTTGTTTTCCTATTGCGAAGAGATTAGGAAATTATGTTTATTTTATATAAATTTCTGAACGTGTTCGATATAATATTCTGATAGAGGATAATTTCACAGCGTTTAACTTAACCACATCGTCCTGGGGGTCGTTAGCTGTCGTCTCAGCTTTCATTACTTGCGTTGTCACCTTCGCTAAGCTGCCATGAGAAATATTGGCTGTTAAACTGCTGCTGTCGTGCTCTTTTTTCGCTCCCACTATCGTTTGCTTTGCCAATGCTGTCTCCCTTGTTCTTGCTGCCGTCTCTTTTGCTCTTTCTATGCACTTTGCCTCTGCTGTCGTGTGTTTCCTTCGTTCTTGCTGCTGTCTCTTTTGTCCTTGCTGTGCACTTAGATCCTGCTGCCATGTGTTACCTTCGTTCTTGCTTGCGTTATTTTTGCCCTTACTGTCACCGATCGTCTTCGTCGCCCCTTCAACAAGATCCTTCGCTGTACTGTCTCCTTCGCCCTTACTGTAAAACTTGCTCATGCTGCAGGAGCGATCTACAACCTGCTGTTGTGAGTTGTGAGCCCGTCGTTTCGCTGTACCTCACCGCCTTATCCCTTTGGTGTTGCTGATGCTTGGACCCATGGAAGTGAATTGTCCGATGGAACGCGAGTGTGAGACTGGAGAGTGGTCCGTTTTGAAGTCCTTTAGGTCGCTGATGTGTGCGGTGCGCGTCTTATTTTTCATGCGGAGTTGTACGATAACTGGGATACGAAACTGATGACCTCGTAGGGTCAGTGTGCTATCTGTCCTGTCCCGATTGTCTTCTCGTCGAAGAGTGTTTGCGGTAAGCGCGGCTCTTGGCCTTGAGTGAGTAATGCTGGACTGAAACCTGTCGATTCTGCTATACTGGAGTTTATCGCCAATAAGATCTCGGGGAGAAGTTCGTCCCACCCCTTGTGTTGTTCGCCAACGAATTGGGCGACCATTGTGGGGTTCTCCTGGGGCGTGTATGGGGCGGTAAATTGGTGCTTGACTCCCAATTCTCGTAGAAACTTTCTGAACAGGTTACTGGAGAATTAGACCCCATTGTCGCCCACGAAAATCTTCGGGACGCCGTATCTGGCCAAGATCCTTTCGCGAAACGCCTTCTTCAATGATTCTGCCGTGGCTTTCCGCAGCGAAACTCTGTCCACTTCGAGAATTTATCGAAGAATACAAATATTACTGTGTTGCCGTGCCTGGATCTGGGGAGTGGTCCAACGAAATCTGCACACACTATATTCCATGGTCCGTCTGCAATCTGAGACAACATGGCTCCGGCCGGTTTCTGCTGGATCAACTTATATTTTTGGCAGGATTCGCACCGGCGGACATATCGTCTGATGTCCCGGAACATGCCCGGCCATGAGTATCGGTTGGCGACTTGTACGATTGTCTTACGAATCCCCAAATGTCCGGCGGTGGGTTCGTCATGGTTTTCCTTCAGGACTCGTGCTCGTAGGAAATTTAGGATGCACAATTTCCAGGGCGTGCAATCATCGTCTGTGGTCTAATGGGAGATGTGACGATATAGTTCGTTGCTTTCGATTATGTGATCCGGGAATTTCTCCGGATTTCCCTTGATTTCCTACTTTCTTCTTTCTAACCAGCTGCACCTTTTTGAATCGTCGTTTTCCACGGCTGCTGTTTGTAGGATTTCTCGTGGTTGACGTGAGAGTGCGTCGACGTCCACATTCAACTTCCCTCGTCGATACTAGATGTCGTTGATTTCTTCGTCTATAATGTTTTCCATGGCTGGATTCTTCGGAAAGAAGTAGCGTCGTTTTAATGATCGGTCGTCCTGCATCACGATTTTATGACTAGTAATGTTGGACACGCCGCTCATCGACTCAATTTTTTTTAGTTCTTGGTCCAGAAAGGACCTTATCTTGTCGTCGTCACTGGGGATCTGGCTTAGCATTGCACGTACCTGAGGTTATTCTAGTTGTTTCATGGCTCTACGCTATATATAAATTAAAATAAGAAAATTTTCGACTTACCAATATGTGCACTTTGCGACAGTTTACCAACGACTCCCTGCTGACCGGTCAGCAGCCTTCTTTTATACTAAGTTAACGGTACATTTGGTTCAGCATGCGGCAATAAGTTCTTCCTATGCCGAGTGCCTGTATGCTGAACCCAATGATCGTATTGTTGTTGTTTTGTTACAATTCATGTTTTTTTGTATCATACTTTTCTTGTTGTACATGCGTATTATATGATATTCTTGTTGTTGTTTTTTTTATGCATTGTAACTCGGCGACATTCACTCGTGTAAATATGTAATTTACACTGTGTGTTGCCCTGAGTGTTTCTATGCATTATCGGTATAGTGCTATTGAAGCAAAACCCCGTTACAAATGTTCTTAAAATACAGGGTAACTACACCAAAATTTAGAGTATGCAAAAAAAATAGTTTTAAATAACAATGTTTATTTACAGAATATATGAAAAATAAAAAAAAGTATGTTTGAAAATGGAAGGGTGATTTTAGGTGTAGCCAATGGCTTTAATATACACGTTCTTTTGAGAATTTGTCCCACAGGCAAAGCAAGAAACGGAAGCTACGTAAAAAGTTGACCAATTTTCAACATTTCTCGCCGGCAATTGCTTTGACAGTTTGAGGTTTATTTTGGCATTTGTTTTTGTTTGTCTGTACGACGACAACGTATTTATAAGGCGCGTTCGAGTTAGCTGAGGGCTCAGAGTTTGTCTCTCTCTCCTCACTGAAGAGGATTACCTTCAGTTGAACAATATTTTGAGATATCTGTCAGCTCAGCAATAAAAACTAGTCTAAGTCAACCACCATAGCGAGGAGGAATCGTGTTGGAGTTACTGAGAATACGGATTGTACGGAGCCGTCCGCATCATAGAAGTTGAAAATTTAAGTCTGTTCGACTTTTAAATTCTTACGTGATCTAAGTTCAAACCGGTGTTGGTTACTATCTGTAATAATTTAAAATATTTTAGTACGTGCCTCAGTGTTGCCAGAAAAAAAAACGAAAACGTAATTTTTCAAAGAATAAAAACGTCAAAAATGTCAGTTGCTGAAAACCAGTAAGTATTCTGTAGAAAAGAGGGTTTTTTGATTTAGTTCATATCTTTTATAAAGTAAAAAGTGTTTATATAAAGTAAAAAAATGGAGGTATGGCCACAATACGACTTTTATTTTTTTATTTAACTTGACTTAACCCCTTTTTGTCTGTATTTTCGACGACTTTGAGGTCCTTTTTAAGCGCCTTCCACACGATCTAGAGAGTGTCTAAGTCCCAAATAACATTATTTATATTCCGCGTGTAACATGTGGTGCTATTTTCTCATTTTTGAGGTCGTTTTTAACCATCATTTGAACAACCTAGAAAGCTAAAATTTTGTAAGCCACTCATAGGCCAGTTTTGATAATCCGCACTCTGGGGTAGAGTTTTTATGAAAAAAAATTTAACATAAGATATTTGCCAAAACTCGAAAACTGTCCAGGTAAACTTCCACTTCCGGTAGGCCCATTTCCGTCAAAATCAACTGGCAACTGTAAAAGAAATTAAAACTTACAAATTGCTGAAATATTTTGCTTAAATTTCGATCTAGGCTCATTTTGACTATCAACTGAAACCAAACTGGCAGCAAACAGACAAACTACTAAGCTAAACAAATGAACTGAACGAGAAAAACAAAAAAATCATATCAACGAAGAAGAGAAAATACTTTTATGAAAAAAAATATGATGATCATCGTAAATGTACAGAAGAGAAATGTAGTAAAGTTTTTTTCTTTTTTGTAAGTTTGGTAGTAGAGTATTTTGCCCTACAAACAATTTACCTGGAATCAAAGATTAGGTAGGTATTAATTACAGAAAAAAATATTTCGTGGTTTATTTCTGAAAAACGTCGTTTTTGTACTACGACCCGTTGAGAAAACGTCCCATCGTATTCTTAAGCTGAAAACGTCAAAATGACGATATTAACGTCATTATGGCAACGCTTACGTGCCTATCGATCACCTCATTACGTTACCGCACCAAAGGAATTGATTTTTATTGTCATTTTGCCTGTTTAGTATTCAAGTCGTTGTTTTTTTTCAATTTCGTGGGAATTTTAATGATTTTAATTTTAAAAAGGAAAAAATGAGAAACTCATTTAAACAGAACAAAATTGGGGTACTTATTTATTACCAAACTTAACGGAAGTGTCAATGTCATGTCAATGTTTGTCTCACTCTAACGTTTCATCAGAGAGAATATTTTCCATAATTTCTAATGTCAAATCAATTAAGTAAATTTAAAAAAATTACATTTACATTTTAAATATATTAATAAAAGAAATTATCATTTTTCATTTTTCCCTTTTAAAAATTCTAAATCTTTGAAATTCTTACGAAATGGGAAAAAACTTAACGACTTGAACACTGAACAGGCAAAGTGACAATTATAATAAACTCTTCTGGTGATTATAACTAAAATAAAAGAATTATTTCATTCCAACAATAAGTTGGAATATATTGATTTCGAATGCATGGCGATGTTGTCGTAAAATAGTTCCTATTCCTAAGCCCATACCATGCTGCTTATATTAGCTGTATTTTATTTGAGTTCGAATTGGGAATTACAACAATTGCACTGTCGAATTCCTACTTTGGAATTTGAAAACCTGCTGTTTGGCTGGTTTTGACATTCGAATTATGATTCGGATTCCATATAAAAGCTGTATTTTGGAATCCGAAATAGGAATTCGAATGTCAAAATCAGCCAAAACCAGCAAAACAGCAGGTTTTGCTTTTTCCAAAAAGGATATAGATAATGCAATTGTTGCTGTAATTCCTTATTCCTCGTCAATTAAAATACAGTAAAAATACAGCTATTATTTTAATTTAATAAAAAATCCCATTATGTATGTTCATGGTATTATTTTAATAGTAGCACAGTTAATATGAACTTTTCAATGATTTTTCTACTTTGTATGTCACTACTTAACTGTATTTGATTCCGTAAAACTAAACAAATTTGATATTATATTTTGATTAGCACAGTTGCACTGAGCCCAGCAAAAGCAAAACAATTAAATTAGTTTGTTACGATAACGCTTCTCACCAGTACGTGTTTGGAAATTGGTGGTAGTCGTCCGGTCGTTCGTGTGTTAAGAAATGGAAAATGCAACAAAGAGTTTTGAATTTAGTTCAAATCTTTATGTTACAGTGTATTAAATTTTATTCTACCAGTCGAAAATGCTTTAAATAATACTAAAACTAAAAAATAAATTCATAGGTTAAGCGATAAATATGTATATTAATCAGTGAAAGTCATGAACTTATAAATCACACACTTCTATATTTTTATTTTTCGGATGTGTGACCAAGCCGTTGACAAACACCAAGTATACAAACAAAGCAGTTTTATTGTTTAATATTTTAGTGTTCCATTTTATTTAAACTTTATTTAACAAAGTTAAAATTAATGAACCAAATAACTGATTTGTTCAAAATCTTGCTATAATTTCTAGTGATTTAACATTCTTCCATAAACGTAATCTGAAACTCTGACTTCATCACTTCACAATTGGTATGTAAAATGCTAAAAGCACATTGTAATAATTCTTAAAAGAAACAGAAGCACATTTTTGTGTCTGAATTTCACAGTTTGTACACGTCTGCAAAAATCTAATCGTTTATATATTTTATCATTCAGTATTTAGTCTGATGTTGGTTACAAGGTAAAGCGTAAAAGTAACAACAAACTTTTTGACTTCATTCCTGACATCTGAAAACCTAGTCTTATATCGTTTTTCATTTAGTTTACTGCGCAACAAAATGTTACACGAAGTTACTTTTTTTTTGACATTTTAGCTGCATTTTATTTTCCGAGCGAGTTCGGAATTCGCATGTCAAAACCAGCCAAACAGCAGGTTTTCACAATTCCAAAGAAGTAATTCGACAGTGCAATTGTTATTGTTCCTCGGCAAATAAAATACGGCTATTGTTGTTCACTGAGGACTTGGTGTTGCAGTATTTTACGACAACAAATTGAATTGGTCCTATATTTATGATATAAAATTTGTTGCTTGTATGCACTACCTTATCGGTAGCTGTATTTTGTTTGAATCCGGGAATTACACCAACAATTGCACTGTCGAATTCCTTCTTTGGAATTTGAAAACCTGCTGTTTGGCAGGTTTTGGCTGGTTTTGACATTCGAATTCCTTATTCGGATTCCAAATAAAATACAGCTTATGTATAGTTTAACGAATGTAGCGATCCCATTAGTGTATATTACTACGTTTCCATGAAACTCGGTTGAGTTAAGGGCTATACTACGGTATACGTATTTCTCGATTTGGCCTTCTTGATGCCCCTCTCCTGAAAGCCCTAATTGAGCAGATTGCGAAAATCGGCATCTTGTTTGGGGGAGACGCCCACTTTAGGTGGGAGGGGCATCCAAAGTTTCGAGTTTTTTTTTTAGAAAAATGAATTTTTCTAAGTATTTAGAAGGAGGTATGGGGGTTAATTGGTATCATACGAAAGGTAAAAAGTGTAAAAAGGGGGGCGTGCTTAAAAGTGGGTGGGCCAAAATATTGGTATCAAATGAAAGGTGATAATTAGGTCTACACAGCCATGCTAATCTTAAGAGCGTGGCTCAATTCTAGCGGAATCGCAATCAATTTATATTGCGTTTATATGCAACTTTATCTAATTATGCTTACCCCATACCATATGCTGGCCGACACCATATTATGCTTACCCCATACAAAACCGGTGACACACTTTAATATGCACTGCGCCAATTCATTTATGTTTTTCCTTTTAAGAAACGATGGCGATTTTCACAATTTGCTAAATTAGGGCTTTCAGAGGAGATATGTCTGGAAGCCCAAATCGAGTAACACGTTTATCGTAGTTTGCTATATATCACCCGGTTTTGTATGGGGTAAGCATAATATGGGGTAAGTAAGTAAGGTGGGGAAAAAAAACCGTTTTTACGGATACCGTAGAAACCACAATCCGACGACTACATCAAAATAATAATCATTTTGAATTTCAACTCTACCTAGGTATTTTCGTTGAGTTCAAACTGAGTTTAACTAAAACTCAACTCAACCCCGTTTCCATGAAAGCTAATCCAGGTTCCACCCAGGTAGAACCAATCATGGAAACGAGATATATGATAAATAACTAATGTTTCTTTTTCCGTGCTAAAGCTCAGATTTTTTCTCGGCAAATCGAACAAAAAAGTGAGAATCTTTTGTTTACATTTACTTTGCGTTTGCGTTTCCATGAACCTGGATTGAGTTGTATTGGGTTGAAATTTTTTTTCGTTAAATGCAAAATGGCGTCACGCGTTTCCATGTAATCAGGTTGAAACAGAGTTGAACCTTTTTCAAAATAATACAAAATCCGAAGTCTATTTACAAAGTAATAAAAATCGCCATTTTGAATTTCAACTCTACTCAAACCAGGTATTTTCGTTGAGTTCAAACTGAGTTTAACAAAAAACTCAACTCAACGCTGTTTCTATGAGCGCTAACCCAGGCTCAGCCTCAGGATGCTTGTAGGACATTGAAAGATTAAGTTTTTCTGAGAAGACTCCAGCGCCGGGTCCATTACTCATCTTGGACCCGTCGGTGAAAAGAGACACGTCAAAAAGCCCTAAAACTCATTCGTTCTTCCAACATTCTCTAGTCGGAAACTCAACGGCAAAACTGGGGCTGAAGTTCAATTTAGGAATGCAGTAGTCAGGATAGTATCATATCCTTCGGTAGCAGCTGCAGTAAATCGCAGTGCCCACGGTTTGCCAACAAACCACCCGGATTCTCTGAGACGGTCAGTGCACCAGTTATCCAAACAGTTGCTGATCTTTGCAGTCTACCAAGCTTGGTGACATTGTACTTTTTGTTAATCGCTGGCCACCAGACTAGCGCACCATAGGTAAGAATGGGCCGTATCACGTATAACGGCAAAACTGGGGCTGAAGTTCAATTTAGGAATGCAGTAGTCAGGATGGTATCATATCCTTCAGTAGCAGCTGCAGTAAATCGCAGTGCCCACGGTTTGTCAAAAAACCTCCCAGATTCTCTGAGACGGACGGTGCACCAGTTATCCCAACAGTTGCTGATCTTTGCAGTCTACCTAGCTTGGTGACATTGTACTTTTTGTTAATCGCCGCCCACCAGACTAGCGCACCATAGGTAATAATGGAATAATAATGGTAATAATTTGGGAGGGAAAAACCGGTATTTTGGACTTAGCGGTGAAGAGTACCATTTCAGTTTCCTAGGGTTAACTCCCAGTCAACAACAGTTAGTCCAGGTACTAACATTCCCTAGAGCCCTTTCCATGACTTTACTAATCACGGAAGGGAACTGTCCTGACACAAGAATCACCACGTCGTCTGCATACGCTACAGCTTTCGTCCCGTCCAGCTCGAATAACTTAAGGACACTGTTTATGACCATCAGCCACAATAAGGGTTATATTACTCCTCCCTGAGGAGTGCCTCTGTTGACTGATTTGATCATGTTACTGCTGCCCAAATTAACATGGATTTCTCTGCTACCTAGCATGGAGATGATCCACTGCTTTTGGAGTTGCTCTACCCCCAATTCAGTGAGAGCCTCCCAAATGGAATTAATATTAACTTCTATGTCAAGGAAGGTGTCAAGAGTGTATTGTTTGTATTTAAGGGAGTGCTCAATCGTGCGCACCACCTCGTGTAGGGCAGTCTCCGTAGGACCTGACTTTAAGGTATGCATGTTGGAGTTTGGATACCATTGCATTTTCAAAACTTAGTCTTATGTGGTAGTCTAAAATTTGTTCCAACGTTTTCAAGAACGATAATGGGCTTAGAGGTCTAGAATTTTTGGCAGATTCATGACCCTTTCTGCCTGCTTTGGGGATGAACACTACTCGTACTCTTCTCCAACTGCAGTGAACATAGCTAAGTTGTAAACAGCTTCTGACGATACTAGCCAGGAAGTCGACACCTCCATGGTGTTTTTGGACAAATAGTTTAGTTTATTTAATCTTCAAGGTATTCTTTACAAGATTTGAACAAGTAATAACTTAATACAAAAATAAAAATAAATATATTACTAATGAATTTTAAACAAACTTAATATATATTTTTTAAATATATCTCTATTCATAAGGAAAATGTCTAAATGATTACAATATTTATTAAATACAGAGCACGCATGAGCAATTGTCAACAGTCAACAACAGTTAGTCCAGGTACTAACATTCCCTAGAGCCCTTTCCATGACTTTACTAATCACGGAAGGGAACTGTCCTGACACAAGAATCACCACGTCGTCTGCATACGCTACAGCTTTCGTCCCGTCCAGCTCGAATAACTTAAGGACACTGTTTATGACCATCAGCCACAATAAGGGTTATATTACTCCTCCCTGAGGAGTGCCTCTGTTGACTGATTTGATCATGTTACTGCTGCCCAAATTAACATGGATTTCTCTGCTACCTAGCATGGAGATGATCCACTGCTTTTGGAGTTGCTCTACCCCCAATTCAGTGAGAGCCTCCCAAATGGAATTAATATTAACTTCTATGTCAAGGAAGGTGTCAAGAGTGTATTGTTTGTATTTAAGGGAGTGCTCAATCGTGCGCACCACCTCGTGTAGGGCAGTCTCCGTAGGACCTGACTTTAAGGTATGCATGTTGGAGTTTGGATACCATTGCATTTTCAAAACTTAGTCTTATGTGGTAGTCTAAAATTTGTTCCAACGTTTTCAAGAACGATAATGGGCTTAGAGGTCTAGAATTTTTGGCAGATTCATGACCCTTTCTGCCTGCTTTGGGGATGAACACTACTCGTACTCTTCTCCAACTGCAGTGAACATAGCTAAGTTGTAAACAGCTTCTGACGATACTAGCCAGGAAGTCGACACCTCCATGGTGTTTTTGGACAAATAGTTTAGTTTATTTAATCTTCAAGGTATTCTTTACAAGATTTGAACAAGTAATAACTTAATACAAAAAAAAAATAAATATATTACTAATGAATTTTAAACAAACTTAATATATATTTTTTAAATATATCTCTATTCATAAGGAAAATGTCTAAATGATTACAATATTTATTAAATACAGAGCACGCATGAGCAATTGGACCATTAAGTCCATAATTGGTTCTATGATTTATTAAATGCAAAAGGTTACTAACTCTAAACTGCCTATTTGGGGCATGAAAAGGAATTAAACTCAAAAGCTCAGGACAGTCCACCGTGTTCATTATTAAGTCCCTAATGAACATAATGTAATAATAATTTCTTCTCGAATTAAGAGGTATTAAATCGATAAAAAGTATTCAATTTACGAATGGAAAAACGACTAAATTTTTTTGAATCCTTTCAATTCTGTTGATAATATTTGCGTAATAAGGGCACCATACTGTACAGCAGTATTCCAATTAGAGTCAAAAATAACACCAAGATCACAATTTTGAAAAACTCTTTTCAACTTTACTTTTTCAATGTTATAATTTGACAAAAGAGGATGCGCTTTTCTTGAGAATGAAAGAACACTGCATTTATTAATATTAAAATATAGCTTGCTAATGTTACAACATCTTGTAATATTATCAATGTCCTTCTGAAGTAGTAAACAATCAGTTTCGCGTTTGATTAAAAAGAACAGTTTAACATCGTCCGCATACAGCAAGCATTTTGCATTTTCAACATAAAGTGGCAAATCATTTATAAACATAATAAACAGAAGAGGCCCCAAATGACTACCCTGCGGAACGCCAGAGGAATTAAATATAAGGTCGGAAGTTACCTCACCTATTTTTACTCTTTGGTTTCTGCCCAATAAGTAGCTAGAAAGCCATCTTAGTATTGAAGAATGGAATCCTAATTTTTCTAATTAAGCAATCAAAATGCTATGCTGCACCCGGTCGAAAGCCTTAGCAAAGTCTGTATAAACCACATCCACTTGACGACCATACTCTATCTCATTTACACAATAATCTGTGAAAAATGAGAGATTTGTCGCAGTATAACGGCCTGTTAAAAAGCCATGCTGAAATGATGAAATTCTATTCCTTAAAGTCGACAAAATCTTTTTCCTCACAATTGCCTCGAAAATTTTTGGTATCAAAGGTAGCTTTGAAATTTGCCTATAATTTTCAATAAGTAGGCGAGATCCAGATTTATGAATTGGTGAAATATAAGAAAATTTCCATTCTTCCAGGAATTCTACTTGCTCCAGAGATTTGTAAAAAATATGTAGCAATGGTTCAGTAATGCTTAACACACAATTTTTTAAAAAGACTGGAGGAATATCATCCGGTCCACTATACTTATTGATGTCAATATTCGATAGTTCAATTTCAACTTCTTCTTTCGTAAGAGATAATTGACCCAAATCTGTTAGTTCGCCACCAATTATTTTAGCATTATCCCTATTCAGAGTTTCTCTTGCAAAATTTGATCTAAAATAATTTGCAAACATGTTACAACATGTTTTGGAGCATGATGGGTTGTATACCGTCAAGGCCGGGTGATTTGTACGCAGAAAAACTGCGGATAGCCCAGGAAATGTATTCGTGGGTTATGATATTGGGTGCGTCGCATGGCAAGCCTTCATGACCTTCAGGAGAGCATAGATGTGCAAGAATCTTCGCACGCAGGGAAGTGGGTGTTTATCTAGATGTCCAGAGATTCGGCCTTTGATTCCGTCCAACTACCATCCGATCTTTTAATAAATATTGGACAGGTGTTTTCTTAGGACAAAATTTAGCAAATTCTGGCCGAGTCTCGATAGACTGACAGAATTCCACCAAGGACCGGCGTTTAGCCTTCCTGATGGCTTTCTTATAGTTTTTTAGGCAATCCTTGTAGGGTTGCCAGTGCTTATTGGTATAACAGATATTGAACATAGTTCTGTACATTCTTCTAAGATTGTCCAGATCTTCACTCCACCAATGTGGGTGCTTTATATTGTTACGGCTGATTGGACATGCTACATTCATGGCCGTATCCATAGATGCTTAAAAAAACTTTATTTTGGAGTCTATATCCGCGGTCGTAGTTGGTTCAATATTAGGAATTTTGCCCAGTTTGGATTGGATAATTTTGCTGAACTTCGTCCCGTTTGTTCTTTTAATGTTCCTGTACGGTTTAGGGGACTCCGTCTGGAGGCACAGGTCGAATAGTATATATAAGAGTTATTACGGGTAACTGTCCAGTTGTCAACCCTGAAGTAAAGAGTGTTAGTAATTAAGGTAATATCTATTACCTCCTCCCATCCGCTATACCTATCCGAACTCGGAAAAGTAAAGGTGGTAGTTCTACCAGTATTATAAATTTTTAGGTTAGAATTTATAAGAAAATCAAAAAGAGACTCACCCCGTTCATTGTCCCGCGAGCTTCCCCAGAGGTTGTGCCTGGCATTGGCATCAGACCCCATGAGGACGTTGTTCCCTATTGAGTCTCCTACAAATTTCTGGACTGCCTCGGACGGTACGGAATCCTCGTGCGGGATGTATGCAGAGGATATGTAGAGATGATCTCCATCTATCTCCTCTGCCTTAAAGACAGTTAAGTCCCATGAGCTGTAGTTAGGACAAAGGAAAGCGTTAAAGTGTTTCTTTACTAAGTTACAGGATCTTGGCTTACCCTCCTTTTTTTTATAGAAGAGGTTATACTCTTTGTAGCAAAGACCCATGACGTCAGTACCTCTGATCCATGGTTCTTGAATCAATACGATGTCTATGTTTTCCTCCCTTTGGAAAACCTGCAGATTGTCCTAGGCACATCTCGTGTGCTTCCGGTTAATCTGCAGTGCCTTAGACGTCGTCGCCATTATGTGATTTGGGGAGCATCAGGGCCGTCAATAGACGGTCTTCCATCTATTTTAAGCCCCTCTAGCAGACCGGAGGCCGCGTCCTCCTTAGAATCTTCCTCATCAGGGGTGATCCGGAAAACCTTCAGCTTGGCCTGTCTAATGCCAAACCTGAGTCTATGTCCTGCTCTTTCTAGAGCTTCCAGACACTCCTCAATAATGATGAGCACCAGGGACATGTTTTTTATGCAGCGGCTCTTCGACTTTTAGTACGCTCCAGTTCCCCATTGGGACCTCCGAATTTTGCCGCTTAAGACTTTGGAGGACCTTTTCGTTGTCCACCTCCATCTAAGGTAGCCAGATGAAAGCCCTCGGCCTTCTCGGAATCTCCCTGACGGGGATGAGCTTGATTTTCAAACCCTCCCAGTCGTTGCCAATCTTAGCAACGCACTCGCCAAGGAAACTCAGACACGCTTGGTCCTCGCACCTAATGACCCGAAAGCCTCTGACGAACTCGGAGCAGTCGAACAAGACTGGTGGACCTTGTGCCTCACTCAAGAGATGGTCCATCACCAATTCGGACAGGCGAGCCTCGATGAGGCTTGCAGCTCCTCGAAACTTTGTCGATGAGCGTCACATTTAAGTGACTGCTGGCCACCTCTTTGTATGAGAGTTTGGGAGCTACAGTCCTCTCGCCAGAGTGAGCTATAGGTTCCTTACCCTTATTGGCCACATTAGCATCACCTCGGTGAGTCCACCCTTCTTCGGGAGCCTGGCCTTTTTCGCTGCTCGTCTAGAGACCTATTACGCTTTTGGCAAGAAGTAGCAGATGTAGCAGTCACCTTGACTTTATTCTGCCTTTTGTTAAACTCCTGTATCGCTCTTTGATATCGGAGGGTGTCAGCTTCGTCTCTATCTTGAGGAGTACCCGCCGCCTTATTCTTGGCAATTTTGTCAAGAATACGAACAGTCTACCGGTACTCCTGCTTCAGACGGGCGCCTGTGGTATTGTTTTTTTTCTTGCGTTTGGAAGCGACTGCACCTGCAGCCCCAGGAATGTCTGTTGTGGTTGCTCTGAGAAGTGGAGTACTATGAATAGTACTAGCATTGCCAAGTTGCAGAGCACCACGACTGGTGCTTGGTCTGCAGCTATCCTCTAGCGTAACCTGACTGGACGCCAGAAGATCACTTTCGGGCGAGCCACCTAGCCCAGTCCTCTCCTCCTCCTCCGGTAAAGAAGAAGTACCGGTCTTCAATTTTGTTGTGCTAGTTTTCTTGAAACTAGCAAAAGAAAAAGAAAATTTATTTTTGTCTGCCGTGGCGGAGAAAGAGTGGTCCATCTGCACAGAGTTCCACCAATATGCAGATAAGGCTAGTACTCTGGAGGGCGCCAGATATCCAGATTCTCCGTAAGCGACTGGGCTATTTTTGAACGCGTGACACCTTAATCCAGCCCAGGGGATAGGGTTGGGGATTGCGATAGGAAAAGATGGAGAGGGGAAGGTGGGAAAAGGAGAGAGAGGGTGATGAGCCACCTTTGGTTTCAGGACTCATCTAGAGAAAAATTCTCAAGATCTTTGACCTTACTTAGCCCCTACAAGTTCGACGCTCAGCTAGAGGCCACCATAGTTATGTGGCGTTTTTTTAATGAAAAAATTGCACTGAATGCCAAATACTGAGCTCAAGGTTACAGAACTCGATTTGTTCGTTTATGTTTCTGTGCTCTCACAAAGAAAAGCTTAAACTTATAACTTTCAGAAATGTATGGATTTTGCTTTTGACAAAAAAAATTCTGCTTGTTATGTTGGTAGATCCTTAGTTCTTAAGTCTACAAACTTTTGAAGAAATACAGAATGAAGATCGCAACGTTTTAAAATAGATGTGAAATATGTGTTGGTTTTTTATATGCCGTTTTTCATGCATGCATGAGTAGAGGAGTAGATGAAAATCTTTAAAAAAAAATAATTTATCTCAAGCCCATTTTACAATTAGTGTTAGAAAGACATGTGAAAATTAAAAATATTTATTAGATAAAAAATATATAATAAATGATAAATGTCTCTAATGACGAGCAATTTAATGCAATAGTACTAGATCAATGCATAAATTTTTAACCTTTTTATGAAAATGAAAAAAAAAAAACAAAATTATGTGTTTTTCACGTATTTTTACGTCATTCTATTAATTCTTTACGCCACAAATAATCGTTATTCTTGTGGGAAAGCAACTTCGGAGGAAGGGAAAATCAAACCACCACATACTGGTCGATTAAGTACATTTAGCTGGTAATAAATAAAAAAAAAATTTTTGTTTTTTTACCGTTAAATCTAGAGAGCACAATGCAAGTAACATGGTCAAATCAACAAATTTGTCCAATACTCGAATTTGAAACGGTACAAGCTTCGCAATGTTGCAACTTAATCCCAGTTTTTTTTGAGTCAGTTGAGAATTTACTTCGTCCGTTTAAGTACCAGTTTATAACAATTATTAAGGAAAATTAAAAAAAAAAACAAATATGTCCCAAACTCCTCATTGTAAGTACTATAGAAAAATAACAGAAAAGTGTTTAATAGTTGTGAAAATTACGTAAAAAAAAGAACATTGTATCATTAATTTAGTGAAACCCAAATTTATAAATTTTCTTGTATAAAGAGAGATAAAAAAAAGTACGACATAGTATGATGACGAAAATTATGTTGCAGAATTACACTTTAATTATATGTAAAAATTATGTGCCAAGACTGCCATAAAGTATTTTTTTCCATTTTAAAGGTGGCCGTTTAATACGAGTTTAAGGCATCTACAAAAAAAAATTCTAGTTTGTGAGTGCTCGGGTGTAAACTTAACTCCACCCACGACAACACTTTCTTCTTCTATCTATATATTTCCAAGCCCACGTTGCGCCCAGCTACGAGTATTATAGGGATACAAATCCCTTGAAGCACGGGATAATTATTAATATAATAATTAAACAAAAATGTTTGTCTTTTTGTGTGTAACGCTCAAAGGTTACTATGATTTTTTTTTCCAATTTGTTTTTGTTTCACTGTAAAAAAAAGGTTACTATAACAGCAAGGTAACAAATACCAATTCCTTGACATTGAAACGATGTACACTCGAATTGCAATTGCAATTTGTTGCGGTAAATTTTGTTGATTTTTTTAGCTTTTTCTAATTAAGCAATTTTCAACAAATATATAGAGCATAATTTATACAAATGTTGATGACAAAGATCAAATTGAAGTCGATCATAACAAATTATTGAATATCAGATTGAAAATTCTGAAAAACAGGTTAACAAAACTTTTCTATCAGTAGACATTTGCATACACAAATCATGTGTATAATTAAAGTATTAAAATGTTCGTGCCTAGGCACGACGGGCATTAAACAAGTTATATATAAAAAAAACAACCCATAAAAATTAAAATTTTTCTTGTAAATTCTCTAATCGGGGATACACACAAACACACTGCGTGCTTGTTTCCATCCACCAAATGACGCAGCGGCAGCGAACAGCGCTGCTCACAAAGCACAGAGCTCAGACTTTGCCGTGATCTGATGCGATATAGCGATATTTAAAAATTGTATATTGGGGTCCCCAAGGGGCCGATCGCTCCAAATTTACTTTTTGTTAAAATTTGAGGCCCCTCGGACGTCGGGGTCGGTGGGCTCCCATACAAATATTTTAAAAAATTTACCCGATTTTCTTAAAATTTTATACAAATGTGTATCTCCAATGGAAAACACTTTCTGTAAAAATTTTGGAGAGATCGGGCCCCTAGGTCGGGGGGGCACCCATACAATTTTTTTTTTAATTATCAATTTTTAACGCACTTCCTAAAGCCCGATTTGTCTGAACTTTTGTACACACGTGTATTGCCGGTGACAATAATTTCTTTTAAAATTTGGAAGTGATCGGGCCCCGGGTTCGTGGGGCTCCCATACAAATTTAAAATAAAAATTACTTGATTTTTTTTTCAAATTTTACACACATGCGTATACCCAATAAACAATACTTTTTCTAAAATTTGGTAGTGATCGGACCCCGGGTTCGGCCGCAAGGCCCTTATACATTTTTTTAAATATCATAAAGTGGCATCAGATACCGTCGTACTTTAATGACTGTGTGTGGTGTATGTTGCGCAGTCGGCTGCGCTGCTCGGTTTTGGATGGTGGAGAGAGAGAGAAATCTTAGCTCACGCACAAATAACCCAGCAAATGAAACGAGACATAAATGTTTTATGCTTAATTCAACTTACTTACTTATTTACTGAATTGTATTTTTATTCATGTCGTTTTTTGTTGTCGATATCAACTTACAGATAGAACAACAAGTTTTCACAATATTCTGTCAATTGGCGTTTTCATAAATTAGTTCAGAGCAGTCAAAGAGTTCTCAAGAAAAATGCTCGTGTTTCTTATTTGCTCAGAGTATGAGCGTGCTCTAAGTGCTCAGAATAAAATGATCTGAGCATTTTCAAATTTGACATCTGATGTCAAATGTCTCTTTCGATTATTTTCTCCTACAATAAAAAAATAAAAAAAATAAAAAATGACCCAGGATCGAGGGGCACCCATATCAATTTCTGCGATTAGAGAATTTAGATGAAAAATTTTAATTTTTATGGGTTGTTTTTTTTTTTGTTTTTTTTTATTGTAGGAGAAAATCATCGAAAGAGACATTTGACATCAGATGTCAAATTTGAAAATGCTCAGATCATTTTATTCTGAGCACTTAGAGCACTGCTCATACTCTGAGCAAATAAGAAACACGAGCATTTTTCTTTAGAACTATTTGACTGCTCTGAACTAATTTATGAAAACGCGAAATGACATACAAGTCGAGTTTGATCTTTCGTGAGTGCAAGACGTGTTTCGGGCGTTCGTCGTCGGCTAACCTATTCATAGGAAAGCTTAAGCTTTGATTTCGCCCCGGGGTCGTGGGGCACCCATACAAATTTTATAAAAAGAAGTACCCGATTTTCTTCAAATTTTATACACATGTGTATCTCCACTGAAAAACACTTTTTGTAAAAATTTGGAAGTGATCGGGCCCCGGGGTCGGGGGGCACCCATACAAATCTTATAAAAAAAGTACCCGATTTTCTTCAAATTTTATACACATGTGTATCTCCGATGGACAACACTTTTTGTAAATATTTTGGAGTGATCGGGCGCCGTGATTGGGGGGCACCCATACAAATCTTATTTAAAAAAAAGTACCCGATTTTCTTCAAATTTTATACACATGTGTATCTCCCATAGACAACACTTTTTGTAAATATTTGGCAGTGATCGGGCCTCGGGGTCGGGGAAACCCATACAAAATTTGTAAAAAAAAGTTGCCGATTGTCTTAAAATTGTACACGTGAGTGTATCTCCGATGGAAACTTTTTTGTAAAAATTTTGTAGTGATCAGTATAAGGGGGCTCCCTTTGCAGTTTGCACTTTGTGTGTCAATTAGAGAATTTACACGAAAAATTTTTATGGGTTGGTTTTTTTAATAACGGCAATTCTGAATTTCGTGCGAAATATCACAGTTTTGTCTGACTCTTTAAATATTAATTCAGTTAATAGTTCGCACATATTCCTGGATAGCTAGATAATTCCGGCATAAATAATCAACTTTTTCTTTGGTGGCGCTAGACGCGTGCATATTCTCGTGTTTTTCGCGTTCTTTGTGTTGCGGTGCAATTATCTGGAGGTCTCTTAACAGACACACTAATGGAAGTGGTACACAGGCAGTAGTGATGATTTGATCTGTGCGTAAATAAATCACTACTGTTGGCTTTGCTGTATATTTCAGCGGCGTTTAAATTTCAGCAATAAATATAAAGTTTATTAGTGCTTTCATATAGGGCGTGATTGTATAAATTTCATTGGCATAATTTCCAATTTATACACAAGCAAAAAATGTTGTAGTTTGCAGTGCAAAAGTGCTGCAATGTTAAAGTGCTGCAAACTACAGTTTTGTGAAGATCTTCTTCTTCGGCAAGCATTTAGCAAAATAAGCTGTTTTTAAGTGTGTGCGCTGAATTCGAATTAAATCTGGTGATATCTCTTTTTCTTAGTCGCACTTCTGTATAGCTGATCTTGAAATTTGTTGACTACCTACTATATACTCGCGCGGCTGTGTTCGCTAATGCTTCTTTCTGTTTGACTAGATAGCAGGAGTTGCAGTCAATTTCGAGAAATTTTTTGAAATTTTGAAAATTATTAATTTATACACAAGGGGAAAGTGTTGATGTTCGAAGTATAAAAGTCCTGCAGTGTTAAAAGTGCTGCAAAATTACAGTTTGCTGAGCAGAAGAAAGAAAGTTTGAAACTTAACGCTGATCAAAGCACGTAAGTCATTTCAAACTTTTATTTTTCCCCCCTTTCTGTAAAAGGCAAAAGCAAAGCTTAAAAGGCATGATTATTAAAGCTTGGTCACAGTAGTAATCAGATAATGAGCTTTTACCGGCTTCAAAAGGAGGAGGAGAGGACGGAGCGACCGCTAGGAAACTCGTCCGAAAATGATCTTTTGGCGTCTAGTCAAGAGATGGTGTTGTAAGCAGATCACAACGTGAGCGCCAGCCATAGTGCTCAACAGCCGAGTATTGCGAGTACTAGCCATAGTACACCAATGCTCGGCTCTATCTTGCCTTAGGTCGCCGGGGTCGGCCTTAAGAGCAAACGGAAGAAACCCGTTGGTGTTCTCTGGAAGCAGCAGTACCAGAGGGCTGTATTTATTCTAAGCAAGATTGCTAAGAATAAGGCCAAGAAGGTCAAGGAGACCGCGGCTTCCTCCGTTGATAAGGTTAAGGTCAGACCTTCCTACAAAGAGGTGACCATCAGTCCCTTGAATGTGGCGCTGATTGACGAGCTGTCAAATAGTGGCACACCAATCTTGGACAAATGGGGCGACATTGAGGCCCGACTGTCTGAATTGGTGATGGATCACCTTATCACCGCTGCAAAGGGTCCACCAGTCTATTTTGACTGCTCCGTTGTCATTAGGGGTTTCACGATTTTGAAATGCGAGGACCAGCCGTCTCTGGACTTTCTTGGCAAGTGCGTCGCTAAGATAGGCGATGAATGGGAGGGCTTGAAAATTAAGCTTATCCTGGCCAAGGAAGTCCCTAGGAGGCCCAGGGCACGCATTTGGCTGCCAAGGTTGAAGGTGGACAAAGCTAAAGTCCTCCAATGTCTACGGCTCCAGAACCCTGAAATACCAATGGACAATTGGAGCATTATTCGAGCAGAAGAACCCCAGCTCAACAATATGTCTCTGGTACTCCTGATCAATGAGGAGTGTCTGGGACCTATTGAGAAAGCTGGCTTTAAGCTTAGGTTTGGCGTCAGGTAGGCCAAACTTAAGGTCTTCCGGCTGTCCCCTTAAGAAACATGACCCGGAAGAAGACACGGCCTCAAGACTACTAGAGGATCTAAGTATAGATCCTTTGGTGGCAGGTCGCTCTACATCAACCCAATAGTGACGATGTCTAGGTTACTGCAGATTAACCTCAAGCACTCGAAATGTGCCTCTGATAATCTGCAGATGTTCCTGTGCAAGGAGCACTTAGACATCGTCCTTGTATAAGAACCTTGGGTCAGAGGTACTGACGTCAAGGGTCTAAATACGAGGGATTACAATCTCTTTTCTAAAAAAGATAACGGTAAGCCACGATCTTGTGTTTTAGTGAAAAAAACACAACGCTTTCCTTTGTCCAAATTTCAGCTCTGCAGACCCAACTGTTGTCAGGGTAGAGCAAGCGTGAGGGGGACACCTTTTTGTGTCCTCGGTGTATTTTCCGCATGACCGCCCAACCCCACCAGAAGAAATCGTAAAGCTAATAAAGTCAAACGATGAATGCATCCTCTTGGGATGCGACTCCAATGCCAGACATTCCATCTGGGGCAGCTCGGAGGACAATGAACGGGGTGAGTCTCTTTTCGATTTTATTATTAGCAGTAATC
This sequence comes from Nephrocerus scutellatus, assembly GCA_947095585.1. Classification (NCBI taxonomy): domain Eukaryota; kingdom Metazoa; phylum Arthropoda; class Insecta; order Diptera; family Pipunculidae; genus Nephrocerus; species Nephrocerus scutellatus. Next base: position 65,576,136 of record OX352764.1, on the reverse strand, counting down.
TCAGCATTTGTAACTCTGGTAATACTCCAACCTTTACCTTTCCCAGTTCGGAGAGTTTCAATGGTTGGGAAGAGGTAATCGATATTACCTTGATTTCTAATAATAAGGTATTTAGGGTTGATAACTTGACAGTGTCCGATGTAAACTCCTAATCTGACCATAAGTATATAAGGTTTGATCTGAACCTCCGTACGGAGTCGATTAAAACTTATCAAAACATAAAAATAACTGACTGGGTGAAATTCGGCAATATTATGCAGTCAAAATTAGGCAAATTACCCAATATTGAAGTAACTTCGGCCGATGAATTGGACAACAAAATTGATACGTTCGAGAAATCAATGAACGTTGCTCTAAAAGCCTCTTGCCCAATCAGTCGGAGTAAAAAAGTTCACCCCCCCTGGTGGAGCCAAGACCTTAGTAAACTTAGGAGTATGACTAGGTCGGTCTTCAATATCTGCTATACCAACAAATACTGGCAGCCTTATAAAGACTACCTAAGAAGGTACAAAAAGGCCATCAAAGAAGCCAAGCGACGCTCTTGGATGGACTTCTGTCAATCAATTGAAACTACCAAAGACTCGGCTATAATTTGCAAGATTCTGGCGAAAGAGAGCACCTGTACGACTTTCATCAAGAAAGATGACGGTGGCTGGACGGCATCTGCGACAGAGTGGATCTTCTCATAAATACACATTTTCCCAACAGCAGCTATCAATGCGCATATAACTTAGAAAGGTTGCATGTTGAGTATCCGGTCTCTCGTGATGTAGTGGATAACATCATTACCCGGGAAAAGGTTTCCTGGGCTTTAAGAAGTTTCTTCTTTAAGAAGAAGAAGAAGAAGAAGGCCTATAAGTCTCCGGGTCTAGATGGTATACAGCCGATTATGCTACACATGTCGCTGGAGCTGTCAACACTGTGGCTAATGGATTTTTAGAAGCTTTCTCCTACTCAGTTATGTCCCCCGCAGCTGGAGAGGAGTTCGGGTGGTTTTTATACCCAAAGCAGGCAGAAGAGACCATGAATCAGCAAAGGATTTCAGGCCTCTAGGTCTCTCATCGTTCTTGCTAAAGCCTCTGGAGCGAATTCTAGATAATCATATCAGGCAACGATTTGAAGTCACACAAGTATCGAGATCTCAACACGCATATCTTAAGGGCAGGTCCACGGAGACTGCTCTCCATGAGGTAGTGCGAACGATTGAGCACACGATCAACTACAAGCAGTTTACTTTAGCCACCTTTTTAGATATAGAAAGGGCTTTCAACAATGTTCACATTGAGGCCATCAAGGAAGCTCTAACCAAGTCAGGAGTGTAATCCTTCCTTACGCAATGGATCATATCCATGCTCGACAGCAGGATTATGCATGCCAATCTTGACATTACCAAACAAGTCGACAGAGGCACCCCTAAGGAGGGGTCATCTCTCCCTTACTGTGGCTGATGGTAATCAATGAAATGCTACTAAAACTTGAAGAGGATAGGACGAAGGTAGTTGCGTATGCAGATGACGTGGTGATACTCGTATCAGGACAATACCTTTCCGTGATCAGTCAAGTCATGGAAAGGGCCCAGGGTAGAGTCAGCTCCTGGGCCTTTATCCTTCCAAAACTTAACGGGAAAAGTCTCAGCTTTACCCCCAGTGCCAAATATCTCGGAGTGATCTTGGATAGGAAGCTTAGCTGGAAGGCTAACATAGAGAACAGGGCTAAGAAAGCAAGCGTGGCCCTATATGCTAGCAGCAAAACCATCGGAAGGAAATGGGGACTTCAACCAAAGATGGCTTTTTGGCTGTACACAGCTGTTGTACGGCCAATTATCACCTATGGATCGCTGGTTTGGTGGCCAGCGATGAAGAAGAAGTATAACGCCACCAAACTCAGCAGGTTACGGTCTTGCCCGACAGAGGTCCTGAACACCATCTTGCACCTATTACCTCCCGACATATTTATCAAGTATGTTGCGACGTGCAGTGCAGTACGTCTCAGAGAGTCTGGGTGGTTTGCTACTAGACCATACGGAAACTGCAATATACTGCAGACAGTACCTGAAGGAATGATACCATCATCTACTGATTACTGCATCACTAAATTTAGCTTCAACGCCTCGTTCAGCGTTGAGTTTCCTACCAGAGAAAACTGGAAGGATGGGACAGCAGCGAGGCAATATGACGCATATATCTCGGATGATCTAAATCTGTCAAGGTCATTAAAGCTACCCGATTCGGCTAGCATCGTTCAGGCAGAGATTCTAGCAATTAGGGAGGCCTGTAGAGCATTAAGGCGCATAAACGCACAAATCGGAAGGGTTGGTATTTGTGTTGATAGCCAATCTGCCATAAGGGCGATTTATGTGACCACAATAAACTCGAAACTAGTTCAACAGTGCCAAGAAGAATTGGCCTCGATCAGTCAACTCCTGGACATCACCATAGTATGGGTGCCGGGGCACAGTAATATAGACGGTAATGAGAGGGCGGACGAATTGGCTAACATGGGCGTCGCTATGGACACTGGCTCTATGGAGAAGGTTAGCTGTCCAATGAGCTCAGTCAAGGAACAAATTCTCTCCTTTTTAAATTCTCTATATTAACTTCACTTGCCCGTGGGTCGTCGGTCGGTCGTCGGTCGGTCGTCGGTCGGTCGTCTGTCGTGGATTCTTGCGATCAATTTTAAACCCACTTCCCATGGCCCGATTTTATTGAAATTTTGCACACATGCGTATTTCCGGAGACAACACTTTCTATTAAATTTTGAGGCCCCTCGGGCAGCGGGGTCGGGGGGCTCCCAAACAAAAATTTTAAAAAATTTACCCGATTTTCTTCAAATTTTAAACACATGTGTATACCCAATAAACAATACTTTTTCGAAAATTTGGTAGTGATCGGGTCCCGGGTTCGGCCGCAAGGCCCTTATACATTTTTTAAATATCTGTACTGGCATCAGATATTCGTCGCCCTTTATGGACTTTGTGCGGTGTGTGCTGCGCAGTCGGCTGCGCTGCATGGTTCTGTTGGTGGTGGAGAGAGAGAGAGAGAAATCTTAGCGCACGCACAAATGAACCCAGCAAATGAAACGAGACATACATGTTTTATGCTTACTTCAACTTACATTTTTATTATATACTGAATTGTATTTTTATTGATGTCGTTTTTTTTGTTGTCGATATCAACTTACAGATAGAACAACAAGTTTTCACAATATTCTGTCATTTGGCGTTTTCATAAATTAGTTCAGAGCAGTCAAAGAGTTCTCAAGATAAATGTTCGTGTTTCTTATTTGCTCAGAGTATGAGCGTGCTCTAAGTGCTCAGAATAAAATGATCTGAGCTTTTTCAATTTTAACATCTGATGTCAAATGTTTGTTTCGATGATTTTCTCCTACAATAAAAAAAAATGGCCCAGGATCGAGGGGCTCCCATATCAATTTCTGCGATTAGAGAATTTAGATGAAAAATTTTAATTTTTATGGGTTGTTTTGTTTAATACTGAGTCACAGCTCAGGTGGATAAGTCTGTCGAACTGCGCCATATGAAGATCGATATGGCCGTCCTACAGCAAAAAGAAAACCACCGAGCTGTTATCCAGAACACGGAAGGATATTGCCAGAGTTGAGGCTATCAGCACTGGCCGTAGGCCTGTGGGGAGTCATGCTGCTAAGTTGGGTATACCGCACAACAACTTCTGCAGAAGTTGCAAAGATGAAAATGAGAAAGAAACTCTTATACACTTCCTCTGCAGTTGTCCGGCTCTAGCAGGGTCAAGACACCGCATTTTAGGTAAACCATTTTTCTACGACCTGAAAGAGCTCTCAGTTTACAGGCTCATCGACTTGATCTCATACCTGAACGCTACAGGCTGGATTTAAACCCTGTCCTTATCCATGCTAGATCCCTCGAGTTTTGTGGCATCAAAATGGCGCACACAAACGCTAATTGAGGACCTCGCAAGTACAGCGTGGACCACCACTCTACCTACCTACCTACCTACCTATGGGAGCCCCCCGACCCCGGGGACCGATCGCTTCAAAAAATTTACAAAAACTTTTGTCCATCGGAGATACACATGCGTATAAAATTTGAAGAAAATCGGGAACTTTTTTCATAAAATTTGTATGGGTGCCCCTCCGACCCAGGGGCCCGATAACTCCGAAAATGATCTTTTGGCGTCTAGTCAAGAGATGGTGTTGTAAGCAGATCACAACGTGAGCGCCAGCCATAGTGCTCAACAGCCGAGTATTGCGAGTACTAGCCATAGTACACCAATGCTCGGCTCTATCTTGCCTTAGGTCGCCGGGGTCGGCCTTAAGAGCAAACGGAAGAAACCCGTTGGTGTTCTCTGGAAGCAGCAGTACCAGAGGGCTGTATTTATTCTAAGCAAGATTGCTAAGAATAAGGCCAAGAAGGTCAAGGAGACCGCGGCTTCCTCCGTTGATAAGGTTAAGGTCAGACCTTCCTACAAAGAGGTGACCATCAGTCCCTTGAATGTGGCGCTGATTGACGAGCTGTCAAATAGTGGCACACCAATCTTGGACAAATGGGGCGACATTGAGGCCCGACTGTCTGAATTGGTGATGGATCACCTTATCACCGCTGCAAAGGGTCCACCAGTCTATTTTGACTGCTCCGTTGTCATTAGGGGTTTCACGATTTTGAAATGCGAGGACCAGCCGTCTCTGGACTTTCTTGGCAAGTGCGTCGCTAAGATAGGCGATGAATGGGAGGGCTTGAAAATTAAGCTTATCCTGGCCAAGGAAGTCCCTAGGAGGCCCAGGGCACGCATTTGGCTGCCAAGGTTGAAGGTGGACAAAGCTAAAGTCCTCCAATGTCTACGGCTCCAGAACCCTGAAATACCAATGGACAATTGGAGCATTATTCGAGCAGAAGAACCCCAGCTCAACAATATGTCTCTGGTACTCCTGATCAATGAGGAGTGTCTGGGACCTATTGAGAAAGCTGGCTTTAAGCTTAGGTTTGGCGTCAGGTAGGCCAAACTTAAGGTCTTCCGGCTGTCCCCTTAAGAAACATGACCCGGAAGAAGACACGGCCTCAAGACTACTAGAGGATCTAAGTATAGATCCTTTGGTGGCAGGTCGCTCTACATCAACCCAATAGTGACGATGTCTAGGTTACTGCAGATTAACCTCAAGCACTCGAAATGTGCCTCTGATAATCTGCAGATGTTCCTGTGCAAGGAGCACTTAGACATCGTCCTTGTATAAGAACCTTGGGTCAGAGGTACTGACGTCAAGGGTCTAAATACGAGGGATTACAATCTCTTTTCTAAAAAAGATAACGGTAAGCCACGATCTTGTGTTTTAGTGAAAAAAACACAACGCTTTCCTTTGTCCAAATTTCAGCTCTGCAGACCCAACTGTTGTCAGGGTAGAGCAAGCGTGAGGGGGACACCTTTTTGTGTCCTCGGTGTATTTTCCGCATGACCGCCCAACCCCACCAGAAGAAATCGTAAAGCTAATAAAGTCAAACGATGAATGCATCCTCTTGGGATGCGACTCCAATGCCAGACATTCCATCTGGGGCAGCTCGGAGGACAATGAACGGGGTGAGTCTCTTTTCGATTTTATTATTAGCAGTAATCTCAGCATTTGTAACTCTGGTAATACTCCAACCTTTACCTTTCCCAGTTCGGAGAGTTTCAATGGTTGGGAAGAGGTAATCGATATTACCTTGATTTCTAATAATAAGGTATTTAGGGTTGATAACTTGACAGTGTCCGATGTAAACTCCTAATCTGACCATAAGTATATAAGGTTTGATCTGAACCTCCGTACGGAGTCGATTAAAACTTATCAAAACATAAAAATAACTGACTGGGTGAAATTCGGCAATATTATGCAGTCAAAATTAGGCAAATTACCCAATATTGAAGTAACTTCGGCCGATGAATTGGACAACAAAATTGATACGTTCGAGAAATCAATGAACGTTGCTCTAAAAGCCTCTTGCCCAATCAGTCGGAGTAAAAAAGTTCACCCCCCCTGGTGGAGCCAAGACCTTAGTAAACTTAGGAGTATGACTAGGTCGGTCTTCAATATCTGCTATACCAACAAATACTGGCAGCCTTATAAAGACTACCTAAGAAGGTACAAAAAGGCCATCAAAGAAGCCAAGCGACGCTCTTGGATGGACTTCTGTCAATCAATTGAAACTACCAAAGACTCGGCTATAATTTGCAAGATTCTGGCGAAAGAGAGCACCTGTACGACTTTCATCAAGAAAGATGACGGTGGCTGGACGGCATCTGCGACAGAGTGGATCTTCTCATAAATACACATTTTCCCAACAGCAGCTATCAATGCGCATATAACTTAGAAAGGTTGCATGTTGAGTATCCGGTCTCTCGTGATGTAGTGGATAACATCATTACCCGGGAAAAGGTTTCCTGGGCTTTAAGAAGTTTCTTCTTTAAGAAGAAGAAGAAGAAGAAGGCCTATAAGTCTCCGGGTCTAGATGGTATACAGCCGATTATGCTACACATGTCGCTGGAGCTGTCAACACTGTGGCTAATGGATTTTTAGAAGCTTTCTCCTACTCAGTTATGTCCCCCGCAGCTGGAGAGGAGTTCGGGTGGTTTTTATACCCAAAGCAGGCAGAAGAGACCATGAATCAGCAAAGGATTTCAGGCCTCTAGGTCTCTCATCGTTCTTGCTAAAGCCTCTGGAGCGAATTCTAGATAATCATATCAGGCAACGATTTGAAGTCACACAAGTATCGAGATCTCAACACGCATATCTTAAGGGCAGGTCCACGGAGACTGCTCTCCATGAGGTAGTGCGAACGATTGAGCACACGATCAACTACAAGCAGTTTACTTTAGCCACCTTTTTAGATATAGAAAGGGCTTTCAACAATGTTCACATTGAGGCCATCAAGGAAGCTCTAACCAAGTCAGGAGTGTAATCCTTCCTTACGCAATGGATCATATCCATGCTCGACAGCAGGATTATGCATGCCAATCTTGACATTACCAAACAAGTCGACAGAGGCACCCCTAAGGAGGGGTCATCTCTCCCTTACTGTGGCTGATGGTAATCAATGAAATGCTACTAAAACTTGAAGAGGATAGGACGAAGGTAGTTGCGTATGCAGATGACGTGGTGATACTCGTATCAGGACAATACCTTTCCGTGATCAGTCAAGTCATGGAAAGGGCCCAGGGTAGAGTCAGCTCCTGGGCCTTTATCCTTCCAAAACTTAACGGGAAAAGTCTCAGCTTTACCCCCAGTGCCAAATATCTCGGAGTGATCTTGGATAGGAAGCTTAGCTGGAAGGCTAACATAGAGAACAGGGCTAAGAAAGCAAGCGTGGCCCTATATGCTAGCAGCAAAACCATCGGAAGGAAATGGGGACTTCAACCAAAGATGGCTTTTTGGCTGTACACAGCTGTTGTACGGCCAATTATCACCTATGGATCGCTGGTTTGGTGGCCAGCGATGAAGAAGAAGTATAACGCCACCAAACTCAGCAGGTTACGGTCTTGCCCGACAGAGGTCCTGAACACCATCTTGCACCTATTACCTCCCGACATATTTATCAAGTATGTTGCGACGTGCAGTGCAGTACGTCTCAGAGAGTCTGGGTGGTTTGCTACTAGACCATACGGAAACTGCAATATACTGCAGACAGTACCTGAAGGAATGATACCATCATCTACTGATTACTGCATCACTAAATTTAGCTTCAACGCCTCGTTCAGCGTTGAGTTTCCTACCAGAGAAAACTGGAAGGATGGGACAGCAGCGAGGCAATATGACGCATATATCTCGGATGATCTAAATCTGTCAAGGTCATTAAAGCTACCCGATTCGGCTAGCATCGTTCAGGCAGAGATTCTAGCAATTAGGGAGGCCTGTAGAGCATTAAGGCGCATAAACGCACAAATCGGAAGGGTTGGTATTTGTGTTGATAGCCAATCTGCCATAAGGGCGATTTATGTGACCACAATAAACTCGAAACTAGTTCAACAGTGCCAAGAAGAATTGGCCTCGATCAGTCAACTCCTGGACATCACCATAGTATGGGTGCCGGGGCACAGTAATATAGACGGTAATGAGAGGGCGGACGAATTGGCTAACATGGGCGTCGCTATGGACACTGGCTCTATGGAGAAGGTTAGCTGTCCAATGAGCTCAGTCAAGGAACAAATTCTCTCCTTTTTAAATTCTCTATATTAACTTCACTTGCCCGTGGGTCGTCGGTCGGTCGTCGGTCGGTCGTCGGTCGGTCGTCTGTCGTGGATTCTTGCGATCAATTTTAAACCCACTTCCCATGGCCCGATTTTATTGAAATTTTGCACACATGCGTATTTCCGGAGACAACACTTTCTATTAAATTTTGAGGCCCCTCGGGCAGCGGGGTCGGGGGGCTCCCAAACAAAAATTTTAAAAAATTTACCCGATTTTCTTCAAATTTTAAACACATGTGTATACCCAATAAACAATACTTTTTCGAAAATTTGGTAGTGATCGGGTCCCGGGTTCGGCCGCAAGGCCCTTATACATTTTTTAAATATCTGTACTGGCATCAGATATTCGTCGCCCTTTATGGACTTTGTGCGGTGTGTGCTGCGCAGTCGGCTGCGCTGCATGGTTCTGTTGGTGGTGGAGAGAGAGAGAGAGAAATCTTAGCGCACGCACAAATGAACCCAGCAAATGAAACGAGACATACATGTTTTATGCTTACTTCAACTTACATTTTTATTATATACTGAATTGTATTTTTATTGATGTCGTTTTTTTTGTTGTCGATATCAACTTACAGATAGAACAACAAGTTTTCACAATATTCTGTCATTTGGCGTTTTCATAAATTAGTTCAGAGCAGTCAAAGAGTTCTCAAGATAAATGTTCGTGTTTCTTATTTGCTCAGAGTATGAGCGTGCTCTAAGTGCTCAGAATAAAATGATCTGAGCTTTTTCAATTTTAACATCTGATGTCAAATGTTTGTTTCGATGATTTTCTCCTACAATAAAAAAAAATGGCCCAGGATCGAGGGGCTCCCATATCAATTTCTGCGATTAGAGAATTTAGATGAAAAATTTTAATTTTTATGGGTTGTTTTGTTTAATACTGAGTCACAGCTCAGGTGGATAAGTCTGTCGAACTGCGCCATATGAAGATCGATATGGCCGTCCTACAGCAAAAAGAAAACCACCGAGCTGTTATCCAGAACACGGAAGGATATTGCCAGAGTTGAGGCTATCAGCACTGGCCGTAGGCCTGTGGGGAGTCATGCTGCTAAGTTGGGTATACCGCACAACAACTTCTGCAGAAGTTGCAAAGATGAAAATGAGAAAGAAACTCTTATACACTTCCTCTGCAGTTGTCCGGCTCTAGCAGGGTCAAGACACCGCATTTTAGGTAAACCATTTTTCTACGACCTGAAAGAGCTCTCAGTTTACAGGCTCATCGACTTGATCTCATACCTGAACGCTACAGGCTGGATTTAAACCCTGTCCTTATCCATGCTAGATCCCTCGAGTTTTGTGGCATCAAAATGGCGCACACAAACGCTAATTGAGGACCTCGCAAGTACAGCGTGGACCACCACTCTACCTACCTACCTACCTACCTATGGGAGCCCCCCGACCCCGGGGACCGATCGCTTCAAAAAATTTACAAAAACTTTTGTCCATCGGAGATACACATGCGTATAAAATTTGAAGAAAATCGGGAACTTTTTTCATAAAATTTGTATGGGTGCCCCTCCGACCCAGGGGCCCGATAACTTCTAATTTTTTACAGAAATTGTTGTCTATCAAAGATACACATGCGTATAAAATTAGAAGAAAATCGGGTAAATTATTTAAAATTTTTGTATAGGAGCCCCCCGGGAGAATGTGTTGTCTCCAGAATGTGTTGTGTGTGCAATTTCAATAAAATCGGGCCTTGGGAAGTGGGTTAAAAATTTATCGCAAGATTCCACGACGACCGACGACCGAAATCCGACATCCGTGCAAGTGAAGTTAATATAGAGAATTCAACTGAATAGAAAATAAATGAATAGATGAGAATTATCGTATGAAATATTAATATAAATGTGCAATACTATTGAATAAATTGCTCAAAATGACCCCCTTCGGCATGAATGCAAGCCTGCGCTCGTTTAACAATTTTTCTTTTTAAGTTTGTTTCTTCCTTTTTGTTTCCTTCCTTCTTCCTAGTTGTTCTATAGTTTCTATTTCTGTAGAATATACTAGCTCTTTCGTTCTTCCCCACACAAAAAAATCTAGAGGAGTTAGATCCGGTGACCTAGGCGGCCAAAGTACCGGACCGTTTCTACCAATCCATCATTTTCGATAATGTTCACTTAAAAATGCAGTAACATTACGTCCGCTGTGGCAAGGAGCACCATCCAGCTGAAACAACATGTTTATTCGAGTCAATAATGAGACGTTTTCCATCAATTCTGGCAGGTGATTCGTCAAAAATTGCAGGTTCGAATTTAGCCTTTTGGGTAGTATGTGAGGACCAATGAAATGATCCCCGATTACCCTGGCCCATACATTTATACTGAAACGAAGTTGTGAAGATGTTACTTTCACAAAATATGTTTTGAATTAACCCAATGTTGAAGGTTGTGAAAGTTTGTCCATCCATCCCTCGTAGAAGTAGCTTCATCTTCTCATTCATTTGAATTGAGTTTACTTGAAAGTTAAGTTTTACATTACTTTTTTTTTTTGTAAAAAATTAAAAAATTTTATTTCATTAATTCATTTTACAAACTTTTAATTTTAGCTCTTCTCCTGTTGACCCAATGTGTAAACATTGTGACATAGATTTGTAGAAAATTGAATAGGCATACATACATATGTCAAAAAAAATTATCTGAGAGCATTTTTCGAGATGACCGCGTTTGAAAATACAATTAAAAAAAAAAATAGTAACAGTTTTGACTTTAACGACGTTTTATATCAGTAATAGTTTCATGGATTAAAAGAGGTATATTTTATCTTTTATATCTTTCAAAAAAGACCAACAGTGGCCTTGTAGCTAAAAGGGTTCAAGAGTTATAGTTATATGGAAGTCATGTAAGGTCAAAAGTACGTTTGCGTTCATTTTACCAACTTTCAATTTTAACCCGGCTCCTGTTGAACAAATCTAGAAACATTGTGAGGTGGATTTGTAGAAAATTGAATAGGCTTTAATACTGCATTTGTCAAAAAAAATTATACGAGAGCATTTTTTGATAATCGCGTTTGAAAATAAAATTTAAAAAAATTTTTTTTTTAAGAATTTAAAAAAATGTACATAGAAATTTAATTCTTTTCCAAAAACGACTAAAAGTGACCTTGTAGCTAGAAGTGTTCAAGAGTTATAGGGTGTGAAGTGATGTAACGTCAAAAGTAAATCTCTTCGCATTAAAACGCTACGTACACCGCAGGGGGTGAAAATAAACCCCCCCCCCTCACCAACACAATTTTTTTTCACGAAATTAACCAAGGAATCATCCCTTTAAGTATTTGCCAGCTTAACGGATACACCCTGTATAAAATTTCTAGGCAATATTTGAAAACAATGAACAATGAACAATGAGCAATGAAGTAGGAACGCCATGACTGCAGTATCCCATCCGTTCCAAAATATGGCGGTTTTCATATAAATATAAAATAGGTGTTTAATGCAGGCATACATACTGTTACGAAATTTAGGCTTTTGAGTTCGTAAAGGATTTTGCAAATAAAATACAACACAAGTTTATTAATTTACAAACAATAACTTTAATAATCAAACAGTAAAAATAACACAAGTTCACAATTTATACTGGTGATAAATTTAAATATACACAAGAACACTCATAATACTTGCAATGTACAATAATTCTCTTAGGTAGTTGCTTAATCGCTTCGCAAGAACTTTTACAACCTCCAATTAACTAATAATATTTCTCTGCAGCGAACGCCACCTTTTATACTCTTGAAAAGCTTCCAGAAACTTCCAATCTTATAGACAGAAAAATCGAGAAAAGACCAGAAAATTGTAGCCTTATTCCCTTATTTACAACTAACAATACTTATATGTAATAAGTAATCTTCTAAAAATAGACTACATGTACAATCATGTTCTTTTACAAAAACCGGGCAAACCGCACAAACCGGTTTGACTATATTTTTTAACAGTACATAATGATTCAAACTTGCAGGCGGTTACATTTAAAATTTCAAATAATCTAAAGTCTTACAGCCTAAAAGTATGTTACATAAAAGTGCTTATTTTAGTATGCAGTGTTTACATTTCGATTTATCTTAGGATTCAAATTCTATTATATGCGCTACTGGGCTGGCTGGTCAGATTTTCTGATCAATTTTTAACCCACTTCCCAAAGCCCGATTTTATTCAAACTTTGCACACATGTATATTTCCGGTGACAATACTTTTTATTAAATTGTTTTATTTGCGGCCTCTCGGACCTCGGGGTCGGGGGGCTCCCATACAAAATTTTTATAAAATTTACCCGATTTTCTTAACATTTTATACAAATGTGTATTTCCGATGGAAAACACTTTAAGTAAAAATTTTGAAGACCCCGGGCCCAGGGTCGTGGGGCCCCATAATATTTTTTTTAAAAAAGTTAACCCGATTTTCTTCAAATTTTATAGAAGTATGGATCTCCGATGGATAACATTTTTGGTAAATATCTTGGTGACCAAGGGCCCCGGGGGTCTTGTGGCACCATACAATTTTTTTAAAAAAATTAACCCGACTTTCTTTAAATTGTAAACACGTGTGTAAGTTAAATTTTGCTCCTCATAGAGCACAATGAAAACACAATTTTTCTTCTCCTTATTGGAGTTTTACGTTCCTTTATTTAATAGTAATCTAGCACTTTAATAACTAGTAATATTATTTCAATGATAACTTAGTTAATCCAATTTTAAGTTGAATTATTGCTCACTATGTGAGATCTATTATTATTAATCAATATTTAAGTTGAATTATTGCTCACTATGCGAACTGCACTCATTTACGGACTCGAGCGAACTGCGCAAAGATATCCCCAATATTCATCCAGATCTCTTCAACGATGATGCGATGCCTTTTTGCTGTGTCAGCAAACGTCGAAGGAAATAACAATAACGATCAAGCACGCTGGCCAGCACAGCGATCGTTAAAACGAAGATAAACAAAAAAGGCAACTTAGCATTAAATGCTAGTAAGGATTTGGTGCGCGTGTTAGGCGCACAAGTATTTTGGCACAGCGAATGTTGAAACGATTATAAACAAAAATGTAACAAAGTATCAAAAAATGCAAGTTTGTATAAATTGCTAACTGGGGTATGATGTGCGTGTTAGGCACACGAGTTTTAAGACGAATTTCGTCGTTGGGAGATAAGATTTTTCTGCAACGCAGCGAAAAATTAATGTTCGCTGCTTACTGAATGTGTCGTACCTTAACTGTTCCCCCCTTTAAGCATCAGACTTCCTCGGCTGATCATAATTACGAAGGATATTGTTAATTTCTAGTTTGCGTTGCCGTTTGATGAGGACGTACGCGGCGCAAATTATGAGGATTAAGGTAAATAGAGAAGCAGAGGTGTAACAAACTCCTCTGACTTTAAGGTGTAAATTTGAAATGTGTTCCACATTCTTAATGTTTAGCTCGTGCAGATACTGTAGTGACAAAGTGGAAGTGTGGTCCGTGATATTCACAGTGTGGGCTATAGGAGTTTCGGGGCTTTTAAAAACAATTTTTCGCAGATTTTGAAACTTTGTTGAATTTATAGTTAATGTGTCTTCAAATGTTATTAGAAATGTGCCCTTTTGAAGAGTTCTTGTTTCATCCCTACTAATCACCTCAGCGGGCTGAAGGCTGATCATTAATAATGACGATACCATCGTCAACTTCTGTCATAAATGGCACATTGTGTGCGAGATTTGTGTTACAAGTATTAGTGTAATTATTTAGTAGGTTGTTTAGGCATGAATACGTTTTGTTGTTAAGGAGTCGGCAAAATGAAATTGAAGATCTCTTTGTACAATTATTTAAAAGCTCGTATTTAGAGTCACATTTTGCGACATCGTTCGTTTCAAATGATATTTTTTTATTCTGGTGAACAACAGGATAAATCAGCTTTTTACTTCAAACTAATTTTATTTTTGGAAATTTAATTAGAAATTTTATAATATTTTCATCCTGTAAAATTTTTAATTTAGAATTTATAATAATTTCGCTTATGCTAATGCTTAAATATATTTCGGATTTTAAAATAAAATTTATTTCTGAACTATCTAACAAAATGGGATTGACTATTTGTAATTTTCCCAGAGCTAGGGACAAGGCTATATTGTCTAATTCCCTGGTTATTACTCTATTTCTTACGCTGAGTAAGTCGTACAAATGATCCTAGCCAATTTCCATTGTTTTTGCTTTGTTCAGTAGTATGTTGACTGTGCGAGTTAGGTTGTTTATTTGGTTTTGTATTTCTGTATTAATTCTTATTTGGGCGTTGCTTGTCGTTATTATCTCGTTTTGTTTGCTGCGAACTTCAGCAAAAGCGTCATAATCTGGTGTGCCAGCTATATATATCAATGCTGTTCCAAGAATATTGATACTACGTGCATGTCTATGGTGTATGCGAAGAGAGGCTATTGCTTTAAGTATCTGGTCTACTTCGGTCTCTAATAGTTTCTGTGTGTGTGATTGCGGTAGCAGTTCGATTAGATGCTTTGTGTCCTTGGCTATATCTATAAAATCTGTCAAATTTGTAATGTGAGCTAACATTCCATATCCGTCAAAGATGGCCACATTCCCGTCTGCTACTGGTATGTAATGTGAGGTACTGTAATCCAGAATGGTAGCACGGTTAAGGAGTATTTTAGTAAGGAACATCAGGATGCTGTAATGAGGAATCGAACATTATCTTTATGGACTATTTTACCGTCAATTTTAAGCGTTGTCCCAAGGTCTTGCTGTACTTCTTTTTTTTTCTTTCAAGTCTTCTGGTATGGATTGCATTAAGTCAATAGGTCTGAGATCAATGGTAGAATGAATGGACCTATTATATTTTGTCCATGCAAGTTAAAAAAAATTTCTTGTCTGTATTTTAAATGTCTATATGAAGGATTTCTCCTGGAAAGGACGGTATGGGGGTCTCGCCCAGTTCGTGTTTTTGTGGATGCCTCTGGTATTTGGCTGTGTGACAAATTTTGCAGTTTTTTGTAATTTCTTTTAGCTTTTTCCTAATATCTGGAAAATAATAATCTTGGAGGACTTGCTTTGTATTTTCTACAACTGATCGATGTGCTCTATTGTGTTCATTTGTTAGGATTTCAATTTGATCATTGGGGTTAAAAATGTCTGTCACAAATTTATTTGCGAATCGGAATTTTACGGACGAATAGTTTGCAATGAGGAAGTGTTGAATTTGAGCTAGGGTGCGTAAGTCACAGTGGATTGCGTTAACTACTTGCGGGTTAACGCAGTACTTGATTGCATCCAAAAGGTCTTTAATTTCCTTGTATGTAATATAATGTCGAATTCGGTTTTTAAAAAGGATTTTTGTTTCCTTCTTTAATTCGGAACCCTGAGTAAGGATTATTTGGTTCCTGAAACAATTAATCGGGTTTTCAACAGCAGGGATAATTGCGGTAAGTGACATTTCACTTTGGCAGGCTTGAATTGAGCTTATGGACGTGGAGTCCGTGGTAATATTAACAAATTGCCTAGAAAGGGCGTCGGTTACTACGTTGCCGGGTTTGTAAAAAATTGTTGGAGAGTATTCCTCGATAAAAGCTCTCCATCGTTTTAATTTTGCATTCGGATTTTTATCGGATATTGAGAATGTTAGGGGCTGGTGATCGGTGAAGATATTAAGCTTATTTACTCCATACAGATAATGTCTTAGATTTTTCAGGGCCCATACAATAGCTAAAAGTTCACGCTCGTTCGTCGCGTAGTTTTCTTCTGTGGATGATAGTGTCCTAGATATCATAGTGATAGGACGTCCATTCTGCGAAAGGACGGCTCCTATAGCTTGAGATGAGGCGTCTGTTGTAAGATCAAAGGGTATTTCAAAATTTGGGTATAAAAGTAGGACGTCTTCAGATAAAAGAATTTTTTTAATTCTTTCAAAAGAACTTAGGGCATCTTTATCCAAATAGCGGTATCTAAAAGTCCACGCAAGTATTTAGTCAGGGGTTTTGCTATAGCTGCGTAATCCTTAACGAACCTCCTATAGTAGCCTGCTAGTCCTAAAAATGACCCTGGGGCTCTAAAGGTTGTGGGGGTTTTGTAATTTACGATAGCTTCTACGAATCCCAAATATTCTACTGAGGTTTTGAAATACTTCGATTTTTCCAATGATACTCTCATGTTAGCGTTATAAAGTCTCTTTAATATTGTGTCAATGTCATCGATATGTTTCTGCTCAGAGTCAGAAAATATGATGATATCATCTATGTACACGTGACATATTTTCCCGATTTTTTCACGTAAAACGTCGTCGATGGCCCGCTGAAAAATACGCTAAAAGCGGTCTTTTCGCGATCGCGTTCAGCCAAATTAATTTGGTGGAAGCCACTCTTCAAGTCTAATGTGGTGAAAAACTTAGACTTTCCAAGATTCGCTAGAATAACAGACGGATCAGGAATTGGGTATTTGTCAGGAATAGTTTTTAAGTTAAGTTTTGTGTAGTCAAATACAAGTCGTTTGTTGGGCTTGCCACTTTCGTCTGTTCCTTTCTTATCGACAACCCAAACAGGGCTATTATAAGGAGATCGTGACGGCCTTATTATGCCGTTCTTTAAAAGCTCCTTGACTTCGTTATTGACAAATTCTATCATTGGAATGGGGTAGGATTGATATTTTGAAAAGATGGGTTCCTGGTCTTTAGTCCTAATAGTTGCGGAAATTTTCGTGTTAAAAGGCAAGGCTTCGTTCGGGTTGGCGAAAACGACAGAGTTTTCATTAATTATTTTGTAAAAAAAATTTTCAATATTTTTTGGGATACAGGAATTTTCTACTAAAGCATTAACTGCATTTAAGTCTAGGTATTTCAATTTTTCTTGATCATTATCAAACTAGATAATATCTTTTTCAGTGTCAATAACCGCCTTTATGCTTTTCATAAAGTTAAATCCTATGATGCCATCGAATAAAGACAGATTTGGAAGGATAAAAAAATTTTCAGTTCTATTGAGGACGTTAATTAATGTTTTTTGATTGATTATGTCGGCACCATGAATTGACTTAACTAAAAATGGTTTTTCTAATTCTTTAATATATTTTAATCCGCTAACGTTGGTAATATAGCTTTTTGAAGCTCCAGTATCTATTAAGAGTTTGATGTGTCTACCACCTATCATTCGTTCAATATAGGGGAGAACTGATTTACCCCTAAAAAATTGATTTCGTCTTCAAAGGATGGGTCAGATGGTTGGTTTTCTGGTTGGCTGCGATAATCGTAGGTTTCTTGTTGAGATTCATTTTGTGGTGTTTCCTGATCAAGGTGGTTGATCCTCTGGATTTTTCTAGGAATTTGCTTATCGGATGATATGCCCCTTTTCTGTGCTTGAAAACCTTGAAAATTATTGGTTTGCACTGTTCGCATGCTTACGTCGGTATCAATAGGTTGGGACGTTGGTAGAGGTTGAGAAGTCTGTTGATTTCCTGGTTGAGTTCGGGTAAAGTTGCGAAGATTGGGATATGTTTGGAAATTAGAATTTATGGCATTGTAACGTTGAGACTGATTTGGTGATTGTGGAGGACGATTTTGATAAAATGGTGTGTATTGTTGCCCAAAATGGCTTTGAAAGGCTTGAGGATGATTGGGCTGTTGGTTATAAGGATTCTGCCTAGTATTTTGTAGGTTTTGTCTTGGAAGTGGCTGAGCCGAAAAGTTTTGCGAAAACCTGTTTAGTCCGTTATTGTAAATGGCTGCGAAGTGGTAACGGTTTTGGTTCGTTTCTAACTCTTGAGCTAATGCTAAAGCTGTTGGTAAGTCTACAGGTTTACAAGAAAAGAGCGTATCGCATAACGGTTTGTTAAGTCCGGAGACAAACACTCGCAATGCATCTTCGCGGTATTTCTGATTTAGTGAATTAATCAGATGAGTCTCACCTTCATGTGACATGATGACTTTATTAACGATGGCAGTCAACTTACGTTCTACTTCGTCATAGAATTGAATTATCATTCTCCGTCCTTGTCGAAGTGTCGACCGTTCTTGTTCCAAAGTAAAGATGGACTTCTTGTCCATATAAGTAAAGTCTAATCGAGCTATGATAGCTTTAAAATTAAGGACGGTATTATAGGCGCTTAACGCGGCATCCGCATTTCCTACAACTTTATTTCTCAAAATAGCTACCGCTTGGTAGTATTTGGAACTTCCTACATACGATTCGAAAAGTTTGTGCGCTGTCATAGCGGCTTGGCGCCAGGAGAAATATCTATTGGGGTCGCCCCTGAATTCTGGGACGGACTTCACAATGTCTAACGGTTCGTCGCATTTTACAACATCTGGTAAAATTTGTATTTCTTTATATTCCTCCACAGCGGAAGGAGGCTCTAAACTATTGATTCTCGCGGTTAATTTATCTATAGTAGTTTGGAAATCTTGCTAGTTCTTTGAACGGCTTGTTGAATAGCGGTATCTAAAAGTATTTGTAAGTTTACAGAGTCCATGGTGTTTCTAGTTCTAGTCGGTTGGTCAGAAATTCTTAAAGCTCGTAGTCTAGCTAGTAGTTCTTCTGTGTCCGTATGAGCTGTCTCACCCTGCATGAACTTAGAAAAAATTACAAATTACGTTTCAGCAAGAGAGAGAAAAAAAAATTTTTTCAGTGATATTATTTTTGTATTCAGGAAAAAAAGGAAAATTTAAAATTTTTAACTTAATTTACTTTTTTTTCAGAGTTTAATTTATTGTAATTTGATTTAAAAAAAAAGGTTCATTTACTGATTAATATAATTGAATATTCAAATTTTAAGACTTATTTCTACTCAAATTTAGTTTAGAACTTACATAAAAATATACATGACGGTGATTTATGTTGATTGGTTTTAAAGATGATTTTGGTGATTTGGTAAAGATGGTTCTTCTATTTTTTTAAAGATGGTTTCTCTGATTTTTGTTAAGATGGTCTTCTGTTTTTTGTAAAGATGGTCTTCTGTTTTTTGTAAATATGGTCTTCTGTTTTTTTGTTAAGGTGGTCTTATGTTTTTTGTAAAGATGGTCTTCTGTTTTTTGTTAAGATGGTCTTTTGTTTTTTTTTGTAATTATTCTGAGTGAACTTATTTCTTATATTTGGTAAGCTTTCTAAGATTTTCGTTCACTGTTCGCACAAAAATTTGCTTGAAACTTATTATTGTCTTCTATGAAGACGTTTATTTTTCACTTTATGGTGAATTGCAATTGTGCGCCAATTAAATTTTGCTCCTCATAGAGCACAATGAAAACACAATTTTTCTTCTCCTTATTGGAGTTTTATGTTCCTTTATTTAATAGTAATCTAGCACTTTAATAACTAGTAATATTATTTAAATGATGACTTATTTAATCCAATTTTAAGTTGAATTATTGCTCACTATGCGAACTGCACTCATTTACGGACTCGAGCGAACTGCGCAAAGATATCCCCAATATTCATCCAGATCTCTTCAACGATGATGCGATGCCTTTTTGCTGTGTTAGCAAACGTCGAAGGAAATAACAATAACGATCAAGCACGCTGGCCAGCACAGCTATCGTTAAAACGAAGATAAACAAAAAAGGCAACTTAGCATTAAATGCTAGTTAGGGATTGGTGCGCGTGTTAGGCGCACAAGTATTTTGGCACAGCGAATGTTGAAACGATTATAAACAAAAATGTAACAAAGTATCAAAAAATGCAAGTTTGTACAAATTGCTAACTGGGGTATGATGTGCGTGTTAGGGACACGAGTTTTAAGACGAATTTCGTCGTTGGGAGATAAGATTTTTCTGCAACGCAGCGAAAAATTAATGTTCGCTGCTTACTGAATGTGTCGTACCTTAACTTGTATCAACGATGGACAACACCTATTGTAAAAATTATACAGACGCCGGGCCTTGGGGTCATGGGGCCTCATACAAATTTAAAATAAAAATTAATCCGATTTTGGTAAAATTTTATACACATGTGTGTCTCCGATGTACAAAACTGTTTGGAAATTTTTTGTGCGAATGGGCCCTGACGCCCGAGGGGTGCCCGTATAAATTTTTTAAAAATTAGCCCGATTTTTTTCAAATTTTAAACATATGTTTATCCCGATGGACGTAGAGAGTAAAATTTTTGGAGCAAATGGGCCCTGAGGCCCGGGGGCGGGGCCATCAATTTTTTTTAAAAATTAGCCCGATTTACTTTAAATTTTAAACATATGTGTATCTCCGATAGACCGAACTTTTTGTTAAAATATTTGAGTTTTTGATTTGAATTTTTTTCCCATACAATTTTTTTTACATATGTGTATCACCGGTGAGAATAGTTTTTGAAAAAATTTTGAAGGGGGCTCTAATATTAATTTTTTCCAAATTAACCCTGTTCCAACTTTGCACACATAGCTCCTGGGAAATATAGTATTTAAGCTTCACCTCACTTTCCATTTTATTATTTACTGTCTCAAGGTTTTACAAAATTTTACTGTCTCGTTTTTTTTAAATTTTATTGTCTCAAAATTTGGAACATTTTATTGTCTGACAATTTACACGATTTGCAAAATTTTAATGTTTCACGATTTGCAAAATCCCACTTCTGACACCAATTGGTACGAAATTTAGGCTTTCGAGTTCGTAAAGGATTTTGCAATAAAATACAACACAAGTTTATTAATTTACAAACAATAACTTTAATAATCAAACAGTAAAAATAACACAAGTTCACAATTTATACTTGTGATAAATTTAAATATACACAAGAACACTCATAATACTTGTACTGTACAATAATTCTCTTAGGTAGTTGCTTGATCGCTTCGCAAGAACTTTTACAACTTCACTGGTTAAATTCCAATTAACTAATAATATTTCTCTGCAGCGAACGCCACCTTTTATACTCTTGAAAAGCTTCCAGAAACTTCCAATCTTATAGACAGAAAAATCGAGAAAGACCAGAAAATTGTAGCCTTATTCCCTTATTTACAACTAACAATACTTATATGTAATAAGTCATCTTCTAAAAATAGACTACATGTTCAATCATGTTCTTTTACAAAAATCGGGCAAACCGCACAAACCGGTTTGACTATATTTTTGAACAGTACATACTGATTCAAACTTGCAGGCGGTTACATTTCAAATTTCTTTCCACAATCAAGTGACGTCTGGTACGCCATCATAAATTCCAGACTCAATATGCATTCATCTTCCACTCGGGCAACAATAAACCGATGTCGAAACTTTAATCCTCTAAACTCGACTGTAAGGAAACGTTCACCCTTAACTGCTGCAGCTTCTCCTGTAGCTGTCCTCAAATTGTAGTGATGCACTCTTTCTACTTGCTCTCCAGACACCATTTCAGGACTCACAATTGATCTGGAAGCTCCTATGTCTAGAATAAAATCGCAAGGTCATTTTTTCAAACACGCCATTAATAACCAGACTGTTGTAATCGCTGCCAAGATTTGTACTGCGTATTGTGACCCTGGGATATTCCCTTGTCTTCTTCAGCCTTTGCCCTGCAAAGCTGGTACAAGACGACCGCTCCACCTTCTTCAAATGTTGTACATCTATTCGCCGTAATCTTTCCAGATTATTGACACCGTTCACAGGCTGTCTCATCATGTTTCCAGCGCTCGGTTCCTAGCAATTCCGAAAGAAATGGCCAGGTTTTTGACATCTAAAACATCTTAATGAAGAATCGAATCTGCTACTTTGAAAGCGACAAGTGGTTGATTTTTGGATCCTCTCAAACCAGAGCTTTTGTTTGTGCGACGTCCTCCGTTTCTATTTTGCGTAGCCCTTTAGCTGCTTCATACTCCAAAGCCGATGCCAATACTTGATTCATTGTTTTTCCTCTCGATGTTGTTTTCAAATGAAACTCAACTGTTCATCTCGAATAGCATTGATGAACGCATCCACTGCCAATCCGTCCAAGATACCAGACGGAACTCCACAATAGGCTTGACGTGCTAGCTTAGTTATTTCCCGTTCCAATTCTTTTAGTCGTTCTCACGCTGTTGTTTCTTTATCTGGAGCTGTATTTTACTTAGCTCCTGTGTGTGTGACTTTCCATGACGCAAGTCCAACTGTTTCAAGATTCTTCCTGAATTCATCTTGGCATTTTGAATCATTAGCAATACATCAGCCGCCTTGCCCCTCAACGCTAGAATCAAAGAATTTAGCTGTTCTTCCGCACCTCATCCATTGTGTTGTACAGCAGCTGCAAACTGGACTTTGAAATTTTCAAATGGCTGTGTCGCCATCGAACGCAGGTGGCTTCAAAATTCCCTTCTGGTTACTAGAGGATTCTGGAATTACTCTGGTACTGCTTTGTTGAATGTTCTCTCTGACGAATTGGGTACGGTTTTCCAGCCAGGTCTCAATTTCATTAATTTTGCCTTCCAGACCACTCACTTTTCCTGGCATGCTCGTTTCGAGCGATTTCACTTCCTCTTGAATTGTTGATTGAATTTCACTCATTTCACCCCTTTACTTTTCCTGAATAACATTCAGCTTTTGATTTTGCTGATCGCTTGTTTGCCGAGTAAATTCCTGCTTCAGTTCCTGGCCTTGTTTCTGCGATTGTTGAATTTGCTGTTCAAACTTAACGGTCAATTTGGAATTTAACTGTTGATTTTGCTGATCCAGTTTTTGGCTTGTTCCAGTTAGCTTGTCGCTAATTTGAAAATTCAATTCTTGCTTCATCTCTTGGTTCAGTTGCTGCAATTGTTCACTTTGCCGGTCTAGTTTGCTGTTCATTTGCTCTTTTTGCGGCTTCATTTGAGAATTCAAATCTTTTCTTAGCTTTTCACTTTGTTCACTTTGCCCCTGCATTTGTTCTCTCTGCTGGTCAAACTTGCTATTTATTTGTTTCATTAGAACTTGCAACTTGCATTGCCTCCATGTTTGGCACACCACCCTTTTCTTCCGAAATATACGATTTTCGTTCAACTAACTCCGTCTCAACACTTCACCGGCTTGCTGCTTTAACGACTTGTTGCAATCGGAGAAATAACTCCTGCTTATATCCAGCAGTGCTTAGACCTCGCCTTCCAAGCTCCCCTTTAAGCTCCTGGGAACTATAGTATTTAATCTTCACCGCACTTTCCATTTTATTATTTACTGTCTCAAGGTTTTACAAAATTTTACTGTCTCGTTTTTTTAAAATTTTATTGTCTCAAAATTTGGAACATTTTATTGTCTCTCAATTTACACGATTTGCTAAATTTTAATGTTTCACGATTTGCAAAATCCCACTTCTGACACCAATTGGTACGAAATTTAGGCTTTCGAGTTCGTAAAGGATTTTGCAAATAAAATACAACACAAGTTTATTAATTTACAAACAATAACTTTAATAATCAAACAGTAAAAATAACACAAGTTCACAATTTATACTGGTGATAAATTTAAATATACACAAGAACACTCATAATACTTGTACTGTACAATAATTCTCTTAGGTAGTTGCTTAATCGCTTCGCAAGAACTTTTACAACTTCACTGGTTAAATTCCAATTAACTAATAATATTTCTCTGCAGCGAACGCCACCTTTTATACTCTTGAAAAGCTTTCAGAAACTTCCAATCTTATAGACAGAAAAATCGAGAAAAGAACAGAAAATTGTAGCCTTATTCCCTTATTTACAACTAACAATACTTATATGTAATAAGTCATCTTCTAAAAAAACAACCCATAAAAATTAAAATTTTTCATCTAAATTCTCTAATCGCAGAAATTGATATGGGAGCCCCTCGATCCTGGGCCATTTTTTTTTTATTGTAGGAGAAAATCATCGAAACAAACATTTGACATCAGATGTTAAAATTGAAAAAGCTCAGATCATTTTATTCTGAGCACTTAGAGCACGCTCATACTCTGAGCAAATAAGAAACACGAACATTTATCTTGAGAACTCTTTGACTGCTCTGAACTAATTTATGAAAACGCCAAATGACAGAATATTGTGAAAACTTGTTGTTCTATCTGTAAGTTGATATCGACAACAAAAAAAACGACATCAATAAAAATACAATTCAGTATATAATAAAAATGTAAGTTGAAGTAAGCATAAAACATGTATGTCTCGTTTCATTTGCTGGGTTCATTTGTGCGTGCGCTAAGATTTCTCTCTCTCTCTCCACCACCACCAAAACCATGCAGCGCAGCCGACTGCGCAGCACACACCGCACACAGTCCATAAAGGGCGACGAATATCTGATGCCAGTACAGATATTTAAAAAATGTATAAGGGCCTTGCGGCCGAACCCGGGACCCGATCACTACCAAATTTTCGAAAAAGTATTGTTTATTGGGTATACACATGTGTGTAAAATTTGAAGAAAATCGGGTAAATTTTTTAAATTTTTTGCTTGGGAGCCCCCCGACCCCGCAGCCCGAGGGGCCTCAAAATTTAATAGAAAGTGTTGTCTCCGGAAATACGCAAGTGTGCAAAATTTCAATAAAATCGGGCCATGGGAAGTAGGTTAAAAATTGATCGCAAGAATCCACGACAGACGACCGACCGACGACCGACTACCGACGACCGACTACCGACGACCGACGACCGACGACCGACCGACGACCGACGACCGACCGACGACCCACGGGCAAGTGAAGTTAATATAGAGAATTTAAAAATAGACGTCGTGTTCAATCATGTTCTTTTACAAAAACCGGGCAAACCGCACAAACCGCTTTGACTATATTTTTGAACAGTACATAATGATTCAAACTTGCAGGCGGTTACATTTAAAATTTCAAATAATCTAAAGTCTTACAGCCTAAAAGTATGCTACATAAAAGTGCTTATTTTAGTATGCAGTATTTACATTTCGATTTATCTTAGGATTCAAATTCTATTATATGCGCTACTGGGCTGGCTGGTCAGATTTTCTGATCAATTTTTAACCCACTTCCCAAAGCCCGATTTTATTCAAACTTTGCACACATGTATATTTCCGGTGACAATACTTTTTATTAAATTGTTTTATTTGCGGCCTCTCGGACCTCGGGGTCGGGGGGCTCCCATACAAAATTTTTATAAAATTTACCCGATTTTCTTAACATTTTATACAAATGTGTATTTCCGATGGAAAACACTTTAAGTAAAAATTTTGAAGACCCCGGGCCCAGGGTCGTGGGGCCCCATAATATTTTTTTAAAAAAAGTTAACCCGATTTTCTTCAAATTTTATAGAAGTATGGATCTCCGATGGATAACATTTTTGGTAAATATCTTGGTGACCAAGGGCCCCGGGGGTCTTGTGGCACCATACAATTTTTTTAAAAAAATTAACCCGACTTTCTTTAAATTGTAAACACGTGTGTAAGTTAAATTTTGCTCCTCATAGAGCACAATGAAAACACAATTTTTCTTCTCCTTATTGGAGTTTTACGTTCCTTTATTTAATAGTAATCTAGCACTTTAATAACTAGTAATATTATTTCAATGATAACTTAGTTAATCCAATTTTAAGTTGAATTATTGCTCACTATGTGAGATCTATTATTATTAATCAATATTTAAGTTGAATTATTGCTCACTATGCGAACTGCACTCATTTACGGACTCGAGCGAACTGCGCAAAGATATCCCCAATATTCATCCAGATCTCTTCAACGATGATGCGATGCCTTTTTGCTGTGTCAGCAAACGTCGAAGGAAATAACAATAACGATCAAGCACGCTGGCCAGCACAGCGATCGTTAAAACGAAGATAAACAAAAAAGGCAACTTAGCATTAAATGCTAGTAAGGATTTGGTGCGCGTGTTAGGCGCACAAGTATTTTGGCACAGCGAATGTTGAAACGATTATAAACAAAAATGTAACAAAGTATCAAAAAATGCAAGTTTGTATAAATTGCTAACTGGGGTATGATGTGCGTGTTAGGCACACGAGTTTTAAGACGAATTTCGTCGTTGGGAGATAAGATTTTTCTGCAACGCAGCGAAAAATTAATGTTCGCTGCTTACTGAATGTGTCGTACCTTAACTGTTCCCCCCTTTAAGCATCAGACTTCCTCGGCTGATCATAATTACGAAGGATATTGTTAATTTCTAGTTTGCGTTGCCGTTTGATAAGGACGTACGCGGCGCAAATTATGAGGATTAAGGTAAATAGAGAAGCAGAGGTGTAACAAACTCCTCTGACTTTAAGGTGTAAATTTGAAATGTGTTCCACATTCTTAATGTTTAGCTCGTGCAGATACTGTAGTGACAAAGTGGAAGTGTGGTCCGTGATATTCACAGTGTGGGCTATAGGAGTTTCGGGGCTTTTAAAAACAATTTTTCGCAGATTTTGAAACTTTGTTGAATTTATAGTTAATGTGTCTTCAAATGTTATTAGAAATGTGCCCTTTTGAAGAGTTCTTGTTTCATCCCTACTAATCACCTCAGCGGGCTGAAGGCTGATCATTAATAATGACGATACCATCGTCAACTTCTGTCATAAATGGCACATTGTGTGCGAGATTTGTGTTACAAGTATTAGTGTAATTATTTAGTAGGTTGTTTAGGCATGAATACGTTTTGTTGTTAAGGAGTCGGCAAAATGAAATTGAAGATCTCTTTGTACAATTATTTAAAA
This sequence comes from Nephrocerus scutellatus, assembly GCA_947095585.1. Lineage (NCBI taxonomy): Eukaryota > Metazoa > Arthropoda > Insecta > Diptera > Pipunculidae > Nephrocerus > Nephrocerus scutellatus. Next base: position 65,549,414 of record OX352764.1, on the reverse strand, counting down.
GCTCGTATTTAGAGTCACATTTTGCGACATCGTTCGTTTCAAATGATATTTTTTTATTCTGGTGAACAACAGGATAAATCAGCTTTTTACTTCAAACTAATTTTATTTTTGGAAATTTAATTAGAAATTTTATAATATTTTCATCCTGTAAAATTTTTAATTTAGAATTTATAATAATTTCGCTTATGCTAATGCTTAAATATATTTCGGATTTTAAAATAAAATTTATTTCTGAACTATCTAACAAAATGGGATTGACTATTTGTAATTTTCCCAGAGCTAGGGACAAGGCTATATTGTCTAATTCCCTGGTTATTACTCTATTTCTTACGCTGAGTAAGTCGTACAAATGATCCGTGCCAATTTCCATTGTTTTTGCTTTGTTCAGTAGTATGTTGACTGTGCGAGTTAGGTTGTTTATTTGGTTTTGTATTTCTGTATTAATTCTTATTTGGGCGTTGCTTGTCGTTATTATCTCGTTTTGTTTGCTGCGAACTTCAGCAAAAGCGTCATAATCTGGTGTGCCAGCTATATATATCAATGCTGTTCCAAGAATATTGATACTACGTGCATGTCTATGGTGTATGCGAAGAGAGGCTATTGCTTTAAGTATCTGGTCTACTTCGGTCTCTAATAGTTTCTGTGTGTGTGATTGCGGTAGCAGTTCGATTAGATGCTTTGTGTCCTTGGCTATATCTATAAAATCTGTCAAATTTGTAATGTGAGCTAACATTCCATATCCGTCAAAGATGGCCACATTCCCGTCTGCTACTGGTATGTAATGTGAGGTACTGTAATCCAGAATGGTAGCACGGTTAAGGAGTATTTTAGTAAGGAACATCAGGATGCTGTAATGAGGAATCGAACATTATCTTTATGGACTATTTTACCGTCAATTTTAAGCGTTGTCCCAAGGTCTTGCTGTACTTCTTTTTTTTTTCTTTCAAGTCTTCTGGTATGGATTGCATTAAGTCAATAGGTCTGAGATCAATGGTAGAATGAATGGACCTATTATATTTTGTCCATGCAAGTTAAAAAAAATTTCTTGTCTGTATTTTAAATGTCTATATGAAGGATTTCTCCTGGAAAGGACGGTATGGGGGTCTCGCCCAGTTCGTGTTTTTGTGGATGCCTCTGGTATTTGGCTGTGTGACAAATTTTGCAGTTTTTTGTAATTTCTTTTAGCTTTTTCCTAATATCTGGAAAATAATAATCTTGGAGGACTTGCTTTGTATTTTCTACAACTGATCGATGTGCTCTATTGTGTTCATTTGTTAGGATTTCAATTTGATCATTGGGGTTAAAAATGTCTGTCACAAATTTATTTGCGAATCGGAATTTTACGGACGAATAGTTTGCAATGAGGAAGTGTTGAATTTGAGCTAGGGTGCGTAAGTCACAGTGGATTGCGTTAACTACTTGCGGGTTAACGCAGTACTTGATTGCATCCAAAAGGTCTTTAATTTCCTTGTATGTAATATAATGTCGAATTCGGTTTTTAAAAAGGATTTTTGTTTCCTTCTTTAATTCGGAACCCTGAGTAAGGATTATTTGGTTCCTGAAACAATTAATCGGGTTTTCAACAGCAGGGATAATTGCGGTAAGTGACATTTCACTTTGGCAGGCTTGAATTGAGCTTATGGACGTGGAGTCCGTGGTAATATTAACAAATTGCCTAGAAAGGGCGTCGGTTACTACGTTGCCGGGTTTGTAAAAAATTGTTGGAGAGTATTCCTCGATAAAAGCTCTCCATCGTGTTAATTTTGCATTCGGATTTTTATCGGATATTGAGAATGTTAGGGGCTGGTGATCGGTGAAGATATTAAGCTTATTTACTCCATACAGATAATGTCTAAGATTTTTCAGGGCCCATACAATAGCTAAAAGTTCACGCTCGTTCGTCGCGTAGTTTTCTTCTGTGGATGATAGTGTCCTAGATATCATAGTGATAGGACGTCCATTCTGCGAAAGGACGGCTCCTATAGCTTGAGATGAGGCGTCTGTTGTAAGATCAAAGGGTATTTCAAAATTTGGGTATAAAAGTAGGACGTCTTCAGATAAAAGAATTTTTTTAATTCTTTCAAAAGAACTTAGGGCATCTTTATCCAAATAGCGGTATCTAAAAGTCCACGCAAGTATTTAGTCAGGGGTTTTGCTATAGCTGCGTAATCCTTAACGAACCTCCTATAGTAGCCTGCTAGTCCTAAAAATGACCCTGGGGCTCTAAAGGTTGTGGGGGTTTTGTAATTTACGATAGCTTCTACGAATCCCAAATATTCTACTGAGGTTTTGAAATACTTCGATTTTTCCAATGATACTCTCATGTTAGCGTTATAAAGTCTCTTTAATATTGTGTCAATGTCATCGATATGTTTCTGCTCAGAGTCAGAAAATATGATGATATCATCTATGTACACGTGACATATTTTCCCGATTTTTTCACGTAAAACGTCGTCGATGGCCCGCTGAAAAATACGCTAAAAGCGGTCTTTTCGCGATCGCGTTCAGCCAAATTAATTTGGTGGAAGCCACTCTTCAAGTCTAATGTGGTGAAAAACTTAGACTTTCCAAGATTCGCTAGAATAACAGACGGATCAGGAATTGGGTATTTGTCAGGAATAGTTTTTAAGTTAAGTTTTGTGTAGTCAAATACAAGTCGTTTGTTGGGCTTGCCACTTTCGTCTGTTCCTTTCTTATCGACAACCCAAACAGGGCTATTATAAGGAGATCGTGACGGCCTTATTATGCCGTTCTTTAAAAGCTCCTTGACTTCGTTATTGACAAATTCTATCATTGGAATGGGGTAGGATTGATATTTTGAAAAGATGGGTTCCTGGTCTTTAGTCCTAATAGTTGCGGAAATTTTCGTGTTAAAAGGCAAGGCTTCGTTCGGGTTGGCGAAAACGACAGAGTTTTCATTAATTATTTTGTAAAAAAAATTTTCAATATTTTTTGGGATACAGGAATTTTCTACTAAAGCATTAACTGCATTTAAGTCTAGGTATTTCAATTTTTCTTGATCATTATCAAACTAGATAATATCTTTTTCAGTGTCAATAACCGCCTTTATGCTTTTCATAAAGTTAAATCCTATGATGCCATCGAATAAAGACAGATTTGGAAGGATAAAAAAATTTTCAGTTCTATTGAGGACGTTAATTAATGTTTTTTGATTGATTATGTCGGCACCATGAATTGACTTAACTAAAAATGGTTTTTCTAATTCTTTAATATATTTTAATCCGCTAACGTTGGTAATATAGCTTTTTGAAGCTCCAGTATCTATTAAGAGTTTGATGTGTCTACCACCTATCATTCGTTCAATATAGGGGAGAACTGATTTACCCCTAAAAAATTGATTTCGTCTTCAAAGGATGGGTCAGATGGTTGGTTTTCTGGTTGGCTGCGATAATCGTAGGTTTCTTGTTGAGATTCATTTTGTGGTGTTTCCTGATCAAGGTGGTTGATCCTCTGGATTTTTCTAGGAATTTGCTTATCGGATGATATGCCCCTTTTCTGTGCTTGAAAACCTTGAAAATTATTGGTTTGCACTGTTCGCATGCTTACGTCGGTATCAATAGGTTGGGACGTTGGTAGAGGTTGAGAAGTCTGTTGATTTCCTGGTTGAGTTCGGGTAAAGTTGCGAAGATTGGGATATGTTTGGAAATTAGAATTTATGGCATTGTAACGTTGAGACTGATTTGGTGATTGTGGAGGACGATTTTGATAAAATGGTGTGTATTGTTGCCCAAAATGGCTTTGAAAGGCTTGAGGATGATTAGGCTGTTGGTTATAAGGATTCTGCCTAGTATTTTGTAGGTTTTGTCTTGGAAGTGGCTGAGCCGAAAAGTTTTGCGAAAACCTGTTTAGTCCGTTATTGTAAATGGCTGCGAAGTGGTAACGGTTTTGGTTCGTTTCTAACTCTTGAGCTAATGCTAAAGCTGTTGGTAAGTCTACAGGTTTACAAGAAAAGAGCGTATCGCATAACGGTTTGTTAAGTCCGGAGACAAACACTCGCAATGCATCTTCGCGGTATTTCTGATTTAGTGAATTAATCAGATGAGTCTCACCTTCATGTGACATGATGACTTTATTAACGATGGCAGTCAACTTACGTTCTACTTCGTCATAGAATTGAATTATCATTCTCCGTCCTTGTCGAAGTGTCGACCGTTCTTGTTCCAAAGTAAAGATGGACTTCTTGTCCATATAAGTAAAGTCTAATCGAGCTATGATAGCTTTAAAATTAAGGACGGTATTATAGGCGCTTAACGCGGCATCCGCATTTCCTACAACTTTATTTCTCAAAATAGCTACCGCTTGGTAGTATTTGGAACTTCCTACATACGATTCGAAAAGTTTGTGCGCTGTCATAGCGGCTTGGCGCCAGGAGAAATATCTATTGGGGTCGCCCCTGAATTCTGGGACGGACTTCACAATGTCTAACGGTTCGTCGCATTTTACAACATCTGGTAAAATTTGTATTTCTTTATATTCCTCCACAGCGGAAGGAGGCTCTAAACTATTGATTCTCGCGGTTAATTTATCTATAGTAGTTTGGAAATCTTGCTAGTTCTTTGAACGGCTTGTTGAATAGCGGTATCTAAAAGTATTTGTAAGTTTACAGAGTCCATGGTGTTTCTAGTTCTAGTCGGTTGGTCAGAAATTCTTAAAGCTCGTAGTCTAGCTAGTAGTTCTTCTGTGTCCGTATGAGCTGTCTCACCCTGCATGAACTTAGAAAAAATTACAAATTACGTTTCAGCAAGAGAGAGAAAAAAAAATTTTTTCAGTGATATTATTTTTGTATTCAGGAAAAAAAGGAAAATTTAAAATTTTTAACTTAATTTACTTTTTTTTCAGAGTTTAATTTATTGTAATTTGATTTAAAAAAAAAGGTTCATTTACTGATTAATATAATTGAATATTCAAATTTTAAGACTTATTTCTACTCAAATTTAGTTTAGAACTTACATAAAAATATACATGACGGTGATTTATGTTGATTGGTTTTAAAGATGATTTTGGTGATTTGGTAAAGATGGTTCTTCTATTTTTTTAAAGATGGTTTCTCTGATTTTTGTTAAGATGGTCTTCTGTTTTTTGTAAAGATGGTCTTCTGTTTTTTGTAAATATGGTCTTCTGTTTTTTTGTTAAGGTGGTCTTATGTTTTTTGTAAAGATGGTCTTCTGTTTTTTGTTAAGATGGTCTTTTGTTTTTTTTTGTAATTATTCTGAGTGAACTTATTTCTTATATTTGGTAAGCTTTCTAAGATTTTCGTTCACTGTTCGCACAAAAATTTGCTTGAAACTTATTATTGTCTTCTATGAAGACGTTTATTTTTCACTTTATGGTGAATTGCAATTGTGCGCCAATTAAATTTTGCTCCTCATAGAGCACAATGAAAACACAATTTTTCTTCTCCTTATTGGAGTTTTATGTTCCTTTATTTAATAGTAATCTAGCACTTTAATAACTAGTAATATTATTTAAATGATGACTTATTTAATCCAATTTTAAGTTGAATTATTGCTCACTATGCGAACTGCACTCATTTACGGACTCGAGCGAACTGCGCAAAGATATCCCCAATATTCATCCAGATCTCTTCAACGATGATGCGATGCCTTTTTGCTGTGTTAGCAAACGTCGAAGGAAATAACAATAACGATCAAGCACGCTGGCCAGCACAGCTATCGTTAAAACGAAGATAAACAAAAAAGGCAACTTAGCATTAAATGCTAGTTAGGGATTGGTGCGCGTGTTAGGCGCACAAGTATTTTGGCACAGCGAATGTTGAAACGATTATAAACAAAAATGTAACAAAGTATCAAAAAATGCAAGTTTGTACAAATTGCTAACTGGGGTATGATGTGCGTGTTAGGGACACGAGTTTTAAGACGAATTTCGTCGTTGGGAGATAAGATTTTTCTGCAACGCAGCGAAAAATTAATGTTCGCTGCTTACTGAATGTGTCGTACCTTAACTTGTATCAACGATGGACAACACCTATTGTAAAAATTATACAGACGCCGGGCCTTGGGGTCATGGGGCCTCATACAAATTTAAAATAAAAATTAATCCGATTTTGGTAAAATTTTATACACATGTGTGTCTCCGATGTACAAAACTGTTTGGAAATTTTTTGTGCGAATGGGCCCTGACGCCCGAGGGGTGCCCGTATAAATTTTTTAAAAATTAGCCCGATTTTTTTCAAATTTTAAACATATGTTTATCCCGATGGACGTAGAGAGTAAAATTTTTGGAGCAAATGGGCCCTGAGGCCCGGGGGCGGGGCCATCAATTTTTTTTAAAAATTAGCCCGATTTACTTTAAATTTTAAACATATGTGTATCTCCGATAGACCGAACTTTTTGTTAAAATATTTGAGTTTTTGATTTGAATTTTTTTCCCATACAATTTTTTTTACATATGTGTATCACCGGTGAGAATAGTTTTTGAAAAAATTTTGAAGGGGGCTCTAATATTAATTTTTTCCAAATTAACCCTGTTCCAACTTTGCACACATAGCTCCTGGGAAATATAGTATTTAAGCTTCACCTCACTTTCCATTTTATTATTTACTGTCTCAAGGTTTTACAAAATTTTACTGTCTCGTTTTTTTTAAATTTTATTGTCTCAAAATTTGGAACATTTTATTGTCTGACAATTTACACGATTTGCAAAATTTTAATGTTTCACGATTTGCAAAATCCCACTTCTGACACCAATTGGTACGAAATTTAGGCTTTCGAGTTCGTAAAGGATTTTGCAAATAAAATACAACACAAGTTTATTAATTTACAAACAATAACTTTAATAATCAAACAGTAAAAATAACACAAGTTCACAATTTATACTTGTGATAAATTTAAATATACACAAGAACACTCATAATACTTGTACTGTACAATAATTCTCTTAGGTAGTTGCTTGATCGCTTCGCAAGAACTTTTACAACTTCACTGGTTAAATTCCAATTAACTAATAATATTTCTCTGCAGCGAACGCCACCTTTTATACTCTTGAAAAGCTTCCAGAAACTTCCAATCTTATAGACAGAAAAATCGAGAAAGACCAGAAAATTGTAGCCTTATTCCCTTATTTACAACTAACAATACTTATATGTAATAAGTCATCTTCTAAAAATAGACTACATGTTCAATCATGTTCTTTTACAAAAATCGGGCAAACCGCACAAACCGGTTTGACTATATTTTTGAACAGTACATACTGATTCAAACTTGCAGGCGGTTACATTTCAAATTTCTTTCCACAATCAAGTGACGTCTGGTACGCCATCATAAATTCCAGACTCAATATGCATTCATCTTCCACTCGGGCAACAATAAACCGATGTCGAAACTTTAATCCTCTAAACTCGACTGTAAGGAAACGTTCACCCTTAACTGCTGCAGCTTCTCCTGTAGCTGTCCTCAAATTGTAGTGATGCACTCTTTCTACTTGCTCTCCAGACACCATTTCAGGACTCACAATTGATCTGGAAGCTCCTATGTCTAGAATAAAATCGCAAGGTCATTTTTTCAAACACGCCATTAATAACCAGACTGTTGTAATCGCTGCCAAGATTTGTACTGCGTATTGTGACCCTGGGATATTCCCTTGTCTTCTTCAGCCTTTGCCCTGCAAAGCTGGTACAAGACGACCGCTCCACCTTCTTCAAATGTTGTACATCTATTCGCCGTAATCTTTCCAGATTATTGACACCGTTCACAGGCTGTCTCATCATGTTTCCAGCGCTCGGTTCCTAGCAATTCCGAAAGAAATGGCCAGGTTTTTGACATCTAAAACATCTTAATGAAGAATCGAATCTGCTACTTTGAAAGCGACAAGTGGTTGATTTTTGGATCCTCTCAAACCAGAGCTTTTGTTTGTGCGACGTCCTCCGTTTCTATTTTGCGTAGCCCTTTAGCTGCTTCATACTCCAAAGCCGATGCCAATACTTGATTCATTGTTTTTCCTCTCGATGTTGTTTTCAAATGAAACTCAACTGTTCATCTCGAATAGCATTGATGAACGCATCCACTGCCAATCCGTCCAAGATACCAGACGGAACTCCACAATAGGCTTGACGTGCTAGCTTAGTTATTTCCCGTTACAATTCTTTTAGTCGTTCTCACGCTGTTGTTTCTTTATCTGGAGCTGTATTTTACTTAGCTCCTGTGTGTGTGACTTTCCATGACGCAAGTCCAACTGTTTCAAGATTCTTCCTGAATTCATCTTGGCATTTTGAATCATTAGCAATACATCAGCCGCCTTGCCCCTCAACGCTAGAATCAAAGAATTTAGCTGTTCTTCCGCACCTCATCCATTGTGTTGTACAGCAGCTGCAAACTGGACTTTGAAATTTTCAAATGGCTGTGTCGCCATCGAACGCAGGTGGCTTCAAAATTCCCTTCTGGTTACTAGAGGATTCTGGAATTACTCTGGTACTGCTTTGTTGAATGTTCTCTCTGACGAATTGGGTACGGTTTTCCAGCCAGGTCTCAATTTCATTAATTTTGCCTTCCAGACCACTCACTTTTCCTGGCATGCTCGTTTCGAGCGATTTCACTTCCTCTTGAATTGTTGATTGAATTTCACTCATTTCACCCCTTTACTTTTCCTGAATAACATTCAGCTTTTGATTTTGCTGATCGCTTGTTTGCCGAGTAAATTCCTGCTTCAGTTCCTGGCCTTGTTTCTGCGATTGTTGAATTTGCTGTTCAAACTTAACGGTCAATTTGGAATTTAACTGTTGATTTTGCTGATCCAGTTTTTGGCTTGTTCCAGTTAGCTTGTCGCTAATTTGAAAATTCAATTCTTGCTTCATCTCTTGGTTCAGTTGCTGCAATTGTTCACTTTGCCGGTCTAGTTTGCTGTTCATTTGCTCTTTTTGCGGCTTCATTTGAGAATTCAAATCTTTTCTTAGCTTTTCACTTTGTTCACTTTGCCCCTGCATTTGTTCTCTCTGCTGGTCAAACTTGCTATTTATTTGTTTCATTAGAACTTGCAACTTGCATTGCCTCCATGTTTGGCACACCACCCTTTTCTTCCGAAATATACGATTTTCGTTCAACTAACTCCGTCTCAACACTTCACCGGCTTGCTGCTTTAACGACTTGTTGCAATCGGAGAAATAACTCCTGCTTATATCCAGCAGTGCTTAGACCTCGCCTTCCAAGCTCCCCTTTAAGCTCTTGGGAACTATAGTATTTAATCTTCACCGCACTTTCCATTTTATTATTTACTGTCTCAAGGTTTTACAAAATTTTACTGTCTCGTTTTTTTAAAATTTTATTGTCTCAAAATTTGGAACATTTTATTGTCTCTCAATTTACACGATTTGCTAAATTTTAATGTTTCACGATTTGCAAAATCCCACTTCTGACACCAATTGGTACGAAATTTAGGCTTTCGAGTTCGTAAAGGATTTTGCAAATAAAATACAACACAAGTTTATTAATTTACAAACAATAACTTTAATAATCAAACAGTAAAAATAACACAAGTTCACAATTTATACTGGTGATAAATTTAAATATACACAAGAACACTCATAATACTTGTACTGTACAATAATTCTCTTAGGTAGTTGCTTAATCGCTTCGCAAGAACTTTTACAACTTCACTGGTTAAATTCCAATTAACTAATAATATTTCTCTGCAGCGAACGCCACCTTTTATACTCTTGAAAAGCTTTCAGAAACTTCCAATCTTATAGACAGAAAAATCGAGAAAAGAACAGAAAATTGTAGCCTTATTCCCTTATTTACAACTAACAATACTTATATGTAATAAGTCATCTTCTAAAAAAACAACCCATAAAAATTAAAATTTTTCATCTAAATTCTCTAATCGCAGAAATTGATATGGGAGCCCCTCGATCCTGGGCCATTTTTTTTTTATTGTAGGAGAAAATCATCGAAACAAACATTTGACATCAGATGTTAAAATTGAAAAAGCTCAGATCATTTTATTCTGAGCACTTAGAGCACGCTCATACTCTGAGCAAATAAGAAACACGAACATTTATCTTGAGAACTCTTTGACTGCTCTGAACTAATTTATGAAAACGCCAAATGACAGAATATTGTGAAAACTTGTTGTTCTATCTGTAAGTTGATATCGACAACAAAAAAAACGACATCAATAAAAATACAATTCAGTATATAATAAAAATGTAAGTTGAAGTAAGCATAAAACATGTATGTCTCGTTTCATTTGCTGGGTTCATTTGTGCGTGCGCTAAGATTTCTCTCTCTCTCTCCACCACCACCAAAACCATGCAGCGCAGCCGACTGCGCAGCACACACCGCACACAGTCCATAAAGGGCGACGAATATCTGATGCCAGTACAGATATTTAAAAAATGTATAAGGGCCTTGCGGCCGAACCCGGGACCCGATCACTACAAATTTTCGAAAAAGTATTGTTTATTGGGTATACACATGTGTGTAAAATTTGAAGAAAATCGGGTAAATTTTTTAAATTTTTTGCTTGGGAGCCCCCCGACCCCGCAGCCCGAGGGGCCTCAAAATTTAATAGAAAGTGTTGTCTCCGGAAATACGCAAGTGTGCAAAATTTCAATAAAATCGGGCCATGGGAAGTAGGTTAAAAATTGATCGCAAGAATCCACGACAGACGACCGACCGACGACCGACCGACGACCGACGACCGACGACCGACGACCGACCGACGACCGACCGACGACCCACGGGCAAGTGAAGTTAATATAGAGAATTTAAAAATAGACGTCGTGTTCAATCATGTTCTTTTACAAAAACCGGGCAAACCGCACAAACCGCTTTGACTATATTTTTGAACAGTACATAATGATTCAAACTTGCAGGCGGTTACATTTAAAATTTCAAATAATCTAAAGTCTTACAGCCTAAAAGTATGCTACATAAAAGTGCTTATTTTAGTATGCAGTATTTACATTTCGATTTATCTTAGGATTCAAATGCTATTATATGCGCTACTAACTACTTTTCGTAACATTACCCCAACCTTAATTCTGTTCGCGTGCCCGTGGCTGGCTGGTCAGATTTTCTGATCAGTTTTAAACCCACTTCTCAAAGCCCGATTTTATTGAAATTTTGCACACATGTATATTTCCGGTGACAATACTTTTTATTTTATTTGCGGCCTCTCGGACCTCGGGGTCAAAATTTTATTTATATTTTTATTTTCGGCTCCCATACAAAAATTTTATAAAATATACCCGATTTTCTTAACATTTTATACAAATGTGTATTTCCGATGGAAAATACCCGATTTTCTTCAAATTTTATAGAAGTATGTATCTCCGATGGCGAACATTTTTGGTAAATATTTTGGTGACCAAGGGCCCCGGGGGTCTTGTGGCACCATACAATTTTTTTAAAAAAATTAACCCGACTTTCTTTAAATTGTAAACACGTGTGTATTAACGATGGACAACACCTATTGAAAAAATTATACAGACGCCGGCCGTTGGGGTCATGGGGCCTCATACAAATTTAAAATAAAAATTAACTCGATTTGGTAAAATTTTATACACATGTATGTCTCCGATCGACAAAACTGTTTGGACATTTTTTGTGCGAATGGGCCCTGAGGCCCGAGGGGTGCCCGTATAAATTTTTTAAAAATTAGCCCGATTTTTTTCAAATTTTAAATATGGTGGCTCGGGGGCGGGGCCATCAATTTTTTTTAAAAATTAGCCCGATTTACTTTAAATTTTAAACATATGTGTATCTCCGATAGACCGAACTTTTTGTAAAATTTTTTGAGTTTTTGATTTGAATTTTTTTCCCATACAATTTTTTTTACATATGTGTATCACCGGTGAGAATAGTTTTTGAAAAAACTTTGAAGGGGGCTCTAATTAATTTTTTTCAAATTAACCCTGTTCCAACTTCGCACACATATGTACCACCTTGTTGTTTTATTACATCTGGGGTTTGGTTGAATTCTGCGTCGTTCTTGCTCTTGTAGGGATCGGATCTTCCCAACTTTGCTGTGGTTTCTGTAATTTCCCTTGTCTTGTCTTGATTTGTATAGCCAAACGAAGTCTCCTTCCCGCAATTTTTCATAGTTCGCACGCAAGTGATTCTGTGTTTTCATTCCTTCGTTACCATTCACGACGTGGTTCTTTACTGATATATGGACATTGATCGCCATTGGTTTTTGATCGGAATTCTTTGCATCTTGCCCAACTTGCTATAACTTTGGATTGATGCGTTTTCCTTCTAGCTGTTTATTGCAGTTCTCTTCTTGCAGCACATTTCGCTCACATTCGGCACCAGTTTTCAACATCTCTGCGACAATTGACCCAAAAGAATCGACTTCTTACTTCATCTAGTGATACCGTAATAGTAATACCGACCATCGGCAGATTCTAGTAGTAGTCCATATTTGAATCTCAATGACTGCCATTGAGCCCAGTAACTTTTTACTGTCGGACTTGCTGTTGCAATTTCGTGCCACTACGGTCTTTCACCTTGCTCCATCAATCGAAGTACTGAATAAATTGAATCGTCCTGCTCTTGTTCTTCCCTAAGCTGCTCTCTTTTCAAATGATCTTTCATCTACTGGACCGTGATTCGTGAAACAACTGAACATTTTTGGATTTCCGGTCTTCTACTTTGTTTGTACTCGGGGACACAACACGTCTTGAATGATCAACCATGTCTCATCATGTTTCCAGCGCTCGGTTCCTAGCAATTCCGAAAGAAATGTCCATGTTTCTGACATCTAAAACACCTTAATGAAGAATCGAATCTGCTACTTTGAAAGCGACCAGTGGTTGATTTTTGGATCCTCTCAAACCAGAGCTTTTGTTTGTGCGACGTCCTCCGTTTCTATTTTGCGTAGCCCTTTAGCTGCTTCATACTCCAAAGCCGATGCCAATATTTGATTCATTGTTTTTCCTCTCGATGTTGTTTTGAAATGAAACTCAACTGTTCATCTCGAATAGCATTGATGAACGCATCCACTGCCAATCCGTCCAAGATACCAGCCGGAACTCCACAATAGGCTTGACGTCCTAGCTTAGTTATTTCCCGTTCCAATTCTTGAAGTCGTTCTCACGCTGTTGTTTCTTTATCTGGAGCTGTATTTTGCTTAGCTCCTGTGTGTGTGACTTTCCATGACGCAAGTCCAACTGTTTCAAGATTCTTCCTGAATTCATCTTGGCATTTTGAATCATTAGCAATACATCAGCCGCCTTGCCCCTCAACGCTAGAATCAAAGAATTTAGCTGTTCTTCCGCACCTCATCCATTGTGTTGTACAGCAGCTGCAAACTGGACTTTGAAATTTTCAAATGGCTGTGTCGCCATCGAACGCAGGTGGCTTCAAAATTCCCTTCTGGTTACTAGAGGATTCTGGAATTACTCTGGTACTGCTTTGTTGAATGTTCTCTCTGACGAATTGGGTACGGTTTTCCAGCCAGGTCTCAATTTCATTAATTTTGCCTTCCAGACCACTCACTTTTCCTGGCATGCTCGTTTCGAGCGATTTCACTTCCTCTTGAATTGTTGATTGAATTTCACTCATTTCACCCCTTTACTTTTCCTGAATAACATTCAGCTTTTGATTTTGCTGATCGCTTGTTTGCCGAGTAAATTCCTGCTTCAGTTCCTGGCCTTGTTTCTGCGATTGTTGAATTTGCTGTTCAAACTTAACGGTCAATTTGGAATTTAACTGTTGATTTTGCTGATCCAGTTTTTGGCTTGTTCCAGGTAGCTTGTCGCTAATTTGAAAATTCCATTCTTGCTTCATCTCTTGGTTCAGTTGCTGCAATTGTTCACTTTGCCGGTCTAGTTTGCTGTTCATTTGCTCATTTTGCGGCTTCATTTGAGAATTCAAATCTTTTCTTAGCTTTTCACTTTGTTCACTTTGCCCCTGCATTTGTTCTCTCTGCTGGTCAAACTTGCTATTTATTTGTTTCATTAGAACTTGCAACTTGCATTGCCTCCATGTTTGGCACACCACCCTTTTCTTCCGAAATATACGATTTTCGTTCAACTAACTCCGTCTCAACACTTCACCGGCTTGCTGCTTTAACGACTTGTTGCAATCGGAGAAATAACTCCTGCTTATATCCAGCAGTGCTTAGACCTCGCCTTCCAAGCTCCTGGGAACTATAGTATTTAATCTTCACCGCACTTTTCATTTTATTATTTACTGTCTCAAGGTTTTACAAAATTTTACTGTCTCGTTTTTTTAAAATTTTATTGTCTCTCAATTTACACGATTTGCTAAATTTTAATGTTTCACGATTTGCAAAATCCCACTTCTGACACCAATTGGTACGAAATTTAGGCTTTCGAGTTCGTAAAGGATTTTGCAAATAAAATACAACACAAGTTTATTAATTTACAAACAATAACTTTAATAATCAAACAGTAAAAATAACACAAGTTCACAATTTATACTGGTGATAAATTTAAATATACACAAGAACACTCATAATACTTGTACTGTACAATAATTCTCTTAGGTAGTTGCTTAATCGCTTCGCAAGAACTTTTACAACTTCACTGGTTAAATTCCAATTAGCTAATAATATTTCTCTGCAGCGAACGCCACCTTTTATACTCTTGAAAAGCTTTCAGAAACTTCCAATCTTATAGACAGAAAAATCGAGAAAAGAACAGAAAATTGTAGCCTTATTCCCTTATTTACAACTAACAATACTTATATGTAATAAGTCATCTTCTAAAAATAGACGTCATGTTCAATCATGTTCTTTTACAAAAACCGGGCAAACCGCACAAACCGCTTTGACTATATTTTTGAACAGTACATAATGATTCAAACTTGCAGGCGGTTACATTTAAAATTTCAAATAATCTAAAGTCTTACAGCCTAAAAGTATGCTAAATAAAAGTGCTTATTTTAGTATGCAGTATTACATTTCGATTTATCTTAGGATTCAAATTCTATTATATGCGCTACTTACTACTTTTCGTAACATTACCCCCACCTTAATTCTGTTCGCCCGAACAGATTCAGCACTCTCTCTAATGTTGTACCTTGTCAATCTGTTGATCCGGACAACTTCCTTTTTCAATTCTCTATATTAACTTCGCGTGCCCGTGGCTGGCTGGTCAGATTTTCTGATTAATTTTTAACCCACTTCCCAAAGCCCGATTTTATTGAACTTTTGCACACATGTATATTTCCGGTTCCAATACTTTTTATTAAAATTTGCAGCCTCTCGGACCTCGGGGTCGGGGGGCTCCCATACAAAAATTTTATAAAATTTACCCGATTTTCTTAACATTTGATACAAATGTGTATTTCCGATGGAAAACACTAAGTAAAAATTTTGAAGACCCCGGGCCCAGGGTCGTGGGGCCCCATAATTTTTTTTTTTAAAAGTTAACCCGATTTTCTTCAAATTTTATAGAAGTATGTATCTCCGATGAATAAAATTTTTGGTAAATATTTTGGAGACCAAGGGCCCCGGGGGTCTTGTGGCACCATACAATTTTTTTAAAAAAATTAACCCGACTTTCTTTAAATTGTAAACACGTGTGTATCAACGATGGACAACACCTATTGTAAAAATTATACAGACGCCGGGCCTTGGGGTCATGGGGCCTCATACAAATTTAAATTAAAAAGTAACCCGATTTTGGTAAAATTTTATACACATGTATGTCTCCGATGGACAAAACTGTTTGGACATTTTTTGTGTGAATGGGCCCTGAGGCCCGAGGGGTGCCCGTATAAATTTTTTAAAAATTAGCCCCGTTTTTCTACAAATTTTAAACATATGTTTATTTCGATGGACGTAAAATGTTTTCTGATCAATTTTTAGCCCACTTGCAATGGCCCGATTTTATTGGAATTTTGCACACATGTATATTTCCGGTGACAATACTTTCTATTAAAATTTGAGGCCCCTCGGACCTCGGGTTCGGGGGGCTCCCATACAAATATTTTACAAAATTTACCCGATTTTCTTTAAATTTTGTACACATGTGTGTCTTCGATGGAAAACACTTTTTGTAAAAATTTGGAGCGATCGGCCCCTTGGGGACCCCAATATACAATTTTTAAATATCGCTATATCGCATCAGATCACGGCAAAGTCTGAGCTCTGTGCTTTGTGAGCAGCGCTGTTCGCTGCCGCTGCGTCATTTGGTGTGTGTGTGTGTATCTCCGATTAGAGAATTTACAAGAAAAATTTTAATTTTTATGGGTTGCTTTTTTGATTTGAATTTTTTTCCCATACAATTTTTTTTACATATGTGTATTACCGGTGAGAATAGTTTTTGAAAAAATTTTGAAGGGGGCTCTAAGATTAATTTTTTCCAAATTAACCCTGTTCCAACTTTGCACACATATGTACCACCCAATAAGAGAATTTACATGAAAATTTTTAATTTTTATGAGTTGTTTTATTACATCTGGGGTTTGTTTGAATTCTGCGTCGTTGTTGCTCTTGTAAGGATCGGATCTTCCCAACTTTGCTGTGGTTTCTGTAATTTCCCTTGTCTTGTCTTGATTTGTATAGCAAAACGAAGTCTCCTTCCCGCAATTTTTCATAGTTCGCACGCAAGTGATTCTGTGTTTTCATTCCTTCGTTACCATTCACGACGTGGTTCTTTACTGATATATGGACATTGATCGCCATTGGTTTTTGATCGGAATCCTTTGCATCTTGTCCAACTTGCTATAACTTTGGATTGATGCGTTTTCCTTCTAGCTGTTTATTGCAGTTCTCTTCTTGCAGCACATTTCGCTCACATTCGGCACCAGTTTTCAACATCTCTGCGACAATTGACCCAAAAGAATCGACTTCTTACTTCATCTAGTGATACCGTAATAGTAATACCGACCATCGGCAGATTCTAGTAGTAGTCCATATTTGAATCTCAATGACTGCCATTGAGCCCAGTAACTTTTTACTGTCGGACTTGCTGTTGCAATTTCGTGCCACTACGGTCTTTCACCTTGCTCCATCAATCGAAGTACTGAATAAATTGAATCGTCCTGCTCTTGTTCTTCCCTAAGCTGCTCTCTTTTCAAATGATCTTTCATCTACTGGACCGTGATTCGTGAAACAACTGAACATTTTTGGATTTCCGGTCTTCTACTTTGTTTGTACTCGGGGACACAACACGTCTTGAATGATCAACCATGTCTCATCATGTTTCCAGCGCTCGGTTCCTAGCAATTCCGAAAGAAATGTCCAGGTTTCTGACATCTAAAACACCTTAATGAAGAATCGAATCTGCTACTTTGAAAGCGACCAGTGGTTGATTTTTGGATCCTCTCAAACCAGAGCTTTTGTTTGTGCGACGTCCTCCGTTTCTATTTTGCGTAGCCCTTTAGCTGCTTCATACTCCAAAGCCGATGCCAATATTTGATTCATTGTTTTTCCTCTCGATGTTGTTTTGAAATGAAACTCAACTGTTCATCTCGAATAGCATTGATGAACGCATCCACTGCCAATCCGTCCAAGATACCAGCCGGAACTCCACAATAGGCTTGACGTCCTAGCTTAGTTATTTCCCGTTCCAATTCTTGAAGTCGTTCTCACGCTGTTGTTTCTTTATCTGTAGCTGTATTTTGCTTAGCTCCTGTGTGTGTGACTTTCCATGACGCAAGTCCAACTGTTTCAAGATTCTTTCTGAATTCATCTTGGCATTTTGAATCATTAGCAATACATCAGCCGCCTTGCCCCTCAACGCTAGAATCAAAGAATTTAGCTGTTCTTCCGCACCTCATCCATTGTGTTGTACAGCAGCTGCAAACTGGACTTTGAAATTTTCAAATGGCTGTGTCGCCATCGAACGCAGGTGGCTTCAAAATTCCCTTCTGGTTACTAGAGGATTCTGGAATTACTCTGGTACTGCTTTGTTGAATGTTTGTCTGACGAATTGGGTACGGTTTTCCAGTCAGGTCTCAATTTCATTAATTTTGCCTTCCAGACCACTCACTTTTCCTGTCATGCTCGTTTCGAGCGATTTCACTTCCTTTTGAATTGTTGATTGAATTTCACTCATTTCACCCCTTTACTTTTCCTGAATAACATTCAGCTTTTGATTTTGCTGATCGCTTACTTGCCGAGTAAATTCCTGCTTCAGTTCCTGGCCTTGTTTCTGCGATTGTTGAATTTGCTGTTCAAACTTAACGGTCAATTTGGAATTTAACTGTTGATTTTGCTGATCCAGTTTTTTGCTTGTTCCAGTTCCAGTTTGTCGCTAATTTGAAAATTCAATTCTTGCTTCATCTCTTGGTTCAGTTGCTGCAATTTTTCACTTTGCCGGTCTAGTTTGCTGTTTATTTGCTCATTTTGCGGCTTCATTTGAGAATTCAAATCTTTTCTTAGCTTTTCACTTTGTTCACTTTGCCGCTGCATTTGTTCTCTCTGCTGGTCAAACTTGCTATTTATTTGTTGCATTAGAACTTGTAACTTGCATTGCCTCCATTTTTGGCACACCACCCTTTTCTTCCGAAATGGACGATATTCGTTCAACTAACTCCGTCTCAACACTTCACCGGCTTGCTGCTTTAACGACTTGTTGCAATCGGAGAAATAACTCCTGCTTATATCCAGCAGTGCTTAGACCTCGCCTTCCAAGCTCCCCTTTAAGCTCCTGGGAACTATAGTATTTAATCTTCACCGCACTTTCCATTTTATTATTTACTGTCTCAAGGTTTTACAAAGTTTTACTGTCTCGTTTTTTTAAAATTTTATTGTCTCTCAATTTACACGATTTGCTAAATTTTAATGTTTCACGATTTGCAAAATCCCACTTCTGACACCAATTGGTACGAAATTTAGGCTTTCGAGTTCGTAAAGGATTTTGCAAATAAAATACAACACAAGTTTATTAATTTACAAACAATAACTTTAATAATCAAACAGTAAAAATAACACAAGTTCACAATTTATACTGGTGATAAATTTAAATATACACAAGAACACTCATAATACTTGTACTGTATAATAATTCTCTTAGGTAGTTGCTTAATCGCTTCGCAAGAACTTTTACAACTTCACTGGTTAAATTCCAATTAACTAATAATATTTCTCTGCAGCGAACGCCACCTTTTATACTCTTGAAAAGCTTTCAGAAACTTCCAATCTTATAGACAGAAAAATCGAGAAAAGAACAGAAAATTGTAGCCTTATTCCCTTATTTACAACTAACAATACTTATATGTAATAAGTCATCTTCTAAAAAAACAACCCATAAAAATTAAAATTTTTCATCTAAATTCTCTAATCGCAGAAATTGATATGGGAGCCCCTCGATCCTGGGCCATTTTTTTTTTATTGTAGGAGAAAATCATCGAAACAAACATTTGACATCAGATGTTAAAATTGAAAAAGCTCAGATCATTTTATTCTGAGCACTTAGAGCACGCTCATACTCTGAGCAAATAAGAAACACGAACATTTATCTTGAGAACTCTTTGACTGCTCTGAACTAATTTATGAAAACGCCAAATGACAGAATATTGTGAAAACTTGTTGTTCTATCTGTAAGTTGATATCGACAACAAAAAAAACGACATCAATAAAAATACAATTCAGTATATAATAAAAATGTAAGTTGAAGTAAGCATAAAACATGTATGTCTCGTTTCATTTGCTGGGTTCATTTGTGCGTGCGCTAAGATTTCTCTCTCTCTCTCCACCACCACCACCAAAACCATGCAGCGCAGCCGACTGCGCAGCACACACCGCACACAGTCCATAAAGGGCGACGAATATCTGATGCCAGTACAGATATTTAAAAAATGTATAAGGGCCTTGCGGCCGAACCCGGGACCCGATCACTACCAAATTATTGTAAATTAAGTATTGTTTATTGGGTATACACATGTGTGTAAAATTTGAAGAAAATCGGGTAAATTTTTTAAATTTTTTGCTTGGGAGCCCCCCGACCCCGCAGCCCGAGGGGCCTCAAAATAATAGAAAGTGTTGTCTCCGGAAATACGCAAGTGTGCAAAATTTCAATAAAATCGGGCCATGGGAAGTGGGTTAAAAATTGATCGCAAGAATCCACGACAGACGACCGACCGACGACCGACCGACGACCCACGGGCAAGTGAAGTTAATATAGAGAATTTAAAAATAGACGTCGTGTTCAATCATGTTCTTTTACAAAAACCGGACAAACCGCACAAACCGCTTTGGCTATATTTTTGAACAGTACATAATGATTCAAACTTGCAGGCGGTTACATTTAAAATTTCAAATAATCTAAAGTCTTACAGCCTAAAAGTATGCTACATAAAAGTGCTTATTTTAGTATGCAGTATTTACATTTCGATTTATCTTAGGATTCAAATGCTATTATATGCGCTACTAACTACTTTTCGTAACATTACCCCAACCTTAATTCTGTTCGCGTGCCCGTGGCTGGCTGGTCAGATTTTCTGATCAGTTTTAAACCCACTTCCCAAAGCCCGATTTTATTGAAATTTTGCACACATGTATATTTCCGTTGACAATACTTTTTATTTTATTTGCGGCCTCTCGGACCTCGGGGTCAAAATTTTATTTATATTTTTATTTTCGGCTCCCATACAAAAATTTTATAAAATATACCCGATTTTCTTAATATTTTATACAAATGTGTATTTCCGATGGAAAATACCCGATTTTCTTCAAATTTTATAGAAGTATGTATCTCCGATGGCGAACATTTTTGGTAAATATTTTGGTGACCAAGGGCCCCGGGGGTCTTGTGGCACCATACAATTTTTTTAAAAAAATTAACCCGACTTTCTTTAAATTGTAAACACGTGTGTATTAACGATGGACAACACCTATTGAAAAAATTATACAGACGCCGGCCGTTGGGGTCATGGGGCCTCATACAAATTTAAAATAAAAATTAACTCGATTTGGTAAAATTTTATACACATGTATGTCTCCGATCGACAAAACTGTTTGGACATTTTTTGTGCGAATGGGCCCTGAGGCCCGAGGGGTGCCCGTATAAATTTTTTAAAAATTAGCCCGATTTTTTTCAAATTTTAAATATGGTGGCTCGGGGGCGGGGCCATCAATTTTTTTAAAAAATTAGCCCGATTTACTTTAAATTTTAAACATATGTGTATCTCCGATAGACCGAACTTTTTGTAAAATTTTTTGAGTTTTTGATTTGAATTTTTTTCCCATACAATTTTTTTTACATATGTGTATCACCGGTGAGAATAGTTTTTGAAAAAACTTTGAAGGGGGCTCTAATATTATTTTTTTTCAAATTAACCCTGTTCCAACTTCGCACACATATGTACCACCTTGTTGTTTTATTACATCTGGGGTTTGGTTGAATTCTGCGTCGTTGTTGCTCTTGTAGGGATCGGATCTTCCCAACTTTGCTGTGGTTTCTGTAATTTCCCTTGTCTTGTCTTGATTTGTATAGCCAAACGAAGTCTCCTTCCCGCAATTTTTCATAGTTCGCACGCAGGTGATTCTGTGTTTTCATTCCTTCGTTACCATTCACGACGTGGTTCTTTACTGATATATGGACATTGATCGCCATTGGTTTTTGATCGGAATTCTTTGCATCTTGCCCAACTTGCTATAACTTTGGATTGATGCGTTTTCCTTCTAGCTGTTTATTGCAGTTCTCTTCTTGCAGCACATTTCGCTCACATTCGGCACCAGTTTTCAACATCTCTGCGACAATTGACCCAAAAGAATCGACTTCTTACTTCATCTAGTGATACCGTAATAGTAATACCGACCATCGGCAGATTCTAGTAGTAGTCCATATTTGAATCTCAATGACTGCCATTGAGCCCAGTAACTTTTTACTGTCGGACTTGCTGTTGCAATTTCGTGCCACTACGGTCTTTCACCTTGCTCCATCAATCGAAGTACTGAATAAATTGAATCGTCCTGCTCTTGTTCTTCCCTAAGCTGCTCTCTTTTCAAATGATCTTTCATCTACTGGACCGTGATTCGTGAAACAACTGAACATTTTTGGATTTCCGGTCTTCTACTTTGTTTGTACTCGGGGACACAACACGTCTTGAATGATCAACCATGTCTCATCATGTTTCCAGCGCTCGGTTCCTAGCAATTCCGAAAGAAATGTCCAGGTTTCTGACATCTAAAACACCTTAATGAAGAATCGAATCTGCTACTTTGAAAGCGACCAGTGGTTGATTTTTGGATCCTCTCAAACCAGAGCTTTTGTTTGTGCGACGTCCTCCGTTTCTATTTTGCGTAGCCCTTTAGCTGCTTCATACTCCAAAGCCGATGCCAATATTTGATTCATTGTTTTTCCTCTCGATGTTGTTTTGAAATGAAACTCAACTGTTCATCTCGAATAGCATTGATGAACGCATCCACTGCCAATCCGTCCAAGATACCAGCCGGAACTCCACAATAGGCTTGACGTCCTAGCTTAGTTATTTCCCGTTCCAATTCTTGAAGTCGTTCTCACGCTGTTGTTTCTTTATCTGGAGCTGTATTTTACTTAGCTCCTGTGTGTGTGACTTTCCATGACGCAAGTCCAACTGTTTCAAGATTCTTCCTGAATTCATCTTGGCATTTTGAATCATAAGCAATACATCAGCCGCCTTGCCCCTCAACGCTAGAATCAAAGAATTTAGCTGTTCTTCCGCACCTCATCCATAGTGTTGTACAGCAGCTGCAAACTGGACTTTGAAATTTTCAAATGGCTGTGTCGCCATCGAACGCAGGTGGCTTCAAAATTCCCTTCTGGTTACTAGAGGATTCTGGAATTACTCTGGTACTGCTTTGTTGAATGTTCTCTCTGACGAATTGGGTACGGTTTTCCAGCCAGGTCTCAATTTCATTAATTTTGCCTTCCAGACCACTCACTTTTCCTGTCATGCTCGTTTCGAGCGATTTCACTTCCTCTTGAATTGTTGATTGAATTTCACTCATTTCACCCCTTTACTTTTCCTGAATAACATTCAGCTTTTGATTTTGCTGATCGCTTGTTTGCCGAGTAAATTCCTGCTTCAGTTCCTGGCCTTGTTTCTGCGATTGTTGAATTTGCTGTTCAAACTTAACGGTCAATTTGGAATTTAACTGTTGATTTTGCTGATCCAGTTTTTGGCTTGTTCCAGTTAGCTTGTCGCTAATTTGAAAATTCAATTCTTGCTTCATCTCTTGGTTCAGTTGCTGCAATTGTTCACTTTGCCGGTCTAGTTTGCTGTTCATTTGCTCATTTTGCGGCTTCATTTGAGAATTCAAATCTTTTCTTAGCTTTTCACTTTGTTCACTTTGCCCCTGCATTTGTTCTCTCTGCTGGTCAAACTTGCTATTTATTTGTTTCATTAGAACTTGCAACTTGCAACACTTCACCGGCTTGCTGCTTTAACGACTTGTTGCAATCGGAGAAATAACTCCTGCTTATATCCAGCAGTGCTTTGACCTCGCCTTCCAAGCTCCCCTTTAAGCTCCTGGGAACTATAGTATTTAATCTTCACCGCACTTTCCATTTTATTATTTACTGTTTCAAGGTTTTACAAAATTTTACTGTCTCGTTTTTTTAAAATTTTATTGTCTCTCAATTTACACGATTTGCTAAATTTTAATGTTTCACGATTTGCAAAATCCCACTTCTGACACCAATTGGTACGAAATTTAGGCTTTCGAGTTCGTAAAGGATTTTGCAAATAAAATACAACACAAGTTTATTAATTTACAAACAATAACTTTAATAATCAAACAGTAAAAATAACACAAGTTCACAATTTATACTGGTGATAAATTTAAATATACACAAGAACACTCATAATACTTGTACTGTATAATAATTCTCTTAGGTAGTTGCTTAATCGCTTCGCAAGAACTTTTACAACTTCACTGGTTAAATTCCAATTAACTAATAATATTTCTCTGCAGCGAACGCCACCTTTTATACTCTTGAAAAGCTTTCAGAAACTTCCAATCTTATAGACAGAAAAATCGAGAAAAGAACAGAAAATTGTAGCCTTATTCCCTTATTTACAACTAACAATACTTATATGTAATAAGTCATCTTCTAAAAAAACAACCCATAAAAATTAAAATTTTTCATCTAAATTCTCTAATCGCAGAAATTGATATGGGAGCCCCTCGATCCTGGGCCATTTTTTTTTTATTGTAGGAGAAAATCATCGAAACAAACATTTGACATCAGATGTTAAAATTGAAAAAGCTCAGATCATTTTATTCTGAGCACTTAGAGCACGCTCATACTCTGAGCAAATAAGAAACACGAACATTTATCTTGAGAACTCTTTGACTGCTCTGAACTAATTTATGAAAACGCCAAATGACAGAATATTGTGAAAACTTGTTGTTCTATCTGTAAGTTGATATCGACAACAAAAAAAACGACATCAATAAAAATACAATTCAGTATATAATAAAAATGTAAGTTGAAGTAAGCATAAAACATGTATGTCTCGTTTCATTTGCTGGGTTCATTTGTGCGTGCGCTAAGATTTCTCTCTCTCTCTCCACCACCACCAAAACCATGCAGCGCAGCCGACTGCGCAGCACACACCGCACACAGTCCATAAAGGGCGACGAATATCTGATGCCAGTACAGATATTTAAAAAATGTATAAGGGCCTTGCGGCCGAACCCGGGACCCGATCACTACCAAATTTTCGAAAAAGTATTGTTTATTGGGTATACACATGTGTGTAAAATTTGAAGAAAATCGGGTAAATTTTTTAAATTTTTTGTTTGGGAGCCCCCCGACCCCGCAGCCCGAGGGGCCTCAAAATTTAATAGAAAGTGTTGTCTCCGGAAATACGCAAGTGTGCAAAATTTCAATAAAATCGGGCCATGGGACCACTTCTGACACCAATTGGTACGAAATTTAGGCTTTCGAGTTCGTAAAGGATTTTGCAAATAAAATACAACACAAGTTCCAATCTTATAGACAGAAAAATCGAGAAAAGAACAGAAAATTGTAGCCTTATTCCCTTATTTACAACTAACAATAGTTATATGTAATAAGTCATCTTCTAAAAAAACAACCCATAAAAATTAAAATTTTTCATCTAAATTCTCTAATCGCAGAAATTGATATGGGAGCCCCTCGATCCTGGGCCATTTTTTTTTTATTGTAGGAGAAAATCATCGAAACAAACATTTGACATCAGATGTTAAAATTGAAAAAGCTCAGATCATTTTATTCTGAGCACTTAGAGCACGCTCATACTCTGAGCAAATAAGAAACACGAACATTTATCTTGAGAACTCTTTGACTGCTCTGAACTAATTTATGAAAACGCCAAATGACAGAATATTGTGAAAACTTGTTGTTCTATCTGTAAGTTGATATCGACAACAAAAAAAACGACATCAATAAAAATACAATTCAGTATATAATAAAAATGTAAGTTGAAGTAAGCATAAAACATGTATGTCTCGTTTCATTTGCTGGGTTCATTTGTGCGTGCGCTAAGATTTCTCTCTCTCTCTCCACCACCACCAAAACCATGCAGCGCAGCCGACTGCGCAGCACACACCGCACACAGTCCATAAAGGGCGACGAATATCTGATGCCAGTACAGATATTTAAAAAATGTATAAGGGCCTTGCGGCCGAACCCGGGACCCGATCACTACCAAATTTTCGAAAAAGTATTGTTTATTGGGTATACACATGTGTGTAAAATTTGAAGAAAATCGGGTAAATTTTTTAAATTTTTTGTTTGGGAGCCCCCCGACCCCGCAGCCCGAGGGGCCTCAAAATTTAATAGAAAGTGTTGTCTCCGGAAATACGCAAGTGTGCAAAATTTCAATAAAATCGGGCCATGGGAAGTAGGTTAAAAATTGATCGCAAGAATCCACGACAGACGACCGACCGACGACCGACGACCGACGACCGACCGACGACCGACGACCGACCGACGACCCACGGGCAAGTGAAGTTAATATAGAGAATTTAAAAATAGACGTCGTGTTCAATCATGTTCTTTTACAAAAACCGGGCAAACCGCACAAACCGCTTTGACTATATTTTTGAACAGTACATAATGATTAAAACTTGCAGGCGGTTACATTTAAAATTTCAAATAATCTAAAGTCTTACAGCCTAAAAGTATGCTACATAAAAGTGCTTATTTTAGTATGCAGTATTTACATTTCGATTTATCTTAGGATTCAAATGCTATTATATGCGCTACTAACTACTTTTCGTAACATTACCCCAACCTTAATTCTGTTCGCGTGCCCGTGGCTGGCTGGTCAGATTTTCTGATCAGTTTTAAACCCACTTCCCAAAGCCCGATTTTATTGAAATTTTGTACACATGTATATTTCCGTTGACAATACTTTTTATTTTATTTGCGGCCTCTCGGACCTCGGGGTCAAAATTTTATTTATATTTTTATTTTCGGCTCCCATACAAAAATTTTATAAAATATACCCGATTTTCTTAACATTTTATACAAATGTGTATTTCCGATGGAAAATACCCGATTTTCTTCAAATTTTATAGAAGTATGTATCTCCGATGGCGAACATTTTTGGTAAATATTTTGGTGACCAAGGGCCCCGGGGGTCTTGTGGCACCATACAATTTTTTTAAAAAAATTAACCCGACTTTCTTTAAATTGTAAACACGTGTGTATTAACGATGGACAACACCTATTGAAAAAATTATACAGACGCCGGCCGTTGGGGTCATGGGACCTCACACAAATTTAAAATAAAAATTAACTCGATTTGGTAAAATTTAGTACACATGTATGTCTCCGATCGACAAAACTGTTTGGACATTTTTTGTGCGAATGGGCCCTGAGGCCCGAGGGGTGCCCGTATAAATTTTTTAAAAATTAGCCCGATTTTTTTCAAATTTTAAATATGGTGGCTCGGGGGCGGGGCCATCAATTTTTTTTAAAAATTAGCCCGATTTACTTTAAATTTTAAACATATGTGTATCTCCGATAGACCGAACTTTTTGTAAAATTTTTTGAGTTTTTGATTTGAATTTTTTTCCCATACAATTTTTTTTACATATGTGTATCACCGGTGAGAATAGTTTTTGAAAAAACTTTGAAGGGGGCTCTAATATTAATTTTTTTCAAATTAACCCTGTTCCAACTTCGCACACATATGTACCACCTTGTTGTTTTATTACATCTGGGGTTTGGTTGAATTCTGCGTCGTTGTTGCTCTTGTAGGGATCGGATCTTCCCAACTTTGCTGTGGTTTCTGTAATTTCCCTTGTCTTGTCTTGATTTGTATAGCCAAACGAAGTCTCCTTCCCGCAATTTTTCATAGTTCGCACGCAGGTGATTCTGTGTTTTCATTCCTTCGTTACCATTCACGACGTGGTTCTTTACTGATATATGGACATTGATCGCCATTGGTTTTTGATCGGAATTCTTTGCATCTTGCCCAACTTGCTATAACTTTGGATTGATGCGTTTTCCTTCTAGCTGTTTATTGCAGCCGACTGCGCAGCACACACCGCACACAGTCCATAAAGGGCGACGAATATCTGATGCCAGTACAGATATTTAAAAAATGTATAAGGGCCTTGCGGCCGAACCCGGGACCCGATCACTACCAAATTTTATTGAAATTTTGTACACATGTATATTTCCGTTGACAATACTTTTTATTTTATTTGCGGCCTCTCGGACCTCGGGGTCAAAATTTTATTTATATTTTTATTTTCGGCTCCCATACAAAAATTTTATAAAATATACCCGATTTTCTTAACATTTTATACAAATGTGTATTTCCGATGGAAAATACCCGATTTTCTTCAAATTTTATAGAAGTATGTATCTCCGATGGCGAACGTTTTTGGTAAATATTTTGGTGACCAAGGGCCCCGGGGGTCTTGTGGCACCATACAATTTTTTTAAAAAAATTAACCCGACTTTCTTTAAATTGTAAACACGTGTGTATTAACGATGGACAACACCTATTGAAAAAATTATACAGACGCCGGCCGTTGGGGTCATGGGACCTCACACAAATTTAAAATAAAAATTAACTCGATTTGGTAAAATTTTATACACATGTATGTCTCCGATCGACAAAACTGTTTGGACATTTTTTGTGCGAATGGGCCCTGAGGCCCGAGGGGTGCCCGTATAAATTTTTTAAAAATTAGCCCGATTTTTTTCAAATTTTAAATATGGTGGCTCGGGGGCGGGGCCATCAATTTTTTTTAAAAATTAGCCCGATTTACTTTAAATTTTAAACATATGTGTATCTCCGATAGACCGAACTTTTTGTAAAATTTTTTGAGTTTTTGATTTGAATTTTTTTCCCATACAATTTTTTTTACATATGTGTATCACCGGTGAGAATAGTTTTTGAAAAAACTTTGAAGGGGGCTCTAATATTAATTTTTTTCAAATTAACCCTGTTCCAACTTCGCACACATATGTACCACCTTGTTGTTTTATTACATCTGGGGTTTGGTTGAATTCTGCGTCGTTGTTGCTCTTGTAGGGATCGGATCTTCCCAACTTTGCTGTGGTTTCTGTAATTTCCCTTGTCTTGTCTTGATTTGTATAGCCAAACGAAGTCTCCTTCCCGCAATTTTTCATAGTTCGCACGCAGGTGATTCTGTGTTTTCATTCCTTCGTTACCATTCACGACGTGGTTCTTTACTGATATATGGACATTGATCGCCATTGGTTTTTGATCGGAATTCTTTGCATCTTGCCCAACTTGCTATAACTTTGGATTGATGCGTTTTCCTTCTAGCTGTTTATTGCAGCCGACTGCGCAGCACACACCGCACACAGTCCATAAAGGGCGACGAATATCTGATGCCAGTACAGATATTTAAAAAATGTATAAGGGCCTTGCGGCCGAACCCGGGACCCGATCACTACCAAATTTTCGAAAAAGTATTGTTTATTGGGTATACACATGTGTGTAAAATTTGAAGAAAATCGGGTAAATTTTTTAAATTTTTTGTTTGGGAGCCCCCCGACCCCGCAGCCCGAGGGGCCTCAAAATTTAATAGAAAGTGTTGTCTCCGGAAATACGCAAGTGTGCAAAATTTCAATAAAATCGGGCCATGGGAAGTAGGTTAAAAATTGATCGCAAGAATCCACGACAGACGACCGACCGACGACCGACCGACGACCGACGACCGACGACCGACCGACGACCGACGACCGACGACCGACCGACGACCCACGGGCAAGTGAAGTTAATATAGAGAATTTAAAAATAGACGTCGTGTTCAATCATGTTCTTTTACAAAAACCGGGCAAACCGCACAAACCGCTTTGACTATATTTTTGAACAGTACATAATGATTAAAACTTGCAGGCGGTTACATTTAAAATTTCAAATAATCTAAAGTCTTACAGCCTAAAAGTATGCTACATAAAAGTGCTTATTTTAGTATGCAGTATTTACATTTCGATTTATCTTAGGATTCAAATGCTATTATATGCGCTACTAACTACTTTTCGTAACATTACCCCAACCTTAATTCTGTTCGCGTGCCCGTGGCTGGCTGGTCAGATTTTCTGATCAGTTTTAAACCCACTTCCCAAAGCCCGATTTTATTGAAATTTTGTACACATGTATATTTCCGTTGACAATACTTTTTATTTTATTTGCGGCCTCTCGGACCTCGGGGTCAAAATTTTATTTATATTTTTATTTTCGGCTCCCATACAAAAATTTTATAAAATATACCCGATTTTCTTAACATTTTATACAAATGTGTATTTCCGATGGAAAATACCCGATTTTCTTCAAATTTTATAGAAGTATGTATCTCCGATGGCGAACATTTTTGGTAAATATTTTGGTGACCAAGGGCCCCGGGGGTCTTGTGGCACCATACAATTTTTTTAAAAAAATTAACCCGACTTTCTTTAAATTGTAAACACGTGTGTATTAACGATGGACAACACCTATTGAAAAAATTATACAGACGCCGGCCGTTGGGGTCATGGGGCCTCATACAAATTTAAAATAAAAATTAACTCGATTTGGTAAAATTTTATACACATGTATGTCTCCGATCGACAAAACTGTTTGGACATTTTTTGTGCGAATGGGCCCTGAGGCCCGAGGGGTGCCCGTATAAAT
Source organism: Nephrocerus scutellatus (assembly GCA_947095585.1). NCBI lineage: Eukaryota > Metazoa > Arthropoda > Insecta > Diptera > Pipunculidae > Nephrocerus > Nephrocerus scutellatus. Next base: position 65,519,388 of record OX352764.1, on the reverse strand, counting down.
TTTTTAAAAATTAGCCCGATTTTTTTCAAATTTTAAATATGGTGGCTCGGGGGCGGGGCCATCAATTTTTTTTAAAAATTAGCCCGATTTACTTTAAATTTTAAACATATGTGTATCTCCGATAGACCGAACTTTTTGTAAAATTTTTTGAGCTTTTGATTTGAATTTTTTTCCCATACGAAGTCTCCTTCCCGCAATTTTTCATAGTTCGCACGCAGGTGATTCTGTGTTTTCATTCCTTCGTTACCATTCACGACGTGATTCTTTACTGATATATGGACATTGATCGCCATTGGTTTTTGATCGGAATTCTTTGCATCTTGCCCAACTTGCTATAACTTTGGATTGATGCGTTTTCCTTCTAGCTGTTTATTGCAGTTCTCTTCTTGCAGCACATTTCGCTCACATTCGGCACCAGTTTTCAACATCTCTGCGACAATTGACCCAAAAGAATCGACTTCTTACTTCATCTAGTGATACCGTAATAGTAATACCGACCATCGGCAGATTCTAGTAGTAGTCCATATTTGAATCTCAATGACTGCCATTGAGCCCAGTAACTTTTTACTGTCGGACTTGCTGTTGCAATTTCGTGCCACTACGGTCTTTCACCTTGCTCCATCAATCGAAGTACTGAATAAATTGAATCGTCCTGCTCTTGTTCTTCCCTAAGCTGCTCTCTTTTCAAATGATCTTTCATCTACTGGACCGTGATTCGTGAAACAACTGAACATTTTTGGATTTCCGGTCTTCTACTTTGTTTGTACTCGGGGACACAACACGTCTTGAATGATCAACCATGTCTCATCATGTTTCCAGCGCTCGGTTCCTAGCAATTCCGAAAGAAATGTCCAGGTTTCTGACATCTAAAACACCTTAATGAAGAATCGAATCTGCTACTTTGAAAGCGACCAGTGGTTGATTTTTGGATCCTCTCAAACCAGAGCTTTTGTTTGTGCGACGTCCTCCGTTTCTATTTTGCGTAGCCCTTTAGCTGCTTCATACTCCAAAGCCGATGCCAATATTTGATTCATTGTTTTTCCTCTCGATGTTGTTTTGAAATGAAACTCAACTGTTCATCTCGAATAGCATTGATGAACGCATCCACTGCCAATCCGTCCAAGATACCAGCCGGAACTCCACAATAGGCTTGACGTCCTAGCTTAGTTATTTCCCGTTCCAATTCTTGAAGTCGTTCTCACGCTGTTGTTTCTTTATCTGGAGCTGTATTTTGCTTAGCTCCTGTGTGTGTGACTTTCCATGACGCAAGTCCAACTGTTTCAAGATTCTTCCGGAATTCATCTTGGAATTTTGAATCATTAGCAATACATCAGCCGCCTTGCCCCTCAACGCTAGAATCAAAGAATTTAGCTGTTCTTCCGCACCTCATCCATTGTGTTGTACAGCAGCTGCAAACTGGACTTTGAAATTTTCAAATGGCTGTGTCGCCATCGAACGCAGGTGGCTTCAAAATTCCCTTCTGGTTACTAGAGGATTCTGGAATTACTCTGGTACTGCTTTGTTGAATGTTCTCTCTGACGAATTGGGTACGGTTTTCCAGCCAGGTCTCAATTTCATTAATTTTGCCTTCCAGACCACTCACTTTTCCTGTCATGCTCGTTTCGAGCGATTTCACTTCCTCTTGAATTGTTGATTGAATTTCACTCATTTCACCCCTTTACTTTTCCTGAATAACATTCAGCTTTTGATTTTGCTGATCGCTTGTTTTCCGAGTAAATTCCTGCTTCAGTTCCTGGCCTTGTTTCTGCGATTGTTGACTTTGCTGTTCAAACTTAACGGTCAATTTGGAATTTAACTGTTGATTTTGCTGATCCAGTTTTTGGCTTGTTCCAGTTAGCTTGTCGCTAATTTGAAAATTCAATTCTTGCTTCATCTCTTGGTTCAGTTGCTGCAATTGTTCACTTTGCCGGTCTAGTTTGCTGTTCATTTGCTCATTTTGCGGCTTCATTTGAGAATTCAAATCTTTTCTTAGCTTTTCACTTTGTTCACTTTGCCCCTGCATTTGTTCTCTCTGCTGGTCAAACTTGCTATTTATTTGTTTCATTAGAACTTGCAACTTGCATTGCCTCCATGTTTGGCACACCACCCTTTTCTTCCGAAATATACGATTTTCGTTCAACTAACTCCGTCTCAACACTTCACCGGCTTGCTGCTTTAACGACTTGTTGCAATCGGAGAAATAACTCCTGCTTATATCCAGCAGTGCTTAGACCTCGCCTTCCAAGCTCCCCTTTAAGCTCCTGGGAACTATAGTATTTAATCTTCACCGCACTTTCCATTTTATTATTTACTGTTTCAAGGTTTTACAAAATTTTACTGTCTCGTTTTTTTAAAATTTTATTGTCTCTCAATTTACACGATTTGCTAAATTTTAATGTTTCACGATTTGCAAAATCCCACTTCTGACACCAATTGGTACGAAATTTAGGCTTTCGAGTTCGTAAAGGATTTTGCAAATAAAATACAACACAAGTTTATTAATTTACAAACAATAACTTTAATAATCAAACAGTAAAAATAACACAAGTTCACAATTTATACTGGTGATAAATTTAAATATACACAAGAACACTCATAATACTTGTACTGTATAATAATTCTCTTAGGTAGTTGCTTAATCGCTTCGCAAGAACTTTTACAACTTCACTGGTTAAATTCCAATTAACTAATAATATTTCTCTGCAGCGAACGCCACCTTTTATACTCTTGAAAAGCTTTCAGAAACTTCCAATCTTATAGACAGAAAAATCGAGAAAAGAACAGAAAATTGTAGCCTTATTCCCTTATTTACAACTAACAATACTTATATGTAATAAGTCATCTTCTAAAAAAACAACCCATAAAAATTAAAATTTTTCATCTAAATTCTCTAATCGCAGAAATTGATATGGGAGCCCCTCGATCCTGGGCCATTTTTTTTTATTGTAGGAGAAAATCATCGAAACAAACATTTGACATCAGATGTTAAAATTGAAAAAGCTCAGATCATTTTATTCTGAGCACTTAGAGCACGCTCATACTCTGAGCAAATAAGAAACACGAACATTTATCTTGAGAACTCTTTGACTGCTCTGAACTAATTTATGAAAACGCCAAATGACAGAATATTGTGAAAACTTGTTGTTCTATCTGTAAGTTGATATCGACAACAAAAAAAACGACATCAATAAAAATACAATTCAGTATATAATAAAAATGTAAGTTGAAGTAAGCATAAAACATGTATGTCTCGTTTCATTTGCTGGGTTCATTTGTGCGTGCGCTAAGATTTCTCTCTCTCTCTCCACCACCACCAAAACCATGCAGCGCAGCCGACTGCGCAGCACACACCGCACACAGTCCATAAAGGGCGACGAATATCTGATGCCAGTACAGATATTTAAAAAATGTATAAGGGCCTTGCGGCCGAACCCGGGACCCGATCACTACCAAATTTTCGAAAAAGTATTGTTTATTGGGTATACACATGTGTGTAAAATTTGAAGAAAATCGGGTAAATTTTTTAAATTTTTTGTTTGGGAGCCCCCCGACCCCGCAGCCCGAGGGGCCTCAAAATTTAATAGAAAGTGTTGTCTCCGGAAATACGCAAGTGTGCAAAATTTCAATAAAATCGGGCCATGGGAAGTAGGTTAAAAATTGATCGCAAGAATCCACGACAGACGACCGACCGACGACCGACCGACGACCGACGACCGACGACCGACGACCGACCGACGACCGACGACCGACCGACGACCCACGGGCAAGTGAAGTTAATATAGAGAATTTAAAAATAGACGTCGTGTTCAATCATGTTCTTTTACAAAAACCGGGCAAACCGCACAAACCGCTTTGACTATATTTTTGAACAGTACATAATGATTAAAACTTGCAGGCGGTTACATTTAAAATTTCAAATAATCTAAAGTCTTACAGCCTAAAAGTATGCTACATAAAAGTGCTTATTTTAGTATGCAGTATTTACATTTCGATTTATCTTAGGATTCAAATGCTATTATATGCGCTACTAACTACTTTTCGTAACATTACCCCAACCTTAATTCTGTTCGCGTGCCCGTGGCTGGCTGGTCAGATTTTCTGATCAGTTTTAAACCCACTTCCCAAAGCCCGATTTTATTGAAATTTTGTACACATGTATATTTCCGTTGACAATACTTTTTATTTTATTTGCGGCCTCTCGGACCTCGGGGTCAAAATTTTATTTATATTTTTATTTTCGGCTCCCATACAAAAATTTTATAAAATATACCCGATTTTCTTATCATTTTATACAAATGTGTATTTCCGATGGAAAATACCCGATTTTCTTCAAATTTTATAGAAGTATGTATCTCCGATGGCGAACATTTTTGGTAAATATTTTGGTGACCAAGGGCCCCGGGGGTCTTGTGGCACCATACAATTTTTTTAAAAAAATTAACCCGACTTTCTTTAAATTGTAAACACGTGTGTATTAACGATGGACAACACCTATTGAAAAAATTATACAGACGCCGGCCGTTGGGGTCATGGGGCCTCATACAAATTTAAAATAAAAATTAACTCGATTTGGTAAAATTTTATACACATGTATGTCTCCGATCGACAAAACTGTTTGGACATTTTTTGTGCGAATGGGCCCTGAGGCCCGAGGGGTGCCCGTATAAATTTTTTAAAAATTAGCCCGATTTTTTTCAAATTTTAAATATGGTGGCTCGGGGGCGGGGCCATCAATTTTTTTTAAAAATTAGCCCGATTTACTTTAAATTTTAAACATATGTGTATCTCCGATAGACCGAACTTTTTGTAAAATTTTTTGAGTTTTTGATTTGAATTTTTTTCCCATACAATTTTTTTACATATGTGTATCACCGGTGAGAATAGTTTTTGAAAAAACTTTGAAGGGGGCTCTAATATTAATTTTTTTCAAATTAACCCTGTTCCAACTTCGCACACATATGTACCACCTTGTTGTTTTATTACATCTGGGGTTTGGTTGAATTCTGCGTCGTTGTTGCTCTTGTAGGGATCGGATCTTCCCAACTTTGCTGTGGTTTCTGTAATTTCCCTTGTCTTGTCTTGATTTGTATAGCCAAACGAAGTCTCCTTCCCGCAATTTTTCATAGTTCGCACGCAGGTGATTCTGTGTTTTCATTCCTTCGTTACCATTCACGACGTGGTTCTTTACTGATATATGGACATTGATCGCCATTGGTTTTTGATCGGAATTCTTTGCATCTTGCCCAACTTGCTATAACTTTGGATTGATGCGTTTTCCTTCTAGCTGTTTATTGCAGTTCTCTTCTTGCAGCACATTTCGCTCACATTCGGCACCAGTTTTCAACATCTCTGCGACAATTGACCCAAAAGAATCGACTTCTTACTTCATCTAGTGATACCGTAATAGTAATACCGACCATCGGCAGATTCTAGTAGTAGTCCATATTTGAATCTCAATGACTGCCATTGAGCCCAGTAACTTTTTACTGTCGGACTTGCTGTTGCAATTTCGTGCCACTACGGTCTTTCACCTTGCTCCATCAATCGAAGTACTGAATAAATTGAATCGTCCTGCTCTTGTTCTTCCCTAAGCTGCTCTCTTTTCAAATGATCTTTCATCTACTGGACCGTGATTCGTGAAACAACTGAACATTTTTGGATTTCCGGTCTTCTACTTTGTTTGTACTCGGGGACACAACACGTCTTGAATGATCAACCATGTCTCATCATGTTTCCAGCGCTCGGTTCCTAGCAATTCCGAAAGAAATGTCCAGGTTTCTGACATCTAAAACACCTTAATGAAGAATCGAATCTGCTACTTTGAAAGCGACCAGTGGTTGATTTTTGGATCCTCTCAAACCAGAGCTTTTGTTTGTGCGACGTCCTCCGTTTCTATTTTGCGTAGCCCTTTAGCTGCTTCATACTCCAAAGCCGATGCCAATATTTGATTCATTGTTTTCCTCTCGATGTTGTTTTGAAATGAAACTCAACTGTTCATCTCGAATAGCATTGATAAACGCATCCACTGCCAATCCGTCCAAGATACCAGCCGGAACTCCACAATAGGCTTGACGTCCTAGCTTAGTTATTTCCCGTTCCAATTCTTGAAGTCGTTCTTACGCTGTTGTTTCTTTATCTGGAGCTGTATTTTGCTTAGCTCCTGTGTGTGTGACTTTCCATGACGCAAGTCCAACTGTTTCAAGATTCTTCCGGAATTCATCTTGGAATTTTGAATCATTAGCAATACATCAGCCGCCTTGCCCCTCAACGCTAGAATCAAAGAATTTAGCTGTTCTTCCGCACCTCATCCATTGTGTTGTACAGCAGCTGCAAACTGGACTTTGAAATTTTCAAATGGCTGTGTCGCCATCGAACGCAGGTGGCTTCAAAATTCCCTTCTGGTTACTAGAGGATTCTGGAATTACTCTGGTACTGCTTTGTTGAATGTTCTCTCTGACGAATTGGGTACGGTTTTCCAGCCAGGTCTCAATTTCATTAATTTTGCCTTCCAGACCACTCACTTTTCCTGTCATGCTCGTTTCGAGCGATTTCACTTCCTCTTGAATTGTTGATTGAATTTCACTCATTTCACCCCTTTACTTTTCCTGAATAACATTCAGCTTTTGATTTTGCTGATCGCTTGTTTTCCGAGTAAATTCCTGCTTCAGTTCCTGGCCTTGTTTCTGCGATTGTTGAATTTGCTGTTCAAACTTAACGGTCAATTTGGAATTTAACTGTTGATTTTGCTGATCCAGTTTTTGGCTTGTTCCAGTTAGCTTGTCGCTAATTTGAAAATTCAATTCTTGCTTCATCTCTTGGTTCAGTTGCTGCAATTGTTCACTTTGCCGGTCTAGTTTGCTGTTCATTTGCTCATTTTGCGGCTTCATTTGAGAATTCAAATCTTTTCTTAGCTTTTCACTTTGTTCACTTTGCCCCTGCATTTGTTCTCTCTGCTGGTCAAACTTGCTATTTATTTGTTTCATTAGAACTTGCAACTTGCATTGCCTCCATGTTTGGCACACCACCCTTTTCTTCCGAAATATACGATTTTCGTTCAACTAACTCCGTCTCAACACTTCACCGGCTTGCTGCTTTAACGACTTGTTGCAATCGGAGAAATAACTCCTGCTTATATCCAGCAGTGCTTAGACCTCGCCTTCCAAGCTCCCCTTTAAGCTCCTGGGAACTATAGTATTTAATCTTCACCGCACTTTCCATTTTATTATTTACTGTTTCAAGGTTTTACAAAATTTTACTGTCTCGTTTTTTTAAAATTTTATTGTCTCTCAATTTACACGATTTGCTAAATTTTAATGTTTCACGATTTGCAAAATCCCACTTCTGACACCAATTGGTACGAAATTTAGGCTTTCGAGTTCGTAAAGGATTTTGCAAATAAAATACAACACAAGTTTATTAATTTACAAACAATAACTTTAATAATCAAACAGTAAAAATAACACAAGTTCACAATTTATACTGGTGATAAATTTAAATATACACAAGAACACTCATAATACTTGTACTGTATAATAATTCTCTTAGGTAGTTGCTTAATCGCTTCGCAAGAACTTTTACAACTTCACTGGTTAAATTCCAATTAACTAATAATATTTCTCTGCAGCGAACGCCACCTTTTATACTCTTGAAAAGCTTTCAGAAACTTCCAATCTTATAGACAGAAAAATCGAGAAAAGAACAGAAAATTGTAGCCTTATTCCCTTATTTACAACTAACAATACTTATATGTAATAAGTCATCTTCTAAAAAAACAACCCATAAAAATTAAAATTTTTCATCTAAATTCTCTAATCGCAGAAATTGATATGGGAGCCCCTCGATCCTGGGCCATTTTTTTTTATTGTAGGAGAAAATCATCGAAACAAACATTTGACATCAGATGTTAAAATTGAAAAAGCTCAGATCATTTTATTCTGAGCACTTAGAGCACGCTCATACTCTGAGCAAATAAGAAACACGAACATTTATCTTGAGAACTCTTTGACTGCTCTGAACTAATTTATGAAAACGCCAAATGACAGAATATTGTGAAAACTTGTTGTTCTATCTGTAAGTTGATATCGACAACAAAAAAAACGACATCAATAAAAATACAATTCAGTATATAATAAAAATGTAAGTTGAAGTAAGCATAAAACATGTATGTCTCGTTTCATTTGCTGGGTTCATTTGTGCGTGCGCTAAGATTTCTCTCTCTCTCTCCACCACCACCAAAACCATGCAGCGCAGCCGACTGCGCAGCACACACCGCACACAGTCCATAAAGGGCGACGAATATCTGATGCCAGTACAGATATTTAAAAAATGTATAAGGGCCTTGCGGCCGAACCCGGGACCCGATCACTACCAAATTTTCGAAAAAGTATTGTTTATTGGGTATACACATGTGTGTAAAATTTGAAGAAAATCGGGTAAATTTTTTAAATTTTTTGTTTGGGAGCCCCCCGACCCCGCAGCCCGAGGGGCCTCAAAATTTAATAGAAAGTGTTGTCTCCGGAAATACGCAAGTGTGCAAAATTTCAATAAAATCGGGCCATGGGAAGTAGGTTAAAAATTGATCGCAAGAATCCACGACAGACGACCGACCGACGACCGACCGACGACCGACGACCGACGACCGACGACCGACGACCGACGACCGACCGACGACCGACGACCGACGACCGACCGACGACCCACGGGCAAGTGAAGTTAATATAGAGAATTTAAAAATAGACGTCGTGTTCAATCATGTTCTTTTACAAAAACCGGGCAAACCGCACAAACCGCTTTGACTATATTTTTGAACAGTACATAATGATTAAAACTTGCAGGCGGTTACATTTAAAATTTCAAATAATCTAAAGTCTTACAGCCTAAAAGTATGCTACATAAAAGTGCTTATTTTAGTATGCAGTATTTACATTTCGATTTATCTTAGGATTCAAATGCTATTATATGCGCTACTAACTACTTTTCGTAACATTACCCCAACCTTAATTCTGTTCGCGTGCCCGTGGCTGGCTGGTCAGATTTTCTGATCAGTTTTAAACCCACTTCCCAAAGCCCGATTTTATTGAAATTTTGTACACATGTATATTTCCGTTGACAATACTTTTTATTTTATTTGCGGCCTCTCGGACCTCGGGGTCAAAATTTTATTTATATTTTTATTTTCGGCTCCCATACAAAAATTTTATAAAATATACCCGATTTTCTTATCATTTTATACAAATGTGTATTTCCGATGGAAAATACCCGATTTTCTTCAAATTTTATAGAAGTATGTATCTCCGATGGCGAACATTTTTGGTAAATATTTTGGTGACCAAGGGCCCCGGGGGTCTTGTGGCACCATACAATTTTTTTAAAAAAATTAACCCGACTTTCTTTAAATTGTAAACACGTGTGTATTAACGATGGACAACACCTATTGAAAAAATTATACAGACGCCGGCCGTTGGGGTCATGGGGCCTCATACAAATTTAAAATAAAAATTAACTCGATTTGGTAAAATTTTATACACATGTATGTCTCCGATCGACAAAACTGTTTGGACATTTTTTGTGCGAATGGGCCCTGAGGCCCGAGGGGTGCCCGTATAAATTTTTTAAAAATTAGCCCGATTTTTTTCAAATTTTAAATATGGTGGCTCGGGGGCGGGGCCATCAATTTTTTTTAAAAATTAGCCCGATTTACTTTAAATTTTAAACATATGTGTATCTCCGATAGACCGAACTTTTTGTAAAATTTTTTGAGTTTTTGATTTGAATTTTTTTCCCATACAATTTTTTTACATATGTGTATCACCGGTGAGAATAGTTTTTGAAAAAACTTTGAAGGGGGCTCTAATATTAATTTTTTTCAAATTAACCCTGTTCCAACTTCGCACACATATGTACCACCTTGTTGTTTTATTACATCTGGGGTTTGGTTGAATTCTGCGTCGTTGTTGCTCTTGTAGGGATCGGATCTTCCCAACTTTGCTGTGGTTTCTGTAATTTCCCTTGTCTTGTCTTGATTTGTATAGCCAAACGAAGTCTCCTTCCCGCAATTTTTCATAGTTCGCACGCAGGTGATTCTGTGTTTTCATTCCTTCGTTACCATTCACGACGTGGTTCTTTACTGATATATGGACATTGATCGCCATTGGTTTTTGATCGGAATTCTTTGCATCTTGCCCAACTTGCTATAACTTTGGATTGATGCGTTTTCCTTCTAGCTGTTTATTGCAGTTCTCTTCTTGCAGCACATTTCGCTCACATTCGGCACCAGTTTTCAACATCTCTGCGACAATTGACCCAAAAGAATCGACTTCTTACTTCATCTAGTGATACCGTAATAGTAATACCGACCATCGGCAGATTCTAGTAGTAGTCCATATTTGAATCTCAATGACTGCCATTGAGCCCAGTAACTTTTTACTGTCGGACTTGCTGTTGCAATTTCGTGCCACTACGGTCTTTCACCTTGCTCCATCAATCGAAGTACTGAATAAATTGAATCGTCCTGCTCTTGTTCTTCCCTAAGCTGCTCTCTTTTCAAATGATCTTTCATCTACTGGACCGTGATTCGTGAAACAACTGAACATTTTTGGATTTCCGGTCTTCTACTTTGTTTGTACTCGGGGACACAACACGTCTTGAATGATCAACCATGTCTCATCATGTTTCCAGCGCTCGGTTCCTAGCAATTCCGAAAGAAATGTCCAGGTTTCTGACATCTAAAACACCTTAATGAAGAATCGAATCTGCTACTTTGAAAGCGACCAGTGGTTGATTTTTGGATCCTCTCAAACCAGAGCTTTTGTTTGTGCGACGTCCTCCGTTTCTATTTTGCGTAGCCCTTTAGCTGCTTCATACTCCAAAGCCGATGCCAATATTTGATTCATTGTTTTTCCTCTCGATGTTGTTTTGAAATGAAACTCAACTGTTCATCTCGAATAGCATTGATGAACGCATCCACTGCCAATCCGTCCAAGATACCAGCCGGAACTCCACAATAGGCTTGACGTCCTAGCTTAGTTATTTCCCGTTCCAATTCTTGAAGTCGTTCTCACGCTGTTGTTTCTTTATCTGGAGCTGTATTTTGCTTAGCTCCTGTGTGTGTGACTTTCCATGACGCAAGTCCAACTGTTTCAAGATTCTTCCGGAATTCATCTTGGAATTTTGAATCATTAGCAATACATCAGCCGCCTTGCCCCTCAACGCTAGAATCAAAGAATTTAGCTGTTCTTCCGCACCTCATCCATTGTGTTGTACAGCAGCTGCAAACTGGACTTTGAAATTTTCAAATGGCTGTGTCGCCATCGAACGCAGGTGGCTTCAAAATTCCCTTCTGGTTACTAGAGGATTCTGGAATTACTCTGGTACTGCTTTGTTGAATGTTCTCTCTGACGAATTGGGTACGGTTTTCCAGCCAGGTCTCAATTTCATTAATTTTGCCTTCCAGACCACTCACTTTTCCTGTCATGCTCGTTTCGAGCGATTTCACTTCCTCTTGAATTGTTGATTGAATTTCACTCATTTCACCCCTTTACTTTTCCTGAATAACATTCAGCTTTTGATTTTGCTGATCGCTTGTTTGCCGAGTAAATTCCTGCTTCAGTTCCTGGCCTTGTTTCTGCGATTGTTGAATTTGCTGTTCAAACTTAACGGTCAATTTGGAATTTAACTGTTGATTTTGCTGATCCAGTTTTTGGCTTGTTCCAGTTAGCTTGTCGCTAATTTGAAAATTCAATTCTTGCTTCATCTCTTGGTTCAGTTGCTGCAATTGTTCACTTTGCCGGTCTAGTTTGCTGTTCATTTGCTCATTTTGCGGCTTCATTTGAGAATTCAAATCTTTTCTTAGCTTTTCACTTTGTTCACTTTGCCGCTGCATTTGTTCTCTCTGCTGGTCAAACTTGCTATTTATTTGTTTCATTAGAACTTGCAACTTGCATTGCCTCCATGTTTGGCACACCACCCTTTTCTTCCGAAATATACGATTTTCGTTCAACTAACTCCGTCTCAACACTTCACCGGCTTGCTGCTTTAACGACTTGTTGCAATCGGAGAAATAACTCCTGCTCTCTCAATTTACACGATTTGCTAAATTTTAATGTTTCACGATTTGCAAAATCCCACTTCTGACACCAATTGGTACGAAATTTAGGCTTTCGAGTTCGTAAAGGATTTTGCAAATAAAATACAACGCAAGTTTATTAATTTACAAACAATAACTTTAATAATCAAACAGTAAAAATAACACAAGTTCACAATTTATACTGGTGATAAATTTAAATATACACAAGAACACTCATAATACTTGTACTGTATAATAATTCTCTTAGGTAGTTGCTTAATCGCTTCGCAAGAACTTTTACAACTTCACTGGTTAAATTCCAATTAACTAATAATATTTCTCTGCAGCGAACGCCACCTTTTATACTCTTGAAAAGCTTTCAGAAACTTCCAATCTTATAGACAGAAAAATCGAGAAAAGAACAGAAAATTGTAGCCTTATTCCCTTATTTACAACTAACAATACTTATATGTAATAAGTCATAAGTGAGGCCCGAGGGGTGCCCGTATAAATTTTTTAAAAATTAGCCCGATTTTCTACAAATTTTAAACATATGTTTATTCCGATGGACGTAAAATGTAAAATTTTGGAGCAAATGGGCCCTGAGGCCCGGGGGCGGGGCCATAATTTTTTTTTTAAAAATTAGCACGATTTACTTTAAATTTTAAACATATGTGTATCTCCGATAGACCGAACTTTTTGTAAAAATTTTTGAGTTTTTAAATTCTCTATATTAACTTCGCGTGCACGTGGCTGGCTAGTCAGATTTTCTGATCAATTTTTAGCCCACTTGCAATGGCCCGATTTTATTGGAATTTTGCACACATGTATATTTCCGGTGACAATACTTTCTATTAAAATTTGAGGCCCCTCGGACCTCGGGTTCGGGGGGCTCCCATACAAATATTTTACAAAATTTACCCGATTTTCTTTAAATTTTGTACACATGTGTGTCTTCGATGGAAAACACTTTTTGTAAAAATTTGGAGCGATCGGCCCCTTGGGGACCCCAATATACAATTTTTAAATATCGCTATATCGCATCAGATCACGGCAAAGTCTGAGCTCTGTGCTTTGTGAGCAGCGCTGTTCGCTGCCGCTGCGTCATTTGGTGTGTGTGTGTGTATCTCCGATTAGAGAATTTACAAGAAAAATTTTAATTTTTATGGGTTGCTTTTTTGATTTGAATTTTTTTCCCATACAATTTTTTTTACATATGTGTATCACCGGTGAGAATAGTTTTTGAAAAAATTTTGAAGGGGGCTCTAATATTAATTTTTTCCAAATTAACCCTGTTCCAACTTTGCACACATATGTACCACCCAATAAGAGAATTTACATGAAAATTTTTAATTTTTATGAGTTGTTTTATTACATCTGGGGTTTGGTTGAATTCTGCGTCGTTGTTGCTCTTGTAAGGATCGGATCTTCCCAACTTTGCTGTGGTTTCTGTAATTTCCCTTGTCTTGTCTTGATTTGTATAGCCAAAGTCTCCTTCCCGCAATTTTTCATAGTTCGCACGCAAGTGATTCTGTGTTTTCATTCCTTCGTTACCATTCACGACGTGGTTCTTTACTGATATATGGACATTGATCGCCATTGGTTTTTGATCGGAATTCTTTGCATCTTGCCCAACTTGCTATAACTTTGGATTGATGCGTTTTCCTTCTAGCTGTTTATTGCAGTTCTCTTCTTGCAGCACATTTCGCTCACATTCGGCACCAGTTTTCAACATCTCTGCGACAATTGACCCAAAAGAATCGACTTCTTACTTCATCTAGTGATACCGTAATAGTAATACCGACCATCGGCAGATTCTAGTAGTAGTCCATATTTGAATCTCAATGACTGCCATTGAGCCCAGTAACTTTTTACTGTCGGACTTGCTGTTGCAATTTCGTGCCACTACGGTCTTTCACCTTGCTCCATCAATCGAAGTACTGAATAAATTGAATCGTCCTGCTCTTGTTCTTCCCTAAGCTGCTCTCTTTTCAAATGATCTTTCATCTACTGGACCGTGATTCGTGAAACAACTGAACATTTTTGGATTTCCGGTCTTCTACTTTGTTTGTACTCGGGGACACAACACGTCTTGAATGATCAACCATGTCTCATCATGTTTCCAGCGCTCGGTTCCTAGCAATTCCGAAAGAAATGTCCAGGTTTCTGACATCTAAAACACCTTAATGAAGAATCGAATCTGCTACTTTGAAAGCGACCAGTGGTTGATTTTTGGATCCTCTCAAACCAGAGCTTTTGTTTGTGCGACGTCCTCCGTTTCTATTTTGCGTAGCCCTTTAGCTGCTTCATACTCCAAAGCCGATGCCAATATTTGATTCATTGTTTTCCTCTCGATGTTGTTTTGAAATGAAACTCAACTGTTCATCTCGAATAGCATTGATAAACGCATCCACTGCCAATCCGTCCAAGATACCAGCCGGAACTCCACAATAGGCTTGACGTCCTAGCTTAGTTATTTCCCGTTCCAATTCTTGAAGTCGTTCTTACGCTGTTGTTTCTTTATCTGGAGCTGTATTTTGCTTAGCTCCTGTGTGTGTGACGCAAGTCCAACTGTTTCAAGATTCTTCCTGAATTCATCTTGGCATTTTGAATCATTAGCAATACATCAGCCGCCTTGCCCCTCAACGCTAGAATCAAAGAATTTAGCTGTTCTTCCGCACCTCATCCATTGTGTTGTACAGCAGCTGCAAACTGGACTTTGAAATTTTCAAATGGCTGTGTCGCCATCGAACGCAGGTGGCTTCAAAATTCCCTTCTGGTTACTAGAGGATTCTGGAATTACTCTGGTACTGCTTTGTTGAATGTTCTCTCTGACGAATTGGGTACGGTTTTCCAGCCAGGTCTCAATTTCATTAATTTTGCCTTCCAGACCACTCACTTTTCCTGTCATGCTCGTTTTGAGCGATTTCACTTCCTCTTGAATTGTTGATTGAATTTCACTCATTTCACCCCTTTACTTTTCCTGAATAACATTCAGCTTTTGATTTTGCTGATCGCTTGTTTGCCGAGTAAATTCCTGCTTCAGTTCCTGGCCTTGTTTCTGCGATTGTTGAATTTGCTGTTCAAACTTAACGGTCAATTTGGAATTTAACTGTTGATTTTGCTGATCCAGTTTTTGGCTTGTTCCAGTTAGCTTGTCGCTTATTTGAAAATTCAATTCTTGCTTCATCTCTTGGTTCAGTTGCTGCAATTGTTCACTTTGCCGGTCTAGTTTGCTGTTCATTTGCTCATTTTGCGGCTTCATTTGAGAATTCAAATCTTTTCTTAGCTTTTCACTTTGTTCACTTTGCCGCTGCATTTGTTCTCTCTGCTGGTCAAACTTGCTATTTATTTGTTTCATTAGAACTTGCAACTTGCATTGCCTCCATGTTTGGCACACCACCCTTTTCTTCCGAAATATACGATTTTCGTTCAACTAACTCCGTCTCAACACTTCACCGGCTTGCTGCTTTAACGACTTGTTGCAATCGGAGAAATAACTCCTGCTTATATCCAGCAGTGCTTAGACCTCGCCTTCCAAGCTCCCCTTTAAGCTCCTGGGAACTATAGTATTTAATCTTCACCGCACTTTCCATTTTATTATTTACTGTCTCAAGGTTTTACAAAATTTTACTGTCTCGTTTTTTTAAAATTTTATTGTCTGACAATTTACACGATTTGCAAAATTTTAATGTTTCACGATTTGCAAAATCCCACTTCTGACACCAATTGGTACGAAATTTAGGCTTTCGAGTTCGTAAAGGATTTTGCAAATAAAATACAACACAAGTTTATTAATTTACAAACAATAACTTTAATAATCAAACAGTAAAAATAACACAAGTTCACAATTTATACTGGTGATAAATTTAAATATACACAAGAACACTCATAATACTTGTACTGTACAATAATTCTCTTAGGTAGTTGCTTAATCGCTTCGCAAGAACTTTTACAACTTCACTGGTTAAATTCCAATTAACTAATAATATTTCTCTGCAGCGAACGCCACCTTTTATACTCTTGAAAAGCTTTCAGAAACTTCCAATCTTATAGACAGAAAAATCGAGAAAAGAACAGAAAATTGTAGCCTTATTCCCTTATTTACAACTAACAATACTTATATGTAATAAGTCATCTTCTAAAAATAGACGTCATGTTCAATCATGTTCTTTTACAAAAACCGGGCAAACCGCACAAACCGCTTTGACTATATTTTTGAACAGTACATAATGATTCAAACTTGCAGGCGGTTACATTTAAAATTTCAAATAATCTAAAGTCTTACAGCCTAAAAGTATGCTACATAAAAGTGCTTATTTTAGTATGCAGTATTTACATTTCGATTTATCTTAGGATTCAAATTCTATTATATGCGCTACTTACTACTTTTCGTAACATTACCCCCACCTTAATTCTGTTCGCCCGAACAGATTCAGCACTCTCTCTAATGTTGTACCTTGTCAATCTGTTGATCCGGACAACTTCCTTTTTCAATTCTCTATATTAACTTCGCGTGCCCGTGGCTGGCTGGTCAGATTTTCTGATTAATTTTTAACCCACTTCCCAAAGCCCGATTTTATTGAACTTTTGCACACATGTATATTTCCGGTGCCAATACTTTTTATTAAAATTTGCGGCCTCCCATACAAATATTTTACAAAATTTACCCGATTTTCTTTAAATTTTGTACACATGTGTGTCTTCGATGGAAAACACTTTTTGTAAAAATTTGGAGCGATCGGCCGCTTGGGGACCCCAATATACAATTTTTAAATATCGCTATATCGCATCAGATCACGGCAAAGTCTGAGCTCTGTGCTTTGTGAGCAGCGCTGTTCGCTGCCGCTGCGTCATTTGGTGTGTGTGTGTGTATCTCCGATTAGAGAATTTACAAGAAAAATTTTAATTTTTATGGGTTGCTTTTTTGATTTGAATTTTTTTCCCATACAATTTTTTTTACATATGTGTATCACCGGTGAGAATAGTTTTTGAAAAAATTTTGAAGGGGGCTCTAATATTAATTTTTTCCAAATTAACCCTGTTCCAACTTTGCACACATATGTACCACCCAATAAGAGAATTTACATGAAAATTTTTAATTTTTATGAGTTGTTTTATTACATCTGGGGTTTGGTTGAATTCTGCGTCGTTGTTGCTCTTGTAAGGATCGGATCTTCCCAACTTTGCTGTGGTTTCTGTAATTTCCCTTGTCTTGTCTTGATTTGTATAGCCAAACGAAGTCTCCTTCCCGCAATTTTTCATAGTTCGCACGCAAGTGATTCTGTGTTTTCATTCCTTCGTTACCATTCACGACGTGGTTCTTTACTGATATATGGACATTGATCGCCATTGGTTTTTGATCGGAATCCTTTGCATCTTGCCCAACTTGCTATAACTTTGGATTGATGCGTTTTCCTTCTAGCTGTTTATTGCAGTTCTCTTCTTGCAGCACATTTCGCACACATTCGGCACCAGTTTTCAACATCTCTACACAATTGACCCAAAAGAATCGACTTCTTACTTCATCTAGTGATACCGTAATAGTAATACCGACCATCGGCAGATTCTAGTAGTAGTCCATATTTGAATCTCAATGACTGCCATTGAGCCCAGTAACTCTTTACTGTCGGACTTGCTGTTGCAATTTCGTGCCACTACGGTCTTTCACCTTGCTCCATCAATCGAAGTACTGGATCAATTAAATCGTCCTGCTCTTGTTCTTCCCTAAGCTGCTCTCTTTTCAAATGATCTTTCATCTGCTGGACCGTGATTCGTGAAACAACTGAACAATTGTGGATTTCCGGTCTTCTACTTTGTTTGTACTCGGGGACACAACACTTCTTGAATGATCAACCATTGTGATTGTCGGTCATGCTGAGCGGAACTTCCACATTACGCCATGTCAGTACTTTCTTTCCACAATCAAGTGACGTCTGGTACGCCATCATAAAGTCCAGACCCAATATGCATTCATCTTCCACTCAGGCAACAATAAACCGATGTCGAAACTTTAATCCTCTAAACTCGACTGTAAGGAAACGTTCACCCTTAACTGCTACAGCTTCTCCTGTAGCTGTCCTCAAATTGTAGTGATGCACTCTTTCTACTTGCTCTCCAGACCCCATTTCAGGACTCACAATTGATCTGGAAGCTCCTATGTCTAGAATAAAATCGCAAGGTCCTTTTTTCAAACACGCCATTAATAACTAGACTGTTGCAATCGCTGCCAAGATTTGTACTGCGTATTGTGACCCTGGGATATTCCCTTGTCTTCTTCAGCCTTTGCCCTGCAAAGCTGGTATAAGACGACCGCTCCACCTTCTTCAAATGTTGTACATCTATTCGCCGTAATCTTTCCAGATTATTGACACCGTTCACAGGCTGTCTCATCATGTTTCCAGCGCTCGGTTCCTAGCAATTCCGAAAGAAATGGCCAGGTTTCTGACATCTAAAACATCTTAATGAAGAATCGAATCTGCTACTTTGAAAGCGACCAGTGGTTGATTTTTGGATCCTCTTAAACCAGAGCTTTTGTTTGTGCGACGTCCTCCGTTTCTATTTTGCGTAGCCCTTTAGCTGCTTCATACTCCAAAGCCGATGCCAATATTTGATTCATTGTTTTTCCTCTCGATATTGTTTTGAAATGAAACTCAACTGTTTATCTCGAATAGCATTGATGAACGCATCCACTGCCAATCCGTCCAAGATACCAGCCGGAACTCCACAATAGGCTTGACGTCCTAGCTTAGTTATTTCCCGTTCCAATTCTTGAAGTCGTTCTCACGCTGTTGTTTCTTTATCTGGAGCTGTATTTTGCTTAGCTCCTGTGTGTGTGACTTTCCATGACGCAAGTCCAACTGTTTCAAGATTCTTCCTGAATTCATCTTGGCATTTTGAATCATTAGCAATACATCAGCCGCCTTGCCCCTCAACGCTAGAATCAAAGAATTTAGCTGTTCTTCCGCACCTCATCCATTGTGTTGTACAGCAGCTGCAAACTGGACTTTGAAATTTTCAAATGGCTGTGTCGCCATCGAACGCAGGTGGCTTCAAAATTCCCTTCTGGTTACTAGAGGATTCTGGAATTACTCTGGTACTGCTTTGTTGAATGTTCTCTCTGACGAATTGGGTACGGTTTTCCAGCCAGGTCTCAATTTCATTAATTTTGCCTTCCAGACCACTCACTTTTCCTGTCATGCTCGTTTCGAGCGATTTCACTTCCTCTTGAATTGTTGATTGAATTTCACTCATTTCACCCCTTTACTTTTCCTGAATAACATTCAGCTTTTGATTTTGCTGATCGCTTGTTTGCCGAGTAAATTCCTGCTTCAGTTCCTGGCCTTGTTTCTGCGATTGTTGAATTTGCTGTTCAAACTTAACGGTCAATTTGGAATTTAACTGTTGATTTTGCTGATCCAGTTTTTGGCTTGTTCCAGTTAGCTTGTCGCTAATTTGAAAATTCAATTCTTGCTTCATCTCTTGGTTCAGTTGCTGCAATTGTTCACTTTGCCGGTCTAGTTTGTTGTTCATTTGCTCATTTTGCGGCTTCATTTGAGAATTCAAATCTTTTCTTAGCTTTTCACTTTGTTCACTTTGCCCCTGCATTTGTTCTCTCTGCTGGTCAAACTTGCTATTTATTTGTTTCATTAGAACTTGCAACTTGCATTGCCTCCATGTTTGGCACACCACCCTTTTCTTCCGAAATATACGATTTTCGTTCAACTAACTCCGTCTCAACACTTCACCGGCTTGCTGCTTTAACGACTTGTTGCAATCGGAGAAATAACTCCTGCTTATATCCAGCAGTGCTTAGACCTCGCCTTCCAAGCTCCCCTTTAAGCTCCTGGGAACTATAGTATTTAATCTTCACCGCACTTTCCATTTTATTATTTACTGTCTCAAGGTTTTACAAAATTTTACTGTCTCGTTTTTTTAAAATTTTATTGTCTCTCAATTTACACGATTTGCTAAATTTTAATGTTTCACGATTTGCAAAATCCCACTTCTGACACCAATTGGTACGAAATTTAGGCTTTCGAGTTCGTAAAGGATTTTGCAAATAAAATACAACACAAGTTTATTAATTTACAAACAATAACTTTAATAATCAAACAGTAAAAATAACACAAGTTCACAATTTATACTGGTGATAAATTTAAATATACACAAGAACACTCATAATACTTGTACTGTACAATAATTCTCTTAGGTAGTTGCTTGATCGCTTCGCAAGAACTTTTACAACTTCACTGGTTAAATTCCAATTAACTAATAATATTTCTCTGCAGCGAACGCCACCTTTTATACTCTTGAAAAGCTTTCAGAAACTTCCAATCTTATAGACAGAAAAATCGAGAAAAGAACAGAAAATTGTAGCCTTATTCCCTTATTTACAACTAACAATACTTATATGTAATAAGTCATAAGTGAGGCCCGAGGGGTGCCCGTATAAATTTTTTAAAAATTAGCCCGATTTTTTTCAAATTTTAAATATGGTGGCTCGGGGGCGGGGCCATCAATTTTTTTTAAAAATTAGCCCGATTTACTTTAAATTTTAAACATATGTGTATCTCCGATAGACCGAACTTTTTGTAAAATTTTTTGAGTTTTTGATTTGAATTTTTTTCCCATACAATTTTTTTTACATATGTGTATCACCGGTGAGAATAGTTTTTGAAAAAACTTTGAAGGGGGCTCTAATATTAATTTTTTTCAAATTAACCCTGTTCCAACTTCGCACACATATGTACCACCTTGTTGTTTTATTACATCTGGGGTTTGGTTGAATTCTGCGTCGTTGTTGCTCTTGTAGGGATCGGATCTTCCCAACTTTGCTGTGGTTTCTGTAATTTCCCTTGTCTTGTCTTGATTTGTATAGCCAAACGAAGTCTCCTTCCCGCAATTTTTCATAGCTCGCACGCAGGTGATTCTGTGTTTTCATTCCTTCGTTACCATTCACGACGTGGTTCTTTACTGATATATGGACATTGATCGCCATTGGTTTTTGATCGGAATTCTTTGCATCTTGCCCAACTTGCTATAACTTTGGATTGATGCGTTTTCCTTCTAGCTGTTTATTGCAGTTCTCTTCTTGCAGCACATTTCGCTCACATTCGGCACCAGTTTTCAACATCTCTGACACAATTGACCCAAAAGAATCGACTTCTTACTTCATCTAGTGATACCGTAATAGTAATACCGACCATCGGCAGATTCTAGTAGTAGTCCATATTTGAATCTCAATGACTGCCATTGAGCCCAGTAACTTTTTACTGTCGGACTTGCTGTTGCAATTTCGTGCCACTACGGTCTTTCACCTTGCTCCATCAATCGAAGTACTGAATAAATTGAATCGTCCTGCTCTTGTTCTTCCCTAAGCTGCTCTCTTTTCAAATGATCTTTCATCTACTGGACCGTGATTCGTGAAAAAACTGAACATTTTTGGATTTCCGGTCTTCTACTTTGTTTGTACTCGGGGACACAACACGTCTTGAATGATCAACCATGTCTCATCATGTTTCCAGCGCTCGGTTCCTAGCAATTCCGAAAGAAATCTCCAGGTTTCTGACATCTAAAACACCTTAATGAAGAATCGAATCTGCTACTTTGAAAGCGACCAGTGGTTGATTTTTGGATCCTCTCAAACCAGAGCTTTTGTTTGTGCGACGTCCTCCGTTTCTATTTTGCGTAGCCCTTTAGCTGCTTCATACTCCAAAGCCGATGCCAATATTTGATTCATTGTTTTTCCTCTCGATGTTGTTTTGAAATGAAACTCAACTGTTCATCTCGAATAGCATTGATGAACGCATCCACTGCCAATCCGTCCAAGATACCAGCCGGAACTCCACAATAGGCTTGACGTCCTAGCTTAGTTATTTCCCGTTCAAATTCTTGAAGTCGTTCTCACGCTGTTGTTTCTTTATCTGGAGCTGTATTTTGCTTAGCTCCTGTGTGTGTGACTTTCCATGACGCAAGTCCAACTGTTTCAAGATTCTTCCGGAATTCATCTTGGCATTTTGAATCATTAGCAATACATCAGCCGCCTTGCCCCTCAACGCTAGAATCAAAGAATTTAGCTGTTCTTCCGCACCTCATCCATTGTGTTGTACAGCAGCTGCAAACTGGACTTTGAAATTTTCAAATGGCTGTGTCGCCATCGAACGCAGGTGGCTTCAAAATTCCCTTCTGGTTACTAGAGGATTCTGGAATTACTCTGGTACTGCTTTGTTGAATGTTCTCTCTGACGAATTGGGTACGGTTTTCCAGTCAGGTCTCAATTTCATTAATTTTGCCTTCCAGACCACTCACTTTTCCTGTCATGCTCGTTTCGAGCGATTTCACTTCCTCTTGAATTGTTGATTGAATTTCACTCATTTCACCCCTTTACTTTTCCTGAATAACATTCAGCTTTTGATTTTGCTGATCGCTTGTTTGCCGAGTAAATTCCTGCTTCAGTTCCTGGCCTTGTTTCTGCGATTGTTGAATTTGCTGTTCAAACTTAACGGTCAATTTGGAATTTAACTGTTGATTTTGCTGATCCAGTTTTTTGCTTGTTCCAGTTCCAGCTTGTCGCTAATTTGAAAATTCAATTCTTGCTTCATCTCTTGGTTCAGTTGCTGCAATTGTTCACTTTGCCGGTCTAGTTTGCTGTTTATTTGCTTATTTTGCGGCTTCATTTGAGAATTCAAATCTTTTCTTAGCTTTTCACTTTGTTCACTTTGCCGCTGCATTTGTTCTCTCTGCTGGTCAAACTTGCTATTTATTTGTTGCATTAGAACTTGTAACTTGCATTGCCTCCATTTTTGGCACACCACCCTTTTCTTCCGAAATGGACGATTTTCGTTCAACTAACTCCGTCTCAACACTTCGCCGGCTTGCTGCTTTAACGATTTGTTGCAATCGGAGAAATAACTCCTGCTTATATCCAGCGGTGCTTAGACCTCGCCTTCCAAGCTCCTCTTTAAGCTCCTGGGAACTATAGTATTTAATCTCACCGCACTTTCCATTTTATTATTTACTGTCTCAAGGTTTTACAAAATTTTACTGTCTCGTTTTTTTAAAATTTTATTGTCTCAAAATTTGGAACATTTTATTGTCTCCCAATTTACACGATTTGCTAAATTTTAATGTTTCACGATGCAAAATCCCACTTCTGACACCAATTGGTACGAAATTAAGGCTTTCGGGTTCGTAAAGGATTTTGCAAATAAAATACAACACAAGTTTATTAATTTACAAACAATAACTTTAATAATCAAACAGTAAAAATAACACAAGCTCACAATTAATACTGGTGATAACTTTAAATATACACAAGAACTCTTATAATACTTTTACTTTACAATAGTTCTCTTAAATTCCTATTAACTAATAATTTCTCTGTAGCGAACGCTACCTTTTATACTCATTGAAAAGCTTCCAGAAACTTCAAATATTATAGACAGAAATATCGAGAAAAGATCAGAAAATTGTAGCCTTACAAACCGGTTTGACTACATTTTTGAACGGTACATAATGATTCAAACTTGCAGGCGGGTGCATTTCAAATTTCAAATAATCTAAAGTCTTACAGCCTAAAAGTATGCTACATAAAAGTGCTTTTTTTTAGTATGCAGTATTTACATTTCGATTTATCTTAGGATTCGAATTCTATTATATGCGCTACTAACTACTTTTCCATTTGTGTCCAAAAATATACATGCGCAACACAAGTGGTCGCGAGAAGCTAGGCCTTGGAACGCAATGGTCTGTCGCGCCGAATATTATTATTATTAACTACTTTTCGTAACAATACATTAATGAAGAGTTTTCTTTTATATATATAGATATCTTTAATTTTCATGATTTTCTTGTCTTCTTTTTAATTACAGATTTTCAAAGGACCAGCAGTTTCAAAAAAATATAGAGACTGTACGATCTAAAAATGTACTTAAAAATATTTTAATATGAGAATAAACGTTATTTAAAGTCTTTTGAGACCAATAGCAAAAATTGATTTTCTTAATCTAATGGTGTTTTTTAAAAATGCCTTCAAATTGCGAAGATTTGCGGAAGAAATTCACAGTTGTACAACAAAAGTCAGCTCCTCCTGCACTAACTGCACCAACTGCACCAATATTTGCGAAAAACTCAACAACTTCAGACCATCTACAGCTGACCTCCATGCAGTTTCCTCATATGATAAATCCAGTGGACCCAGAACACACCTATATATTTCCACGGACAAATATTTTTGGTGGTGTTGGTGGGAGCGCTATCGGTAGTAGAGGAGATACCACTACTGGTGTTCCAGTAGCAATACCTTTAAGTTTGACAGTCAATAAAAATATCACATTGGCGGCTAGTGTTGGTCGCGGTCATGCTCGATCAGTGAGCCATGGGGGTGGCGCCATAGTTAATACTGGAGGACGTCCATTAAAATCCGCTATTAAGGGCCATCAGCGAGCGTTTTCTCATGGTCAAATTACGGATTCTCCTACTGTTGCAACATCTCGAGGTCATAGTAGAGTTGGATCGAAGACTGACTTTATTCTTCCACCTGGTCACAAAGAAGAAACGGAACCTCGCGAATTTGGACCTTCAGCGCCTTCTTCAGGACGTGGTCACTCGAGACAAGCGTCACGTTCTGAATCGATTTACACCCTACGGAGGACAGAAAGTCCTCCATGGTGGAAACGACTTGGTATTTGTCGCAGTGAAGGACTT
The DNA here is from genome assembly GCA_947095585.1 of Nephrocerus scutellatus. NCBI lineage: Eukaryota > Metazoa > Arthropoda > Insecta > Diptera > Pipunculidae > Nephrocerus > Nephrocerus scutellatus. Next base: position 65,494,616 of record OX352764.1, on the reverse strand, counting down.
GAGGAGAGATCCTATCGTGTTGCTGTTCCAAATCACACTGTGCCACCGAAAACACCCAAACGGGACCATCCTAATGGATTATATGTGCCTAATAAAATTCGAACCACCAAATACACCCTTTTGTCATTTATTCCAAAAAATTTGTTGGAACAATTTCATCGAGTTGCAAATTTATATTTTATCTTTATCGTCTTGCTTAACTGGTTTCCAGCAATAAACGCTTTCGGAAAGGAGGTAGCAATGATACCAGTCCTATTTGTTCTTGGTGTTACTGCTGTAAAGGATTTATTTGAAGATAGAAGACGACGTTCTTCTGATAAAAGGATTAATAATACAACATGCCGAGTTTATGATGGGTGAGTGTATATTTATATTCAATGTTTTATTGCTAAAGTATTTATATTAGGCATCCTAACAAAGTAAGATACAATTAAAAATTATGAGAAATATAATCAGTTAGATGGGAATATGAAAAACGGTCTTATTAATGACATTAGCTGCATTTATACCACAGCTAAATAAGAAATGGTATGGATGGTGGGGAGGGGGGACAGTGATAGTCAGAAACCTCTAGGAAAGTCGATTGGGTTGGGAGTGTTGGTCTATTGGGTGGGTGGTCAATGACGGAAACATATTGCCGACCAGGCAACGCTGTGCACTGAATTGCGGCAACAGAGCGTTGGAAATGTTCATTCGAAACGTTTGCCCAACGTGGGCAAACACGGCACCCAACGCGAGTTATGTACTTGTATGGTGGAATTCAACTATAGGAGTTCATAACCTCGACCTCGAACATTGAACTTGCACCAAGAATGCACTTGGTTTCAAGTTACAGCACTTTGTCAAAGTTAAAAATTATAATCATTTGTTAATATGTTACTATTGCAAAGCAGCGGAAACGCTTATGAAGCATTCGCATTATTATGTAGCATTGCAAAGCAGTGGAAATGCTTATGAAGCATTTGCAGAGAAAACATTACATTTTGGGAAAATGTAATTATAGATTTAAAAAGACTCAAGCAGTTGGCTTTGGGAGAGTGAATTGAACAAACGTCTCAAAAATAAACGAAAGTTTTTTTTTTCATTAATAAAATTTTAAACTTAGTACCACAGTACATATTTGGCGCAGTCGGTAGGATCAGAAAAAACGTTTCTGAATCAAAGAGAACGAACCAATTAGTTCGATTAATATCGGCATACAGTTTTTTTTGATTGACTACAAATCAGTCAACAAGAAAAAAGTGCAAAATTAAATAAAGTAACAATTCCTATTCTATTGACTAAAAATCAGTCAAAAAGGAATTAAGAAAAAATAGGAGATACACAGTGCAAAGTTAAATAAAGAAAAGTGAATTAAGAAAAACATCATCATTTCGCAAACCAGACAACAGTTGTTTGATTAAGAAAGGCATATATCAACAGAGGAGAAAGAGATGACGGAGTTAAACGATTATCAATCAACTAAGTCTTAATAAGACTGAAAGGAAACCATGTCAACAGCAGAGCTATAGCCATCATGAAGGAGATAGGATACATCTAAGAATTCGATGGTAACCGATATTTTTAAACGTCGTTGAAGCGAGCCGCAACCTGGAGTGCTATATTCCAAGGAAAAGTCGTCGGAAGAGCCAAGGAGTTATTACTCACAAATGGAGCTACAACCTGGGAAGTGGCAAGAAACCTGCTGAAGAACCATTTCAGGCCAATCAACGATCAGAAGTGATGATGTCAAAAAAATTATTTATTTATTTAGATTTAACAAATAAAATTGAATATTGAATGTATGAAATTCATACAGTAATAATGTATGAAAACAACACATAAAGTTTAAAAACACATTTATACAGCTTAGTTGTAAATAAAATTCGAGAATTAGCTATCGGTAATCTTGCTAGAGAAATTCGGGATAAATTTGATTTACATGAAATCAAAGTGATATTATACTCGTATATTGGATTCGACCAAGGTAATATAATAGTAGAAAGAAATAACAGAGGTGATAATCATGACAGAAGAGTAGGACAATTCAGAAGCAACAGAGAAGTACCAGAACAACAGTATCAACAAAGACAATTTAATAATTTTGGACAGTATAGGCAACCTTTCAATAAGTTTAGACAAAACGACCGAACGAGACCATCTTTTAACCCGGAACAGAACCAAAGACATTCCTATTTACAAGGACAAAACAATCAAATAAGACCGTTTAGTAATTCAGAACAGCAAAGAAGATTCTCTAATCCATCAGGACAAAATCATAATGACAGGCAAAATCATCAAGCAATGGAGGTAGACAACCAACTTATTTGGACATGAGTATGCAGGAAGAAAATCACTCAATAGAAGCTCCGGTTTTTATGAACAGAGCCTCAAAGGGAAAGTTCAAATAGTATTTAATGTAATAAGTAAGTATTTTGTCTTATTGATACCGGATCAACAATAACAATTGTTAATACAAGGAATTTAGATTGTAGTACATTTAAAATTTTGCAGGAAGTCTACATAAATCTTACGACAATCAATAGTCAAACGTCAGAAAAATTAAAAATCTTGCAAGTTCCAATTCCAATTGTATTTCTGCAAGCATACGGTATGCACCTACCAAATAAATCAAACAGTCTTTTGCTTGGTATAGATGTTTTAAGCAATCTAGCAGAAAGTATAAACGTACTAAAGAACGTAATAAGATTGGTAAATAAAACATTAATTCCTAAAGTACCCTACGTCGATGATACGTTTAACTGTTTTGAGTTAGACAAATGTCGTAATCCTCAATTAGAATTCCTAAACTCAGAGGAGAATGCAGAAGTTAGAGAATTATTGAAAAAATACGAAAATTTTATAAAGAGGGATACCAGCTTACAAATACAGAAAGCGTTTTACATGAAATAAAGCTAACCACCGATCAGCAAATAAACGCAAAATTATATAGATTTCCTCCTAAGCATGAAGAAGAGATCAGAACACAAAGAAGACGATAAATATCCTCTACCTAAAATAGACAGTATACTCGATAAATTAGGCAAAGCACATTATTTCTTCTCCCTCGATTTAGCGATGGGATATTATCAAATAAAGGTCCATCCTGAAGATATACATAAGACAGCATTTGTAACGCCAAATGGTCTATATGAATTTGTCAGAATGCCTTTAGGGTTTAAAAATGCGCCAATAACGTTTCAACGTTTTATGAACGATATACTAAGAGAATATGTAGGAAACATGTGTACAGTGTACCTTGACGATATTCTTATATTTTCAACATCGTTAAAAGAACACTTGGATTCATTGGAAAAAATATTCAACAAACTGGCAGAACAGAATCTCCAGATACAATGCGGTAAATGTTCCTTTCTGAAAAAGACACAGAATACTTAGGCCATATCCTCACCTCTGAAAGCATGAAGCCTAATCCTAATAAAGTAGAAGTTATTCAGAAATACAAATTACCATTAACTGATAAACAATTGAAAGCATTCTTAGGTAGTACAGGTTTTTATCGTAAGTTTATCAAAGGCTAATCCAAAATAGCATACCCGATGGTAAAATATTTGAAAAATAATATGAAAATCAATAGCAACGACCCAGAATATATTCAGGCTTTCGAGAAATTAAAAGAAAATCTTGTTAAGCATCCTATACTTAAATTCCCTGACTTCGACAAACCATTTGACTTGTACACCGATGCTAGTAGTTTTGCAGTAGATGCAGTACTGACTCAAGAAGGGCAACCTTCTTGCTTATGCTTCTCGTACACTAAATGATAACGAGAAAAATTATTCAGTAACTGATCGTGAATTTTTAGCCATTATATGGGCTACCTCATACTTTAGACCGTATCTTTGGGGGAAGAAATTTAAAATCATTACGGACCATATGCCTATAAAATACTTAACAAAGAAATACAATGGAAAAGAATTCAGCCAAAGAAATCCACGATGGCTACTAAAGTTACAAGAGTTCGAATTTGACATTGAATATTTATAAATATTTATAAAGCAAAGAGAATAAAATCGCCGATTTCTCAGTAGAATTCCTGGCGAAATCAATGATACATCAGAAGATGGAACAGTACATTCAGCAGAGGAACAAATGTTAGACCATATTGAAATTAAACAAGGCATTGTTAACACTTATAAAACTCAATTGATGTTGGCAAACTCAGTAGATACGGAACTAGAAATATTGCATAACAAACGTATTATTCAGGTAGATATGACTAAAAGTGAAACATATTGGAGAGATTTATTCAAAAGAACAATTACAACAGGAGTTATAGGAATATATACAGGATTAAAAAATTCAGAATATAATAAAGTACAAAAAGTGCTAATAGAAATGTATGGACGTATTATTCAGGTAGATATGACTAAAAGTGAAACATATTGGAGAGATTTATTCAAAATATAATAAAGTACAAAAAGTGCTAATAGAAATGTATGGACATGACAAACAAATAAAATTTTAAAAACTTCTTAAAAGGGCATAACATTTAAAGACTCTTGAAGACGCTCATAGACAAATATCTCTTTATCACACCAGGGAAAGTAATCACTTAGGAATAATAGAAACATATCATACATTAAAAGATACAATTTATTTTCCGGGACTTATTAAAGAAATCTTAAAAATAGCCACTTGCCAAGAAGGTAAATATGATAGGAGACCAATAAAACCCAAATTCAAGCTAACAGAAACCCCAAGTAAAGGAAACGAAATCTTGCAAATGGATATCTATCATTTCAATAAATTAATTTATCTGACATTTATAGACAAACTAAATAAAAAAGGATACGGATACAGGTTAGATAGTAAGAATTGGGCTAACAAGACAATGAATTTAACTCAGAAAACGTTAAAGAATATTTTCGAGAAGAAGGAATTGAAATGCATTTCACTAAGCCAAATTCCCACACGGGAAATTCTGACATAGAAAGGCTTCATTCGACGTTACTAGAAATTTTACCTACCATTAAAGACAAAACCATTTCAACTAACAGAAAATTATACAAGGTTATTGAAACTTACAACAATAGATATCATTCGACCTTAGGGATGAGTCCCAGTCAAGCGGTAGTTACTATTTGAAAAAAAGAGCAAAATAAGGAAAAAATGTTGGAAAAAAGAAATATTTGTAGAGAAAACTATCAGGAAAATCTCAACGAAGGTTATAAAAGAAACTATAAACATTTGAGACACAAAAATGAGACATACTACACAAATTAAAGAACATTCATGCCATGAACATTAAAATACCTAATAAATTTACAGGTACCCAACTGGATGACTATAATGATAGTAATTCCGATAGCAATCAAAGAGACAGCATCCACACTAATAATGACACCTATTAAAACCAACAATGGATACACTACTCTCAACAGGGGACTAGTCGAAATAATAAATAATAGCCAGACGATATTACATATTATAGACACCAAAAAAATTCTAGCAGCAATAAAACAAACAGAAATAAAATAATAACATCGAATAGAAATAGATAGACAGAAAAGAGGACTTGTGAATATCGTAGGATCTTCACAGAAATGGTTGTTTGGAACGATGGACGATACAGACAGACAAGACATCATAGGACATATGAAGGCAGTAGCAAACAATCATGCAGCAATAACAAATATCAACAAACAGATAATTTTAAAACAACCGTAGAAAAAGATAGAAAACTTAAATCCGATGCATACAATAGTATTACAGATAGTCAAAATGAAATTTTAACAAAAATACTTAAAACAGACCAATTATTGAAATTAAAAGCCTTAGAGAATAAAATAGACAATATATTAGACAACATAGCATCTGCTAAACAAGGAATACTTCATCCAAGTATTCTAACAGCCAGGGAAATAGAATTATCAAACATTGACTTTTACAAACTGAAATACACCAAAATAGGTCGAATGAGTTATGACCAAGACCGTTTAATTTTAGTTTTTGGACTACCTAAAGACTACATTCAGGCAGAACTTAAAATGGTTATCCCAATGCCAAATAAATATAAAAAAGAAATAGATCTCGAAATTTTTCAAACTATAGAAATAAATAACATAACATTCACATATTATCCGAATAACATATATTTAAAACTAGCTGTTCCCGGGCGCTCTGCTACCTGCCCACTGACGCCACGCCCACTTACACCCGAGTTTCCCGGCTGCCCCACCCACTGACCCCCGCCCACTGACCTCCCGCCCACTTACCACCCACCCATTGACCTCATACACACTGACCCACCGCCCACTGAACTCACACCCACTGACCTCACAACCACAGACTTCCCGCCCGCTGACCTCCCGCCCACTGACCACCCACCCATTGACCTCATACACACTGACCCACAGCCCACTGAACTCACACCCACTGACCTTCCGCCCACTGACCACCCACCCATTGACCTCATACACACTGACCCACCACCCACTGACGCAACGCCCGGCTGTCCCATCCCACTGACACCCGCCCACTGACCTCCCGCCCACTGACGCCACGCCCACTTACACACCAATAATTAACCAACTCACCAATCCAGAAAACTATAGAATCGACACTTATACAGGCAAAAAATGTACACTTGTTCGAATATTCTTTATATGAAGATTATATACAGGGAAAACTACATTTTCCACCCCAGCGCCACCTATCGGGTCCAAATTGTCAACGACTTTCTTTTTATTTATATTATATGGTGTGAATTCGAGCCAAATCGTTCCATAAATAAGAATTTTCGGAAAAAAAAGACACCAGCGCCACCTATCGGGTCAAAATTTTGTCAACGACTTTCTTTTTAAATTCTCTATATTAAGTTCGCGTACACGTGATTGGCTGGCTGGCTGGTCAGATTTTCTGATCATTTTTTAAACCACTTCCCATAGCCCGATTTTATTTTTTTTGCACACATGTATATTTCCGGTGACAATACTTTCTGTTAAAATTTGAGGCCCCTCGGACGTCGGGGTCGGGGCGCTCCCATACAAATATTTTAAAAAATTTACCCAATTTTCTTAAAATTTTATACAAATGTGTATCTCCAATGGAAAACACTTTTACTATTTACGGTGACAATACCTTCTTTTAAAATTTGGAAGTGATCGGGCCCCGGGTTCGTGGGGCTCCCATACAAATTTAAAATAAAAATTACCCGATTTTTTTCAAATTCTACACACATGTGTATACCCAATAAACAATACTTTTTCTAAAAGTTGGTAACGATCGGGCCCCGGGTTCGGCCGCAAGGCCCTTATACATTTTTTTAAATATCATACTGGCATCAGATATCGTCGTACTTTAATGACTGTGTGCGGTGTGTGCTGCGCAGTCGGCTGCGCTGCTTGGTTTTGGATGGTGGAGAGAGGGAGAAATCTTAGATCGCGCACAAATGAACCCAGCAAATGAAACGAGACATAAATGTTTTATGCTTAATTCAACTTACTTACTTATTTACTGAATTGTATTTTTTTTTGATGTCGTTTTTTGTTGTCGATATCAACTTACAGATAGAACAACAAGTTTTCACAATATTCTGTCATTAAATTAGTTCAGACCCGCCGCAGCGTTCCCTCCTGTGCTACAATTGTAGTATTTGAATACATATAAACGAAGTTAAGTACGTACTACTTTAAATCGTCGCGTCGCGTAGTACATTTTCGTATAATGCCGATACGATTCTTTTTTTTTTTAATTTTTCAATACAGCGGACACAATTTTGCTAATTTGAACACAGCCATTAATAGTATCGCTGAACGTTTTCGTTTATTTTACGAGTGTTATTGTTACTTGTCTGTCTGATTCTGTTTCGTGTGTGTCAACATAAAAAAGTTTATTTTTGTTTTGCCTACGAATAGGCACATTAAAAATGGATACATTTTTAATCAAACGAATAATACTTACATTATTCGTTTCTTAATTTTTAATGCTGCTTGTAAAGGGTGTTTTTTTGGGAGGTTTGTTTTTCCGATAGATGTCGTTTTATTTTATGACAGTTGTTTTGACAGCTCAAAGTGGCATTTCTACTCAGTATTGTTTGGCAAATCATTATGAAAAAAAAAATCGGCAACCTCTTAAAAAAACACGTTATATCTAACGGGTGTTTTTTTAAGAGGTTGCCGATTTTTTTTTTGAATAAAACACATATAAAATTATGAAATGACCAAAATTTTTTTTTATTTGGTAGATAATTTTTTGGCATTTAACATTTAAACACAATTTCTGGCATATGGCTACCACGACTATTTTTCACAAATGTCATTTTTTTTTTTTTTTTTTTTTTTTTCTTTTTTTTCATAATGATTTGCCAAACAATACTGAGTAGAAATGCCACTTTGAGCTGTCAAAACAACTGTCATAAAATAAAACGACATCTATCGGAAAAACAAACCTCCTAAAAAAACACCCGTTATTTCTAATAAGTTCAAGTCAATAATTTGTGTTTCACTTGCCTTAGTGCAGTAGAAGCAGATGAAGACACAATTGCACCCAAAGAAAATAGAAAACAACCGGCAGCTTCGGCTTCCGCATATCCTGATGAAGAAATGAAAATTATATGGAGGGTTCTTTAGAAAAAGGCAGCGACAATAATTCAGCGAAGCGCGTGCAACAATTTTGGATGGTTTGGAAACAAGAGTACAATTGGCTAAGTATCAAAAATAAACAAAGTTTGGCGTTTCAACGGTATGCTCGGCAACGGTATTTTGACCTAAAAAATCTGTTTTGGAGGGGGGGATGTAAAAATCGCCATCGTTTTAAAAAGGAAAAACTCCTATCTGAACATAAATGAATTGAGCGTAGAGCATTTTACAGTGCGTCACCCGGTTTTGTATGGGGTAAGCATAATGTATCGGCCAGCATATGGTATGGGGTAACCATTTTTAGATAACGTTGCATATAAACGCAATATAAACTGATCGCGATTCAGCTAGAATTGAGCCACGCCCTAAAAAATACCATGGCTGTGTAGACCTAATTATCACCTTTCATTTGATACCAATATTTTGTCCCACCCACTTTTAAGCACGCCCCTTTTTACACTTTTATGATAAAGTCTGTTTTTGCTCTTTCTCCGTCGAGGGGGGTTCTATTGGCCCCCATATTTTTATTAGCTTTCGTATGATACCAATTAACCCCCACACCTTCTTATAAATACTTAGAAAAATGCATTTTTCTAAAAAAAACTCAAAACTTTGAATGCCCCTCCTACCCAAAGGGGGCGTCTCCCCCAAACAAGATGGCGATTTTCGCAATCTGCTCAATTAGGGCTTTATGGTGAGGGGTGTCAAGAAGGCCAAATCGAATGCCGGACGTACCGTTGTTTAGCCTTCATAAGAGCAAATTGAAGGAAGCTAAAAACATCATAACCATCGAGGAATGCTTATTATCATCAAGCAAATCAAACAACTATTCCCAAATTATGATTATGAGATTATGATCGTAATGTATTGTGTTCAGCATAACCTATCATATGCTCTTATGGATACAATGGGATTGTTTTCGGCAGCAACTTTTCCTGACAGTAAAATCGCACAAACAATCAAATGTCGACAAACAAAAACAAAATCTTATGTAGCGAATATTTTAAGTCCATTCTCAAAAGAAATTGTAGCAAAATCTTTGCGCACACATAAATTTAGTGTTATAATTGATGAGACAACCGACATCTCCACTAAAAAATGTTTAGTTATCGTCGTCAGATTTTTTGAATCATTGACAGTAGTGGAGAAATTTTTTGGTTTAGTTGAACTTGAGGTATCAACTGCGGAATCCATTTACAACGCATAACGAAATGTTTTTGTCGATTCTAAAGTTCCTATGAGTAATGTAATTGGATTTGGCTCTGATAATGCATCGGTCATGTGTGGCGAAATTAATGGTGTGCGATCCAAATTACAAAAAGATAATTTGTTTAGCATTGGGTGCAGTTGTCATCTGCTTCACTTGGCAGTTTCTACCGCATATTTACCGGATGACATCGAAAAAAAATTAAAGGACATATATGCACACTTTGCTCACAGCACAAAGCGCTTGGTAGAATTTCGTGAGCTCCAAGATTATTTTGATGTTACAAAACATAAGATCGTACGCTATTGTTCCACGCGTTGGCTATCGTTTGAAAATGTAATAAGGAGAGTCTTAGAGCAGTGGACTCCTCTCCGTTATTACTTTAACAAATATTGTTTTGAAAATACTGATAAGAAGACGACAAATGCAGAGTCAATATTATTTTTTTAACTTCTAAAAGTAACAAACTGTATTTGTATGGAAAAGCATACATTCTTAAACTATTTAACACAACAAATAAAACGTTCCAATTAGAAAAAACAAAGATCCATGTAATTAGAGAAACCATCATTACTCTTTATTGCAACATTTTAAGGAATTTTATAGATTCAAAATATATTCAACCAGAATATTTAAATCAAAACAACATCAAGATTTATGAATTAGATTATCACAACCCCATATATCATCTTACCGCAAATACACAGTTTTTTGGACTAGAATTTCAAAGGCATATATTATCTGAAAAGTTTGAAGTACAGAAAACCCTTGTCAAGTTTTATATACAACTAAGCAAGCAGATCCAGCTGCGCTTTCATAAAATCATGGCATCGAAGGTGTACGAAAATCTTTCATATGTTAACCCGGAAAAGATATCGGAAGAAAAAAGCCCGTCTATAATAGAACTCACATCACTGTTTCCTTATATGGCTGGCGATATAGAAGATCTTAATGATGAATGGAGGGCACTAATTGGGTCTAAGGAAGTTATAAATAAGTGTTACGATGAGGATGTGGCAATTTACTGGAAAAACATTGGAAAACTTAAAAATGGGTTAGGTGACTTAGTTTTTGCGAAGTTGTCGGAATATATGCTAGTGCCATGTTCGCTTCCTCACAGCAGCGCTTCAGCTGAGCGTCAATTCTCCACCTTAAAAAAGATAAAAACAAAAGATAGAAGTAGACTTGAAGTTGACACTATTAACCATTTAATGTTTGCTAAAGCTCTGGTTAAAAGTTATGTATTTGAACCAACATTAGATTTGATCAGATTTGCAGCAACCCATAATTACCATTCCAATTCTCATTATATGTAAATATTTCTTAATATCAAATTCCAGTAGGAATTATTACCAAAGAGACTATCTTTCCAGAACGGCTTTATTTTTAATTTATTTTATAATAATTAAGTTATTTATGTACTATGAATTGTGATTTCGTTTCGTTTTACTTTATTTGGTTCATTTTATGAACAGACTGAAATACTTTGCGATAAATTAATATAGTATCTTAAGACTTAAGACGTTCCTTTCTTGCCGTATTTTTTTTTTAATATTTAAATGAAATAATTTGCGTTCAAACAAATAAAATAAATATTTGAAAATATATATTTTCAAAAATAAGATTACCTGCATTTTTTATCAACAATTCCTAATTGCAATAGGAATATACTATAAAGCCGCTTAAGATATATTTTACACAAAAGACAATATAGTACTTGGGCAGACTGTACGCTCTGGGTTGGGGCATAATCATTATGTTGGGGTTGAAAATAAATATTGAGAGCCAGCTGTTTGTAAATGAAGATCTGACGACGGAGCACATGCTAAGACTAAGGCAAGCTATTTAGTTTTGGGAACTATGAGACGTACTACGCTCGGATCTATTTGAGTACAATTTTCTACCGATATGAGTACGCTGGCTAGCCCAAAGGGAGGGAACGCTGTAAGGAAGATTTTGGGCGCTCCCAAAATCACCCATACAGAACAACCAACCAACGAACCACCACAACACATCTCAGCGGGCCAGGTTCCATCCTAAATATATTTACTTTTTTTATATACATATAATACATTTTATGAATTGAATAAAATAAACCTGAAAATTAAATACTTCCAAGTAGAATACTCTCTATTAGATACTCACGAATAATATTATTAAAATAACTATAATACTCACGATTATTTTTAAGATTAGAAATAAGCACCCTGTAGAGTAAGAAAGAATTGTAACGGGCTTTGCTCCATAGCACTGCACCGACAATTATAAAGCAATACTCATGGCAACACACAGCGGTAAATTGAATATTTACGCGAGTGAATGCCAACGAGTAACACGAGAAAACAAAACATTAGAAAGAAAACAAAACATTAGAAAACAACAACATAGAACAAGAACAACAACACGGTGCTTGGGTCTAGCATGCAGGAGGATGAACACACATTACGAACGCGGCCATTGACACACACAGTACACACATGGGTATCAGCATGGCATGCACCCTGCAAGCAGGCAAGTGCAGTATGCATGCGCATGGCAACGGCGGAGACAACATGCGTTACACACACGGGTATCGGCATGGCGCATGGCATCACATTGCATACAGGCAGAGGCAATGTGTATGCGCATGGCAACGGCAGGGACAAACGAACATACGTGACGAACACACATAAAATTATTTCAATGCATGCTGGACCAAAGTACCGTTAGTTAGGTATAAAAGAAGGCTGCTGACCGGTCAGCGAGGAGAGTTTTTGGTGAACCATCGCACGGTGCAGAGCGGGTAAGTGGCCTTGTTTTCTTTTAGTCTTACTCTAGTTAGTTATATATATCTTACAACTTCCCCCCACCCGTGATAAGGGGTTGTAAGATATTATCTTTAGATTATACATAATTTGTAGCCTCCCCCCACCCGTGGCAAGGGGTTACAAATTATTAGCATAGGAAGCTAGCTTTTCTACGGTTTGTAACTTCCCCCCACCCGTGGTAAGGGGTTACAAACCATCAATCATAGATTCACTTGTAGCTTGGCAGAGGGTGTACCTCTCCACAGTTGGTGGTTCCAGTTTGTTTCAGGTTAGCTTTTCTACGGTTTGTAACTTTCCCCCACCCGTGGTAAGGGGTTACAAACCATCAATCATAGATTCACTTGTAGCTTGGCAGAGGGTGTACCTCTCCACAGTTGGTGGTTTCAGTTTGTTTCAGGTTAGCTTTTCTACGGTTTGCAACTTTCCCCCACCCGTGGTAAGGGGTTACAAACCATCAATCATAGATTCACTTGTAGCTTGGCAGAGGGTGTACCTCTCCACAGTTGGTGGTTTCAGTTTGTTTTCAGGTTAGCTTTTCTACGGTTTGTAACTTCCCCCACCCGTGGTAAGAGGTTACAAACCATCAATCATAGATTCACTTGTAGCTTGGCAGAGGGTGTACCTCTCCACAGTTGGTGGTTTCAGTTTGTTTCAGGTTAGCTTTTCTACGGTTTGTAACTTCCCCCCACCCGTGGTAAGGGGTTACAAACCATCAATCATAGATTCACTTGTAGCTTGGCAGAGGGTGTACCTCTCCACAGTTGGTGGTTTCAGTTTGATTCAGGTTAGCTTTTCTACGGTTTGTAACTTCCCCCCACCCGTGGTAAGGGGTTACAAACCATCAATAGTATATTTACGTATAGCTTGGCAGAGGGTATACCTCTCCGCAGTTGTTGGGCAGGGTAAAATCGATAGTAGTAAGCCTAATCCCACGCAACGCACCATGCGATTGACGAGACCGACTCCCGCGTCAGAGTGAGTAAATTATACTAACCCCATAACTCGTGAGTACGTAAGTAAGAAATTGTACCTTTATATAAAGTTGATTATTGTAATTTAATAATTGCGATTTAATAAAAGATTTGTCTTTATAACTTAACTTTAATTTTGTTGACTTAACTTAAGAAATTTTCTGTAATGAACCGCTGGATCCGCTGAGCTTACCTCAGCCTAAAAACTTCGTTACAACGCCTTCAGAGCAGTCAAAAGGTTCTCAAGAAAAATGCTCGTGTTTCTCATTTGCTCAGAGTATGATCGTGCTCTAAGTGCTCAGAATAAAATGATCTGAGCATTTTCAAATTTGACATCTGATGTCAAATGTCTCTTTCGATGATTTTCTCCTACAATAAAAAATGACCCAGGATCGAGGGGCTCTCATATCAATTTCTGCGATAAGAGAATTTAGATGAAAATTTTAATTTTTATGGGTTGTTTTTTATTTAAATATTATATGGTGTGAATTTGAGCCAAATCGTTACATAAAGAAAAATTTTCAGAAAAAAACGATACCAGCGCCACCTAGCGGGGCTGACTCAACTTTTAAAGCTTCGCGTAGCAATTACGAACAAACTCGCAGAAGGAAGTATCCAATTTGGTCCAGCTGTTCTCGAGTTTTAGCGAGACTAACGAACAGCAATTGATTTTATTATATAGATAATTGAATGTAAGCAATACTTGTTTAACCCAAAATGAATGTGAATGACCGGGTCAAAAATAAAAAGCAAGTAATGAAAATTGATGTGGGCGCCGTGGCTCAGTGGATAGGAGCACCACCTCTCGCGAAAGTTTGACAAACAATCGAGAGTAATAACTTGTCACTGAAAGCTTCTCAATTCGCCGTTCGGATCCGGCATTAAATTGTAGGTCCCTCCATTTGTGTGCAAAAATATGCATGCTCAACACAAATGGTTGCGATAAGTCAGGCCTTGGACCGCATCGCATGGTCTGTCGCGCCGATATTATTAATGAAAATTGATGATAATACTTTAATATGTAAAAATTTGGAAAAAAAAACAACTTTTAAATCAATGTGACGACAGAAAAATAAAACTGTCTGGAAACTATATTATAAATGTACACAATTGCTCTATAAGAATATTAAATATATCCATTACTAACTCAAATTTAAAATTTATTGAACAATTTTACTACGAAGATAATGAAAATGTAAAGATACAAGAGAAATTAAACTTTGAAGAAATCGTAAAAATACAACAAATTGAAAATATCAAACAGATTGAAGAATTACGATATCATAGAAACCTTAACTATATCAGTACATCTAGCATTCTAAATTTTGTAATATTTACTATTATTGTAATAATAGTCATTTGCCAAACTAATAAGAAAATAAAAGTAAAAGTAAATAACATTACCAAAACAAATGACACTCCTAAGATTCAGGAGAATCTTGAAAGTAAGAGGGGAGAAGTTATGTACTTGTATGGTGGAATTCAACCATAGGAGTTCATAACCTCAACCTCGAACATTCAACTTGCCCCAAGAATGCACTTGGTTTCAAGTTGCAGCACTATGTCAAAGTGCTGATATTAAAATTATAATAATTTGTTAATATGTAACTATTGCAAAGCAGCGGAAATGCTTATGAAGCATTCCCATTAATATGTAGCATTGCAAAGCAGCGGAAATGCTTATGAAGCATTCGCATTAATATGAAGTCACTGCAAAGCACCGAAAATGTAAGTACGCATTTATTTTTGGAAAATGTAATTATACATTTATAAAGACTCAAGCAGTTGGCTTTGGGAGAGTGAATTGAATAAACGTCTCAAAAATAAACGGAAGTTTTCTTTTCATTAATAAAATTTTAAATTTAGTAACACAGTACATATTTCGCGCGGACAGTTTTCTCATGTCTGATTCTTCATGCAATATGTGGCAAACACGATCATACCCTCTGCTTTCTCTCTCATTTTAATTTGACGGTCATCTAGCAGCTAGCACCATCATCAGTGGTTACAGTTTTTGGACATCCCGAACGTTCATCGTTTCCTTAGTTGGTACGTTCATAATTAAATTCAGCTGCCCAAAATTTCCCGGTGGTAAATGATGGTGCAGAGTCCTCGCATACAGCGTCCAACTCGTCTTGGATTTGTGTAGGTCTATTGCCTTTCAAAAACAAGTATTTAATGACAGATAGATATTCGATTTTTTCCATTTTCAACTTACATCGACTAACTCAAACGATAGTCAAAAAACAACTGCGCATCCCAAATGGCTACAATTTTGGTGAGTACCTTTTAAAAGATCCGCAAACACATTCTCTCTGCTGACAAGCGCTGCCACCCTTTATTTTCAGGTCAAAAACTCTTCAGACTAACCTTGTAAAAGTTTAAGGATATTATTTAGTTCTTGTATTAATTATAAAAATGTGTAAATGGGACGTTGAATAAATTATACTCAAACAACGGGCAAAAATATGTAAACGATTGTGAAAATTGCAACAATTATTGCAAAGCGTTAAAACGTATTTGCGCATTATAATAGCCTTACATTTTCCAAATATATAAATAAACTATCTGAAGTGCAAGGCTTTGCTAGTGGCTTTATCACACACACATCGTCCCAATCGGTCCCCGTCACCACCTCTCGACGCCTTCTTCCCAATCACTCACATTACCCCCATAAATACCCATAGACTCCCACATATTATTCCACAGCCCATTTTCTATCCAATGACCCAGGCCCCAGCGACCGCCAGGAAATTTATTTTGTGAATTTGATCTAAATAGTACCATAAATAAGTCAGACCGAAACATCATGTCTACCATCAGCGCCATCTATTTGGATTAAGGAAAACCTTCCTGCAGACTAAACTAACATATTGTTACAAAATTCAGGCTTTCGAGTTCGTAAAGGATTTTGTAAAAAAACAACACAAGTTTATTAATTTACAAATAACAACTTTAATTCTCAAATAATAATAATAACACAAGTTCACAATTTATACTGGTGATAACTTTAAATGTACACAAGAACACCAATTAACTAATAAATTCTCTGTAGTGAACGCCACCTTTTATACTCATTGAAAAGCTTCCAGACATATCGAGGAAATACCAGAAAATTGTAGCCTTATTCCCTTATTTCCAACTAACGATGCTTATATGCAATAAGTCATCTTTTAAAAATAGACTACATGTTCAATGATGTTCTTTTACAAAAACCGGGCAAACCGCACAAACCGGTTTGACAACATTTTTGATCAGTACATAATGATTCAAACTTGCAGGCGGTTACATTTCAAATTTCAAATATTCTAAACACCTCTTACAGTCTAAAAGTGCTTATTTTTAGTATGCAGTATTTACATTGGGATTTATTTTAGGATTTGAACTCTATTATACTCGTATGCGCTACTAACTACTTTTCGTAACATTACCCCCACCTTAATTCTGTTCGTCCCGAACAGATTCAGCACTCCTTCTGTTATTGTACCTTGTCAATCTGTCAATGTGAATAACTTTCATTTTATATCTGGGGCTTTGTTGGATCCGATATATGTACTACATTATTAATCCTAGTAATGATCTTGTAATGATCTTGTAAGGGCCTTCCCAACTTTGCTGTAGTTTTGGAGACTTATCTTTTCTTCTTTTGGGATTGTAAAGCCAGACCAAATCTCCTTCCTGAAATCCACCACAGTTTGCACGCACGAAGGGCTGTGTTTTGCCTGGACTGGATATTATTCCATTGAGTGTCACTTAAGAATGACGTCCAGATGGGGGCGGCGTAGTTAAAGATTGATCGGCCAATAGCTTAATAAGTCGTCATAAGGACTTTCCTGCCATTTATGTAGGTTGACAGGAACCTTTTGATGGAGTCGGGGAGAGTGGAATTCAGTATGTCCTGTAGGAGAGTAAGGAGGTCAACCGTGTCGAAAGCATTGGACAAGTCGAGTGCAACGACAGCAGTGGGCCAGTGCGGATGACGGTGGTTAAGACCGTTTGCAATGTGTGACGTCAGTTCCGTTAAGGCGGTAGTAGTTCTGCGATGTTTCCTAAAGCCATGTTGGTGGGAGGCGAGACTCAAGTGTTGATGAAGACTGGGGAGGATGAGTGTCTCTAAAGTTTTGGCTATAGGGGATAGCAGCGAAATTGGTCTATAAGACGATCCTTCGTGGGCGGGTTTGCCAGGCTTTAAACCTGGAAGATGAGGTTTTCCATGGTTAGGTTAAAGATTTTTGCTACATAATCCAGGCTGGAGTTATGTAGCTTCTTCAACATAAACATGGAAATCCCGTCAGACCCAAGTGCCTTGAAAGATTTAGCCTTCCTAATGGCTTCGCTACTAACTACTTTTCCTACCAATATTGTCCAAGTTTGGTGTCAATCGGTCCAGCGGTTCTCGAGTTTTAGAAGGACGTACCTGCAACGAACACGTTACCGTTATCAGCGATTCGGACACACTTTGTGTAATTACTTTGTATAATTGCTATTGAGTCCATATGTGTTAAGTGCCAGGCTTTGCATGTTCCGAGAAATTGTCTGCAGAAGCTGTTAGTCAACAATTACTTTAAGCCAAAAAATAATACTAGATACCCAACTACCATTCAAAATACCAGGTATATTGAAAATTATGTTAAAAAGGGAGTTTATTTTCTGACACAACACAAACTAATAGTGGCTCACATACTGTTTCATAATCTTCAAATCAACATTTAGAGAATAATGTGAATACTGCCAAAGATGTGGCAGATCAAAATGTAAACTCCATTAAAGATCAACTCCATAATCTCCAGACGATCTCCAGCGACCTACTGCGCTTTATGGAAGAGGCAGTTCCTTAAGCGCTTTGTTGACGACAACTAGGTCTGCTAGAAATAAAAATTATGCATCATCATGATCACCATGAACACTACCGCTAAGGACTTTCCGAGCAGGAACCTCTTCGCTCATGCGAATTAGGTGTCCAGCCCACCGGAGCCTACCGAGCTTAATTCTCTTCACGATGTCTACATGGCGGTAACGCTCGTAAATCTTATCATTATAGACTCTGTTCTTCCGTAGCCCATCGTATTAAACGGTTGATGGCGAGATATTGTAGATTGCGATTTCTGCCAAATATGTTAATCAACGGTTCGTGATCATTGTGAAAAATCTGCCAACTAGGAATCTGTCGAATCTCTGCACTCCAAAAAATTGTCAGCGCTTCTTTGTCAATTAGCACCCGTTAGTTTTCTTGATGCGAAAGCGATTGGTAAGTCCTATTTAATTGTCGTTACGATGACTAAGAACTGCACCGATTCCTTTGTCGGATCCATCGCATGTTAAATATAAATCTTTCTTATCGTAATATGGGTGTAAGATTTGTGCGTGTAAAAGGTGGAATTTAATGTCGTTGAAAAATGCTTGTTCTTGGTTGCCCATTTTAACCGTTGGTTTTGTCGTGAGAGTTTATGTAGATCAGCAGTCATGCCGTATAAATTTGGTGTAAACCGTTCGTAGAAATTTACAAGACCCATAAAAGAGCGTAGTTCTTTGATGTACGTTGGTGAACTAGCGTTGATGGCATCCAGTTAAGCTTGTGATTTTCACGGCGGATCAACCCACCAATGCAGCCGGAACAAGGACCATGCTTTTCGCGGATAACTCCATAACCTATGCCGTTTCCCGCTCTCCTGAGATAGCTGCCCGAAGAGTGGAGGAACACCTCCGAAACCTTTGGGAGTACTACCTAAAGTGGGGACTGAAGATTAACGCCAACAAAACAGAACTCTTCTGCTTCCGAGTACCAAGCAACCGAGCAACCGAAACAAGGATAAGAAAAATCGCAAGCAGGTGCAGAGCCTTAAAAATCACCCTTCCGGATAACACGATAATAAACAGCAAGTCAGAGACTAAGTACCTGGGAATCAACTTTACTGAGAGGCTCAAGTTTAACTCTCACATCGAAAAAACAATGAAAAAAGCGAACTACGCTCTTCATTTGGTGCACCCGCTACTAAGAAGACGAAACGGACTGTCCAACAACACCAGGCTGCTCATCTACAAGCAGCTCATCAGGCCAGTGATAACCTATGGCTATCCCATATGGTTCACCGTCTCACCAACAACGATGAAGAAGACTCCCTATTTGAAAGGAAGGTACTAAGGATCTGTACAGGACTCTGGAGGGTGCCAAACAGATATAAGTTTTTTGTCGACTGCAAGACTTTACGAAGCAGCAGGTCTGCTGCCAATAACCGACCACTTGTTCCAAATGGCGATCAAATTCGTCGACGGATCGGAAACTCATACAAGTCCTGAGATGCAAGGAATGAGAAGCGAAGAAATCGAGCCAAGTCATCGGTACATACACATCAGAGGATTGACAGATGCTAGATTCGACGACATCTTTAATAATCAAGACGTCTCCTTCTACGAGAAGGCCAGCAATCAACATAACAGAGGCTGAAGATCGCCCTGTTTATACATCCTCTTATATTTTTTTTTAATTTTTATTTTATTTTAAAATTTATTGTTTAAAATTAAATTGCTGTAAATATAAACATGTAGTAGATTAAGTAGTCAAAATTATTGTTTAGTAATAAGCAATACGAATAAAAGACAATGTAAATACGTAGGGCCCCTATTGTTGAGCCGACACTTATTAATAATAGTTATAAGTTTAGTTTTAAGTCAAAATTGTATATTTCTTAAATGTTAAAATGTTAATCTAATCTAAAAAATCAGTAAAGCTTGTTTTGGGGAAACTCCGTTTTTGTTGAAACGATGACCCAAATATATCATTTCATGTTGGAAGAAAGTGAACTTTTCTCGTTTGATTCGGAAACCTGCTGTTTTTAGTCGTGTGAGAACTTCCTTCAAATTTTGCATGTGTTCGGCGTCGTTTTTTTCTGTGATAGCAACATCATCGGAATATATAGCAACTGAATTAATATTTGATAATAATTTTTCCATGTATTGTTGGAAATTAGCTAGAGCGTTTGCTATTCCACACGTAATGGACTGTATTTCTGGTATCCCAAGTGTGTTGATTTAAGCAAATGTTGATTCTCTGGATGCACCTCGAACTGTATATAAGTATTCTTTTAATCGATTATGGAGAGTCGTTTCGTTTTCCGTCCGAGACAATTTCGTGGACTCGTGGTGCAAATTTATTGTTTTTTTTTTATTATCCACGTGAAATATGTTTGTATGAACAAGTAAAACTAGTGTATTTTAATCAATGAGAATGAACACGTGTTGTGCATGTTTAATTTTTGCGCACAAATGGAAGGGGTCGGGACCTATAATTCAAAGTCATATCCGAAAGGCGAATTGAGTTGCTTTCTCATTACAGTTATAACTCTTGGATGTTTGTCAGAAATTTGCGAGAGACATTCATACCTTGCTTCTTTACCCTCTGATAAGTAAGATTTTTTTTGTGATTTGTTTCCGGGCATCTTATTTCTCGAGCGGGAATTGATAGTAGAACGATACCAATCGCCACTAACTTCTTTATTGTTGTCGAGGGTGTCGAGAAGCTTAATCTTATTGGATCGTATTTTGAAACTGTGCACCAAATAGGAGACGTCCCAAGTAGATCTGCGGATATGGTGAACACGGAATTGCACAGATTTCATAATCTGAACAATTACTCGGAAGCTCTAGTGTGTTTCACAGACGACATGAAAGCGGACGAATTAACGCAAGACCAATCAAACAACTACTTTGCGACGATGACGGAACTTAGTTACATTTTCAGGAAACTGAACAACAAGCTCTCTACAGGTTTGGATAACATTTCCAATATCTTGCCTAATATCGGGAAAGTTTTAGAAGTGGTTATTAGCAAGTCCATTTTAAACGTGTGCGATGAAACCCGCAGAACCAATTTGGGTTTAAACAAAACCACTGACCAAATTGATTTCAGATGTCAACTGGCATATGAATGATAAGAGTAATACGGCTTTCTGTCTAGAGCATCTCGAAAAAGCCTTTGAGACGGTCTGGATCGACGCGCTAATTTATAAAATTATCAGATATGGGTTTCCACATCATTTAGTTAAAATGATTATATCTCTGATATACGGGAAGAAATTTGTTGTAACAGATAATAAAAACACGACAGTTAGGGTTTTCAATATCGCTAACGGTCTTCCACAAGGTGCAGTAACGGCGCCCATTCTGTTTAATATTTTTATTTCCGAAGTACTGAAGGATGCATCCCTCGCTTATGCTGACGACATTATGCTATATGTACACGGCTCGAGAGTCGAGGAAACCCAAAGAAATTTGCAAAGCGAATTCGATGTATTTCGGGCATACTGCGAAACGTGAAAGCTTAAGATAAGCTATTCAAAGTGCGAAGTTATACTGTTTCGCACCCCTCTAAGACGTGGAAATCGCGACATTCGACGAAATTGGAAAACGCTTCTTTGAGAGGAAATGCATAAGAGCGTGTACGAGTATGTATAGAAGCGAACATTCCGATTATAAACGTTATGTGTCGAATAAAAAACTCTTGGGCGCTTCCGGAGTATCTAGAATCGATAATGTTATACTAGGAACCATTTCGCTCGGTCAGCCTCTGTCGCAAATGACTTTATTTCGGGAGCCTTTTACCATAATCTTCAGTACTTCGAGAGAGCGGTGAAGAATGGATTGATACCACCAGAGGCGTTCTTGTACCTGGATGCACTGGGCTATTTGTCGGACACGTGCCATGTGCCCGTAATCTACCATGTGACTAGAAGAGCAACGGACAAACGCATCCGACATGCTTCAATGACTTTGGGTAATCGGATTGCTAACTGGAGATACTGCAGTAACATACCTGAACGAGACCGTAATAAAATTAATGCAAATAGATACTGGTGGCTCGACTGGGGTGAGGCTGAAATTCAAACCTAGGATTAACGGGGGGGAATCGACACGATGGTATCATGGACTTGTCATATTGGCAGCCCTATGA
Source organism: Nephrocerus scutellatus (assembly GCA_947095585.1). NCBI lineage: Eukaryota > Metazoa > Arthropoda > Insecta > Diptera > Pipunculidae > Nephrocerus > Nephrocerus scutellatus. Next base: position 65,472,102 of record OX352764.1, on the reverse strand, counting down.
CGCCGGTTGTGCTAGGGGCTTGGAACGATGCCAACGAAATATTAGGAAATAGTCTTTTTTATGGTTTTGTTATTATTTTCTTGTTAACTAGTTTTAAGTATTTTAAGTAAATAAAAAATATATAATTAAAAAAAATTGTCTATCCATTTTTTCTTTAAAAAACATATAACATACAAATTATTAGAATTTAAATGGAATAATAAATAATTGATTAAAAAAAACATATCCCACGTTTAAAGAAACATACAACTACAGATGTGAAAAAATGTTCTGTATATTTTTTCAGAGTAAAAAGATAAGATCATATCCGAGAATAATCGGAAAAAAACGCCCAGACGCCTATTTCAATGTCAACTGCTGTGTCATACATATGTACATATATGCTTTAATTTGCACTGAGCTGTGATTTACTTCCATTTTTTTCAAGGATAATTTTACAATTTCTTCATTTGTTTTGTTTAAAAAGTCTGCCTGTGTTCTAAGACCATTGCGTGTTTGCATTGTTGCCTTTGAATTTTCTTTGACTTTAAAATTCATGGTAAATATTAGAGGATATTCGGGCGATTCGCGGTTCATAAGTGTTAATTGTTTAAAAGCAAGTCAATATTTCAATATTTTTTAGCAACGAATGAGCTAATCTGTGAGAATTGTTCGTTTGACAGATCGCAATGAAGAGCAGTGCATAAATAAAATGTCCTTTACTCGTAATGCAATTTATTTGTTTTTGTTACGAAGCTAAGTTTGACAATATTGCACTTTTGCACCGTTGAATGCTCTAAGTCTCCGCACACTAGAGACTTTTTTATCGGCCGATAGTTTGGTCGTTTTCGGCTGCCAGTGCGCACACTGTGCCGATTAAACAGTCGGGTTAGTGGTGAGTGCACAGACAAAGACAAAGTTGAATGGCAATCGTGTCGCACATTCAACTTATTTATCGGCCGATACCAAATCGTTGTGTCTGCGCACTTGCATACATGTTCATACTGATTCAAACTACCGGCCGACAGAAAGTCTCTAGTGTGCGGGGACTCTTAGCATACACTATAGAATATTGTTGTTTGTATGTATGTCAAGACTGGAATTCTATTGTACAAGGACAACTACTCGCGTTAACTTCTGTCTACTCGCAGCTACTTTACAAGTATTTTATGAGTTTGCGACACAAATATACAATCATATTAATTGTCTTATTTAATTATTAATAATAAGTCTCACGACTTGATAATACTAGTTTTTAATTTATATCTAAGTAGCTGTTCCCTGGCGCTTCGCTACCGCCGTACAAAGAACTTTCGCCTTGCTGTTACCACCTGCTACTAATATATTATATTGGTAAATGGCGCTGATATTAACATTTTACATTTCCTATCCCTTCCCCCCAGGGAAGGGGAAAGGGGAGTGTACTAATGCCTATAACTCCACCTGCCAATAATATAGTGTTACGAAAAGTAGGTAGTAGCGCAATAGACTAACGTACTAAAAATAAACACTTTTATGTAGCATTCTTACATACAACATACATACGTCTGTCATTCGGGCAATTGCTCCAATCTGCATCCACCATACCTGTCACTCCGGTTTCCGATGGTGCATAAAACAAACCTATGTTTTTGGTACCCTGGAGATAGCGCAACTCTCGCTTGGCGGCAACCAAATGTTCCTCCTTGTGGCTATCGTTAAATTGGCTTAACCAACTTACAACGTAAGCGATATCGGGGCGAGTACCCAGGTACATAACAGATCCTACAAGTTTACGATATAGCACCTTCCTCTGATCATCGTCGTTTGCCTCCAAGTTGCACTTGTTTGGTACGCCGAGACACATCGGAGTTGAAACTGGTTTACTACCTGTCATCCCGAATCGCTGCAATGCAAATGTTTTCAATAAACTCTCGTTAAGTTGTTATATAGTAATGTCATATTACGATGCAATAGCCGTAACTAAAGTCCACACCAGGTCGTTGAGCGAAACCTTGTTCCTAAGCACCATCCTGCTACCAATGACTTTGTCTGCAAAGGATCTGTCAACAATCTCCCATGTGTCACTTGCTATGATGCATTTTAATTCAGCTGCCTAACTTAAACTGGCTAAATCAAGGTCTATCTCGGCCAGCAGGCCGTGCTCAAAGTTAACATTTCGTACCTCTTCTGTTTTGTACTCTTTTCTAGGTCTTCCAGGCAAACCAGTTTGTGAGGTCTACCTGGAACTCTTTTGGCAGATTCACCAGGTTGTTCCTCTGCATCGAAAAATTCGGAATCATCTGAATCGGACTACATCCTCCGCCTCCATCTGAATATAGTCGCTGAGAACTGTGTCGTTACTGCTTATCTCCATTAGCGTCAATGGCAACTCCACCATTTGCTGTTGGCTACTACCAGGAATTTTCTGCGAATGACTCCAAGAACTTGATTTCTCGTGTAATAACTACTTGGCGTTTATCTGGTATTTGGAGGATTAAGGTTTCGACATCGGTTTATTGTTGCCCGTGTGGAAGATGAATGCATATTGGGTCTGGACTTTATTATGGCGCTCCAGATGTCTCTTGATTTGAGAAAGCAAGTACTGAGATGGCGTAATGTGGAAGTTTCGCTCAGAATGACCGGCAATCACAGTGGTGGATCATTCAGGAAGTGTTGTGTCCCCGAGTAAAAGCTAAGGGAAGAACAAGAGCAGGATGATTCAATTGCTCCAGTACTTCGGTGGATGGAGCATGGAGAACCGCAATGGCACGAAATTGCAACAGCAAGTCCGACAGTGAAGTCACTGGGCTCAATGGCAGTCATTGAGATTCAAAGATGGACTACTAGTAAGGCAATGGGAATCTGCCGATGGTCGGTGTTCCAAATCAAAGGTAGCGTTACAAACGAATTTAATGAACAAGGTTCTTCACGATGCACACAGTGGAACATAAGGCGAAGATTTGGGAATTAAGAGGACACTAGGACTAGTAAAAAGTCGATTCTTTTGGGTCAATTGCCGCAGAGAGGTTGAAAACTAATGCCGAACGTGTGCGAAATGTGCTACAAGAAGAGAACTGCAACAAACAGTTAGAGGGAAAACTCATCGATACAAAGTTGTAGCGCCAATAGTTGAGCAAGATTCAAAGGATTCCGATCGAAGACCAATGGCGATCAATATCCATAGAACAGTAAAGAACAACGTCGTGAATGGTAATGAAGGAATGAAAACACGGAATCCCGTGCATGCGAACTACGAAAAATTTCGGGAAGAAGATTTCGTTTGGCTATACAATTTCAAGGCAAGACATGGGAAACTACAAAAACCACAGATTCAATAAAATTGATCGATCGATCTGGTCGGCGGTGCTGCTTTTCTGGCAGTATGTAGTTCGCTCTGCAGATATTCAAAATCTTCCACCAATGCCGTCACCTCGGCCAAAGTGGCGAACTCCCGTCGCTTGATACAATGGTCGTAGATTCGCTCGAGTTTCTCCTCTGCCGTCAATGATACCTGCCATCTCATCATGGCTTGAATGGCGGTAATAAAATCTTTCCCTTGCTCTCTAGCCAATTGAGTACGGTTTCGTATGCGGTGGAGAAGTTGAGCGGTATACCGTCGTGGCAGGAAAAATTGGCGTAGTTGAGGGCTGAACTCTTTCCAGTTGCCCAGGAATCCTTGTTGTTTCTATACCAAACCGGTCGGACTGCAGTTGATTCATCTTTGTTTCGGTTGGTGTGAATGTGGTAGTCAATATTGTTGCTGTCGGAGGCGGTACTAGCTGGTTTCCTTTGACACTTGACTGTATCCCAAGTGTGCGTAGATCTCCGCATGACTTATGCTGTCTTATATCACTGAACAGTCGTTTACGTAGGTCGCCTACACTGCCTACGCTGTTAAAGCCACGTTAACCCAGTTCAGCTAATAACTCTTCTTTCCGGAGTAGGCATATTTTCGAAGAGCGAAGGCTTACTTCTTCGCTAGACATCGTAATTATGTTTCAATGTTTTCGCTCAGGCTAAATCCCACCTCTGGTTGTTGAATATAATTCGTGGTTGGTCTGCCTTGCTACCGGGTGACGCTTTCACCACTCTCGTCTAAACTATGTTCGGTTGGTTTACAGTTTTACTTAACCAATTTGTTGGTTAGTAACTCGGCTGACTAATTTCAAAAGCATCGGTTTGGTGCAGTTTGGTTTTGAAGTAGAAACCCGCAAACTCGGTTGTTCCTATGAATAGTAACAGTAAGCGCGGGTGTGTAACGACGCTACACGTTCACTGTACTAGACAAAACATGTACGACGTACGGAAATTAGCTAACTGCTAAATAAATATATGTTTGCCTATAGCAGTGAGCGCGGGTGTGTTACGAAGCTACACGTTCACTGTACTAAACAAAATATGTATAGACAAATTTCGAGGAATTAGAGATTTGGTTGCGGACCAGAAGGTCCTGTAGTTCGAATGAAATACTATGGTCAAAATGGTAAATTTTAATAAGGTCTGAAGTCTTGCGGCTTCAGATATTCTCTGTAGTCGGTGTTGCTCCACACATAACTGAATTTCTCCGTGCAATATCTGTGCCTACGTGCAAAAGATGTTTGGGAATTATATTTCGCCAAAGGAAATTTCTTCTATTGCTGTTTTTGTTCGGTTCCAACGCTCTCAATGTAATAGTAAATTATATTTACGTCGCCACGGCAAATGGTGCAATGGTTGGGACGGTCGTTCGGCAGTCAGTAGCTCGACCGGTTTGGCTACTGTTCTGTGTACAACGGGTGGTGTAAATTTCCTGTATATTATATATATGATCTATTTGTATGGTGTGTGATGAAGTGCTTTGACTGCATCAAATTACTTTGTTACAGTAAGTGGAAATATGCGAAGAGATGAAGCGCAAAGCGCTCACCTGTGGCGCAAGTGCACACTATATGAGAGATCAGGAAATAGTCGAGGGTTCCCGATATTTTTTTTAACATATATTTTCAAGAAAATAGTTAAGCGAAGCGCTCTCACGGCACCTAAAGTTTCCAGCATGTGCGTTTACGTGTGCGGGCAGCAAATCTTAACCGAACAGTTAGTAAATATATTTTTTTTTTATATTTCGCTGCGTTAGACACAAGTCTATTTTTATGAATCCAGCAAAAGAATCATTTTAACTCGTAAACAAACACTTATTTGGTTTTTTTTAAATAAAGTTACGCATTTTTACTTTAAGTGAATCCGAAAGATACAATAAAATTAAGTGGCAAGATGTGTGCGTTGGAGATATAATACACCTTTCAAATAATGAAACTGTACCCGCAGATATTCTGCTTCTAAGGACAAGTGATTCCCATGGAGTTTGTTATATTGACACATGTGATTTGGATGGCGAAACCAATCTAAAGCGTAGAGAGGTTAATGAATACATGTACATATTTGAAAAGATATTTTATTTACACGTTTACTTATAAAAGGTGGTTCGAGGTTTTACAGAGTTGCAGCAAATATTCACCCCAAGTAAATTTATTAGTCGAATAGAAGCCGATGCTCCAACAACGAAACTATACCGTTTTCACGGAGCATTGATACATCCATCGGGCGAGCGAGTACCTGTTTCAACTGAAAACCTGCTTTTAAGAGAGAGCAGACTTAAGGTAAAATTCAATAATCCCATAATAACAAATTATCGAAACATGTAAAAAACTTGTTTATTTTATTCAATATTCCGAACTTTTGTTCATAGAATACAGATTTTATTGAAGGAATTGTTGTGTATGCCGGTCACGAAACAAAATCAATGCTTAATAACAGCGGTCCAAGGTACAAACGCTCACAAGTTGAACAACAAATGAACATTGACGTGATATGGTAAGTAATGCAGTATTGACTTCATGTGAAAACTTTTTGTAAAATGTCTTATATTTTGCATTGTTGGTTTGTTGCAGGTGTGTCATAATCCTATTGATTTTATGCATAATAGGTGCTGTAGGATGCAAAATGTGGCTTAGTTCTTTTAGAAATTTTCCAATACCTTATTTACCATTTAATGTCGATCCGGGCTATGAGGCCCTCTTAACTTTTTGGACCTACATAATTATATTACAAGTCATGATTCCTCTGTCGCTGTATGTTACAATTGAATTATGCAAGATTCTTCAAGTCTATCATATACACAACAACATTGATCTTTTTGATCATGACACAAACAAAAAGACTGAGTGCCGTGCAATGAATATCACTGAAGAACTGGGCCAAGTGCAACACATCTTTTCAGATAAAACTGGAACGCTTACAGAAAACAAAATGCTTTTTCGTAGATGTGTAGTTAATGGTAATGACTACAATCACCCTCCATCGGAATTGGAAAAGGAATATTCTCTACCGGGATCTCCTGCTCCTCCTATAATAGCAAACGGAACATTAGTCAATGATATGTTTCAATTGGTTTCTGGACAGTTCTTTTCCCAGAACGCACAACGAATTCAAGAATTCCTCCTGGTTTTAGCAATATGCAATACCGTTATTGTCAGTGATGGTCCTCATCGTGATATGATGAACGCTAGTGGCGTTATAGAAGTTCAAAGCCAGGAACACCCATCAACATCAAAAGACACGTCGGTAGAAAATATATCAAAGAAACAAAGTCGGGTAGGTGATCCACATAAAACTAGTACGATGGACTTAAACAATGGATTAGCGTCTGGTATTCCAGTTGATCGCTATACGAGACTAACAGAGTCTAGATCGGTCACTCCGTCTCCTCCACCTAACCTTAATTTCTCTTTCCCGACTCAAAATCATATTCCTTCATTGTCACCAATTAGCAGCTCAGCCGAGTCCACCCCCACTTCTGAGAGCCCTCCAATGAAAATAAAATCAAGTACAAACGTCTTAACATCCACTGACCGTGCAAAGGCAGTTCTTAACTCAAAGATTACTAGTTTAACGTCATTTTTAAATACAAAATCTCAGGCGAAACGTTTGGCCAGCAAGCTTAAGTAAGTTGAGTAAAAATAAAAGTTTTTGTTAAAAATGTTACTTCGACTAAAATTTTTAGTCAAACTAAAATTAGACGGAATTTTCAAACACCTAATGGACGGCCATTATTTGAAGCAGAGAGCCCTGATGAACTGGCATTAGTTAACGCAGCCTACAGTTACGATTGCTGTCTAATAAATCGAAGTCCCAATCATATATTAGTAAATGCGCCTGGAGCTGGTGTTATTGAATATGAAGTTCTGAAGATACTACCATTTGATTCAAGCCGCAAGTGCATGTCAATAGTCGTACGACGAACTGGCACCCAAGATATTGTCTTGTACACTAAGGGCGCGGACACATCCATTATGCCATCATTACTGCCATGTGCAGCGAATTCTGTAGAAGGTGAAAAACTTAAATAATAATTTAGAAATTTTTGTTTTTGGTTTTTGTATTTTATAATATACACACAATCATGTATATAGGGGCTCTTAGGGAGAAGACACAACAACAGCTTGACATTTATGCCCGACAAGGTCTCCGTATTCTTGTCATGGCTAAACGTAACTTAAATCCAACTGAATATACTGATTGGTGGGCAAGGCATCAAGAAATCGAGCTGTCTATAGAAAATAAAGAACGTAGGTTACGGGAATCTTTTGCAAAGCTGGAGAGCAACTTGATTTTACTTGGAGCAACGGGAATTGAAGATCGCCTCCAGGAGGGAGTACCTGAAACGATATCATCTTTGTTAGCTGCAGGTTTGCCTTCTATTTGTTTTTATTACACAAACAAAATTCCCAACCGCCACATTCACAATCTCACAGGTATATCAATTTGGGTTCTTACTGGGGATAAGCCTGAAACTGCAATAAACATTGCATATTCAGCAAAACTATTCAACTCGCAAATGGAGCTTATAAGGTAAATGCATGTTTCTTTTTGTTAATTTTTAATTTAAAACTCACACAGATTATATAAAAAGACTTACAGCTAGATCTCGTGATACAGCTGATAATGCAATTAAGTTTTACACTTCGGAGTTAGAAGCAGAAAAATCAAATCCGTATGAAATAAATACACGATTTAAACCACGGGCTCTAGTTGTTGACGGAAAGACGTTAACGTTTATATTAGATCTAAGGTAAAAGTACACATATTAGTCTTGACATTTTTATTATTAATTTTTTTGGGGTTCAGATCTAATTTGACGAGACCTTTTTTGAAATTGGCAAAAAATTGCGCCTCCGTGTTGTGTTGCCGATCAACTCCACTACAAAAGGCATATTTAGTTAAAGTTGTCAAAGAAGAATTGCAGTTGTGTACTCTAGCAATTGGGGATGGTGCCAATGATGTATCTATGATTCAGGTGTGTATTTAAATAACTATTTCTTGAAATACAGTTTATATAGGTATTTTTTTGTATTAGATGGCTGATGTTGGCGTTGGGATTTCTGGACAAGAGGGAATGCAAGCGGTTATGGCTTCCGATTTCACTCTGTCCCGATTTCGATATTTAGAGAGGCTTCTTCTAGTCCATGGGTATTGGTGTTACGATAGGTTATCGAGGATGATTCTTTACTTTTTCTATAAAAATGCGGTTCGTTGTGATTTTTGATATTGACTGACAATAACTAATAACTTTCGTTCTGAAGGCATTCGTATTTCTTATATTTTGGTACCAACTATATTGCGGATTTTCTGGATCTGTTATGATAGATCAAATGTATTTAATGCTGTATAATTTGGTGTTCACATCACTGCCGCCCCTTGCCATTGGCGTGTACGACAAAAGAGTTCCTGAGGACATACTGCTATCTTATCCTTATATTTATAGAAATGTACGCTTATATTATCATAGATATTTTAATTTTATGTATTCATTTCACCAATTTTGTACGATGATGTTTGATGTAGGGACGATTGAGTCTGGCATATAAATCACATGATTTCTGGATTATCCTATTGGAAGCCTTATATCAAAGTTTAGTTGTATTTTTTATGGCTCTGTGTTCTTACTGGGAATCTGATGTAGGTATATGGGAATTTGGTGCAACAATAACAGCATCATGTTTATTTACAAATTTAATACACGGTGCTATAGAAATACGATCTTGGGTAAGAAATCAAAAAGATTAATTTAATTTTACAAAAAAATAAAAAAATAATATTCTTTTTCTCGCAGACTGTATTACACGTAATGTCCATAATATTTAGTCTAGGGTCGTTTTATGCCTTTTCAATGCTTTATAACTCAATGTGTTTGAATTGCTTTGGCCTTCCATCGAGTTACTGGGTAATATTCCGCTGTTTCGGCTCTGCTATACATTGGCTTGTTATTCTGCTTTCTTCAGTTGTGAGCATTACACCAAGGTAAGTTGCCTTTCAGTCAAATCAAAATGAAGATACCTAGAAACATATCACTCATTGCAGATTGTTTTTTTCGACTCTGAAAACATCCTTGTGCCCTGATGATAGCACGAACGTATTGTTACAATCTAAAAAGGCCAACAGAAGAGGTGAGGAATTATTAGTTACTTGGTCAAGGTCAACATCTGCTTCATCAATATATAGGTAAAGAAAGACACACAACTAAATCAGATTTTGCACGTTGTTGAATTTTATTGAGTTTTTATGCAATTACACCTTTACACTTTTAGATTCATTTTATTATAACATTTTTTTGTTAACAATTAGTCAAAAAAAATATCGTATCAGATAATAAAAGCAGAAAACCGAACCGCTTATTGCACCCAAACCCTACTGTGGTGGGTGGGGTTCCAAAGTTCTGACATTTTGGGAGCCCCTTCAATGTGGTATTTCTGTCAAATAAGTTGGCGAGGGGTTCCAATATTATTGAAATTTTGCACACATGTGTATTTCCGGAGACAACACTTTCTATTAAAATTTGAGGCCCCTCGGGCCACGGAGTCGGGGGACTCCCATATATTTTACAAAATTTTACTCGGTTTTCTTCAAATTTTATACACGTGTATCTCTGATGGACAACACTTTTTGAAAAAAATTTGGAGACCCCGGGCTCCGGGTTCGTGGGGCCCCATAAAATTTTTTTTAAAAAATTAACCCGATTTTTTTTAAATTTTATATACGTGTGTATCTCCGATGGACAACACTTTTTGCAAAAATTTTGGTGGCCGGGGTCGTTGGATCCCATAAAAAATTTTCAAAAAAATTAACCAAATTTTCTTAAAATTTTAACACATACCTTATTATATCCTATTAGAGAATTTACATTAAAAATTTTAATTTTAATGGGTTGTTTTTTTTTTATTTCCCACTGCCATCAACGGGAGAAAGGTCATTTTTAAATTCTCTATATTAACTTCATGTGTTTATCGTGTGTTTATCGTGTGTTTTTTTATCCGTGTGTTTATCGTGGAATCTTGCGATCATGTTTTAACCCACTTACCAAAGCCTGATTTCATTGAAACTTTGCACACATGTGTATTTCCGGTGACAACACTTTATATTAAAATTTGGGGCCGTCGGTCCTCGGGGCAGGGACGCACCATTACAAATATTTTAATAAATTTACCCGATTCAAATTTTATACGCATGTATGGACAACACTTTTTGTAAAAATTTGGTAGTGATCGGGTCTCCGGTTCGGGGAGTTCCATGCACTTTTTATAAAAAAAGTACCCGATTTTCTTTAAAGTTTACACACATGTGTATCTCCGATGGACAACACTTTTTGTAAAAATTTTGGAGACCCCGGGCGCCTGATTTACCTGATTTTCTTCATATTTTATACACACGTATTTAATCCAATGGGCATTACTTTTTGTAAAAATTAGGAATATATATTATAATTTTTAAAAAACTAACCTGATTTTCTTCAAATTTTTTTTCACATGTGTATCTCCGATGGACAAAACTTTCTGTAAAAATTTGGAAGTGATCCCAGAGAATCAGATTTTGATCAAACTTTGCGATTAGAGAATTTACACGAAAAATTTTAATTTTTATTGGTTTTTTTTACATCTATTTCTAATCTAATGAACTTACTTATACATATTAATATTATTCTATGATTTGCTTGTAAACGTATGTATATTCGTAATCATCTGACAATGGGTCTTTGCGTTTCTCAAGAAATACCACCAATAATTCGTTTCTCATAGAATATTAATCGGCTATACTTTTCTCAAACCAAAAATGAACAAACGAATAACGTCGAGTTTTTCCTAAACTGGCCTTGAAAAAATTAACAACACTAGAAATTACTTTCGAAGGACAGAGATAGTTAGGTTTAGTTGAGACCTTCAGTATTGTAAGAGACAAAATTACTTTAATACAGAAAAATTATAATTACTCCAATTAAGTTTTCGACAATTAACAAACAAGACGCTTTTAATTATGAAATACATACACCTGCATTCGAAGAACTGAAAGTACCAAAAGGAGTACCAGTATAGTTGGCGACAAAATGATACAATATAGAAAAATTCCAATTCCTCCAATTAAGTTTTCGACAATTACAAAAAAGATACCTTAATTATGAATTCCTCCAATTAAGTTTTCGACAATTACAAAAAAGATACCTTAATTATGAATTACATGCACCTGCATTTAAAGAACTAAAGTTACCAAAGGAAGCCCAAATAAAATGGAAAATAAAATAGTTGCCAAATAGTATGAAGTTATAATAGGAACAGAATTACTAGAAAATCTACAGGTTAAAATAGAGTTAGAAACATGAACCATAAGTCTTAACAAGCAAATAATCAAATTTCACATATTTTATTTTTACACGAAGAAATTAGCCTAATGAAAGCAAATTTAATCAATTAAAATTAGATCATTTTGATTCAGAAGAACGCAACAAAATTTCAAAAATCCTTAAACGATTTGAAGCTTTGTTTTAAATGGTGACGTACTCACCACCGAACATGAAATTAGAGCTTAAACTAGCCAACAAATCAATATTAAATTTTATCGTTACCTCCCTCGACATGAAGAAGAAATATAAAAACAAATTATAGAAATGGAAGAACCGAGATTTATTATACAAAGTAAATCAACGTATACTAGCTTAGTAATAGTTGTTTCAAAGAAAACATATTATGTTGGCAACAGAAAACTAAATGAGTTCACGGTAGACGATAAATATCCTTTAACAAACATCGACTTAATTTTAAATATGCTTGGAAAGTCTATATACTCCACAACATTGGACCTTGCAAAAGGGTACTATCTAATTCTAATCAATGAGCAGGACAGGCATAAAAGAGCCTTTGTCATGCCTCAAGGTCTATTTAAAACAATGCCGTTTTGGTTTAAAACGTCCCGACAACATTCCAATGTACTAAAATTGCATCAATAAAAGAGCATTTCAGAAGATCATTTTTCTAGTATCAGAATCTAAAAATTTAAAAATTCAAATTGATAAGTGTATAACGCACTGTCCCCGTGATTTCCCGTAGGAATATGCGGGTGCGTTAGAATATTAATTTAAAACACAAGATATATTAAATATCTTTTATTATATATAGATTTTATTTGCTAGTTATGGGTTTAGTGTTTTAAATTCAATTGCCGCACTTAGTCCTAACATCAGTGGTCTTTTATAGTTTTCTGGATGGAGCGATTGGCCAATAGCATTGGTTTTTTACGATACACCAATAGTACGTCAGCATAGGTGCATGAACTAAGGCTCAATACACAATGCAATGTAGGCGACCTGCGACATCTCTTTCTCTTCTGCAGTCGAGCCACTTAGCGATCGCCTTGGAATTACCCTCCTGTTGATATTACTATTTCGTAGTATCTGCATTTACACTAACTGTTTCTTAGTATCGTTTTGGTTGCGTGCTGTGCTCGAGATCGAGATGCATAAAGCATTAAAGTGCCTTTATCGCATATCGATCGGTTTCTTATTTCAAACACCAGCCATCCAAACGTACTCTGCAGATTAGTGGTGGATATGAATTTGGAAATTCGGTATACCAGTATAAGGGCAATTTCAGGTTTGCCGTTAAAGATCTTTTTTGTTTTCTGGAGTCATTTATTTTTACTACCAAAAAAATTACCAAAGGAAGCCCAAATAAAATGGAAAATAAAATAGTTGCCAAATAGTATGAAGTTATAATAGGAACAGAATTACTAGAAAATCTACAGGTTAAAATAGAGTTAGAAACATGAACCATAAGTCTTAACAAGCAAATAATCAAATTTCACATATTTTATTTTTACACGAAGAAATTAGCCTAATGAAAGCAAATTTAATCAATTAAAATTAGATCATTTTGATTCAGAAGAACGCAACAAAATTTCAAAAATCCTTAAACGATTTGAAGCTTTGTTTTAAATGGTGACGTACTCACCACCGAACATGAAATTAGAGCTTAAACTAGCCAACAAATCAATATTAAATTTTATCGTTACCTCCCTCGACATGAAGAAGAAATATAAAAACAAATTATAGAAATGGAAGAACCGAGATTTATTATACAAAGTAAATCAACGTATACTAGCTTAGTAATAGTTGTTTCAAAGAAAACATATTATGTTGGCAACATAAAACTAAATGAGTTCACGGTAGACGATAAATATCCTTTAACAAACATCGACTTAATTTTAAATATGCTTGGAAAGTCTATATACTCCACAACATTGGACCTTGCAAAAGGGTACTATCTAATTCTAATCAATGAGCAGGACAGGCATAAAAGAGCCTTTGTCATGCCTCAAGGTCTATTTAAAACAATGCCGTTTTGGTTTAAAACGTCCCGACAACATTCCAATGTACTAAAATTGCATCAATAAAAGAGCATTTCAGAAGATCATTTTTCTAGTATCAGAATCTAAAAATTTAAAAATTCAAATTGATAAGTGTATAACGCACTGTCCCCGTGATTTCCCGTAGGAATATGCGGGTGCGTTAGAATATTAATTTAAAACACAAGATATATTAAATATCTTTTATTATATATAGATTTTATTTGCTAGTTATGGGTTTAGTGTTTTAAATTCAATTGCCGCACTTAGTCCTAACATCAGTGGTCTTTTATAGTTTTCTGGATGGAGCGATTGGCCAATAGCATTGGTTTTTTACGATACACCAATAGTACGTCAGCATAGGTGCATGAACTAAGGCTCAATACACAATGCAATGTAGGCGACCTGCGACATCTCTTTCTCTTCTGCAGTCGAGCCACTTAGCGATCGCCTTGGAATTACCCTCCTGTTGATATTACTATTTCGTAGTATCTGCATTTACACTAACTGTTTCTTAGTATCGTTTTGGTTGCGTGCTGTGCTCGAGATCGAGATGCATAAAGCATTAAAGTGCCTTTATCGCATATCGATCGGTTTCTTATTTCAAACACCAGCCATCCAAACGTACTCTGCAGATTAGTGGTGGATATGAATTTGGAAATTCGGTATACCAGTATAAGGGCAATTTCAGGTTTGCCGTTAAAGATCTTTTTTGTTTTCTGGAGTCATTTATTTTTACTACCAAAAAAATTACCAAAGGAAGCCCAAATAAAATGGAAAATAAAATAGTTGCCAAATAGTATGAAGTTATAATAGGAACAGAATTACTAGAAAATCTACAGGTTAAAATAGAGTTAGAAACATGAACCATAAGTCTTAACAAGCAAATAATCAAATTTCACATATTTTATTTTTACACGAAGAAATTAGCCTAATGAAAGCAAATTTAATCAATTAAAATTAGATCATTTTGATTCAGAAGAACGCAACAAAATTTCAAAAATCCTTAAACGATTTGAAGCTTTGTTTTAAATGGTGACGTACTCACCACCGAACATGAAATTAGAGCTTAAACTAGCCAACAAATCAATATTAAATTTTATCGTTACCTCCCTCGACATGAAGAAGAAATATAAAAACAAATTATAGAAATGGAAGAACCGAGATTTATTATACAAAGTAAATCAACGTATACTAGCTTAGTAATAGTTGTTTCAAAGAAAACATATTATGTTGGCAACAGAAAACTAAATGAGTTCACGGTAGACGATAAATATCCTTTAACAAACATCGACTTAATTTTAAATATGCTTGGAAAGTCTATATACTCCACAACATTGGACCTTGCAAAAGGGTACTATCTAATTCTAATCAATGAGCAGGACAGGCATAAAAGAGCCTTTGTCATGCCTCAAGGTCTATTTAAAACAATGCCGTTTTGGTTTAAAACGTCCCGACAACATTCCAATGTACTAAAATTGCATCAATAAAAGAGCATTTCAGAAGATCATTTTTCTAGTATCAGAATCTAAAAATTTAAAAATTCAAATTGATAAGTGTATAACGCACTGTCCCCGTGATTTCCCGTAGGAATATGCGGGTGCGTTAGAATATTAATTTAAAACACAAGATATATTAAATATCTTTTATTATATATAGATTTTATTTGCTAGTTATGGGTTTAGTGTTTTAAATTCAATTGCCGCACTTAGTCCTAACATCAGTGGTCTTTTATAGTTTTCTGGATGGAGCGATTGGCCAATAGCATTGGTTTTTTACGATACACCAATAGTACGTCAGCATAGGTGCATGAACTAAGGCTCAATACACAATGCAATGTAGGCGACCTGCGACATCTCTTTCTCTTCTGCAGTCGAGCCACTTAGCGATCGCCTTGGAATTACCCTCCTGTTGATATTACTATTTCGTAGTATCTGCATTTACACTAACTGTTTCTTAGTATCGTTTTGGTTGCGTGCTGTGCTCGAGATCGAGATGCATAAAGCATTAAAGTGCCTTTATCGCATATCGATCGGTTTCTTATTTCAAACACCAGCCATCCAAACGTACTCTGCAGATTAGTGGTGGATATGAATTTGGAAATTCGGTATACCAGTATAAGGGCAATTTCAGGTTTGCCGTTAAAGATCTTTTTTGTTTTCTGGAGTCATTTATTTTTACTAGTCCTAGCCATCCTATTCTTTGGGCTTTGGCGAACCTAACTGTCGAGTATTTCCAAATTTCCAATCTTTACTCCTTGTATAATTCCGAGCTGTCTTGCATATTCCGTAACGACGTTAGTTTTCCAATGTACGGTTGTTGGCCGCACGGTTACCCCCAACTTGTATTTTCCCCATCAACAAGGTGATAGCTATACCTCCAGATACTAAGTTTAAGTTTTAATGAGGACAAGTCCGTTTCCTCGAACCCTCCTCCTTTATCCTGGCTTGTGAACGGGATGCTGCTTTCGCAACAAGGCGGAAATTTAATAATAATAATATTAATAAAAAACAGACCGATGCGGTTCAAGGTCTAGCTTTTCGAGACCATTCCTTAATAACCATGAGAGAAATTATTCTGCTAACAAAAAATGTTGAGCCATTATATGATATTTAAAGTACAGACGATAGCTGTACGGTAATAGCTTCAAAATTTTAACCTACCATCCAATAAAGTTCTTACATTTAAAATATAAAGAAAAGAATGTATCTCCTGGCCACTAAAGGTGGCTACTAAAATGAGACGACTACCAGTTTGACATTGAAGATCTTAAAGGGGGGAAATAATGTATTTTATTTATATACTAGTTGAGCTCCCGGCGTTGCACGGGTGTAAAATTTGACACTATATAATCGACAATAATATCGGTCGCTCACCTACTCACCCATCTATCCCATCACTCTAGAACTTACCATCAGTATTCAACTAAGCGACGCCTAAAACTATAGAGTCGACACTAATATCTGTCAACCCCCCCCCCCCCCCCCAACTCCCTCCAAAATCACCAACCCACCTTGAGGTGTCCTACAACCACTATTCATCTAGATATCGGAAGGCCTCACCCTCCAAAAATGACCGATTATTTATTGAAATTACCATCGACCATATTAATTATGGGACACTTTATTCAAATGTCGTCCACGGAAACAACGGCATGAGTAAATGACAATTTCCATGACGTGGAAAATTTTGTTTTTTTGGACGCGTCGGGAATCGAACTCGGTGTCTTACGAGTGGGAGCGAAACCACCTCTTAAACAACGACACTCATATGGCGCCGCCTTCTTCAAACCCCATATTCCCCAAGTCAACCTAATTCAATTTATCCAAAAAAAAATAGTCAAGATGGTCCGGTAGCGACTCCATCGGAGGTAGTAGCGTTGCCAGCATCAACCAGTATGAAACCTAAACCAAACATGGGATTTTGTTAATGGCTTTAGGTTGCTGACTTGCTTAAATGCAATAATTTAGCTTATTAATGAAGCAGTTGAGCCAGAAATAAGCTTGATCGCTGAGAGTTAGCTCAGTTGTCGCAACCAAAAGCAAACTTTTATGAAAAAATTTGAATAATTTGCAAATGCAAACTTTCTATAGTCTTGTTCTTTTCCATGATAAAATGGCTAGTATATAAGAATAGGCGTCGTAGCTCGTATGATTAGTGCGTTGGACTTATATGCGGGGAGTTCAAATTTCGAATCCCAGACAAACACCAAAAAACTTGTTTACGGTCGATCTCTCGCGAATACTTGACAAACGTCCAAGACTAAGATTTTCATAAATCTTTTGTGTGTCTGTTGTGCCAAATATTATTATAGACGAATTGAAGCGTCTTACTAACCGCAGATAACTTTACTCATAGCCGAGAAACCGTTTCAATTGAAAAACTCGTCTGGTCAGAATTTTCATAGGAACAAGTATTATAGTCGCATCTTAGTCCTTCATACCGAATTTTATAAGAATCGCTTGAGAAATTGCTTGGTCCACAAAATTCCAAACCCTATTGGCCAGATCCCAGAATTTCCATATGAACAAGTCTTATAGTCGCATATTAGTCCTACATATCGAATTTTATACGAATCGCTTGAGAAATTGCTTGGTCCTCAAAATTTCCCCCCAGAATTTCCATAGGAACACGGGTTATATCTCGCATATTAGTCCTACATATCGAGTTTCATACGAATCGCTTGAGAAATTGCTTGGTTCACAAAATTTCAGGCCCTATTGGCCAGATCCAAGAATTTCGATAGGAACAAGTGTTATAGTCGCATCTTAGTCCTACATACCGAATTTCATACGAATCGCTTGAGAAGTTGCTTATTCCACAAAATTCCAGACCCTTTTGGCCAGATCCAAGAATTTCCATACGAACAAGTCTTATAATCGCGTCTTAGTCCTACATACCGAATTTCATAGAAATCGCTTAAGAAATGGCTTGGTCCACAAAATTCCAGACCATATTGGCCAGATCCCAGAAATTACATAAAAAAAATTTTTTTACACCCGACACAAAAACTTTCCACTCCTATATAGACACATGAGATAATGTATTCTGCTATGCGAGTGACTACACATACCCCGGTATGTTTATTTAGTTGTAATTCAATCTGAAGACTAATTTATCTTAGAAGTTTGAGAGTATGCAACATTAAATGTAGGTCTTTCATTCATAAACGATAGGCCATTCAGTCCTAAGTGATTTCTGAAATAGACTGAAAAAACACATTTTACTTTGCAAAAATTCAGGCTTAAAAAAATCGATAGCGATGCGTAGATTGAGTTTTTTTCAGTTTAGTTTTCTCAGGGGTAGTAACCCCTATGAATGAAAACCATTTTTAAAACCATTACCTATATGACTGTCGTCAAAGTAAAAAAAAAATATTTAATTTTATTTTCAAACGCTATTATTACAATTTCGAAAAATGCTCTCGGATAACTTTTTTTGACAAATGCAGTACTAAAGCCTATTCAATTTTCTTCAAATCCACCTAAAAATGTTTCTGCATTCGTTCAACAGGAGTAGGGTTAAAGTTTGTAAAATGAACGAAACCGTACCGTTGATCTTACATGACTATAACCCGTATAATGCTTGGCTATATGCTTGGCACAGCGTGGTCGCTAAGGAAGAGGAGGAGAACAGAGGAGATGTCTATGAGCTTGTGTTTTGAATGCCTGTGGATCATAGTTATGTGGGAAGACAGAGCTTGGCAGAGCACATACGTTTTGTACGGCTGAAGAACGAATCCCTGAATTTAACTGCATGCATGCATGCACTGGTGGCATGCATCTGGCTATTTCTCTTGAGCACCGCTGGTAGAAAAAGCGATAAAACAGTGACAAGCAAGAAACGTCTGGGGACCCCCATATACATTTTTTAAATATCGCTATATCGCATCAGATCACGGCAAAGTCTGAGCTCTGTTCTTTGTGCGCTGCGCTGTTCGCAGTGTGTGTGTGTATCCCCGATTAGAGAGTTTACAACAAAAACTTTAATTTTTATGGGTTGTTTTTTTGTTGTTGTTTTTATGGGTTGTTTTTTTGTTATTTAGTGCTGAAGCGCTGCACACAGCACGTCCGTTCACGACGGCATATAAATGAACACTTCCACCTACAAGGCTACTACTGTTGGTCTTTTTTGAAAGAAAATTGAATTTTTAAGATCAAACAATGTACATTTATTAAATTATTTACGTTCGAAATCGTTTGAAAGATAATTATTAGTACAATATATCAGTTTTTCTTTGACTCCATTAACACACTTTGAGCTTGATAGTAATAATAATATTCGGCGCGACAGACCATTGCGGTCCAAGGGCAAGGGCAAGGGCTTCTCGCAAACATTTGTGTTGTTTTTGCACACAAATGGAGGAGACCTACAATTTAATGCCGCATCCGAACGGCGAATTGAGAAACTTTCCGTGACAATTATTGAGATTGAATCTGAAGGTGCTTCAATTTCACTAAGAGTTGAATAACCGTCTAAATTCCGGTTTCCTACGCAGTAGTGTATGTATACTTTCTCTACTACTTCACTTTGATTTCCGGATTTAAATTCCGGAGTGGAACTTAAGCTTAAATAACCTAATTAGAAATGCAAAATCACTACAGACATAAATTGCGTCTTAAAAAAAAACATCGAAATTATCCTTTTTTTACTTTTAGTTTTACACAATTATATTCAGTATTATTTTATTTTTTATCTTTTTTTTAACTTGTTGCACATTACAAATTCTGAGTTTTTTGAAGGAAAAAAGGATGACAAACCATTAAATCTATATTTAGTTTTTGGTTATTACTTAAAACTACCTAACACCACTTAAAACTTGTCCAGCATCACGTTCCCCCAGCACATCTGGCTACACAGCGCTGCCATTAGGACAACCCTGCGAGCCACATCGTTCAGGATGCACACAACGCTATCCTATCCATTTATCCTTAGGGTTTATTGTTGGCCACACCACACCACAGTTGTGCCACCAGCATGCAATGCTTGCATTGTTCTGAATACGGTCTCGTTCATCATCTCCAGTTGGCATTACGATTACCTAAAGTCATTAAAATATGTCGAATGCGTTTATCTCTTGGTCTTCTAGCAAAATGGTAGATCACAGATACGTTTCACAAGTCCGACAAATATCCAAGTGCATCCATATGCAAGAATGCCTCAGGTGGTATAAATCCACTCTCTAAGGCTCTCTCGAAGTACTGAGGATTTAAAAAAAGATATCGAAATTAAGTCGTTTGCAAAAGACCAATGTACTAGTAAGACCCAGAGTGAAATTATCGATGTATATATTCGGAATGTTCGTTTCTGTGCACACTCATACAGGCTCTGAAGCATTTCACCTTCAACACGCGGATTTTTTCTATATATGAAGGTCTAATATTCCAGTATATTGGTAACAAGCGACCTTAATTTTTCCGATTGTGTGAATAAAATAACTTTTCAGTGCCATAAGACAGCTCTCTTCTTTTCACGATATTTACGTGTTCATTGTAATACAAAAATGTATTCAAATACCGCACTACGCACTCTTTGGTTGTCCATCGGAGATACACATGTGTATAAAATTTGAAGAAAATCGGATACTTTTTTTTATAAAATTTGTGTGGGAACCCCCCGACCGTGGGGCTCAATCACTTCCAAAGCTCTACAAAAAGTGTTGCCCATCGGAGATACACATGCGTATAAGAAAATGGGGCAAATTTTGTAAAATATTTGTATGGGAATCCCCCGACTGCGAGGCCCCGAGGGGCTCCAAACTGAATAGAAAGTGTTGTTGAAAGATTTGGTCAGTCAGCCAGCCACAAACACATGGGCACGCGAAGTTAATATGTATAGAGAATTTAAAAACAGCCCATAATATACCACAATAATATATTTTTAATAGAAAGTGTTGTCATCGAAGATACACATGTGTGCAAAGTTTGAAGAAAATCGGGCTTTAGTAAGTGGGTTAAAAATTGATCACCAGATTCTACCAGCCAGCCACGGGTACGCGAAGCTAATATAAAGAATTTATAAAAACAACCCAAAAAAATCACGTTATTTTTCATTCACCTTCATTCACTTCCTTCACTTCAAAATTTTTACAAAAACTGTTGTCAACAAAAATTTGTATGGGAGCTCCCGACCTTGTGGCCCGATCACTTCCAAATTTTAATTGAAGATACACATGTGTTTAACATTTGAAGAAAATAGGATTAATTTTTGAAAAACTTATATGGGTACACCTCGGGTCTCAGGGCCCGATCACTCCAAAACTGTTAACAACAAATTTTGCCAATCGGAGATACACAAGTGTTTAAAATTTTAAGAAAATCGGGTTAATTTTTAAAACAATTATATAGGCACACCTCGAGCACATCCCGGTCACTTAAAAAATTTTACAAAAAATTTCGTCCATCAGAGATATATTACATACTAGGTCAGAGAGTCAAGAGGTCTCCATACAAATTGTTTTTAAAAATCTCATGTTCTTGAGTTTTTTCCGAATTTTTGAATAGTAACGTTCTGAAATCTAGCACACATGTTTGGTATTTAAAGAAAACAAGAACCACCATATTTTGGAAGGGGTTCATCAGAGGGCTCCCTGATTTTTTTTCTTATCTTATTTTCATAAATTGTCCAGAATTTTTGTATAGTAATCTCCTTTAATTTAGCAAACAAAAACATACACGCCATATTTTAGAACTGGATCTTTGGGTTATTGGAACAGATACACATTAATCTAAAGAAATGGGTAGCGGGTAGCAAAGTGCTCCCGAACTGTTAGTATTAAATAAAGATGAAAATATATTTTCAAAACAATAAAAATAATAAAATTAAACTGTAGGTCCCCTCCATTTGTGTGCAACAATATACATGCACAAGACAAATGGTCGCGAGAAGCTAAGCTAAGCTAAAACGCTTCTCTATGTAAACTGCTTTGCTGTATATGTTTGTCCTTTGCTTTAAATTAATAAAGTTTTATATTTTCTTAACATATAAAAGCATAAACTGTTTTTTATTTGCATTTTATTTTTAGTTGTGTGCTTCTTTATTTCTTTTCTTTATTTTGCCTATATTATAATGAATTTATAAAAAATTTATAATGAATATATCGTTTCTAGAATCACCGATACTGGGCCTAAGAATCAGATTATAACTTCAATTACTTGAATACAAAAAAAATAATACATGGATTGCAAACTAATGGACCAATACTTTTTAAACAATTTAGAAAATGTTTTCTCTCTAGTTATTTTCTTATTTATGCGCTTATTTAATAGTTGTATATTTATGTGTAATAAAAGGACGCATACTTAAATTATGCCCTTTACTTAGGTAATTCGTTGTTCTTTGCAATTTTGTGTCGAAATAAACATTGATGCAACGTAAATTGTTTAAGTGTTATTTTCAAATTATGTTATATTATGGGTTTATAGAGCGTAACAGGTCACATTGCTATTACGTAAGTCATTCAAGTATTAAAATATCAATTGACCAACACTGTTACATATAAATTTTATTACACGGTTAAGTAAGGAATCATTACGGCCTTAAAACGAATTAGACTATATACGATTCGTAGAGTAAGAATTTCATTATTTTTATTATAGAAACCAATGCTTATAGAAGTTCCAATTATATTCCTATGCAGTTTACTAATTGTTACTTCACCTTACTCATTGCTTTTATTATTAAAAAAGAAATTCATTTGTAATATGGGACTTTTCGACGTTTAAATATTTAATTATATTATAAAATTAGATAATTATGTTATTATTAATTATTTATTTAATAGATACTCAGTACATAAATTTACAAACGTGTTTTTTAAGGCACTGAGCAACTAAGCAATATAATGTCAATTTTTAAAAAAAGAATATAGAGATATATATATAAATACCAGAAGGAAACTTTGCTGTATCTATGTTTTTGATAGTAACGAGTAGGACCGAAATGTGTCAAACTTAATTACAGAGAAAGTAATTTCGAGTACAGCAGGTTACTCTGAAGTCGCAGTTTATTGCAATTACCCATAAAAAGTATGAGCATTCTACTGCTATGTTACCAGTCGGGGAATCAAAATAAACGCCATCTTTCTTGCTCAAACAATACTAACTTAATTGTTGGCCGCATATATGGTATATTGCGCAATCTTTGATTTAACACCTATTGAAATTAGAACCAAATGGCTGCAAACTTTTATTATACCTATTACCTATTAAAATGTTTTCGACTTTTAGATGCCAGAAAATGTATTTTCCTCTTTATCATTCTATCTCACACTCTGGTCTACTTATGCAGTAAATTGCACTTCGCTCGATCTTCTAGAAATGGCAATCTTATTATTCCGACCTATAATTCAAAAATTTTCTCGTTCATTCAACGTGTCTTGGAAGGTCCTTTCCTACTTCTCTAAAATTAATAGTAGATACGTCACGCTTTCAGGGGCTATCTTCGATAATTTTAATTCACAGTAATTTTTTATTGTTTCTTTTCTTATTTTTGATCTTTTGTCACTATTTATCGCTTTCTTACTCACCATTTCATCCCTCCATGTTGATCCTCTTAGTTAAGTTGTAGGTATGTTATTATTTTTTGTTGTTTATTTAAGAGTTCAATGATTATTAGCATAAATCATTTGTGTAAATGTATTGTCTTGTGCAGGCAAAGCGTTTTTTAAGTGGAGTACGTTTCTTTTATACTACCGTTGGGGGCACGTTTTATCACAGCAATATATTTTTCATTTTCATGCGTACAAGCTATTTTATCTTTATAACTTACTGTAGCTTTTGTTTGGACCAGGTAAATGTAGAAAATGGTGAGCGGTTTGGTGACAAATCCATGATGTCCATGATGTCATTTTTAGAAAAGTAATTAATAAATTTGTTGGAAGAGTTAAATATTAGTTTTGGTTATTGTTTACTGATATTGGATTTGGTGACTAGATCAAAGAAATAGTCTTAGTAGTTTGTGATGGTGTGATAGGTTTGAAACGGGTGGGCATTTTTATTAATGACAGTGAGATTTTCGACAGGCTGTTAATTATGTTCAAATATTGATGATAAAGCTGTTGCTTTTAGAGAAGTTTATATTGATGTTTTGTTATTGAAACTAAGTTATTGAAGTGTTTTTTCTTAATTGTCAAATTTGTTTTGGATGTTGATAAAAGGAAATGAAGGATTCAGGTTCTGCAGCTGGATATAGAAAGGTGAAGGTGTTTCGGTTGGTTAATGTGTGTTAT
This sequence comes from Nephrocerus scutellatus, assembly GCA_947095585.1. NCBI lineage: Eukaryota > Metazoa > Arthropoda > Insecta > Diptera > Pipunculidae > Nephrocerus > Nephrocerus scutellatus. The sequence goes on along the minus strand of OX352764.1, from coordinate 65,447,708 downwards.
TTCAGACAAAAATAGTTTAGGAAGAAGTTTTAGGAGTCTAATGAAGCATTATTGCCAATTTACACATAACTTTTCGTGACATTCATCATAAGAGCAGGTATAACTACATTAACCGCAGAGTTGGCTGTTTAGTCAACGTTTTTTACGTGTTTTTTTTGTTGAGTTAAAGTATCTAGTAATCTATATGTATCTATGCCAAAAATGTGGGTTTACGATAACAATATTTCAGTTTCTGAGTGCTCGGGTGTAAACTTTCAACTTTACTCACCACAACACTTTCTTTTCTCCTTCATCCTCATATTTCCTAGCCACACTGAGCCTAGGCATTATAAAGGTGCTAATTATAAAAAAAAAATCTCATTGGATTTCGGATGAATTCCTCTACGTGCACATTTTCTTTTTATTTGGTCTGTTCTGCGAATAAAATCAAATCCCTTTTCATTACATTTATTGAATTTATGTACCACAAATTCTTTTAAATACTCAAAAATTTTCTTTTTTGATAAATTTATTAAAATGTCTGTCCTGTGCACTTTCGGTGCTTTAACATTAGACCTCTAAGCCTTACGAAGAAAGTCTTAGTCCGTGATCTGAGAGTGAAAACTTTCGCAGAAATCTTTCGAAATAAACTCGGGACCTCTTTTTTCCTTGAAATAAGCAACTGCTTGGCTGATACTGAATAAGATTAAAATTTCGCAGGTTTACGCAATAATTCAAAATTTACCCTTGAGGATCAACCCTAACCTTGGCATCAATGTACAACAAATAATTGTTAAGACGCTCTATTTATTAAAATATGTTTATATGTTTAGTAAAATTACGTTTTTTTTATTAGTTCTTAATTTTCACATAAAATATTTGTCTCTTATTTATTTAAATAAACAAAAACGTGTTAAAAAAAATACAAAATGGATGCACATAAACATGAATTCCTTGTATTGGAAATTTTAATTGTATTTAACTATAACTATCTAGTTCAACTTTTATTTATATACAATTTAAGAACAAAGTGCCTGTGATTCATAAAAAAACAAATAATTATGAGTTTTTTTTATAAATGAAGATTTAAATATAATGTTAACATTTTATTATTAAGAAAATTACTATACATTCAATAATAGAACTTTGTATGAACTTTTGTTAAAACAAATGTCTAAATAATTTTAATCTAATAGTTAACATTATATTGTTAAAAAATACTATACGGTCAATAATACAATTTTGTATGAACTGTTGTCAAAAAATATTTTTAATAATAATAAATCAATAGTGAATTATTACAAAGTTAAATAAGTATTTAATAGATAATAGATTTTTTTGAAAATAAGAAGATAAAACAGTTATAGTAATGCAAATAAATTTATTTTCCTAGTACTTATTTTAAAAGGTGTTTTTTAATTAATCAATACTGTTTACACGCTTTCCTATAGTCAGACAAAACAGACGTTCTGCATTAATTCATCAGCTGTTACTTCGATATATAAAACAGGGTGTTATTCATTGAATTGAAAATATTTAGCTGTTATTTCTGTAAATGCGAATAAAAATGAACTGAAATCAAAGTTTCCTTTAACCCATTCATTGCAAAGTATGGCTATACTTGTAGTACTAGTAAGCATGATATTCTGTAATAGTTTCTGATTATCAGTAACACTGGGTTGTTTGCATTCGAGTGTTTGTTAACTAGCCAATGTAAAAAAAGGAACCTTGGTACGCGAGACTAGCCAACTGTTTTCCCTGTAGACATCGCTAAGCCTGATCTATGTCATTGCTGAAAGCAGAGCTTCCGTCTAGCAATGCAAAAGAAATTAAAATAGCCCGAACAATTACCTTGGAATGTAACTGACTGTGCGCACGTCTAGCGGGGCTTTGTTTAGCTCGATGGAATGGCGGGGGGGGGGGGTGGATTAGTGGCGATTGCACTGAAGACATTCATTTGTGGTTGGAACAGGTACAACCGATGAATTGTGTATTGAAATACACGGATCAAGAGTTATTGTTGTTCGCGAGAAAAATGTTGTGCGATGCCGCGAAACAGTTCATTATGCTGTATCCATCCATCGTGGTCAGAATTTAAATCGGTAATTTCGAACGAGTTTCAAACTGAAATTAATACACGTTATATACACGAGACACTTCGTAACCGTAAGAAAAAAATGTCTGAACCTTGGCGAACATATGCTGCTCCAGCCAAGCTACAAACTAAAGCGCTAATTGACTATACAGTAGAAGGAGTCGAAGATAACTCTCCGAACAGATTGGTTTTACGTGGCGCGACAACTATGGATGATCTTAAGTTGAAGTTTGTCGAAAACAAGAATTTAACAAAAGATAGAGAGGTGTTGTTAAAAAGACATATTGATACGAAAAATCAAACGCCAGTGGTGGTTCAAATACAAAATGCTTTAAGTGCGGTAATCACAGGCATATCGCTAAAAAGTGCCCAAGTGGCGACAGAGATCCTAAGTGCTATAAGTGTCAGAATTTTGGGCACATTTCCCCGAACTGTCCACAAACCAAACCAAAAGAGAAAATATCTAATATTAATTGCTGCCAGGTTGTAAATAATATGTTGGTTGCGGTAGCATTGCGTGGTCAATTAGAAGATGCGTTAGTCGATAGGGGAAGTGATATTAGCCTTATTAGACAGGGTGTCTATAAAATGATTCGCGCACCGAAAAGCGAAACTAATAGCAAAATATTTAGTGGTTTGGTGGTGGCTGCGTGTGTTCGACCATAAGAACTAACTTTTTCATAATGTCTAATTATAGTATGACATCAAAGATTATAATAAGCAGAGACATTTTAAACAATTGCGAAATATTGGTTCAACCAGAAAAAATAGTAGTTCGAAAAATTAATGCATCTGATGTCAACTGTTTTGTTAAAGAGACTTGCACCCAAGAGGAGGAATTGCTTACAAGCTTATGCGAAGGTGTGAATGTGGTTGACGAGTTGAACGTCGCTAAGAAATATGGAGACGAAGTAAGCAAAATAGTAAGTTCTTATGTTCCTAGAAGTGGAAGGATTTCTGCTATTGAGACAAAATTGGTGGTCAAAGCTACTGTGCCTATCTATCGTATATAGGCGTATAGCTCCCTTGGACAATAAAGTAATTAAGGAACAAATCGAAGAATGGCTTAAAACCGGAATAATTGCCCCAAGCAATTCCGAATATTCCTGTCCTGTTGTGGTCGCTAGGAAAAAGGATGGAGGATATCGTCTGTGCGTAGACTACCAGCGCCTCAATAACATTGTTGTTAAGGATAGATTTCCGATGCCCAGGATCGACGACCAGATCGATAAACTGTCAAAGGCCTAAGTTTTTTCTACAATCGGTCTAAAAAATGGATTCTTCCGTGTGCCAATGGAGAAGGCTATTCGTAAATACACAGCGTTTTCTACTTCAGATGGACACTTCGAGTTTACAAGGGACACCGCTTGGTCTGTGTAACTCTCCATCCAGTTTCTGTAGATTCATTCATGATGTCTTTAAGGATCTAGTCAACGAAGGGTTAGTTATCATGTACGTCGACGATTTCATTATTTCTCTATTAATGAGGAGCAAGGTCTAGAACAGTTAAGGCGAGTAATTGGAGTAGCAGCTGAGCACGGGTTTGAGATCAGATGGGATAAATGTCAAATCTTACAACTAAGTGTCGAGTATTTAGGGCACGTCATCGCAGACTCTAAAATCTATCCGTCTCCGGCGAAAATTAAGGCAGTGTAAAAATTCCCGATACAAACTAATGTGAAGCAACTGCAAAGTTTTTTGTGGCTAGTTGAATACTTTAGGAAGTTTATTTTCCGTTTTGCTGAGCGAACCTCACCTTTGACGCAGATTTTGAAAACGTGGAAAACTTTTGATTTAGGCGATGAGCAACGGAGGTCATTCGAAGACATGAAGAAAATCTTGGTGGATGATCCAGTTTTGCGAATATACGATCCGAAAGCAATTACAGAACTACATACAGACGCCAACAAGGTGGTTCTCGCTGGTATCCTTCTTCTTCTTCTTTATGTCCTGTATCCCCTTGTGGGTCCTAGGGCCTCTACTACGCCTACGCGCAATCGCGTGCGGTTCCTGGCAATAAGCTTAAGCTGGTATCCTGCTACAACAAAATCAAGGCGAAGACGAGTTCCATCCGGTGTATTACTGAAGTCGGTCTACTACAGGCGCAGAAAAGAATTACCACTCGTACGTATTGTCTCGGCTCTTAAAAATTTACGACCGTACCTTCTGGGGATTCATTTTGTGGTTTTCACTGACTGTTCGGCTTTTGAAAGAACTATCTAAAAAGCTGACATGCCAGACCGTGTTAAGCGATGGGCGATCTATATGGATGAATATAATCGCAAGGTACAATTTCGATCAAGTACACGGATGAAACATGTAGACAGTCTTAGTCGGAAATAGGTCCTGGTAGTGGAAGATACCGTAACGTCGTTAATTAAGCAGGCTCAAGAAAATGATGAACGAGTTTTGGTGATTGAGAAGATATTCGAGGATCAGGAACACGAGGGCAACAGGGGAACAAAATGGCGTTTTGATGAAGCATGTAGATGGAAAGGATATTTTGGTAGTTCCAACGGGGATGTAAAAAGAAGTAATTCGTCAAGCTCATGAAAAATATCATTTTGGCTTGGAAAAGACAGAGGAAAGTTTGAAAGGTGAAGTCTACATACCAAAATTGATCGAGAAGATAGAAGAATACAGAAGATAGAAAAATACAATGTACGGCATAGCTGAAGGGGAACTTCCTCCGATTCCAAAGGGGAAGCAACCATTGGATACTCTTCATGTGGATCATATAGGACCACTGACGGAGACAGGTAAAGCCTACAAGTCGTGGTGGATGGCTTTTCAAAATTTACTTGGTTATACCCAACAAAAACTACAAACGCTAAGGAAGTTCTGGATCGACTGGAGGTGCTGTCTGTAACATTCGGATATCCGAAGGTGCGTCGTTCATATCAAGCTACTTCAAGACTTTTTGTCATAGCAATAATGTGGATTTGGTGCACATCACTACCGGTGTACGCAGGGGAAACGCCCAAGTAGAACGGGTGAACCAGGTGATTATCTTACTTACTTACAAAATTGGCAATAGAAGAACCGAACAAATGGTATCAGTACGTCAACAAGGTGCAACGATGTATAAACTTAACTTTTTATTCGGGCATTGATTCAATACCCCACGAAGTGCTAACAGGAGTAAAGATGCGAGACGGCGAAGATGGTGAAGTTTTCGACTTATTCCGAAGAGAAGTGATCGGTCAATTTGCGAACGATAGAGCGGAACTTCAATCGTCGGTTAGAGAATCTATCTCTCGCGCCCAAGAACATCAAAAACGGCAATATGACAAACATAGAAAATTGGCATACCAGTATTCAATTGGAGACACTGTGGCAATGAAACGTACGCAGTTTTGTAGCCACCTTAAGCTGTCGCTTTAATGAACCATACAAAATTGTAAGCTAATGGGAAACGACCTTTATGAGCTCCGCGGACAAAATGAAGCTGTGGCGATACGATTCATCGGAGTTCGATGACTGTATGGCCGTGTGACGAGAGTAAGAGGAACAGCCGCAAGAGTGCGCTGTGGCTCGGGCTGACATTTGGCAATTCGCCTGTGAAACGTAAATTAATTTAGTTTTGTTTGAAATTATATGCTTAAAATGTTACACACCATGTAAAAAGTACAGTAAAGGATTAATAAAATCAAACATATCTAATATATAAAAATGGTGTCTGTAATGATTGGGAAAGCCTTTCTCAGGAACCAGACATCGAAGGAAGCTGAAATTTTCACCATAGATTAGGATTTTAGTGGTTTGGGTTTTTGTTTTGGTTTGAACTCGCTAGGTGGCCCTGTTGTCAAAATATAACGGTTTATTTGTTTCTCAGCAACCCGATAGGTGGCGCTGTTTTCATGATAGTAGGTGGTACTACCGCTATTTTTGACATTTATTTAGTTTCATTACAGCACGCGCATCGTAGGACGCAAAATTAAAAATAAAATTTATAATTAATCGTAAAAAAACGTTACTACACAAAGTAACTGTTTTTATATTATATTTATAATATTTTTCGGCACCGCATTTGCAAAAATAAACGAAACACATCTTATACAGATCCCGCACCAAATCGCTCAGCTACCTGCTACCGGCTACGGAAAAAAAACCCTCACACCAAAAAGCGAGCATTTCACTACCTGCGACATTTAATCATATTTTACTAATTACTTTTTAATTTCAGGCACATATTTATAATTAATAGTTATTTAATTTCATATTAATTTTTTTTCATCTTTCAGCCCTATAAAATGGGGAAAAAAGAAAAACGAAAGGAAAAGGTTAATGAGGTATTAACCTTAATCAGACAAGAAGTCTCAACCCATTGTGGTGACTTCCTTGCTTCCTTGTATGAAAGGCTGGATGAAGTCAACCAGCTGTGCGAAGACTCAGCTTCCTCTGAAAAGGAGAGCATAAGCCTTGGCGAGTTAGCGGACAATGATGCGTCCGAATCCAGCAGCAGCGATGAAGACAGTCGCAAACAGCGGTCTTCTCCCATGCCAATAAAGGCCAAAAGAAGGAGGTTGTCTGGAAATTCCAGACCATCATCGCCACCAACATCATCTTCTCCTGCAGTGAATGCTGTTGAAGTGAGAAAACCGCCGAAAGTCATTGCTGTAGAGAAAACAGCCAAGGCAAAAGAGGCAAAAAATGTTATTAAGAAGGCACCACCTTCAGCAAGCAAAAAAGCCCCAATTACGGGACCAACATCGAAACCATTTGCTATGCCGCCAATAGTCTGTTTTAGACTCAACGTTGCTGAACTAAGTTCGCGAAGAGTGCCAACATTAGTTGCAGAATTCGCAACATCAACAGCAGTAAGTCGGTCGTTACGGCCATAAACAAAGATGGACACAAGAAAATTCGGTCTTTCCTACAATCGGGAAAGACTGAATTTAACACTTACACTGCTAAGGAGGACCGTAAAGAAATGTTGGTCCTAAAAAGCATACACCACTCCTTCGATACTGATGACGTCAAGGATGCATTAACGGCAGAGGGTATCCCTGTACTGGAGGTCAAACCCTTCAAATCTCAGAGGACCGACAGGAAATTTAACAATTTCATTGTCGAGCTTGAGAAGAACTGCTATAAGGCAGCAGTTTGCTCAAAAACCCTCCTGATGAACCAGTTGGTACATTGGAAAAAACTTAAACCGGCAGGCATTACGCAGTGCAGAAACTGCCAAAAGTTTGGACATGTAGCAAGCAATTGCGACTCATGTTCACAATAAGCAGGATAAGTATATTCTCATATAACTCCATTTATTCGTTAGCTAGGCGTATCACACTAAAATTATTCATTAAAACTAATAAACCTGACATTCTTCTTTTACAGGAAACTAATCTCACAGGGAGAAACCCATTCAGTCCAGACGGATACAACATCCACAGGGTCGACAAAAGCAGTGATTGCTCTGGGACGGCGAAAAGATGCAAATAAGTGGTTTGCGTAGCATGGAAACAACAGCTGTCAGCATCAAAGTCAACGAGGTTGGTAATATCAGTGTACAATCACTGTAATGCAACGAGGGAAAACATTCAACGGGATCTGCAAACTGTCTGTGGCATCTCCTCTGGGCACACATACTGTGTGGTTGGAGGGGATTTTAACGTTAGGCACACCCGATGGCAAGATGAAGTATGCAACAACCAAGGAAAGGAAGGCCATTGCAGATTGGCTGGAATCCTCAGCAGCATACCATGGCTGTTGTTTCCCAGCCCCGGAAAACATATCCTCGGACACCATCCACGCTGGATTTCTTCTTGACAACGATAAATTTCGTCAACATTCTTCCGGAATTAAGGAATGGTTCCTGTTTTGCACATGATACTGATTCGGATCATTTGGCGATAGAGCTTCGAGTGAGGTTGAATCAGCGAATTGTACAAGTTACCCCAACACCTAAACTACACATCAACGTTGCGAAAATAAACTGGAACCGGTTTAGATCAGAAGTCGAAGCTGGACTTCAAATTCCAGCGGCTTGTAGAAATCTGGAGAATAACGAAATTGATGATGCTATCAAAAATTTCGAGGCTCCAGTAAACACAGCCATAGATCGGCAGAAAACTGTTCGCTCTAGCAGGGATCGCTTTCAACATCTACCTGAGAATATTCAGGCAATATATGCTCACAAGTAAAGGCTAAGCAAACGCCTTCAGAGGAACTTCAACAGGACTCTAAACACAGTTAAAGACGAATATTAGCTGTATTTTCGCAACTGCGTTGTACAGTAATCATTCTTCGTCAAGCTGTGCGAAGTTACCAGGAAGATGAACTGACCAAACGACTTCAGAACATCAAATCAGGCCCGGATTCTTTTAAAAAGCTGAATTCTGTGATCGGAAAACGTATTTCTATTCCAGAAAGGATCACGTTTGGAGAGCAAGTAGCATCCAGTTCTGTTGAAAAAGCCGAAGCCTTTGCCTGTCATTTCGAAAGGAGCTTTACAGACCGACAACCAACTCATCTTCCAGAATTCGTAGAGCAAGTTTAAAGTCTTGTGGAAGACACCACTTCCCCAAGAAATTTTGAATTGCAATTCAGCGAAGACAATCCCGCAAACGCACCCGTAGACGTGGATATGTTTACAGGGACAGCTGTTGTCAGTGATTTAATTATGAGTGGAAACACTAAAAAATCATCGGGCACTGACGGGATTTCAAATTTCCTGCTTAAAAAGCTGCCGGGTATGGCAATTTTGATGTTAACCATCAACAATTGCATTAACAATGGATACTTTCCAGACAACTGGAAGGTAGCCAATGTAGTACCAGTACCGAAGAAAACCGACCGCTCCAGTGTAACTGTTTACCGCCCCATAGCTTTACTGTGTTGTATCAGTAAAGTATTGGAGTCTTAGATTCGTAAAAAGATCAATGCGTATTGCTCGGAAAGAAATCTAATTCCTTCCTTTCAGTTCGGCTTTCCAGAAAAGCACTCTACGCTGCACCCTCTGATGAAGCTTCACAGTAACGTCACTCGAGGACTGAATGTCAAAAGTAGTACAGTAGCCTGTTTGTTAGACATCGAAAAAGCTTTCGATAGCGTCTGGACAAATGGGCTTCTGTACAAACTTATTAGATTTGGTTTCCCCAATTATATTGTGAAAGTAATTAAAAATTTTCTTTTTAACAGGGTCTTTTTTGTACAGGTGTATGGCAGCCCATCGACAAGGAAAAGGATTAAAGCTGGAGTTCCCCTAGGCTCCAGACTTGGACAGTCCTATTTAGCATCTTCACGGCGGATCAACCCACCAATACAGCCGGAACAAGGACCATGCTTTTCGCGGATGACTCCATCACGTATGCCGTTTCCCGCTCTCCTGAGATAGCTGCCCGAAGAGTGGAGGAACACCTCCGAAATCTTTGGGAGTACTACCTGAATCCCATATGTTTCACCGTCTCACCAACAACGATGAAGAAGATCTCCCTATTTGAAAGGAAGGTACTAAAGATCTGTACAGGACTCTGGAGGGTGCCAAACAGATATAAGTTTTTTGTCGACTGCAAGACTTTACGAAGCAGCAGGTCTGCTGCCAATAACCGACCACTTGTTCCAAATGGCGATCAAATTCGTCGACGGATCGGAAACTCATACAAGTCCTGAGATGCAAGGAATGAGAAGCGAAGAAATCGAGCCAAGTCATCGGTACATACACATCAGAGGATTTACAGATGCTAGATTCGACGACATCTTTAATAATCAAGACGTCTCCTTCTACGAGAAGGCCAGCAATCAACATAACAGAGGCTGAAGATCGCCCTGTTTATACATCCTCTTATATTTTTTTTTAATTTTTATTTTATTTTAAAATTTATTGTTTAAAATTAAATTGCTGTAAATATAAACATGTAGTAGATTAAGTAGTCAAAATTATTGTTTAGTAATAAGCAATACAAAAAAAAGTCAATGTAAATACGTCGGGCCCCTATTGTTGAGCCGACACTTATTAATAATAGTTATAAGTTTAGTTTTAAGTCAAAATTGTATATTACTTAAATGTTTAATAAAATATCTTAATCTAATCTGCAGGCCTTCAAATTAGCCGTTAACAAGGATGAAGTACTCATAAGCTGTTTATAAAATATAAAATATATATTAAAAAAAAATTAAATTGTTTATTTACATTATTATTTTTAAAATTTGTAATATTTTCTTGGTCAAGGTTTTTTGTAATTTTCCCTGACCAGGAACCATTGATGAAAGCATTTGGACTCGCGTCGTTTTAGTTTCGTTTTCGTTTTTTCGTATTGCTTTTTCAATGAATTAGAGAGAATTCTGAGAAAATACATTGAAACCGGCTACAAACGTGAGGAATGTGATACATTGTAAATCACATTCCTTTGATTTTTATTTTATTTTGAATTTTAATAAAGCGCTTAGCCCAACTTATTGCCGTGACGTCATTCAGGGAGTCCTCCCTTGGCAATGAGTCTCTATATATAAAAAAAAAGCGCATCACTTGAGAACGGCTGAATCTATTTCGCTCATTTTTCTTGGAAATGTTCGTAATAGTCCGAATAAGGTTTTTACGGAAAGAATAGTTGGAAAAATTACCCGGAAAATTGGAAAATTCGGGTAAAACTGAAAGTGCTTTTTTCCATGGAATTTTTGTATGAACTCGCAACCATAACCCACGATTCCAAGTATTGATTTGCGTAATTTTGTTTTTGGTTTGTTCGTTATTATTCTGGAAAGTCAGAAATTCGGACAAACTGAAGAAACCATAATTTTTGTATGTATCACTTACATTTATATACCAATTTTTATGAAATTTTCAATGTAAGTTATTGGCTGGTGGGAGAAGGTTATAGGCTATAGTACGCCCCAACCACGCGGTGGTAAGAGGAGGTGGGTAGCGGGTAGTGAAGCGCCCGGGAACAGCTAGTACATGTATAAAATGGATTCCCGATAAAGAAAAATTACTAACGAAGAAATTGAATTCTTATTTGCACCTTTCATTTGATACTATTATTTAGGCCCGCCCACTTTTGAACACGCCCCCTGATGAACTTTAATGTGAAAGTCATTTTATGTCTCTAACTCTGTCGAGGGGGGTTGGACTGGACCAAATATCTTATAGGACAAAAGGTATTTTTATTACCAATTCAAAATTCCTTAAAATTCCGTAAAACATATATTTGCCTTTACTTTTTATTCACGAAAATAAATAAATATGTACACAAAAATATAAAATCAAAAAAATGTATAAACAAAATAAAGGCATAAACGTCAAAGAAAAAGTGTTGCCAGTCAATAAAAAACTGCTACAAAGCTGCAATAAACAAATTATACATAAATAATCTATCCTTGTTTATACAATCGACGAAAAAAATAATCCGTGATTGAAGATTAATCTAAACTCTCGGATTTTTTTTATCTATTCTAATCCATACAATCCACCCTAAATTTTCTTTTCTTTTTTAAATTTTTTTTTAATTTTTAAATTCTCTATATTAACTTCGCGTGCACGTGCACGTGGCTGGGTGGCTGGCTGGCTAGCTGGTCAGATTTTCTGATCAATTTTTAACCCACTTCCCATAGCCCGATTTTATTGAAATTTGCACGCATGTATATTTCCGGTGACAATACTTTCTATTAACATTTGAAGCCCCTTGGACCTCGGGGTCGGGGCGCTCCCATACAATAAAAAAATAAAAGAAATAAAAAATGACCTAGGATCGAGGGGCTCCCATATTAATTTCTGCGATTAGAGATTTTAGATGAAAAATTTAAACTTGTATGGGTTGTTTTTTTATCTTCAATTTCTTTTGAACTTAACAGATTTCTCATAAGTGCTATACTTTTTGCAAAAACTCGAAAATTGTCCAAGTAAACTGCCACTTCTGGTCGGCCGATTTCCGCCAAAAAAACTGAGACCTCCCAATTTATGAAAAAAACTTAAATATAAAATGTCATCCCCATCAATTCAGCCGTCTTGGTTGTAGAGTGGACACAGCCAGACTCACAGGCAAGAGATTTGTTTTATTTTTCTGACTCAGAAATAAATCTGAAATCTGCAAAAAAATATAACGCGTGTTTTTTTAGGAGGTTTGTTTTTCCGATAGATGTCGTTTTATTTTATGACAGTTGTTTTGACAGCTCAAAGTGGCATTTCTACTCAGTATTGTTTGGCAAATCATTATGAAAAAAAAAAAAAAAAAAAAATAATTTTTTGGCATTTAACATTTAAACACAATTTCTGGCATATGGCTACCACGACTATTTTTCACAAATGTCATTTTTTTTTTTTTTTTTTTTTTTCATAATGATTTGCCAAACAATACTGAGTAGAAACGCCACTTTGAGCTGTCACAACAACTGTCATAAAATAAAACGACATCTATCGGAAAAACAAACCTCCCAAAAAAACACCCTTTATATAGAGTCATTGCCAAAGGAGATGTCCCTGATTGACTTGCGTCACGGCAATAAGGTGAGCTATGCCCTTTATTAAATTTAAGGATTAAAATTCGAACGTATGAGAATTACAACATATCCCATTCCTCACGTTTGTTGTATTTTCTCAGAATTCTCTCTGATTCATTGAAAAAGCAATACGAAAAAACGAACACGAAACTAAAACGACGCGAGTCCAAATCATGGATCATGGTCAGGGAAAACTACAAAAAACCTTGACCAAACAAATATTACAAATTTTATAAATAAAACAAATAATAAAAAGAATAACATTTTTTTTTTTAATTAAATATTAAATTCTTCTAATGACCTCTACTGTCGTCCTTCAGGAAGTTGTTGACGGCTATTTTGAAGGCCTGTAGATTAAAAGATTCAGGAAACACGGAGTCTGCCAGCTGATTCCACATCGAAGTCACTCTCGGATAAAAAGAGGATTTGAAGTGTTGGGTTTTAAGGCAAATCTTTGTTGATTCGACCTGAAACGAGTGTTAACGTTGCTTACAAAAGGACCTCGGAATAGAGAACGGGTTTCTGAAGAACATCTACCGTTGTAAAATTGGTAGAAAAGAGTTAAAGCATTTTGTCAATGCTCCCAAAAATCAAGGGATGAAGTAATGGTTACATCGTTTATCAAACGGATAACTCTATTCTGAATTCCATCAAGATTAATCAAATGCGATCTAGGTGTCCCACCCCACACATATGAATTAAATTTTAAAATTGGTCTAACATAAGATTTATATAAGCTTAATACTTCAGAGGGAGGGAAGTAGAAGTGACAACGTGTTATGAAGCCCAAGCATTGGCTCACTCTTTTTGAAATTCCATAAATATGTTCCTACCAAGAAAGTTCACTTGAAACTTTTAAACCTAACATCTTAAGTGAAACGGATCTCGTAATAGTGGCACCATTAATTACTGGTGGTACTTAATGTTGAATTGCCTTTTGAGAAAAAAGACAAGCCTGGAATTTATTTGGGTTAAATTCCACCCTATTAGATCTGCCCCAATCAAGAATGACTTGAATGTTCGACAGAATTGCTGAATTTATTAAATCACGCGGACCAATCAAGCGAAAATTGCATTCTTTTTGACTAACAAACTCCATGGAAGCCGATAACGTCGTATCATCAGCAAGTGAGTGGATATCACAGGTTGTAGAAGACAACAAGTCATTGATATATATTAAGAGCGTGGGCGACAAGGATGACCCTTGAGGAACGCCAGCATTGATCCCATGCGAAGATGAGGAAAAACCATTCAATACAACTTTGCGGTTCCATAAATAATTCTCAATCCATGCAATGAAAGAGGTGTGTAAGTTGAGCGCACGAATCTTATTAATAAGACAAACATGCCATACTCTATCAAAAGCCTTAGAAATACTCAAGGACACAACGCTTGATTCGCCTAGATTTTCAATGCTTCGCTCCCAACAATGAGTCATGCACGTCATTAGTTCACCTGAAGATCGATTTTTTCGAAATCCATACTGTACATCTGATAAAAGACCATTCGAATCCAGATAGCTCATTAGTTTGAAATTAATGATAGATTCCATTACCTTTGATAAAACAGACAACAGAGCAATAGGGCGGTAGTTAGTAGGTGCAGATTTATCACTTTTTTTCGGGACGGGTAGAATTTTAGCTATTTTCCAAATTGACGAAAAAACACTTGTATTCATTGAGAGATTAAACAATTTGCTACGCGCTTTTGCCAAAGTATGATGACATCTTTTCAATAATAATGGTGGAATACCGTCGGGTCCAGTTGCTTTATTGGGGTCAAGTTCTTTAAGAATTTTGGAAAAAACCCGTTGACGGAAATATATTGTAGATATAACTGGGCCTACATTCGGAAGAATTGGTGGACTTTGATTAGATAATGGAAGGGTTGACGCACAAGCAAAATGCGAAGCTAAGATATTGGCCTTCTGAATATCAGTTTTATAAAGAATAGCATTATGGAATGAAGAAGGAACAGAAGAAGTCTTTTCCGCAAAGTTTCTTTTAACCAGAGCAGCAAACGACCAAAAGTTTCGACTGTTTGAATCTGAATCTAAAACTTTCCGCATGCTATCCCTGATCTTTTGGTCTTTTATTATTTTGGACCTGTTTATTATAGCGTTAGCTCTGTTTCTGGCTATTCTAAACTTAACAAGATTTTCTACGGATGGGCAATTAACGTAGACCAAATGGGCTGTTTTTTTACTCGCGACTGCTGACCTGCAATTTTCATTAAACCACTTATTCTTACGAATATTGCTATTCTTAAATGAGGAAGGAAGGAAATTTTTCATCCTAGCAAAATTGTTGACTTGATCAGTTGAGATGCTTCATCAGCATTATTGTTGGAAATGCAGGTTGACCAATCAAATGAGCTATAAAATTGATTCAGGAGCTCCCAGTTAGCATTTTTTTAAGTGCCAGAGTAGCCTTTTACTTGTAGGCTCTACAAGGGCTGGGGTTATGGAAAATTTGGCTAATACCAGAGAGTGGTCGGAAAGACCTAATGGAGTAGATAAATCAATTGACTATTTATCTGGCTTAGATGTTAGAAATAAATCTAATAGGTGAGGTGATTGACCAGTTGTATCGGGATATCTAGTTGGCTTATCGACGAGTTAGGTGATAAGATTGATAATTGAAAATAATTCTGCGGATTCACCTGTTCGATCTCATTTCACAAATTAAAAATACCGAAACGGAAGATACACGAATGTTATATAATTAAAAAAAAATTAAAATAAAAACAATTAAAAATAACAGCAGTAAGAAGAAAGACAACAGCTCAACAGAAAATCGCAACGAATTCGCTTGTAGTACCAGGCCTTACAAACGAAAGAGTCACAAACAATCAGCGAGCCGATAGGCTTTCTAAAAATTCAACTAAATTAAATACTTCTAAAACTAAATGTCCAATTTGGTCTTGAGCAGCAAACAATTTCCAATGATTTCTTCTCTTCTGTTTGTTTTCCCTTTTTAAAGCATCACCGGACAAAGAAGAATGATCTTTCCAATGTCCTGAAAGTTGTCTTCTTTAAACAATTACTTCTTATGGAACCAAACAATCACAAGAAGATTTAAATTAATTAATTTTTATAAAATTATATAGAAATAAACCAAAACAAAAACAAGAAATAAATAAATGAATTAATTATTGTTTGAATATTTAGAATTTGATTTTAAGAATTTTTTTCACAGAATTTTTTTTTTCAAAGAAAGTAAAATTATTTGGGCCAATTAGCTCTGGGACCAGATCATTTCAAAATTTTTACTGAAGGTGTTGTCATCGGTGATACACATGTGTGCAAAGTTTGAATAAAATTGGGCTTTAAGAAGTGAATTTAAAATTGATCGCAAGATTTGGCCACAAACACATTCGGATGCGAAATTAATATAGATAATTTAAAAAAACGTGTGTGTGCACAAGCCAGGCTGTCGGATACAATATATGTACCTTGTTTCCATGAATCAGGACTGAGGTTAGTTCAAGTGTATAACGAGGTTCAGGGTTGAGTCAGTTTGGGTTAAATTCTTTTTTGTCAAAACCAGGTTGAAAATGCGTAGAAATTTTGAGAAATTATGTCATCTAACTGATAATAATACAAAATCGGACGAGTATTAACAAAATAATAAAATTTGCCATTTTCAACTCAGGTATTTTCGTTAAGTTGAAACTGATTCAACGAAAACTCCACCTAAACATGTTTCCATGAACGCTGATCTATGTTCTCACTCTAGATGAAATTCGATCATTGCCGACACGAGCTATTACCGAAAGTAGCAGCGGGCACATGGCAACTGAAATACCTATCATGATACCCAAAACACAAAGGTATAAACATTTTGTGCAGCGCACTTAGAACATACATCAAAAAAGGAATATAATTCACAGGGAATGTATACAGTGCTGCGCTGCAACATATCTTTAAGCAACAACTATAATGGGCAGCAGTTGCCTTATTCTTATGTTGAAACCGAACGAAAAGCTTAGTTAATTTCGCTTCTTCTTTAAGTTACCCATAATGAGCTTAAGTAACCGCTTGTTTATCATTGTCTGTTGTTATTTGCAGGAGCTGTCGCGTTTCTGCACCGAATGTCTCACTTCTTTGACGCCTTGCTTATAATAATAATAATATTCGGCGCGACAGACCATTGCGGTCCAAGGCCTAACTTCTCGCGACCATTTGTGCTGCGCATGTTAATTTTTTGGACACAAATGGAAGGGACCTACAATTTAAGGCCGGATCCGAACGGCGAATTGAGAAGCTTTCCGTGACAAGGTATTTTACTCTCGGAACGTTTGTCACCCATTCGCGAGAGGTGGGACACCTGGGATTCGAACCTGAACCTCCTGCTCAGCAGCCATGTGCACTTCCACTGATCCACGGCGCCCACTTGACGCCTTGCTTACTCCCATGTAAATGAATGAACATTTGACGAAACCCACCAAAATAACATTATCGTCACAGCTCGATTTGCATGTAAAGTGACATTCACATCAGCTAAATAAATCCCACTTAAGTCCATTATATTTGATGCTTTAATTTTAATTTTGCGCTAGAAGCGGGATATCTTGTTTGAGGCATGCGTCATAATTGTAGTGTCGTACTTCGCACATTCTACTGTGTTAAATGTCCCATTCGGTACTAACAACAACACGACTTTCTTTTACGGACGGGGCCAGAATCTTCAGTAAATGTAGCAGTCTACATTATCAAAATCAGCTGATTCTATTGTCAAACAGAAATAATTGAAATTTTGTATTTTATTATTTGTAACATAAAAAAAATTTTGTTACATGGATAGTGTCGGATTTTTTATTGTACCTTTTGAATATGAAAGTGATTCCAGGGAAACACGACGGAGAGTTAGAACTATGGCAAACGACTTTTTTCTTCTGCCGGAGTCTTAGTGAGTTAAACCCCAAACATTAGTTAAAATGTTAACGATTTATATTTTTTTCTTTAGATTTGTGAAACAATTCAGGTTAAATAAAGAAGCGTTCTAGGTGCTAGGTGTTTTAAGTAGCCAAATGCCACCAGTAGCACGATCTTCATCACTTACTCCTAAATTCAAACTGGCATCATTTCTAAGATTTTTGGCTGAGGGTGGTTACCAAACAGGCACCGGACAAGACTTCAATATTGGAATGGCACAGCCCACAGTCAGTGTTGTCCTTACAGAGGTGCTGGATATTTTAGAAAAGCACTTATGTACAAAATGGATTAATCTTACTATGTCGGAGGAGCAAAAACGAGATGCAAAACTGGTTTTCTACGAAAAATCAAGAATCCCGGGCATAACCTTGTGCGTGGATGGCACGCATATCAAAATTGCCAAGCCTGCTGGAGAAAATGCACAATCGCAAGGGATTCTATAGCCTAAATGTTATGATAGTTAGGGAGTTATTTATCTTGCGTTTTATTGTGTTTAATTAATTTAATTTAAGATATGTGATCATTTGCAGCGGATTAGGTGTGTCGACGCAAAGTATCCTGGTTCTTGCCACGACTCGTTCATCTGGAAAAACAGTGATGCATATTCTTACTTCAAATGTTTGTATGATAGTGGAGACAGAAGTACAAGAATATTAGGTAAAATAATTACTTATGTACACACTACTATTACACTAAAAATACTTTTTTCAAAACAGGTGATGCAGGATATCCTTTGGCCCCATGGCTACTGACGCCTTTTAGAAATCCAGATCCCAACACACCTCAGAGTAGGTACAACAAATACCACAGCGCAGGGCGAAACGTCGTTGAGCGAAGTATTGGGCTTTGGAAAAATTGGTGCCGTTGCTGCCTTGGGGCTCGACAACTTCACTATACTCCCAAAAAAGCCGTACAGATTGTTAACGTGAGTGCTGCCCTGCACAATATTCGATTGCACTATAATGTACACGATGAGAGCACACAAGACCATGAAGCAGTTGATGAAGTTGAAATTAATGAAGAGGAATTTTCACAACCTCAAGTGTACTTGGAGGAAGCCCAGCGAATACGGAATGAAATATTGCAAAATTTCACGTAAAACATTTTTATTTAATAAAAAAAATATCAATAAAACAAACCAGTCTTCATAACGTTGGATAAAAAAAGCCTTCTTGGCAACTTGAAAACTCAAATATAGGATTTCAATTTCAAATTAAACCATTTAAAGTTCAATGCAAACTTTTTCAAAAGCAAACGAAACCTTTTCCAAAACAAATGAAACTTTTTCCAAACCAAACGAAACCAGAAAGCGAAAACGATCAAAATATCAACAATATTGTGACATCCGGAAAATGTGACGAAACAAAAAGAATACCGAAACCAATCATGCTTTTGGAGAAATAAATAAACCTCCAGGAAAAGCTCTACTAAAAATTTTTAGTTTCTTTTGATTTTGAAAAAGCTTCTTATGGATTTGAAAAAGTTTCGTTTGGTTTGGAAAAAGTTTCATTTGTTTTGGAAAAGGTTTCGTTTGCTTTTGAAAAAGTTTGCATTGAACTTTAAATGGTTTAATTTGAAATTGAAATCCTATAGGATACGATTTATTCATCGAGACTGTCTCCAATTTTATTTAACTCAATTTGAAGGATTCTTCTCTTAAGTTGGTTCTTCTCAAAAGCATATTGTTCCATGCTTTGATTGTGCCTTTTCGTTTCTTCAACAAGCTCCTGCTGAATAGTATTTCCCTTCTTTTGGTGATCGATTAGACGGTTTAGAGCCCGGTGCGTTTTTTTTGCTGTTCGCCGATCTGAATCAATGCTTCGGATATGTTTGCTGCACGCAACTGGTCGTAGAGCTTTTCCTGGAGGTTAATTTGTTTCTCCAAAAGCATGATTGGATCGGTATTGGTTTTGTTTCGTCACATTTTCCGGATGTCACAATATTGTTGATATTTTGATCGTTTTCGCTTTCCGGTACATTTACTTCATCTAAATTTTCACTGCTGTCAAGTTTCCGCTTGACTGGAACACCAAAGCTGCTTGCACTAGGCACCCCTTTGACACAGTCCCTTAAGCAAACAAGTTGTATTACTTCTTCATCCAGGGGCGTGAAGAAGATTTCTAGATTTGGTCCACCCCCTGTTGCTTTTTTCTCCTGTTTTTCATGTGCCAGCTTCTTTCTTAAAGCCGATTTGTAGTCGGACCAAACCTGAAAAGTTATTTAGGTTAGCCAACATTAATAATATTTGCTTTGAATTAACCTTTTTCCATTCCGAAACTTTGAATGGAGGTCCCAAGGAATTTAATTGGGTTTTGAATTTGTCCCAAAACAAAGTGACAACTTCAGGAGCTTTCTTCGAAAATCCTTTGGCAATATCAGGCTCTTCCTTCATAACATCAACCATAGCCGTGAACTGCTGCCGGTTCGTTGTTTGCTTTCTGAAAATTTTCGAAATTAGGTGTTTTTTTTTAATTTTATTTAAGATTTGAACATACTTTTTACTGCTCATTATAAATGCTAGTCACATCAATAGAAAAAAAATAGTAAACCGCGACGATTTTACAGCGGATCTGAAATGTCAAAGTTTATAAGGAGTGCGGATGGGGTGCGTTTACAATAATGGCAATATTTTACCGACATTCATTCACCTGCTTACCGACGTTTTCAATAATGGCAAACAACTCAAAAAAGAACTAGATTCCCTCCGCAGCCCATCCGTCGGATTCAATAATCGACGTGATTATATTTTTTTTCATAATTTTTTTTTAATTTTTTATATTTTTCTGTTGCACTTAATAGATTTCTCCTAAGTGCTATACTTTTTGAGTTATTTACAAAAACTTGAAAAACTGTCACTTCCGGTTGTCAGATTTCCGTTAAAATCATCTGGCCACTCACAATTTATGTAAAAATCTTAAATATGAATTCAGCCAAAATCCCGAGTTCGAAAATGTTCATGATTACTATTCATCCTTTTACTATGTAAAAGAAAGTAAAAGGACTTAACTATAATGCCACTTAAAATCAGTTACAACAACCTTGTGCACCAGTTTTTTATTTATATTTATAATGTACACACGTTAAAGGGATTTGCACCCTTATAATGCTTGGCACAGCGTCGGCGTTAGGAAATTAGGGAGAGGAAAAGATGAGATGTCTATGCACGCGTGTCTTAAATGACATACAAGTGCGGAAACACAGAATCGGGAAAAGAGGAACATCATTAATGAAAATCAGAAAGTGTCGGAGACAAAACAGAGCCTTGGGGAATACCGGCGTTTATTGCATTAAAAATCGTCCAATACGACATAGATTCAACGGTCAGAAATGTAGTTACTAGTACAATCGAGCGGGCTTTATCAATTCCATAGGCATTCATTTTCATACATATATTTACGCCAGACTCGTCAAATGCCTTAGAAATATCGAGTGTAACAACTTTAATTGTGGCTGAACTTATGGGGATGAAAATTCATATTTAAGCTTTTTACATAAATTAGGATGGGCCAGTTGGTTTGACAGAAATCTGACAACCGGAAGTCGTCAGGGGTCGTTAGACCCCATACAAATTTAAAAAAAAATTAGCCAAATTTTCTTCAAATTTTGTATACATTGTATCGCCGATGGACAACACAAAAAAAATTTGGAGACCTCGGGCCCCGCGGCCCGATTTTCTTCAAATTTTATATACATGTGTATACACATTTTTTTTTTATAATGTACACACGCTAAAGGGATTTGCACCCTTATAGTGCTTAGCATAGCGTGGGCATTAGAAAATTAAGGAGAGGAAAGATGAGATGTCTATGTGTCTTAAATGACTGCAGATCATACAAATGCGGAAACACAGAGTCTGGTAATTCATTTCATATAATTATTGTGCGAGTAAAGAAGAAATCTCTGAATATGTTAGAACGTCCGAAGATAGGCTTAATAGTGGACTAGTAGATGCAATGTGGCCTTGGGAGCTCCTGTCCAGACAATACAATTGTATTCAAGTTTAGGGCGAATATATTGTAAATAGTAGCCAGATTTGAATGAGTGAAGTACATCTTCCAACGTTTAAAAAAACCTAAATATTTCGCAACATTCTTAGCGATAGCGAATATGTGGTCATTCCAACGAAGCTTGTTGTTGGCGCACATAACGAGTATTGCGAGTTTTTCAGTTTCTTTGATGCAGGATCCATTCATGGATAAAGGTTGGGGGTTTGAATTACGTTTAGAGGACAGAAGAAGAAAGTTTTGGAAGCGGTTAATTCTACTCTGACGTGGCCACCATGTACTTTGTTTTGCTCTCATTTATGTGCAGCCACAGATTGACGCTCCCTGTGTTAACAGCAACGCTACTAAATGCCGCAGTGTTGACCATTAAATGCATTAGATTTCAGGCAATTTTTATAACCTGTTTATAACTACAAATTATTATAAAAATAATACGATGTACAACATAATTGTAAACAAATTTTTATTTTTTGTATCGTTAACCATTATTATTGAATATGGTTTATTTGTGTAATCGTATACATAAATTCCCGGATGAGATTTGTGTGCATTAGTAGTTACATTCAGTTGCACATGTATGTACATATATGTACGAGTATGTAGTTGGATGTAGAAAAAAATGAATAAACTGCCTCTAAATAGCTTAATTATTGTATATTAAGAAAAGAAAAAAGATTTGGAAAACACATTTTAAAATGTATACTATTTATTAAAGTTGTATGCAATAGTTAACCTTGTTTGTTATATTTAATACACTATCACATATAATCTACTTAAAGTAGTAAATTTCGCAATAAGTGGAATCGAATTGAGTAGATTAATATCTCTATGCAAGAACACAGAAAAAATTGTTTACAATTCCAATTTTGAGCAAAATGTTTAACTTAATAATGTCAACCACAACCATAATAAACATAAAATGAATCAACTTATTTTAGTAACATTTTGCCCAGAATTTATATTAATAGAGCAAATGTTGTTTTTTTTATAATTTGCGCACGCGTAAAAGGGTTCGCACCCTTATATATATTTTTTTTGTTTCTTATTTAAAATTAAAAAATAGAAAAGAACGTACAGAAAAAAAAGAAATATTTTATCACATGTAATTTTCTTTATTACATAAGTATGGACTCTTAAAATGTTTTAGGTCTTATGTTGTAAATTACAAAAAAAAATTTGCGATTATCGTATATCGAATCGTATTCTATTATTTGGAACATAACTATCGATTCGGCTACAAATTTAAATGTAAATATTTTATATTTTCGAATATGATACAATCTACAATATTGTATATATACAAAATTTTATAATATACCTACATAGTACAGCTATGAAGGTAATTTTTTACTACAGCATGTTTGCTTTGTAATACATAAGTTGTTATTGACTTAATTATTACGGTGTACTGTAGTTAGGACAAATTAATAGTTACCTAATATCTGTAAAACAATTCAAGATTGCATTATCTACAATTGCTTTTAATGTTTTGAAAGTTTGAAGGAAAGCTGCTGATGACAGAAAAATTTTAATACCCTCTTTTAATGTGGAACTGACATCATGTTGTACCAATGAAGGAGTACAAAAATTTTCTTAGTTCTTTTTAGTTTGGATAATTGTTTAGCTTATAGGACTTATACTTTTTAGACGCTAGCGATTCCTTTTCGATTTTCTACTTACATTACCCTCGATTATAATCTAGATATAAATAAGTTTAGTTAAATTTAAAATTATAATATAAATAAACACAGATAAAACGAAAGTTCACCTGTAAAATTTGACTGGCTTCAAATGCAGTACCAGGTAATAAAATCACCGGAGAAGACACGTGTCCAGACTCAACACACAACATATTTGGATATTCATCATCTCCAAAGTCGCCAATTTCGCGAGCTTGGTCCACCCATGGATTCCAGATAACTGCTTAAATAAAATTTCATATTATATTATACATGAAAAACTTGTCAACTTTGAACCTGTATCAGGGAAATTATATTTGTGCAGCCTCATTTTTCGCCCCGACACTACATTTGTTATAACGTGTTCTTGTGGAGTGTGCTGGTAGATTCTGTCAGTCCATTCACCAATCGTAACCACTTCCCTTCCCTCTTGATATATGGCTCCATCGCGAGTCTATTTTAATTTATAATTAAAGAATGGTTTTTTTTATACGAAGAGCAAACCTTATCAATGAAAGTACATCCATGTAGACCCGTAATTTGGCAACGGCGAACATCAGGAACTTTTAAATACGTATGCAGAAGTAAGTTGAATGAAAATGTAAGATCTTTACTAGGGTTGTATACTCCAATGTGAAAGTGCAATTCTTTTTCTCGTAAAATCAGGCGATAAGTTATTCTAAATCTGCATTTTAATTATGTTAATCTTAGTACCGTGTTTAATAATATTATTTATAGTTATTTTATTTTTCATACGGGTAGTTCCACATAGATCTAGTGAATTCGTTATCCATTAATGAAAAAAGAGCTTCTACGTCGCCATTATGAAGTCTTTCGGGAGGCCTTTCTAAAGTCCATCTAGTAATTCGACCAAATCCATGCTGCGGACCAAATGACCAAGGTCCAAATTGGGCTGCAGTTAATATTGAAAGCATTTCAAAAGAGAATATTTGCAAATTTATTAACCACTTACGAAATACAAAAGGAATACCGCCACGAATAGCTTTTTTCCCGTCAAAAGAAGCTAATTTGCTGCAAAAAGAAAATTACATTTTTTAATTAATGTGTATTTGACACAAAATTAAATAAATTAAATTTATTATTAACTGAACCCAACATTTATTATTTTATTATTTTAAAAAATTGAATTGCCAATAATTTTCTCGCGTTTAAAAACAACAAGTAAATGTAAAAAAAAACAACCCATAAAAATTAAAATTTTTCATCTAAATTCTCTAATCGCAGAAATTGATATGGGAGCCCCTCGATCCTGGGCCATTTTATTTTTATTGTAGGAGAAAATCATCGAAACAGACATTTGACATCAGATGTTAAAATTGAAAATGCTCAGATCATTTTATTCTGAGCACGTAGAGCACGCTCATACTCTGAGCAAATAAGAAACACGAGCAGTTATCTTGAGAACTCTTTGACTGCTCTGAACTAATTTATGAAAACGCGAAATGACAGAATATTGTGAAAACTTGTTGTTCTATCTGTAAGTTGATATCGACAACAAAAAAAACGACATCAATAAAAATACAATTCAGTATATAATAAAAATGTAAGTTGAAGTAAGCATAAAACATGTATGTCTCGTTTCATTTGCTGGGTTCATTTGTGCGTGAGCTAAGATTTCTCTCTCTCTCTCCACCACCAAAACCATGCAGCGCAGCCGACTGCGCAGCACACACCGCACACAGTCCATAAAGGGCGACGAATATCTGATGCCAGTATAAATATTTAAAAAATGTATAAGGGCCTTGCGGCCGAACCCGGGACCCGATCACTACCAAATTTTCGAAAAAGTATTGTTTATTGGGTATACACATGTGTGTAAAATTTGAAGAAAATCTGGTAAATTTTTTAAAATTTTTGTTTGGGAGCCCCCCGACCCCGCAGCCCGAGGGGCCTCAAAATTTAATAGAAAGTGTTGTCTCCGGAAATACACATGTGTGCAAAATTTCAATAAAATCGGGCCATGGGAAGTGGGTTAAAAATTGATCGCAAGAATCCACGACAGACGACCGACGACCGACCGACGACCGACGACCCACGGGCAAGTGAAGTTAATATAGAGAATTTAAAAACTTCGTTTTTCGGGTACAAACTTTTATGTATAATCGCCAAAATATCTGTTTTTGAGGTCGGGGGTATTTCAAAGAATTTTCTTTTTTCCACGCTCCACAAGCGACACGCGTCAAACGCGGAACATCAAAACCTGATATTGAGCCGCTCACAAAATTTCAGCCCTCTAGGTCGTGGTTAAAAAAGACCTTTAAAAAAACGAGAAAATGCTATTTTGGATTTAGACACTCACAAAATGTCAGCTCTCTAGGTCGTGTGGAAGTTGGTTAAAAAGGACCTCAAAGAAGTCGAAAAAAAATTTCAACCCATCACACGCGTCATGCACGGAATATAAAAAATGCTATTTTGGACTTAGACACTCACAACATTTCAACTCTCTTGGTCGTGTGGAATTTGGTTAAAAAGGATCAAAGTGGTCAAGTCAAGTTAAATAAAAGTTTTTAAAAAAGGAAAATACGCGCACATATGTACATAATTATATATTGACATAATGCTATGTTTAAAAAAAAGTGTCATGGGTACGGCGATGTGCTGGAACAATTTCTTGGTGTTATGAAAAACAAAACATTTTTTATTTTTTGAATGGTGTCATCACATGATGCAGTTCCAGCACATTACGCATTTCGAGAGTAGTTCTTGTGGCGATTGAAAATCCAGAGAAGTAAAGTGAACAAATATATCAGAAAGAAGAAAAAAACAACCCATAAAAATTAAAATTGTTCATGTAAATTCTCTAATAACCAAAAGTTTACTAGATTCCACTATAAATGCTGAAATATAAAAACACATACGAAGCAGTGCAACCCAACAACAAAACAACCTCAATCGTAAAGCAAGCAGCGCTGTCCACAGCGCAAAACGCATACAGAACACAGTCATTATAGTATGAAATGATTTGTATGGGACCGACCCCGCGGCCCGATCACTTTTAAAAGAAGAAAGAAGAGAGTCCACCTAGACAACTAAAACCTAAAAAACCTTCGGCAAACTATTAAATTTGATGTCGCATGGTACACGAAGTTCTCTGCCAAATCCAATCATTGTTGGAGAGTTTTTAGTTGTGTTGTGGACAGCACTACGATAACCCATCAGAAACAACGGTATAGAACGATCCCATTCATCTTGGTTGGCATTAACATCTTTTCGCAGATGCTCTTCCAGCGTCCTGTTGAACCTTTCGACCATTCCGTCTGACTGTGGATGTAACGAAGTAGTCCTCGTTTTCTTGATGTTGAGTACTTGGCACAGCTCTTGAAAGACTAGCGATTCAAAATTCCGCACTTGCCCTTGATCGGAATGTAATTCCAGTGGTACTCTAAATCTGCAGATCCAATTGTCCACGAAAGCCCTAGCCACCGTGCTAGCTTCCTGGTTTGCGATGGGATATGCTTCTGTCTATTTACTGAAGTAATCAATGCACACGAGTATATGGCGATTGAAAAAAATTCTCGTTTCTGGGAATGGACCAGCTATGTACGCTCAAATCCTGCTCCAACGTTGTACTGTTGCATTTTTCCGCTGGTTTTTGGTTGCGGTCCTTTGCTTCTGCGGCAATTGACCCAATAGAAGCGGTTCATTACTTTATTAACGCCCAAATGTGCTCCTGATGTACCGCTACGTCGTTCTTCCAGGACTTCTCTGACTCGGTTTGTTGGTAGCACAATCTGCGATTTTGTGCTTCGACCATCAGCCGATTCCCATTGCCTTACCAGTAGTCCATCTTTCAATCTCAATAACTGCCATTGAGCCCAGTAACTTTTTACTGTAGGACTTGCTGTTGCAATTTCGTGCCACACCGGTCTTTCACCTTGCTCCATCCATTGAAATATTGGAGCAATCGAATCATCGCGCACTTGTTCCTCCCATAGCTGCTCTTTTGTCCAGGGATCTTTGACTTGTCTTATTTGTGCAACTACTTCAGAGCACTTCTTGTTTTCTTGCCTTGAGCAGTGTTTGCATTGGGGTGCACAAGGTCTTCTGGATAACCCGTCGGGATTATTGTGCAGCAATCCTTTTCGATGCTCTGTTGTGAATGTGTATGCCTGAAGTCGTTCAATCCATCTGGCCACTGAACCCTCTGGTTCCCTAAACTGCATTAGCCACTTGAGTGCTGCATGGTCAGTTCGAAGAAGGAATTCCTGACCGTATAGGTACTTGTGGAAGTGTTTGACGCTATCGACAAAAGCTACCAATACCCTTCGCGTCGCGCAGTAGTTCTTCTCGGGCTTAGAAAGCGAACGGCTGTAGTACGCTATTACACGCTCATTTCCTTCTTGATTCTGCGATAGAACATCTCCTATTCCCGCATTGCTCGCATCAGTGTCCAGAATAAAGAGTTCTCCTGTTTGTGGATATGCCAAAATTGGAGAACTGCACAGCTTTCCCTTCAGCAATTCGAATAATTTTTGGTGCTCGAACGACCATTGGAACTTTTGGTTCTTCTCAGTAAGGCGATGAAGGCTTCGAGCAACATCTGCGAAGTTAGGCACAAACCGTCGATAGTAGGAGCATAGCCTCAGAAAACTTCGCAAATTCTTTGATACCGGCCATTAACAGCTTCCAACTTCTTGGAATCCGTGCATACTCCTTGACTGGATACAATGTGACCCAAATAATTCACTTCATTTTTGAAAAGGCTACATTTCGGCGGACTCAACTTCAATCCTGCAGCTTTTATTGTTTCCAGAACTTGCCGAAGTTTATTCACGAGTTCATTGAATGTGCGACCAAAAACAATGATGTCATCCAAATAGACATTCATTATTCTTACTGGTATCTTGGGCTGGAGTTTCACTGGAGTTCTTTCGCATAGCAATCCGTTCTTATTGAAATTGGGTGGCTCCACTATATCTACTCTGCTGTCCCCAAGATCACCGTTCAACTTGCCATAGATGATTTTCTCGCACATTGGTGGTATCTCCATTTTTTCTTCAGTAATGACTCTTAGCCCACCACTCTGGTTGTCGTTTATTTGCAGGGATACTTCCACATTACGACATTTTAACACGTGGCTCTTTAGATCAAGGGATATCTCGTGCTCTGTCATGAAATCCAAGCCCAATATGCATTCATTTGTAATGCTGGCAACACTAAACCGATGAGATAACCGTATTCCTCCAAACATGACACTATAGGAGCACTCTCCTTTAGTTGCTGCAACTTCACCCGTCGCTGTCCTCAAATTATAACGAAATACTTTTTCCACTTGACCTTTGGACACCACTTTGGGATTTACAACTGATCTGGAAGCTCCTGTATCCAAGGTAAACGTACATAGTTTTCCTTCTAACACACCACTAACAACCAAGCGGTTGCTGTCCTTTCCAAGTTTAGCAATGTTCACTGTGACCTTGGGGCTCTCTCCCCGTAAAGCTGGAGTAACTTAGTTTTCCTGGTCTGCAGCTACGAGGTAAGCTGACTGCTGCACCTCATTCATATATTATGCGGCTATCTGCCGTAAATGTTCAGGCCTCTTGACACGATTCACTGGCTGTATTGTAGTAGGTCTGCAAGGAACCAAGATCGGTACAAACCTACAAACGGATGAAATGTCCGGGTTTCTGGCATCTAAAACATTTTGGACGAGGTTAAGGAAACTGAAAAACTCATAATTCTGCGATCTGGCTACAACTGGTCAGGTGTTCCTAATACTACCCTACACCTGCTAGATAGAATTCAAAACCGAGCGATAAAACTTATCGATGACACAAACATTGCGAATTCAATAGACTTGCTTGAACACCGCAGGAAGAGAAATAGCCAGTTGCATGCCACTTTAACATAAATTCAGCCTTAATGCTCTTGGCGCTCTAAATGCTCATCAGTTTACCACCAATTCCATCTTCGGACGTACAGTTGAGTTCAGAGATTCTTTCTTCAGCCATACAACACTTATGTGGAACGCTATACCAGAAGCTCATAGACATCTCCTATTTTTCTCATCCTAAACCTTAACGCTTACGCTATGGTAAGCCTAGCAAGGGTACCTCTTTTCGCGTGAGTTACATCCTTGGATGTTGATGCTATCGTTGAAAGATATAGTTCATAAAGAATAACCAGTCTAATTCGAACCGTTTTCAACGCTTTCATCGTCGGCACGCCGGCTGGGATACAGAAACATAAAATATAGCAATCACAATCTGATGTACATTATATCTTATCTCAGTTCAAATGCGACTGACATTTTTTTTAATATTCCGAAATCATACACACTAGAGATAAGACATTTAGAGAATAAGACTGTGTCTCGTATAGAGATAATATAATTAGAAAATAAGATTGTATATTTAAGTCTTAATGCCGAATTCAATGAATAAAGTTCTATTCTTTCTTTCCTTGAGTCTACCCCATTTTTTTTTCCATCTTCTAAAGAACATAACTGGCGAAGTCGTGGAAGGTAAACTCTAAAGAGATTTAACTCAAAGAACAGGAATTTAATTAAATTAAATTTTAAAGTTTTAAATGATTTGGATAAATTGTGCTCTTCCAATTTAATAGAATAAAAATTAAAATCAGTGTACTTTGCTTAGTATTTACGAGTAATTAAAAAAAAACCAGTGAAACTTTATATTGCAAGAATAACAGTAAAACGATAATCGTATGACAACAGGGAAAGGTACCTTCGACAACAACAAAAAGGTTCTAAATATCGCCATGTGACAAAAATTGATGAACAGAATAGCCCAACTAGAAGACGTCATAAGAAGCAGGAGGCTCTTTTGCAACAGCAACAGCCGGACACATTCATTACTCCAAAAGACATAATCGAACAATTTTTTAGGCTGAAGCCATTAGACAATGACTATATGAAATCTTTAAGAGCTGTGGAGGCTACATTCAACATTTCCTTCAAATAATTAAAAACGAAAAAATGCTGGAAGATGCAGAGAGACGGATTTGACAGCTTGACAACCTTACAATGCAACCCTAATACAATTGGAAAAAAAATTGTCGGATGGGAATATATCAGTACTTGGAGCTTATTTTTTCTATTCGCGTTCAAACAATCCGCCATTAGTGTTATAATTATTTCCAAAATATAAAAAATTCTTTAATCCAAACGAAATAAATATTTGTTTTATATTCAACAAACAAAAATATCAAAATGGCAAATCTTCATCAAAAGTCCGAATTGGAAGTTGCTCCAGAGAACTAGGACTGACTACGAGGGAACCACAGAGAATCTACAATAACTCCAGTTGAATCCAACTTTTTCGCTCATCCTTGGTACAATGTTTGGCGTCAAGAAACACGTTGATTTTGTGGAATTTGTATTTTGAATTTTGATAAGCCTATCGGCTCGATAGTTGTGCGGGCATTTTTCGTTTGTTAGGCCTGGTACTGCAAACGAATCCGGTACAATTCACTGTTGGCCTTCAAAGAAGACGTCAGCTGGTTCTGGAAGGGCCAAATTTTTCAGTGGAGGTTCCAAAAATTTTGAAGGCTCACGTAAGTCATTTTTTGTAATATTTTCTTAGTCAAGGTTTTTTTGTAGTTTGACCATTATCCATTGATTAAAGAATTTGGACTCACGTTGTTTTTGTTTCGTGATCATTTTTCGTATTGCTTTTTTCAATGAATCAGGGAGAATTCTAAGAAAAAAAATTAAGACCGGCTACAAACATAAGGAATGTCATATATTGTAAGTTACATTTCTTCGAGTTATTCATTTTAATAAAGGGCCCACCTTATTGCCTAATCATTCAGGGATTTCATTGGCAATAAATTTAAATATAAGAAAAAAAACATCAAAGAACATCAAACAAAGAATCATTCAACAAATGCAGTCAAGGAAGACATACGCCGAAATTTTAAATTATTGCAGGAGTGTCAGGGTATGCGATCTGAATAAACTTTTTACTATATTTGAACAAAATAAATTTGATATAAATGAGTTGAATGAATTTGACCCACTTAAACCTGGTATTTACCAGCCGGAAAATGTAGACATCATGCTTGATTGAAAAAAACTCGGGCAAGTTAGATCTCATATTACAGAAAATAAAAAAATCCATCATATAATCTTAAAATAGACTAAAAGGTAAAAGAACAATAGATTAAAAACACAAAAAAATTTATGTAAAAAGACAGGTAAATAATCCAAGTTTAAATATTGTACAAAATTATATTACACAAATTCTTTTTTTCTCGCGAACCAATTTTCAGTTGAAGCATTTTGGTGACCCAAGGAGTTTTATAAATGCGAATAAAATAGAACATTTAACAAAAAATAACACAAAAATGAAATATGTATTTTTAAGATTCCCTTTATTGTTCTTGTTAGGAATTACTGCCAAATACAATGACCTATCTTTATATATATATTTCTACTGTACGTGTGTATGTCACTGAACTCCTCCTAAACGGCTGGACCGATTTGAATGAATTTTTTTGTATGCGTTTGGGTGACGCCCTGGATGGTTTAGATTCACAAATCAGCCCGGCAGATGGCGCTGGTATCGTTTTTTTCCGAAAATTCTTATTTATGGAACGATTTGGCTCAAATTCACACCATATAATATTTAAATAAAAAGAAAGTCGTTGACAAAATTTGGACCCGACAGGTGGCGCTGGGGTGGAAAATGTAGTTTTCCCTGTATATCGTACATTTTTGCCTGTATAAGTGTCGATTCTATAGTTTTCTGGATTGGTGAGTTGGTTAGTTAGTGGGGTGTAAGTGGGCATGGCGTCAGTGGGCGGGAGGTCAGTAGGCGGGGTCAGTGGGATGGGGCAGCCGGGAAACGCGGGTGTAAGTGGGCGTGGCGTCAGTGGGTGGGAGGTCAGAGGGCGGGAGGTCAGTGGGCGGGGGTCAGTGGGATGGGACAGCCGGGAAACGCCGGGTATTTCTGCTAATACTGATGTGACTAATACTGTGACGCGATATCGCAAAACAAAAAGCTTTTCACAAGTTCACAAAACGATCACAAACAAATTTATTGAAAGTGGGACAGGACAACGTCTGTCGGGTCAGCTAGTTGCCTATAAATATTTTAAAATTGTAGACAATGGAAATTTATGTTTCATGTTTCCTTAAATGGATTCTATTGCTGTCCTGATATGAAATCTTCCAGTAATGTTAACATTTTTTTAACTTTCCAATATCAGAGGACGAAAGAGCTCCTCTCCCAGGTTTTCGATGAACTGCCATCTTCCGGAATTATTGGTGGAACCGAAAGGGTTATTTTTCATTTTTTGTGGAGTACGGGAAAAAAATTTTGTCCATCGTGTTCACGCCGCCCTTTATTTTATTATAATACATTGTTATTTCTGGCTTGTTCTTCAGTCGTCCTGACAAAGCTGCTTCATGTGAATTGTTGACAACATAACCACGGATTTGTTTGCTTCTGGGACGTAGGAGCACATCGTGGAATTTTCAGCATATCCAAACAAACTAGATGTGACTTCCCTAGTTTTGGTTTGAACTCGGTGTGCACATATATTTTGCTTTTTTACTCTGCCTACAGAAGTCAAGTTTCAACTTGTACTTGACCAATGGCCTATGACCCTATGCCCCTGTAGCAGACGACTAGCTCTCTCACAACCCTCTCGCCTTGGTTGACTTACCTTACCTAACGATGTTTTTTTTGCCAGTATATATTTAAATTAAATTAAAGCGTATGAATTGCAAAATGTCTATGAACCTATTACGAGCTATGGTTGCTCGATACAGCGAATAGGCAATCTTTTTACAGAGTTCGGAAACTGGGTTTTGCTCAACTTACGCAACCTATTACAAGCGAAATTCCTTAGCTGAGAATTCGTTACCGTAATTGGATTACTAATCCGCATCTGCCTATGGGTATTTTAGACATTCCATTGGGCATACCTGTCTTCAGAATTTTTTTTTCTCGAATATCGGCATGTTAGGTCTCCTTTAGCCGAACTTTTGATGCAACCGAATGTATCAATCTTGTTCAGTTTTTTTCTGAATAAACAACTTCTTTAATCAATAAATTCAAAAGGACTTACTTATTTGTCTTTAGGACCATAAATATGTCCCGAACTTTATTTTTGTCCCAAGCACACGACGCACACGAGCGACACGATATGGTGGGTCACCCAGGTGATGGGTATTGGTCAACAACGTAGTCAGAAATTTCTGGTAAAGGGAAGGTTAAATCAAAATTATAATCACCTACACATGTACGATTATACTTGAGTTTCGTCTGAATGTTATAAAAAAAAACAACCCATAAAAATTAAAATTTTTCTTGTAAATTCTCTAATCGGGGATACACACACACACACACACTGCGTGCTCGTTTTGTGGCAAAATAATTCACAAATGACGCAGCGGCAGCGAACAGCGCTGCTCACAAAGCACAGAGCTCAGACTTTGCCGTGATCTGATGCGATATAGCGATATTTAAAAATTGTATATTGGGGTCCCCAAGGGGCCGATCGCTCCATATTTTTACAAAAAGTGTTTTCCATCGAAGACACACATGTGTACAAAATTTAAAGAAAATCGGGTAAATTTTGTAAAATATTTGTATGTATATTGTAATAGAAAGTGTTGTCTTGGGAGATATACATGTGTGCAAAATTTCAATAAAATCGGGCTGTAGGAAGTGGGTTAAAAATTGATCACAAGATTTGGCCAGCCAGCCAGCCAGCCAGCCACGGGCAAGTGAAGTTAATATAGAGAATTTAATTATATTAAATGTGGAGCTTGCTTATTTGATCAAAGTAACCAAAGACGTTGCTCAATTTTCAAAGATCTGGTCTCATACCCTCTTCTATATTTTGAATACGTGTGAGATATTTTGATTAAGATAGAGTTACTCACAAATATATTAAGTAGCGAATCGCAAAATAATTTGCACTGCTATGTCATACAGAATGAAATATTTATTTTTAATTGAAAGCCAGAAATTGTCGATCTATTGATTGGAAAATAATACTTTCAAAGTCAAATCAGTTGACGGCTCAGCAAACTTTTCCTGTGCTTTTATTCAAAGATGGTACAAAGCTTCTGGTTTTGTCGTTAATTGCTGTGCTATCTATTCGTGGTTTGAAATATAAAATTCGGAAGAAAAATTATTTTTGGTTAAATTAAATCTCAAGTGCTTAAAGATCAAGAGACGACAATTACAGCATTTTAAGAGCGCTACTTTTTTTATAGCTTTTTTATAAGCTTTCTTACAGTAACAAACTGTTTTGTTTGTTATGCCAGGATTCAACCGATAATTTATAAGGATTATGCCAAAATTGCATATCCAATGACAACATTTTGAAGAAAAATTAAAAGGTTAATACAAATGACCCAAGTTATATCGTTGCTTTCGAAAAATTAAAAGATATTGTTAAAAAAAAACACTCCCATATTAGTATACCCATAATGCAATAAACGTTTCAAAATCGTAACAGGTGCAAGCAACTTCGCCATTGGAGCAGTATTAACTCAAGACGGTCAACCAGTAGCATATGCATCAAGGGCATTAAACACACGCGAAACAAACTACCTAACAATCAAAAAAACAGCCGATAAAAATTAAAATTGTTCATGTAAATTCTCTAATTGGAGATGGGTATGTGTTAAAATTTAAAGAAAATCGGGCTTACTTTTAAAAAGTTTACATGGACACCACACAGGTCTCAGGGCCCTATCACTCCAAAAACTTTACAAAAAATTTTGTCCATCGGAGATACACAGGTGTATAAGATTTGAAGAAAATCGGGTTAATTTTTTGGAAAAATTTTTATGGGGCCCCACGACCCTGGCCACCAAAATTTTTGCAAAAAAAAGTTGTCTATCGGAGATACGCACGTATAAAAAAATTTAAAAAAAATCGGGTGTAAAGTGATGTAAGGTCAAAAGTACATATCTCTGTTTTAAAACTCTACGTACACCACAAAACAATTGAATATTCCTATGCGTGATACCATTTAAGAATCTGCATTAATGTCGCAAGTTTTTCTGATAGTCGGTCAACTTTCTGTAGTACATTGTGTTTCCGCCAGAGCTACTTAAAAATCAATCAAAAAATTTTAGGAAACAAAAAGACATCACAAATCTGTTGTTTTAATTTTACAGAAGATAATAAAGTTTATAAAAATGACTTTATTGGAAAGGCACACTCTTCCAGATCGTATTAAAAAATAAACATGGCGGCATATGCGATTTTACCCAAAAATACTAAAAATGGAATAACGTTTTAACCATCAACAATTCGATAAAACTTCATTTGGCTATTTTGGTTGGAAATGACCTCCGCTATCACGCTGCTTCGTTTGTGCCACGAATTCTGGTACACCCTGTATATGTGGGAGAGATTTTGACTTAGAAAGCGATCACCAGCCACTATTCTGGTTGATGACTAAATATTCCGGAAAAGGCATTAGTCCTAAATTGATGCTGATGATGATGATGATAGGTAAAGATTGAAGATTTTCTAAGAAGAATCAAACCAAATAAACTTGCTAGATCTAAGTGAAGTATTTAGAAAATTTCCAAACCAAGACGATGTAGTAAATATTAACATCGGCGATACTCTAGAGTCTAGACGACGATGACGTCTCTATGGAAATTGAAACTGTCCATTCTAAAGAAGACGACGATAATTCCAACAAAATATAGTTAGAAGAGAAATTAAAACAGGAAAAATTGGAATATTTTCTGAACTGAGTGACAATGTATACAATAAGGTTCAAAAAATTCTAGTCGAAAATACCAACAACCAGGAGTTCGTAAAACGCTCATATTTTGCGGAAAATAACGATGACCTAATAAGTAGTGATGAGCAAACGCAAGACCAAGACCATTTCACCTCGGTCTTGGTCTTGGTCTTGGTCTTGCAAGTCGAGACTTGGTCTTGGTCTTGCATTCGTGCCATTAGTCTTGGTCTTGGTCTTGGTCTTGGTCTTGCAGCCTGAGTCTTGGTCTTGGTCTTGCGGTCTTGCAGAATAAAGTATTTTTTGAATAATGACTATATAAGTATGTATAAATGGTTGTATGTATGTACATATTTTTGTTCTAGCATAACGTCGAAATCAAAAATAAGCATGGGGAAACTGGTACAGGCATTGAACTTGAATATCTGAAGACTTGAACAAGATATCAACGTATATTTTATCGTAGTTACAATGCCTAGTATTTATTCTACAAACAAAGACCAAAACCATTTCTACCATAAGTATTAACAGAGAAATTTCCGTTAACATGGGTCAGGGTGCACCAAAGTAAGTTTTTTCTTAAATGATGTCAACATTGGAGATAGACCCTTACTGTAGAACGATTTTTTTCTTAGAATATACCCAAGAATCATTTCCCAAATTAATGTGCACGAATAAGGGGACACCCTATATACATATACACACAAAAATATCAACATTTAAGCTTAGCGGTTAATTCGAAAAAAATTTGTTCAAGAAAGTCTAGACTTATTCTGTCAAAAGAACTCAGTCAATTTCAACATTTCTATTTGCAACTGATGCCATGACATACACGTCTTTGTTGACGTCTTTTTTTTATATGACTTGTCTAGCATGAAAAAACCTATAACAAGAAAAACCCAAAAATATAAAATTATAAGGAAATAGCAATCTACGAGTGTATGAACATACATACATATGCCTGTAAATACTATACAACACAACAGGCTCGCTGAAGATTTTATGTCTGGGGTTTTAAGTTTGGTATTGTTATAAAGGGTGATCAGATTGGAGGTACTTTTCCCAATAGGATTTTTTTGACATGTCACGCGTGACTACTGTCAAACTAAATACATAATTTTATTCAGTATTCATTGACATTTTATCATGGAAAGACTAACGCCTCAAATCAACGTTTACAAATCGTACAATTGTATTACGAAAATCGACGCTCTGTGAAAAGTGTTCATCGCGCGCTCGCCAACTTATGGTGTTCAGCAATGTGGCCCATTTTTGGCTTAATGGCGTCGTCTATAAGCAAAATTACCGTATTTGGGCTGAAGAGCAACCCGAAGCCATTCACTAACTGCCATTACGTCCATTGAAAACTACCGTTTAGTCCGGCCTATAGTCTGGAGGAATCATCGGCCCATATTTCTTCAAAGAAGAGGCTGGCGCCAATGTAACAGTGAATGGCAAACGCTATCGCGCCATGATAAATGACTTTTTGATGCCGTAGATCGAAGCCCGTAATCTCCACGACATTTGGTTCCAACAAGACGGTGCTACATCCCATACAGCCCGTGACACAATGGATTTACTGCGTCCTCGTTTCGGTGAGCGATTGATCTCTCGTTTCGGACCGGTGGATTGGCCACCAATATCGTGTGTTATCACACCTTTGGACTTTTTTTTTGTAGGGGTATGTAAAGTTTAAATGTTTTGTGGATAAACCAGCTACGATTGAGGCATTGGAAGCCAACATTACTCAAGTTATTCGCGAGATACCGACCGAAGTCCTCGAGCGAGTCATTCAAAATTGGTGTTTACTTATGGCCGAATTAGCGCGCAGTTGCGGCCAACATTTGAAAGGGATTATCGCCAAAAAATAAATGTCATGAATGGTTCTAAACAAAAATAATAAAGATTGCCCAATCAATATGAATTTTCGTTATTTTATTTCAATTTAAATTCCGATACCTCTAAATTGATCACCCTTAATATATGTACCTACTCTTATACAAATAAATATACGACATATGTAGGGTTTAAAAAAAATATCAACATAGAAATTAACTTTAAATGCAAGAGTCTTGCAGTCTTGCATACATATTTTTGGTCTTGGTCTTGGTCTTGGTCTTGCATACTCAGTGTTGGTCTTGGTCTTGGTCTTGCAACTGAATGATTGGTCTTGGTCTTGGTCTTGGTCTTGCATTTTTTGCAAGACCAAGACAAGACTGCAAGACCAAGACGAATTTTGCTCATCACTACTAATAAGCAAATTGCCTTGTTCGATAAATTAGAAAGCGGTCATTCAGGTAAAGTAGCCACCTTTGAAAATATAAAGACTAAAATCTATAACCCTTCTCTGAACATCAATCCACAAAATAATTAATAACTGCCATATTTGCTCGTCAACGAAATATGACAGAAACCCAATAGAATGCAAGTTCAAACATACAGAAACACCTTCAACTGTAAATGAAATAGTCCACGTCGACACATAGGTTAACAGCAAAATTTTATTTATTGTATTTATAGATGAATTTTCCAAACATGCTGTTGTTTTCCATTTACCAGATAGAAATAATCAAACTATAATACAAAAAATAAGAGAATTTATATCAATAAATACATACAAATAATTAGTTTTCGAATTTATGTGTGGGGTGGGGCTCCAAGATCGCATTTGGTTCATCTTGATGGAGTTCAGAATAGAGTTATACGTTTAATAAACGATGTAACCATTACCTCGTCTCTTGATACTTTGGAGCACAGACGAAATGTAGGCGCTTTATCTGTTTTCTACAAATTCTAAAACGGTAGATGTGCTTTAGAAACCCGTTCTCTAGTTCCAGGTCCTTTTGTCAGTAACGTAAACACTCGTTTAAGGTACAATCAACATAGATTTGCCTTAAAAGTTTTTTCTTGTAGAACCCAACACTAAAATCCTCCTTTTTTCCGAGATTCTCTTCGATGTGGAATCAATTGGTCGATCCCGTGTTTCCCGATTCTTATAATCTGCAGGCCTTCAAATTAGCCGTTAACAACTTCCTTAAGGATGAAGATAAAGGTTGAAGCTGTTTATTGAATATAAAATATATATTTAAAAAAAACAAAAAAATAAAAATGTAACAATTATCTACATTATTTTTAAAATTTGTAATATTTTCTTGGTCAAAGTTTTTTGTAGTTTTCCCTGACCATGATTCATTGATGAAAGCATTTGGACTCGCGTCGTTTTAGTTTTTCGTGTTCGTTTTTTCGTATTGCTTTTTCAATGAGTCAGAGAGAATTCAGAGAAAATAAATTAAAACCGGCTACAAACGTGAAATGTTATATATATTGTAAATCACATTCCTTCGATTTTTTTATTTTGTTTTGAATTTAATGAAGGGCTTAGCCCAACTTATTGCCGTGACGCAAGTCATTCAGGGAGTCCTCCCTAGGCAATGAGTCTCTATATAAAAAAAAATAAATAAATTCAAATCAAGAAATGTTATAAATTTCCTAACAAGCGAATGAATCGAATTCTACGCTTGTGACGAAAACCAAATAGCCATACCGAACTCCTATTTAGATCGTTTAAACGGTACATTAACAGAAAAAATTAGAGCTCTTAATCTAGAGGATTTTAAAGTCATTAATAAATCATCAGAAAATTAAAGAAAGGTTAGAAATTCACAAAAAGCAATAGGAAAAATAAATGGACATTGATAAACTTATGTCCTTATGAACGAAATCATTCAGAAATAATAGAAAAAATAACAATAATACATTTAACATAATAAATAAACGAATAAAGATAGGAGGAAAATTGAATCAACCTTTAATTTTATAAGACGCGAAAATAGAGACATATTTAACAATTTAATATACAATAGCCAATTTATTAAACTGAAACTTACTAACGATAAATTTGAACAAATTCAAGATACTATCGTTTCAGCAAATTACAATATGTTTCATCCTGGCATACTTACAGCGTATGAAATTGAATTATATAATACTAGCTTTTACCATGCGCTCCGCCACCCGCACACATGAATCTCCGCCTTGCCATCACTACCACGGGAGTGGTGTGCTATTGCCTGAACCTAAGCAAAGTGCCAACACGATCGTAATCACACTATGTTGTTTACCGAGATTTTGTTAAGACGCATATTCTGTGAAAGTTTCAGCTCAATCGGCTGCCTAGGTTTTGAGTTTTAGTGTGGTAGTACAAACCAATAGACATTCATTTTTATATAGGTATATAGATTTTAGTACGTACAAAGCAGCGCAGCACATGGCACACAGTCATTATAATGCCCGAGCGTTTTTTCGTCGACTTTAGTTATTTAGTTAGAAAATTGGTAGCCACGAAAGGCGCTTTTATTTAAACGGAAGGCTATGTTCACCCTGAAATATTTTAAATATTGGTGAAGAAATGTTGCAATCAGTCTAGTAGTTTTAAGATTACCTTCAACATTACCACTTTATAATATTAGTATAGATAGACTTCTATAAGTTAAAACTAATAAGAATGGGAATCATCATATTTGGCTCTACAATCGGTGTCCGGTTTTGGCCTCCCGCTCCACCGGTCCCGATT
This sequence comes from Nephrocerus scutellatus, assembly GCA_947095585.1. Classification (NCBI taxonomy): domain Eukaryota; kingdom Metazoa; phylum Arthropoda; class Insecta; order Diptera; family Pipunculidae; genus Nephrocerus; species Nephrocerus scutellatus. Next base: position 65,407,303 of record OX352764.1, on the reverse strand, counting down.
TCGAGTCGATGTTATCCAGTTTGGCATCCCTAAACTCTGGGCGCCCTGGTCTACGCCATCCTTCCAGCGTAGGCTTGGTCGGCCTCGCAGTCGTGTTCCATAAATCCTACCGCAAAGGACTTTCCGAGCAGGATCATCTTCGCTCATGCGAGCTAGGTGTCCTGCCCACCGGAGCCTACCGAGCTTAATTCTCTTTACGATGTCGACATCGCGGTAGCGCTCGTAGATCTCATCATTATAGAGTCTCCGGAATCGTCTTTCCTCACATACGGGGCCAACAATTTTTCGTAAGACTTTTCTCTCGAACGCGGCCAAGAGGTCAGAATGCTTTTTGCTAAGCACCCAAGTCTCGGATCCATTTGAAAGTACTGGTTTGACCATTGTCTCATATAACAGCAGCTTGGGTGTTATAATTATGGAAAGACTATAGTAGGCTTTGTTGGCTTTAAGCAACCGTGCGCGTATTTTTGGTTCCATGCTATTATCGGCTGCAACAGTTGACCCGAGATAGTTAAAGGATTGCACTGCTTTAAATTCGCTACTACCACTATTTGAATTGAGGGACCAATGTTGGATCTTCTACTCGCAGACGTGGCCACCATGTACTTTGTTTTGCTCTCATTTATGTGCAGCCCCAGATTTCGTGCCACCTGCTCAATCTGAACGAAAACTTCCTGTACAGCTCTTCGGTTTCTACCAACGATGTCAATATCGTCTGCGTAAGCCAGTATCTGAATGGACTTATAGAGGATTGTTCCTTTCGCGGTTACGTCAGAGTCTCGGAACACTTTCTCTAACGCCAGGTTGAAGAGGACGCAGGCCAGTCCATCTCCTTGTCGTAGCCCGTTATAGATGTTGAATGGGCTTGATAGTGATCCAGATATTTTTACTTGGCTTATAACATTGGTCATGGTCAACCTACATAGTCTTGTCAGTTTATTTGGGATGCCGAATTCTCTCATGGCTTTATTAAGTTCTTGTTGGAATGTAATTAGTCCTGAGAGACAACACTATGAAAAATAAAATAATTAATTTAACAACGGATAAGTTAGCTCAGTTCACTTTATTTTATATTATCAACGTCTGTTTAGCTTGACATACAACAACGCACTAAGCTGTTAAAATACATAAGTTCATGCACTAAAAAAAAATTACGACGATGAAATAAGTCCACCACAACATTTTGAGTTTTTACAAAGGCCTTTGGTTAATACGTCTGCAACCATCTGATCAGTGTAGTCTGCATGATCATAATCCTCTGATCATATACACACTCTAGTACGTAATGATGTCTGATATCTATGTGTTAAGTTCTTGTATGATGAGAACTATTTGCCGTAAGTTCGAGGGCGCTTTTGTTGTCACATAAAATCTTCACTGGGTTGGATGTTTGAAGTTGAAACTCATGTTTAAGCCACATGGCTTCTTGCGTAGCAGCAGATAGAGCCATGTGCTCAGCTTCGGTTGAAGACAAAGCAACGGTTTGTTGTTTCATACTATTCCATGAAATTGGACCACCTTGCATCATGAATACGTAACCTGTAACAGATCGTCTCTCATCAATATCGCTAGCCCAATCAACATCACAACATCCTGTGATATATGGATTCAGAATTCGAGTTTTACACTGGACGTTTCTTTTAAGTAGCCTAAAATTCTTTTAACAGCATTCCAATGTTGTTTACCAGGATTGTGGTTAAAACGACTCACCATACTAACTGCATTTTTTTTATATATAGACTCATTGCCAAGGGATAAGTCCCTGAATGACTTGCGTCACGGCAATAAGTTGGGCTATGCCCTTTATTAAAATTAAAAATTAAAATTTGAAGGAATAATAATTACAACATATCACATTCCTCACGTTTGTAGCCGGTTTCAATTTATTTTCTCAGAATTATCTCTGATTCATTGAAAAAGCAATACGAAAAAACGAACACGAAAAACTAAAACGACGCGAGTCCAAATGCTTTCATCAATGAATTATGGTCAGGGAAAACTACAAAAAACCTTGACCAAGAAAATATTACAAATTTTAAAAATAATGTAGATAATATTGTTACATTTTTATTTTTTATTTTTTTGTTTTTTCGAAATATATATTTTATATTCAATAAACAGCTTCAACCTTTATCTTCATCCTTAAGGAAGTTGTTAACGGCTAATTTGAAGGCCTGCAGATTATAAGAATCGGGAAACACGGGATCGACCAATTGATTCCACATCGAAGAGAATCTCGGAAAAAAGGAGGATTTAAAGTGTTGGGTTCTACAAGAAAAAACTTTTAAGGCAAATCTATGTTCATTTCTTCAATTTCACGTGTGTTTTTCGGACACATTTCTCTTGATAACTTGATATGAACATCACATGGAGTAGATACAGGATTACAATCGGACATGTTGAATCTAACTAGTACTTCATTGATGAATTTTTCCTGATCTATCCAAATTTTGTGTTTAAGACGATCACGTTTGATATTTATTCCTAACCAGGATTTAGCTTCACCAAAAACTTTCATCATGAAATGTTTATTTAGTTCTAATTTGATTTTTTGTTATTTCAGCACAATTGCTAAACTCATCCACACACACTGCTATAAATATCATTTTGAGATTATTTATTTTATAATAAATACACGGATCCACTTTTGATCGTTTAAAACCAATATCGCTTAAAACTTAAAATTTAATTTAATATTCCATACTCTGCTGGCTTGTTTTAATCCATAAATCGCCTTTTTCAATTCGCAAACTTTTGTGCCATTACTATAGCCAACGGGTTGCAGCATATAATTCTCCTCGTCTAAATCACCTTGTAGGAATGCTGTGACTGCGTCCATATGATCAATATCAAGATCGAATTAAGCAGTTAATGCCACCAGATAACGCATGGATGTGTAACGAACAACTGGTGAATATGTTTCACTATAATCTATCCCCCTTTTTTGAGCACATCCTTTAAATACAAGCCTGGCTTTGTAACGTAATATACCAGAAGCGTTTAGAAGGTTTTAAAACCCCATTTGCAATAAATTGCTTTTCGATTAGAAGGTAGATCTTCTAGTGTCCAAGTTCCGTTCCCAATAAGAGAATCATATTCACTTTGTATCGCTTCTCTCCAGAATTTTTCATCAGATTGGCTTAATGCTTCTTGTACGGTTAATGGATCAGATAATTCATTTGTATTCACTTTCATGACGAAATTATCAATGATAAACTCTATGCCATATCTAATATAACTGGGGATGCATTAAAAACCCTTGGGCTAATATGGGGTTAGAGTTTAAAACCAACCAACACAGCATGCTTTTGGACCATCCATTTCACATAATAGGAAACGACTTTTTATCAAAATTTCAATGTGTAGTGGATTATGAAAATTCTTTATTAAAAATTCCAAATTACAAAAATAGTAAAATTGAAGAGAGAGAGTACTTGTCTACGGATAATGAGGGAACGCATCAAGGAACGGGGCTCAAAATAAAAACATAAATCTAAACCAAAAAGACTCAGCAATGAATAAGACTGAGCATAAAATAAAATATAACAAAGAGGGATCAGCAGAGAGTAAGACTGAAATACGAAAAGACTCAGCAATGAATAAGACTGAGCATAGAATAAAATATAATAAAGATGGATCAGCAGAAAATAAGACTGACCACGCAAAAGAAATAATTTTTACTATAAAACCCCGTTCAGAACAAAAAATAGAGGTCCCATGCGAAACTGCAAAAGATATAATAATTTAAAAAAAAACAAATAAACGCAAATGTCTACATAGCAGAAACTATAGCCCGACCGAATTAGAACAAAATAAGAATCCTGGCAATGAACACTAGTGAAGAAGAGCAAAAGGTTAACACAAACGACATAAACCTTCATTGGGAAGACTTTGAAAATTACAATATAATAACCCTAGACAAATTTAATAATCATGTGAAACATAGGTTGGCGCAACTGGAATCTGTAATTGAGCTCAAACATTGCAATAAAGAAGAAAAGGACAGTATACTCAGAATTTGCAGAGAATATAACAATTTAACATCTTTCTCCTAAAAGGAGACCACTTAACTCACACCAATGCAGTGGAACACAAAATCATTACGGAAGCAACTAAACAACCTCTGTTTGTACGACCGTAGAGACTTCCGGAAAGTCAGAAAAAGGAAATTCATAATCAAGTGGATGAAATGCTTCAGGATAATGTAATAAGGCCTAGTTTCAGGCCTTGGAATACTCCACTACTGCTTGTTCCTAAGAAAAGTGGAACTAATGGTAAAAAGAAATGGCGAGTTGTGGTAGATTTTAGAAAACTAAACGAGCTAACTTTTGACGATGCATACCCATTGCCCAATATAACAGACATATAAGATGAATTAGGAAAAGCTAAATACTTTAGCACACTGGATTTAGCGAAAGGATTCCACCAGATTTTGGTTGACGAACAAGACAAAGCGAAAACCGCGTTCAGTACACTTTTTGGACATTCGAATACAATCGAATGCCATTTGCGTTAAAAAACGCTCCCGCTACGTTCCAAAGACTAATGAACAATGTTCTCATGAGGCTCCAAGAAATAGAATGCTTCGTTTACGTTGACGATATAGTAGGTATATGGACACAACCTTCTTGATCATAATAACAAATTCACCAAAATTCTAGATCGAATCCGCCAACACAATCTAAAATTACAACCAGATAAATGCCACTTTGTAAGAAAATAACTTACCTACTTAGGACATATAATCTCGGAGGACGGTATAAAACCAGATCCAGAAAAAATAAGAGCAGTTACAACCTACCCACAACAAAATGCATTTTGTGATGAGTCATTTAGGACCCTAAAACAAAATATTGTTAATCCTCCTATCCATGCCTACCCGGATTTCGAACAAGAATTCATAATCACTACGGATGCACGCGACTTGGCGTTAGGAGCCGTTCTTTCCCAGGGTACCATAGGGCAAGATAAGCCAATCTGTTTTATCAGTCGAACCCTAAATGATGCGGAAACCAGATATACATAACCCCCTACATACATCCACCCCAACTCTCTAAACCACATCCCAAAGTTTCAGCTGTATCGGACAAAGTCTAATGTAACAGGCTTTCGAGTGGGTGGCTGAGACCAAGTGTTACCAAATGAAAACGCTGTAATTTTTTTAATTTTGATTATTTTTTATTGAAATTTTGTGGAATATGTTGAAAACATATTACATTTTATGAAAAACATGTTACTGCTCGATATGACCTCCTTTGGCTCTGATTATTTGATTCAGAAAGAACACGAGCATTGAAGGCCTTGGCCGAATGTGATAAGATTCCAAAAATTGTCTTTTCTGATGGGAAAATTTTCACCATTCAACAGTAACATGTTTTTCATAAAATGTAATATGTTTTCAACATATTCCACGAAATTTCAATTAAAAATAATCAAAATTAAAAAAATTACAGCAACACTTGGTCTCAGCCATCCTGTAAAACCACCGAGAAAGAATTGTTAGCCATTATATTTGCCGTGAAACAATTTCGCCCATATATTTACGCACCTCATTTACACCCTATGAATTACTCTATCGATTTCCTCCATGGATACCCACCTCATTACAAAAAACACCTTAAATATCATACAATTACGACAATTACACAAACGAACTCAAGGCGCGGTTACAGCATGGTTACCAAATAGCGAGAAAACTTCTTTGCGAGAAAAAGGAAAAAGCTAAGCAATATTACGACAAAAATGCCAAGCCAAAATCATTTAACGTAGGTGACAAAGTTTTAATAAAAAATCAGACTAAACAGAACAAGTTCTCCCCATTATGGGAAGGCCCTTATGAAATACAGAAGATATTATCAGAGGAAAACACAGTGGTGAAGATCAAAAACAAGTCTAAGTTAATGTATAACAACAACCTCCAACTCTTCTGGGAATGACGAATCACGGACGATTTTTTTTGTACCCAGCACACTGCACAAAAATGAACAGACAATTCTCAAGAAAACAAAACACTCACACAAATTTTATCACTACAGACAACTAAAATAAAAACATACAATATTGTAGGTACAAGATGGCGCTTGTAATTACAGTAATCGGAATAATAACATGCGTACAAGGGTTACTGACTATAACACCTTTACGACAGAACTCAGGACTCTATTTTGAAGAAGTGGGCAAACTCCAGTTGTATACTAACCAATGGAAGGTAATCACTTACTACAACATTTCGGGATTAATCCAAGGCGTTGAGGAAATGGAAAACATCATTAAAAACATAAATGTCATATGCGCCAAGCTAAAACACGACACCAACTTTTCAATTAGTTGCAATAGCACTGTATTAGAAGCAAATTATTTACTTAAAGATCTTAAAAATAAATTACAATACTTATCTGTTAGACACCGAAACAAACGAGCTCTGTTCAATGCCATTGGTATCGCTGGAAAATTACTTTTTGGAACTTAAGATTAGGAAGACGCTACACACTATAATGAACAGATAGAGACTTTACAAGACAATGAGAAACACCTGTTAAAACTAATCCAACAGCAAACAATAATTTTAGATATGACAAATAATATCTATATATATATAAATGAATGTCTGTGTGTTTGACTCCAATAGAATCGTAAACTATGCATTTGATCATGTGGTGATCTTTAGCAAAGTTGTTGTGCATGAGCCCGCGATGGTTTCTGAGTTGGTCCCCGCTAGGTGGCGCTGGTGTCGTTTTTTTTTTTCGAAAATTCTTATTTTTAGAACGATTTAGCTCAAATTCACACCATATAATATTTAAATAAAAAGAAAGTCATTGACAAAATTTGGACCCGATAGGTGGCGCTGGTGTCTTTTTTCCGAAATTTCTTATTTATGGAACGATTTGGCTCAAATTCACACCTGTTGTCTCCCAAACGCCGCTGCGCACGGTCGTGCTGCACTCCAGCACACGCGAAGTAAAAAAACAACAACGTCGTGTATTGTGCTTGCGCAAAAACAAAACCAAAATTAAAGTGCTCGCAAAATAATCAACGGTTCGTGTGTTCGAGCGCCGATCAACAAGTGCAAAGTGCAGTGTGAGTGTCCGTGTTCCCCATCCCCATCATCGCAGCTAAAGAAATTGGTGAAATATAACTGTCGTATATTTTGTATGCGGCAGTCTGTTGATGATCTAATTCTTTAGCTATAAGAATAACGGATTGTGAGTGTTTGTTTCTTCTGGTGATTTAACTCATTTTGTCGTGAAGGCATAACACTGGCGACAATTTGTGTTAATAATCCATTTTGAGACATTCTCTTCTCAATTCGGTAAAAAGAAGCGGTAAGTTGTGTTTTGTGTGTTTGTTTGTTGTAGTTATGTGTGTTTTCAGAGTGGATCTCAGCAACATACGTGGGCTGAGAACGAATTCGTTCGCTGTGTTTAACCATGTACATGTCCACAGGCCAGCAATTCTGGCACTGAGTGAAACTCAGGTATTTGATAATTCTGATGCATCGGAATTTAATCTACCTGGGTATAGCTTGGTGCCATTATTTTTCCCTCGACGCGGACTCGCAATCTATGTCCGTAGAGATGTTGCGTTTCAGCTTTTGCCTCAATTTAGCCAAAGTTCCAATCCGGAATTCAATTTCATTTGGCTCAAAGTAAAGGTACATGAGCGCAACATCTACTACTGTTTCCTTTACAGAAGCCCCCACTTAGACAGTGTTTCAACTCAGAGCGAGTTTGATGCACTGTCTGATTCCATCTTAAGAATTGGAAATCGTAAAAATGAAATCGTTATTGCGGGCGATTTCAATGTACACAATTCTGGGTGGCTTCGCCATTCTAGCCAGACAACACTCGAAGGAAGGTGTGTTGAGTTATTCGCTGAGTTTAACCACCTTACTCAGCTTGTAATTGAGCCTACAAGAATACCTGACATTGCAAATCATTCCGCAAACATTCTTGACTTGTTCCTTAACTCTCGTACTGAGAAATACTCTGTCAATGTATTAACGCCACTAGGCTCGTCAGACCATTGTATAGTATCAGCTAATTTCTCGTTAATAAACCACGTAGTTAGAAAAAAAACTCAAAAAAAAAAAATATAGTATGGCAATACGAGAAAGCCAATTGGGACGGCCTTAACAACTTCTTTGGGAGAACTAACTGGTCGCTATTTTTTCGTGATAGCAACGTGGATGCCGCCGCTGATGCAATCACAAACATCATTCTTATTGGTATGAGAAAGATTATCCCTTTTAGGAATAAATCTATCAAATCAAAGGAAGATGGATGGTATGACTTCAGCTGTAAATAGGCTTCTAGGATTAGAGAGGTATGCTTTCGGTTTTACAAAGCAAACCCTTCCGAGGAAAACCGAAAAAAGTTTAAACGAGCAAGAAATGATTGCAATGCCCATCTTCGGCGAATCAAATTCGCCTACGACCGAAAATTAAGGCAAAAAACACTACAATGTCCCATAGGTAGTAAAAATTTTTGGTCTTTCGTGAAAAGAATCAAAAATTCAGCCTCGTCGTCGATTCCAACGCTCATTTATAATGACATTCCAGTTGTCAGCTCTATGGACAAGGCCAATTTTTTTGCTGCGCATTTCGCAGCTAGCTCTACGCTTCCAGATTGTGCATTGCCGCCTCCTGCACCTCAGAGTATTGAACACTCTATGGGACAGATATTTTTTCGTACTCGTGCAGTTGCTAGAGTTTTAAATGATCTCAACACTCACAAATCCGCTGGTCCAGATGGTATTTCTCCATTAGTTCTGAAGAGGTGTTCTTCAAAGCTGGCATTACCATTGCGTAAGCTTTTCCATCTATCCTATTCTTCTGGACTCTTCCCGAGAAGTTGGAAAACAGCCTTTGTCCAACCCATACCCACAAAAGCTGAGCCGTCGTCTTCTTCTTCGTACCGACCCATAGCACTTACATCTATTCTTTCCAAGGTCATGGAAACGCTAATCAATTTTTAGCTCATGAAATATCTTGAAACCCTTACAAAATTTTTAAAAATTAACCCGATTTTCTCTAAATTTTATACACATGTGTATTTCCGATGGGCAACACTTTTTTGTAAAAATTTTGGGGGCCCAGGGGTCGTGGGGCCCCATAAAAATTTTGAAAAATATAACCCGATTTTCTTCAAATTTTATACACATTATCTCCGATGGACAACATTTTTTGTGAAGCTTATGGAGTGAACTGGCCCTGAGCCCGAGGGGTGCCCATATACATTTTTTTAAAATTAGCCCGATTTTCTTCAAATTGTAAATACATGTGTATCAGTGACGGACAAATTTGTTTGTACATTTTTTTGGATTGATCAGGCCCAGAGGCCCAAGGATTCCCATGTTAATTTTTAAAAAACTAGCCCGATTTTATTCAAATTTAAGAGACATGTCCGATGCACAAAACAATTTGTAAAATGTTTGGAGTGTTCGGGCCCTGAGCCCATGTTAATTAAAATTGTTCATGTAAATTCTATAAATTATGGGGGTACCCATGTAAATTTTTTTTAAAATTAGCTCGAATTTCTTCAAATAAGTACTTTCGCAAGCGATTTCTATGAAATTCGGTATGTAGGACTAAGATGCGACTATAAGACTTGTTGCTAGGGAAATTATGGGATACGGTTATTAGGGCCTGGAATTTCGGGAACGAACCAATATCTAAAGCGATTTCTATGAAACTCGGTATGTAGGACTAAGATGCGACTATAGGAGCTGCTCCTATGGAAATTCTGGAATACGATCATGAGGAACTGAAAATTTGGGAACTAACTCGGGAAATTCTGGGATACGGTCATTAGGGACTGGAATTTCAGGAACGAGCATTAACCGGTCGCTCTTTTTTCGCGATAGTAACGCGGATGCCACTGCTGATGCAATCACAAACATAATCCTTATTGGTATGAGCGATTTAATCCCATCCAGGAATAAGTCTGTCAAACCAAAGGAGGCTTGGATGGTATGAATCCAGCTTAACAAAGGCTACTAGGATAATAGAGGTATGCTTTCGGTTTTTAAAGCAAACCCTAATGAGGAAAATCCAACTAATTTTAAAAGAGCCAGAAATGTTTGCAATGCCCATCTTCGGCGAGTCAAATTCGCCTAGGACACGGCTTCATTGGATTAGAAGCTATCTTTTGGACCGCTCAATTCAAGTTGTTTTAGACGGTTTCAAATCTGAAATACACCACATAAATGCTGGCGTTCCCCATGGCTCTGTTCTGTCCCCGACACTCTTTCTCATTTTTATTAATGATCTCTTATCTGTGACTTCTAATCCAATTCACTCTTTCGCTGACGACAGCACTCTCAGCTTCTCATATAAGTTTGTGAAACGTCCCTCCACTTCTGATGTGGAGCACAAACAACTTTGTATTTTAAGCTCGTTGAATTCTGACCTTGACAGCATAATACAATGGGGAGAAATCAATCGAGTAGAATTTAACGCTTCCAAAACCCAATGTTGTCTCCTGTCGTCAAAGCGAGTCCTTAACCCCATGCCATTATCCATGAATGGCACTTGCATCGAGGAAACTGAAAATCTCGCAATTCTCGGTATGTGCGTTAACGACAAGCTTCGTTGGAATGACCACATATTTACCATCGCTAAAAATGCTGCGAAATGTTAAGGTTTTCTAGCCCGGTGCAAGAAATATTTCTCTCCCTCTGATCTGGCTACCATATACAAGGCTTTTATTCGCCCAAAACTTGAGTACAATTGCCATATCTGGTCTGGTGCGCCTAAGACTTCTTTGCATCAGCTAGATAGAATACAAAACCGCGCGTTAAAACTTATCGGTGACGAAAATATAGCGAAATCAATAGATTCGCTTGAACACCGCAGGAACGTTTCTTGCTTGTCACTGTTTTATCGTTTCTTCTACCAGCGGTGCTCAAGAGAAATAGCCAGCTGCATGCCACCTCTCCTTGAATTCAACCGCAATACTCGTGGCGCTCTAAATGCTCATCAGTTTACCCTTAAGCCCATCTTCGGACGTACAGTTAAATTCAGGGATTCGTTCTTCAGCCGTACAACTCGTATGTGGAATGCTCTGCCAAGCTCTGTCTTCCCACATCACTATGATCCACAGGCATTCAAAACACAAGCTCATAGACATCTCCTCTTTTCTCCTCCTCTTCCTTAACGCCCACGCTGTGCCAAGCATATAGCCGAGCATTATAAGGGTGCGAACCCCTTGTTATAAAAAAAAAAAAAAAAAATATAATATTTAAATAAAAAGAAAGTCGTTGACACGTTGAAAGACGTTTGGACCCGATAGGTGGCGCTGGGATGGAAAATTTAGTTTTCCCAGTATATGATCTTCATATAAAGAATATTCGAACAAGTGTACATTTTTTGCCTGTATAAGTGTCGATTCTATAGTTTTCTGGATTGGTTAGTTAGTGGGGTGTAAGTGGGATGGGGCAGCCGGGAAACGCCGGGTATTTCTGCTAATACTGATGTGACTAATAATGTGACGCGATATCGCAAAACAAATCGCTTTTCACAAGTTCAAAAAACGACCACAAACAAATTTATTGAAAGTGGGACAGGACAACGTCTGTCGTGTCAGCTAGTATTTAATAAATCCCAATTATTTTTAGAGCAACAAACTATAGCACTCAACGGCAGAGTCAACAGGAATCATACAATAATCCACCTGTCAACAGAAGCAAACGTCTGACACTAGGGCTCAATTAGAACGCTATTCAACTATCATAGGTAACTTAAAAGACTTACTTACAAGGCCCGGGCACACTAAACCTCACCCATCTTTAAGAAACCCACAACAAATATAATCAGTATTGACCACTATAAAGAACAAATTGCCACCCGGCCTATCTTTACCCACCATATTAGACAATGATTCCCTTGCAATATTTCAAGTAAGCAGCACAATAAGCATAAATATAGTTAGCGAGAAAATTATGTACGAAATAAGCATTCCACTACCCTACAGCACACACCAATTATTAAAGATAATTCATTTACCTTCGGCACACGCTGGAAAGCTGGTATTTATACAACCAAAGATTTCAGATCTTACCATAGATTATGACAGAGAACATCATTATAATATGTCTGAAAACAAAATTCATAAATGCACTATTCAAAGCCGTAATATGTACACATGTCTGATGGAACACCCGCTTTTTTCCGCTGGTTCCGCTGACGAACCGTGTGAACTAAAACTTATACGAGGAGCAAAAACACTCCCAAGTTCGTGTGATATAAGAGTAACAAATGTATCTATAATTTGGATTTAACTTCAACAGCAAAATACTTGGCTTTATTCCACTCTATACGAGTATAATATAGATGAAAATTGCTCAAACAAAATAAACGCCTATACCTTAGCAAACGCTGGAATTTTGAAAACCGATAACAAATGCTATATTAGAATTAAAGACTTTACCATTAAAAGCCAAAACAAAAATCAAATACTATTAACAATTTTTTTATACCCTCCCTTAATATTTCAAGTTTCATCCATACTAATAAAATAATCACTTTAAATAGTCAAGAAAAAACAGTACCTTTAAGAAACTCGGCACCTCATGAACTAACCAAATTGTCTGAACGAATTGAGGAATTAAAAACAATTGAGAGTTATGATTTAAAATCCATTAACCCACATAACGCTCATTATGTCTTAATCTATTTCATAATTACTATCCTTATAACCTCGATGTCATTTAAATAATATAAAGCGTGGAAACTAAACCAACGATTATCTCCACAAGAACCAAATACCACGGAAATGTCAACTAGCGAACAGACCAACGAAAACAAAGGTCCCGAAACAGCAAGATTCGTTCTAAAAGTATAAAAAAATAATAATAAAAAAAATAAAAAATAAAAACCCTATATAGTTTACCTTTAAAAAAAAAACCTGTTTACCTGTTTATAAACAAAAAAAAAACGATCATTGTCATGAAATATCTGGAACCACCGAGAGAATTATTCTCCATTGGACCACAAACAGATTACACACTGTCTTTTATTATAGTCGGATAGTCTCTTATCACAAAGTGGAAAAGAATTATTTTGTAAAATATTCATGTAGTCATAATTCATATGGTCCAAACGACGAAGCCATAAAATCCATTTATTTTCGAAATTATTAGCTAACATGCACTTATTTTCATTACTAATATACGGAGCACAATTTAGTTTATACATATTATCCTTTACATTTGCTGTTGCGATTAATATTCCTGCTTCATTATAAACCTGGCATCCGTTTATATCAAATATCACCTTTTTACCTTTTGAACATATATGGCTTACAGAAAGTAAATTTGTTGATAAATTTGGAACATGTAGAACTTTTTTGACAGAAACGGATTTTATATCGTTAGTGCTTTCCACAAATAAGTTTAATTGTACGTCATCTACAGCTGCTATATGCATACGATTATTATTCGCTGTAATAATTTCACTTTTCGGAGGTTTGAAGTTTTGCAACCATTCACCATGTACTGTTATTTGATACGTTTTTGGATTGGATTGATTTTGGATTGATAATTACAATTGTAACATCTCGACCTTTTGAAAAATTGTTACGATTCTTCGAATGCATTTTTTTGTTAAATATTTCCATATAAGGCTACGTCATTTCATTTCTTGTTCTCGACTTTGACATCCTGAAGCAATTTCGTTTTTATCGAATTACCAGTAAAGGGAATTCCACTACTTTCTAGCCCCATAATCATCGGTCTATACTTTTTTGACAAGACGGCTAGTAAAAATGTGCCAATCCATTCATCGGAAACCATAAATCCAATACTTGTTAGTTTGTGAGCGGTTATTATGATTTTATTAACATATTGATCGGCGGTAGCCATCATCAGAAATAGGGGGAATAACACAGAATGCTCTAGAATTGCATGTGGCCGTAACTATCTCTGACTGGTGGAAGTGCGATCAAACCTCCACGTGGTGGCCGCTGGTAATTTTCCTCCAATGCAGGAAAAGCTGAATGATCGGGCTAGTACCTTCAAAGTAAGTTTGGCGCGAGGCCAATAACCTCGCCTGTAAAAAAATTATTATTATGATGAACGACGACGACCACGGCAACGAAAACGGCTAAACGATTTAAGAATTTTCTCATGGAACGTACGCTCACTGTATAGAGCTCGAGCTGCACAGATACCCTGTCCAAATATAATGCTGACTTAACAGCAATTCAGGAGATGCGGTGGACCAGGAATGGTGTCTTACCAAAATCAGAATATGTCATTTATTACAGCTGTCATGCAAGACATCATGTGCTCGGGGTGGGGTTTCTAGTCAGCAAAAGAATGAAACCCACCGTTATCGGCTTTAATGCAGTAATTGAACGGCTATGCACCCTTCGCGTGCGGGGAAAATTTAAAAACATAAGCCTCATAAACGTTCACGCACCTACAGAGGATTCCCCAGATGATGAAAAAGAAGAATTCTTTGAATCAGTCGAACGGGAACTCCATGCCTGCCCTCAGTATGATGTAAAAATCATTCTGGGGGATATGAATGCTAAAATAGGTAGGGAGCCAGTATTCAGGCAGTACATTGGCACCCATAGCTTACACGAGAACACTAATGACAATAGACAACGAGTCATAGAGATGGCAGCAAGCAATAATTTGGTCGTTGCGAGTACAAGGTTTGCGCGTAAAAATATCCACAAAGCCACCTGGGTATCTCCCGATGGAGCCACTCGCAACCAGATAGACCACGTGTTGATAGACCGCCGCCACAACCCGAACCTGATGACGGTACGAACGTACCGAGGTGCCAACGTCGACTCGGACCACTATCTTGTTGGTATGGTGCTCCGAGCGCGGATTGCATCATCACGGAAGACAGCATCCGCGAATCAGATTCGAGTCAACACGGCTGCCCTTCGCAATGAAGAGACCAGAAACAACTAGGGTCAAGCGATAGGACTCGCCCTAAATGCAGGGAGAGTAAGTCCTGGGGCTGAGATGTCGGCCGTAGAAGAGAAATGGACACGCCTTAAGAATACTGTTATTAGTACTGCTGACTCCATCGTAGTCGTAGAGATCGAAACGACTGGTTCGATGACGAATGTAAGCTAGCGACTGAACGTAAGAATGTCGCGTACCGAGCAATGCAACAATCTCATAGAACGCGGGCACGCGAAGATGAATATAAAGAGCTCAGAAGATATGAAAAAACAGTTCACCGGCGAAAGAAAGCAGCCTGGGAGAAGAATCTCGTCCGTGAATTGGAACAGTACAGAGAGCAAGGACCGCACCAGGCGCGGAAGTTCTACCAAAGAGTCCGCGGTATGACGCAATATACACCGCGTTGCATATACTGCAAGGACAAAGAGGGACTATGTAGGTTGACCATGACCAATGTTATAAGCCCAGTAGAAATATCCGGATCACTATCAAGCCCATTCAACATCTATAACGGGCTCCGACAAGGGAATGGACTGGCCTGCGTCCTCTTCAACCTGGCGTTGGAGAAAGTGATCCGAGACTCTGACGTAACGGCGTGAGGAACAATTCTCTATAAGTACATTCAGATACTGGCTTACGCAGACGATATTGACATCGTTGGTAGAAACCAAAGAGCTGTACAGGAAGCTTTCATCCAGATAGAGCAGGCGGCACGAAATCTGGGGCTGCACATAAATCAGAGCAAAACAAAGTACATGGTGGCCACGTCTGCGAGTAGAATATCCAACATTGGTCCCTCAATTCAGATAGTGGAGCGCGAATTTGAAGTAGTGCAATCCTTTAACTATCTCGGGTCAACTATAGCAGCCGATAACAGCATGGAACCAGAAATACGCGCACGGTTGCTTAAAGCCAACAAAGCCTACTATAGCCTGTCAAGACTCTTTAAATCCAGGAACTTAACCATAACATCCGAGCTGCTGATATATAAGACAATGGTCATACCAGTACTTACATATGGATCCGAGACTTGGGTGCTTAGCAAAAAGCACCCAAGAAAAGTCTTACGGAGTATTGTTGGCCCCGTATGTGAGGAAGGACGATTCCGGAGACTCTATAATGATGAGATCTACGAGCGTTACCGCGATGTCGACATCGTGAAGAAAATTAAGCTCGGTAGGCTCCGGTGGGGAGGACACCTAGCTCGCATGAGCGAAGAGGATCCTGCTCGGAAAGTCCTTTGCGGTAGGAGTTATGGAAACGACAGCGAGGCCGGCCAAGCCTACGCTGGAAGGATGGCGTAGACCAGGACGCCCAGAGTTTAGGGATGCCAAACTGGATGACATCGGCTCGAAATCGGGACCGGTGGAGAGACTTTTTGCGGGAGGCCAGGACCGGACCCCGGTTGTAGAGCCAAATGTGATGATGAACATATTGATCTACTGTATTACAATCTTCCAATTTCGTTGTGATTAAATCACGGAGAAGACCAACTTATCGTGTTAATCCAGAATCTTCGAACGTTTGTTTGAGTTTATCCCAAACTTATTTGGCATTTTTTGCTTCTGCAAAATGAACATAATTAACCGGGTCAATAAGCAAAATGATTTTCGACTAACGTATCCTCATGAACTTTAGTATCATCTGCTTCTAGAACATACTGCCATAAATCCTCGTGCTCCAGATATGGTTTTACTCCAAACTGCCACGAGTTGTAATTTTCACGACCTTTTAATTTATCGATAAACGGAATATTTGTCGATTTTAAAGTTGTTTCTACTTACTGAGGTTTATAAAGAAAAAATAGGTTCACTGGCTTTTCATGCCCTGGGCTCATCACCTGTTGGAATGTAATTAGTCCTGAGAGACAACAACAATGAAAAATAAAATACTTAATTTAACAACGGACAAATTAGCTTAGTTCACTTTATTTTATATTAACAACGTCTGTTAAGCTTGACATATAACAACGCACTAAACTGTCAAAATACATAAGTTCATGTAAATGTTTTTCTTCTCACTACAACAGTTCTAAAAAAGATGGTGTAGTGAGTTTTGAAACTCCAGACATTTTCCATCACCTGCCTAAGGGTGTAAATCTGATCAGTTGTTGATTTGCCTGGGATGAAGCCACATTGGTATGGACCAATGATGACTTTAGCGTATGGGGATAATGAAGAAAATCTTATACGCTATACTCAACAACGTTATACCACGATAATTGCTGCAGGTTGTGATATCTCCTTTCACATCAAGCATGCCATGATGTGCCCAATATATACATGCCTCTTCGCCAGTCTTCTGACATCGATTCTTCCTCCCATACTTGCACTATTAGTTCATGAATTGCTTGGTGTATTGCGGGGCCTCCTGTTTTATTCAGATCCGCTGGGATACCATCGGATCCCGGGGCCTGATTATTTTGAGCCGATTTATCGCTCTGCTAACTTAATCTATGCTTGGTGGCGGCAGCATAGTGTGGTCTTCGGTTATTGGTGGAGCCTCAAATTCCTGTTAGCTGGCCATTAAGCAACTCGTGAAAGTGCTCTTCCAATCGCTCTAAGATGCCTTTGAGATGGGCGATCAGATTACCCTCTTTGTCTTTGCAGTATGTGCAACGCGGTGTGTATTGCGTCATACCGCGGACTCTTTGGTAAAACTTCCGCGCCTGGTGCGGTCCTCACTCTCTTTACGGTTCTAGTTCACGAACTAGATTCTTCTCCAAGGCTGCTTTCTTTCGCCGGTGAACTTTTTTTTCATATCTTCTGAGCTCTTTATATTCATCTTCGCGTGCCTGCGTTCTATGATATTGTTGCATTGCTCGTTACGCAACATTCTTACGTTCAGTCGCTCGCTTACATTTCTCATCGAACCAGTCGTTTCGATCTGTATGACTTCTGGACTCAGCAGTACTAATGACAGTATTCTTAAGGCGTGTCCATTTTTCTTCTACGCCCGGCATCTAAGCCCCAGGACTTACTCTTCCTGCATTTGGGTGAGTCCTATCGCTTGACCCTAGTTGTTTCTGGTCTCTTCGTTGCGAAGGTCAGCCGTGTTGACTCGAATCTGATTCGCGGATGCTGTCTTTCTTGATGAAGACGTTGGCACCTCGGTACGTTTGTACCGTACAGGTTCGGGTTGTGGCGGCGGTCTATCAACACGTGGTCTATCTGATTGCGAGTGACTCAATCAGGAGATACCCAGGTGGCTTTGTGGATATTCTTACGCGCAAATCTTGTACTCGAATCGACACTAATATCGGTCACCTCACCCCTCCAACCACTCAGTTATCGACCCCACACCCATAGAGTTACTTACCAACACCATCCAACTCAGCTACCCCGAAAACCATAGAATCAACACTAATAGGAGGCAGCCCCCTCCCACCCAGTTATCGACCACACACATCCCCCTAGAGATATCTTACCAGCACCATTAAACTCAGCGACACCGAAAACCATCGACATTAATATCGGTCGTATGAGAGGGGGGTCTATTTTCAACCCCTGCCGTGTACGTAGCGTTTTAATGTGAAGAGACGTACTTTTTACCTTACATCCTGTAACTCTTGAACGCTTCTAGCTACCAGGTTACTGTTGGTCATTTTTGAAAGAAAATTAAATTTTTAAGATCAAATAATGTAATTTTTTTAAATTCTTGAAACCATTACCGATATAAATGTCGTCAAAATCCAAAAAAAATTTTCTTTTCTTAAATTTTATTTTCAAACGCGAATATTTCGAAAATTGCTCTTGGATAATTTTTTTTGACAAATGCAATATTAAAGCCTATTCAATTTTCTTCAAATCTACCTCATAATATTACTGCATTTGGTCAACAGGAGCAGGGTTAAAAATGAAAGTTTGTAAAATGAACGAAAATGTATACTTTTGATATTACATGACTTACATGACTTCACGCAATATAACTCTTGCACACTTCCAGCTACAAGATTACTGTTGGTCTTTTTTGAAAGAAAATTAAATTTTTAAGATCAAACAATGTAAATTTTTTAAATTATTAAAGCCATACAGATTTAAAGGTCGTCAACGTTAAAATTTTTCTTTTTAAATTGTCTATATTAACTTCGCGTGCCCGTGGCTGGCTGGCTGGTCAGATCTTGTGATAAATTTTTAACCCACTTCCTAAAGCCCCATTTTATTCAAACTTTGCCCACATGTGTATCTCCAATGACAATACCCGATTTTCTTTAAATTTTATACGCATGTGTATCTCCAATGGACAACACTTTTATAAAAATTTGGAAGTTATTGGTCCCCGGGTTCGGGGGGCACCCATATACATTTTATAAAAATAAAGTACCCAACCAAGGAATCACCCCTTTAAATATTTGCCACCTTAACGGATAAATCCTGTATATACATACATGTACCAGCATAACTCCGGAACGCCTGGAGCAATTTCAAACAAAAATGGTACACATATGACTTAAAACCTGAAATAATATATTGTTATGGTAATTGCAGGGTATGAAAGTGGCGACATATGACATGACCGATATTGTTGACGAATCTATAGTTTTCGGGGTCGCTGTGGTGAATAGTAATGGTGAGACATGGTAGTATAATGGCGATGACATAACCGATATTGGTGTCGAACCCATAGTTTTAATGGTTGCTGAAATTAATAGTAATAGCAAGACACACTTAACTTGCAAGATGCAACGTGCTAGATGCAACATGCAATATACAACATACAATATGCAACAATTAACTTGCATGGATTGTATTAGATTGGATTGAAGAAAATTATTACTTTAGTGGACCCTGAACCATATTAATGCTCTGTTAATACTAACGGTAGAAACTTCGTTTAGGACTTTATTTTTTATACTAGCCGTTGTAAATGCGTGTAAAGGAAGTTTATATCTTGCTTGCTTGCTTCAGATATCTAACTTCAATGTCTGTTCTAGTTTTATTGCCAATGCTAATTTCTGACTTTGAGGTCGATTTTCTCTAGAAGATGTGTAATAAACATAACGTTTTACTATTTTTCTTATGAACGTAACAATAATAAAAATAAAAATGGACAAGTTTGCGGAAACCCCCATAGATTTTATGATACTTAGGAAAACCTGCAGCAGAATTAACCTATCGTTAGAATAAACAGAGCAATTTCCGTTAACATTGGTCAGGGTCCACCAAAGTAAACTTTTTCTTCAACACCCAATAAATGATGTCAACATTGCAGATAGACCCTTACTTTAGAACGATTTTGGTTAGAATACACCCAAAAATCATTATTGGGCACGAATTAGGGACACCCTGTATATATAGCTGTCAGTTTGGTTGGGTCAGTTTGGTTGGGTCAGTAGGGTGTGAGGGTCAGCCAGACAACGTCTATTATTTTAACTTTTGGTGGGTCTAAATGGTGTCTTGGGGGTGGTGGTCGGCGTGTCTCGGGTAACGCAGGGGTTAACAACTAGTATTATATAAAACTTTCTTCTTTCTATATAAATATTAAATTCATAATTTTATAAATTTAAGTTTTATATTCTTTACACAGTGTAATTCTAACTAAAGGTTTTTAATGGTGGTGGATGATAATGAAAAGATTTATTTAAAATTACCATGATAACAGCTAAGAGGCTAGAACAACTAAATGAAAATTGTTAATGTTATTTTCTGAGATTAATTTTTTAGAATTTTTAAGTAGTACCGTTTGCTCACAAGTTTTGTATTCAAAGGAAGAAACCGCAATATTTTGAAGGGTTCGGACACTTTCAGTGGGCTATCATTCCAAATCGTATCTATACTAATAGTATAATGAGGTTAAGTTTGGTTATATGTACGAGATAATCTTCGAAACTACTGGAAACTACTGGACCGATTTTGATCAGGGTTTTTTGCTTCGGAGGGTATAGGCTACAGTTTTGGGTCAGTGTGGGGAAGGGGTTGGTTTGGTTAATTGGTTGGGGTTGGGAGAGGTGGGGTGGTGGGCCTATTATTTTAACATTTGACAGGTCTTGATATCTTGACGGTGTGGGGTTGGGTCGGCAGGTAACAGCTAGTGTTTTTATAAATTGTCCAGAATTTAATATTGTAGAGTGACTATATATTTATATACATCCTTAAATGTTTCCCAAGTATTCCATTAAAACACAAACTGTCATATTTTAGAAGTGGTCTCAAATCACTGACATGGAATTCCAGAATTTTTAAAGTAAACACAAAATTTAATGTTTTGGAATATTAGTCTTGTGGAGAGAGCACCAAAACGACCATCATGAGTTTAACACACGTAGTATACATATACCTGGTACCTATATTGGCTCAAAAACCCATAAATAATAAAATTTTTCGTGTAAATTCTCTAATAGCCAATCGGAGATACATGTTTAAAAAAAATTGAGCTTTGGGAACTGGGTTAAAATTGATCACAAGATTTGGCGACATCCAAAAAACAAACAAACAACGACGCGAAGTTAATATATAGAATTAAGTCGAATAAAGTCGGTCTGCAAATTTATTGACTTCGTAAGTTCTAACAAGTGGGCGCCGTGCCTCAGTGGAAATGCGCATGGCTGCTGAGCAGGAGGTTCGTGGTTAGAATCCCAATAACACGAAAAAGTATTTTTCACGGTGTCCTACCTCTCGCGAATTGGTTACAAACGTTCCGAGAGTAATAACTTGTTAAAGAAAATTAAATCTTAAAGAACTTTACATTTTTTTAAATTCTTAAAACCATTGCTGACATAAAGGTCGTCAAACCAAAAAAAAAAAACTTTTATTAATATTGTATTTAAAATAATTTAATATTGCGATTGATTATTTCGAAAAATTCTCTTCAATAATTTTTTTTGACTAATGCAGAGTGTTAAAAGCTAATCGATTTCCTACAAATCAACAGGACTAAAATAAAAAGTTTGTAAAATGAGTTTTGACTTTTCAAGTTTGTTTGAGGCAGTACATTGCAATCATTGCATCTTCAATCCTCTTTCCGAGCTGTTCTAAAGTTTCTATTCCACATAAAAAATCTAGAAGAGTTAGACCCAGTGACCTAGACGGCAAAAATACCGAACCGGTTTGATAATGTTCACTTAAAAATGCATTCACTGTGGTAAGGATCACCATCTAGCTAAAAATAAGAAAAACAACCCATAAAATTTTTCATCTAAATTCTCTAATCGCAGAAATTAATATGGGAGCCCCTCGAGTCTGGGTCATTTTTTTATTGTAGAAGAAAATCATCGAAAGAGACATTTGACATCAGATGTTAAAATTGAAAATGCTCAGATCATTTTATTCTGAGCACTTAAAGCAAGCTCATACTCTAAGCAAATAAGAAACACGAGCATTTATCTTGAGAACTCTTTGACTGCTCTGAACTAATTTATGAAAACGCGAAATGACAGAATATTGTGAAAACTTGTTGTTCTATCTGTAAGTTGATATCGACAACAAAAAACGACATGAATAAAAATACAATTCAGTAATATTGCATTAGTGAAAAAAAAAATATTATAAATATTAATTTTAATCTTAGATTTAATTTTCTTTTAAAAAAGACCATAGTGGCATTGTAAGTAGAAGCGTTCAAGAGTAACGCTACACACATCGCAGGGTTTGATAATCCCATACGGTTTTTTCTCGTAACTAACCAAGGAATCACCTCTTAACTGATGCACCCTGTATATGCGAGTATGTATATGTAAAAACATATCATGTCGTCTCGTATCTTTAGTGTATGCCTTTACAAAGAGAATGTTTATAAACACGAAGCTTATGAAGGGCTATTTAGTCGGTAAGAATTCTTCACTTTTTTATTGAATGAAGCTTAAAAAATTAAAAATGTATAAATATGTATATATAAAAACTATATACCAAATGTAGTTCGTATTTCGAATACAATCTTCCAGCTAAGAAGGCAAAAACTCAGGAATCGTCAATCTCGTTTTATTTATCCCGCTATATGATATTGGAATGGTGAAGAATATGTGAGAGGGATAACTTAATATGCACATTTTAGAATTAATATCTTAATAAATGCAATGATTTTTTGAAGATACTCATGTAATTATTATAGAAAGTATTATAATCAAAGTCAAAGTCACAGAGTCTGCTCGTCATCTCACGCCAACATTAAAGTATTACAAAGGAAAAATTAATTTAAAATAAAAAGTAGTATTTATTTTATTTGACCACAGTCTTATTTTTAAAGTAAGATAAATACATTTAAATTTTTATAACTTCTACTTCCAAACAATTTAGAGTATATATATACCTATAAGGACAAACGACGCGACGCTATTATTTGCCAGCTCAATTTGCCGTAGTAAAAACTAAAATACCCTATGTGTTATGTTCTGAGCTGGACTGAGTTCAACATTAGTATGCAACAAAAAGTCTAAGATCCAGTACATAAGTCGGTTCATACAGCTAAATACAGACATATATTCAAATATAATAATAGTGTATGTATCTATATGTTATGTACACACATGATTCATTATATATGTATCTATAAATTTGCGCCAACTCTATAACTCATTTATGTTGTGAAAGTGCATAAAAACATTTTCAAGTACAAAAAACGATTTCAAAAAGTAGAAGCCCCGAAGAGCCGGATTCGCCAGGATTTATCGATCTAGATTTCTCTAAGCGAGCAATTCCATTCATAAAAACGTTGGAATTGTTTTGATGGTGTTAAAGCTGTTGGTTGTTTTTCCTCTACAACTTCGGGCAATGGTAAGCATTGTATGTGTAAGTGTACGCGGTAGCAATACCATACCACGAAGGCACGACTGTTCTGAGTAGCAGACAGAAATGAAGATAAATAAACATAATACTCTACTGTCTACACAGATAGGTACTATGCTCTACATACTTTTTGGTGCTTGCTTGCAAAGTTTCCACAAAAACTACTATTGTTGATGATTCGCATTCGACAATGATGCTGGAATGCTGACTGCTTCACAGGGTTTCTACAGTTTGTTTAATTTTTTGTGTGCGGTTTTTTAAAAAATATACGTCTCATTTTATACTTTCAACACATTTGATGAATAAATTTTTAATATCGTTTCTTCATAAGTTAAAGTTATTCAAGTTAATAAGGAACCTCTGGTTTAATTACACTGCGGCTAACTAAGGTCATCACCGTGTTATTATATTAATGGTTATTTTTTCCAATTAAATTTTTTTTGGAAAAACCTTTAAGATAAATGTTCAACAATCGTTTGGGCCACATTTTTAGTCATCACTAAAAACTTAAGAAATAAAACATTCTTTAACATGCTTTTAAACTTGAAACTATTGGCTAACTTGTTGATTCTATAATAGCTCTTTCGATTTGCAGGGTAGAGTTAAACTTTCTCTCTCCCATGATTTTGGTTTGGCGTTCTATTTGCAAACTGTACCCGGGGTACAGTTTGATATTGCGTTTTATTTGCAAGGTTTTGTAACCGACACTGTGACTTTGCTACCCGTCGTCAATCGACGGGAAAGGTTTCGTTTACTCAGAAAGATGGCGAAGAGATAGAAAGCAGAATTATTTCTCAATGTTATTCTTGATAAATATGGTTTTGATTTGGTGTTCTATTTGCAAAGCATTCACAACGAAAACCACGAAAACTCTGTCATTTTGGTAGCTTACCCGTAAGTAAGGTTTCGGGTATGGTTTTAGCAAATCGAAAGAGGCATTAAAACACTTAAAACACACTGATATCTAGTTTCTATCATGGAAAGTTTCCCAAACAGATTTACGTCAAACAAACACAGATTTGTTTAACCCAGTAATTTAAAAGATTTGTGGTCTTTTGAGGGTCTTGAGGGGGTCTTAAGGGAGTTTTAAAGGGGTGTTGAGGAGTGTCTTGAGGAATTTTACGTGGGTCTTAAGGGGGGTTTTGAGGGTGGTTTTAGAGGGGTCTTAAGAGGGTATTAATGAGGTCTTTAGCGGGTATTAAAGGGGTCTTGAGGGGTCTTTATGTGGTCTTGAGAGGGTTTGAGGCGAGTCTTTAGTCAAAAATTCGTCGAAAGTTCAGTCGAAATTAATAGAATCACGCTAAGCATTTAATGTTATTTTAATATTCTTTTGAACCTTAAATGCTTTTCAATTGAAAATAATCATAAAATGCTTGAGTTGTCTCACAGTAGCGTGCTTAGGGCGTAAAGCTCCCCAGAACAGCTAGTCTTTATGTACAGGGTGTATCCGCACACATATCCAGCAAGTACTTCTCTGATCTACACTTCTCTGCGCATTCAGTTCAGTACATACATACATACTACATCTAAATCCCAACCACCACCACCCACATAATCGACATACACTATGCACGTATACGAGTATCTCAGTCAACACTCATAGTCACCATTCATCAAATACATCACTGACCTGCATTTCCCATGGGATGCAGTCCAGGCTACGCGTATGATAAGCATACACTGCATGGGTGTTACAATGCAATACGAAACCCAGGAATTCGTTATCTGTCGATCCTAGGATTTGCCTTGCGCAGCACAAAACATCGCAGCCTTATCTTCGTCAGCCTCTAGGATAGAAGAAGTAACCTAACACTACACCAGATAAGGAAGATGATACGTGAAGATACCCGTAGAGACATACTCCTTAATGATTTATGTTATGCATAAGGTCGTGTTACCAAAATGTAATATACGAACACCATATCGCACAGAGATCAAATTTATCTCTGTATGTCTTTAGTGTATAATTAGTTTTAGAATTTTGTATAAATATGATGATCGAATAAAATGTACTTCACTTCACATAAAGCAGTCTTTAGTCTCAGCTATTGATTCCCCCCACCCGAGGTAATGGTCAATAGTTAAACCACATCAACATAGCTGCATTGAGTACTGATTCCCTCCACCAGTGGACAGGGTCAATATTTCAAGACAGCATCAACATTAGTCATTCGAGCAAAAAGGAACCGTTCTTCCAAGGAAGAACTATCAAATCAATCAAGCGTGTGGCACGGCTACAGTGTCAAATCAACCAAGGCCTTTGACACGGCTATAACAGTGTCAAATCAATCAGAACCAACCAAGTTACAAAAAAAATGGAAATCGACGATGCAGTACACGACCAGAGGGCAGTAGTGGACTGCATACAAAAGGTGTTCGACAAATACAAGCGCGAGTCGTACCACCGGAGAACCAAATATTCACTACAGCGAGATTGAAGGAAATTGAATCCCTGTATAATGACCTAAAAATCAAGCATCAGCAAATAATAAAGCTTGGCGACAATGCGGATCATCTATACTTCACCAAGAATTACTATGTCAGGTTTGCTCCCAATTCGAAAAAATTAAGGCAGATTTAAATCAAAGAATTTGAGAACTTGGAATTAATGAAGAAACGCCACCATCAACAAGCAAGGCATCTCTTGACGAAGAACCTGATAAGGAGAACGACAGGCCACGAAACCCATTGCGATAGCCAGCAAAAAATCAAGATTTTCTACAGAAGACTTCAATCTTTTTAAAGATATACCATAAAGTTTGGAAATAAAAAGACTAGAATCGAGAAACTAACCAATGCTCCTCAGGATTGTACTATGATTAAGACTGGATCATCGAAATATCATATTGAATACAAACGTTGGTCAATCAATGAACATTGGATGAAATTAAAACTATACCATGAGCAGATAGTACAAGGCGAGGAAAATTCTAAGAGAACTACTTCTCCGAAAATCTCTTTGGCAAGGCGCAAAACGACCATGAATTCACAATGGCTATACTTTCTGACAAAGAATCCAGATTCTCGCAAGCAAATGACAAATCAAATTCAGTCCGGCTTTCTCGAGTCAACATTTCGCAATTTGATGGACACTACTAAAAATTGACTTCTTTTCATGATCTTTTCCAAAAGATTGTTCATGAAAATCAATCAGTGGCCAGAATTGAGAGCAGTTTCTAAAAACACATCTTAAGGCAAGCGCAGAAAGCGTCATAAGACATCTAGAGATATCAGAGGCAAATTATGATGCAGCTTAGGAAGTTGTATGAAACAGATTCAACAACAAAGGGAAAATATTTGCCAGCCAAGTCGACGCACTACTTAACCAACAACGCGTTACATCAGAATGCGTAGAAGGTCTACGTTAAGAAAAACTATCCATGCACTATCCTCATTAGGCATGGATGCAGACTCATTCGGTCCAATCGTCACACACATTCTAAGAGAGAAATTAGACAAGAAGTTTCAGAAACAATACGAGGTCTCACTAAACAATCCGAGGGACATCCATTATTGGCAGGAGTTCAGAAATATGTCACCTGAACAAAAAATACAGAAATTAAACTCCAAGAAAGGTTGCATAAACTGTTTAAGCGCAAAATATCAGCTGATGCATTTCCCTAGCAAAACAAGATGTAAGACGTGCAACGGAAAGCACAACAAATTACTTTACAAGTTTTTTTGCTGAAAAGGTTGCATTCACTACCAACCACAATCAGCACAAGGTCCAATCGCTCACGGTCAAAAGAACAAACAAACACGAGGTTCTTCTAGCAACGGCATGCGTCCTGGGCAACAGATTAATGCTAGGAGCATTAATTGATCAAGGCTCTCAAGCATCATTCATCACCGAAGCAGCAGTTCAAAGAATTCAAGCAAAAAAAAAACAAAAAAAAAATTAAAAATTTTCTTGTAAATTCTCTAATCGGGGATACACACACACACACACTGTTTGCTCGTCATCCACCAAATGACGCAGCGGCAGCGAACAGCGCTGCTCACAAAGCACAGAGCTCAGACTTTGCCGTGATCTGCTGCGATATAGCTATATTTAAAAATTGTATATTGTGGTCCCCAAGGGGCCGATCGCCCTAAATTTTTACAAAGTGTTTTCCATCGAAGACACACATGTGTACAAAATTTAAAGAAAATCGGGTAAATTTTGTAAAATCTTTGTGTGGGAGCCCCCGACCCCGCGGCCCGAGGGGTCTCCAATTTTAATAGAAAGTGTTGTCATGAGAGATATGCATGTGTGCAAAATTTCAATAAAATCGGGCTGTAGGAAGTGGGTTAAAAATTGATCACAAGATTTGGCCAGCCAGCCAGCCACGGGCAAGTGAAGTTAATATAGAGAATTTAAAAAGAAGTATCAAACGTAACCGTGATCGGAATGGGAGAATGTGAAGAACACAAGACAACACTCATTTAACTCCAAGATTCAATTCAAGCTATTCTCTGCACGAAGAAGCGCTAATCATAAAAACATTGACAAGATATCTACCCGAATTTGATCTGAGATACAACATGGAACTCGTAAACAAGGTAATGTTGACAGATTCGCAATATAAAAGACCTGCAAAAATAGACATCATATTAGGAGCTCATGAATTCGGAGAAATAATTCTCAATGGAATTATCAAAGAACAGGCGTCATCTGTCGTCGCACATCAAACTAAAATTGGATAGATCCTTTCCGGATCTCTAATCAAGATGAAAAGCAACAAGCATACTATAACTGGCCTCGTCGCCACTACGAATTTAACGGAAAAACTAACAAACAACTGGGAAATATAAGATGTTAAGAGCCACAGCGAACTAAAGGTAACGGGGGAGCACGACATATTCTTTAAATAAAACACAAGAAGGGACAAGAAAGGAAGATACACAGTTCGTCTTTCTTTTAAGTCAGGAGCACCAAGTCTGCCTTAGCAAAGGTATTGGAGGCCAGATTTGCACGCGATACCAAACTAGAAGCCGAGTTCAAACGTTTCATGAAAGAATATATTAATTTGGGCCATATGAACTTGAGATCAAGTCTTACTAATGAACTTAATGGCTACTATTTTCCGCATCGTGCAGTGTGGAAACACGACAGTCAACAGGATAAGATACGAGTCGTCTTTGATGCCTTTGCCAAATGTCGAAACGGACTCAGTCTAAATGATTGGCCCATAATCGTTTGTTTATTCAGGTGGCCAGAATCGTTGCTGGACCACTCGTTCATTTAAATCTATTTATAACTTAAAAGTCTAGACGCGCTTTGTATCTTGGCAATACGCATGATTCTTTGGCAACCGAGATTTCTCTATAAATTAGAATTGCAAGATCAGATTAGGTTCAGATTTAGTCCAACCATCATACAATAAAGTTCACTACTTTTCATTGTGGTAGAAGTTTTGTGTTTTTATTTCTATGTCTCACTCTGGCGAGTTGGCCGGAGTTAAAACAATTTTTTTTAAAGTAACTCCACTTAAGTTACATTTTTACATTGGTTTTGTGATGCATCTAATAATGCATATGCAGCAGTGATCTACGCTAGGACAGTTTCACCCACTGGTGCAATACACACAACATTATTAATACCAAAATCTAAGGTGGCCCCTTTGAAACATCACACCACGATCCCGAGACTGGAACTCTGTGGTGCACTACTACTGGCAAATTTGATGACACAAACCGAACGAGCACTTGGAATTGACAACGTGGAAAAATACGCCTGGACAGACTCCGAAATCGTTTTGGCATGGATTAAAGGAGGGCACCATCAATGGAAGACATTCGTAGAAAATCGCGTTTCGGAAGCCAACAAACTGATCGACATGATAATCCAGCGGACATAGCTACAAGGGGACGTGCGCCACAAGATAACGACCAAACAACCTATGGTGGTTCGGTCCTGCCTGGCTCAAGGGCAGAACAATTCCTCAGACAGACAAAACTATAGAAACCACGCTTGAACTTAGGTAAAAGGAGAAAACTATTACAATGAACGCCCGGGTCATTGATCAAGATGACATCATTTCATGATTTTCAAACTTCCAACGCCTCCTAAGAGTAACAGCATGGTGTCAACGCTTATAAGGAAGAGCAGACCTGGTGTCAGTAGCATAAATCACGGCCTATTGACAGCTGCGGAAATCAAAGATGTATAAAGATCCATAATCATCATGGTTTAAAAACAAGAATTCCCTGAGCAAAGGAACCAGCTTAACCAAGGCAAATGTGTTTGCAAAAAGAGCATCCTACTTTCACTGAAATCCTTCATAAAAAATGGAATAATAAGGGTATGAGGACGGCTTGAAAAATCCGAATTAATATACGAAGCAAAGCGCCCGATTCTTCTTTCATACAAGCATCCTCTTACTTCAATGATCATAGACCACTCCCACACAGCAGCAATGCATGGTGTTAGACAATCGACACTAGCCCACACCAGACAGAAATATTGGATTATCAAAACAATAAGCACCGTGAAACAACGATTGCATTATGCGTCATATGCTCTAAAACAAAAGCTATGACGAGCAAATAATAGGGAATTTACCAAAACCACGAGTTACAATAAGCAAACCATTTACTCACACTGGAATATTTTAAGCAGGCCCTATATCGCTAAAACGTGCGAAGGGACGAGGGTGAAAGAGCTACAGATGCCGTGTTCATCTGTCTAGCTACAAAGGCAATGCATCTTGAAGTGGTCTGCGACTTAACAGCCAAGGGATTCTTAGCAGCCTCTTCAAGGTTTTGCGGTCGACGAGGAAGAATTTCGCATTTGTATAGCGATAATGGCACGAACTTTGTGTCAGCAAATACAATGCTAGATTAATTTTCCAGGAAGAAAGGCTCGGCTTACAACAACGATATTCAGAGAGAAATAACAGATTTATCCATTCACTGGCACTTCATACCGCGGGCGTCTCCCCACTTCGGGGGGCTATGGGAAGCCTTCTGGAAACGTTGGAGCACGAATACCTGAGACGATTGCAGCAGCGCTCGATGGATGGTCACAAGGCCCAATATAAGACCAGGAAACGTCGTCCTGGTCAAAAACGAACAATTGCCTTCCACTCAGTGGGCATTGGGTCGAGTTCTTTGCGTCTACTTAGGGAATGACGGTTGCGATCGAGTTGTCACCTTTTGTCTGTTTCAAATGAAAAAATAGTACAAAAGGAAATACAAAGACCTGTAGCAAAAATCTGTCCTTTACCAATAAGTGTCAATGAATTACCAATCACCACAAGGAAGGAAGTGGAAGAAACACTTAAACCAAGCACCACAAGGGAAAGGGTGAAAGAAACACCTCCAATTGACAAAACTCGCGCAAAAGCCTGTGTTAATTTAGTCTCTATGCCGGTACTTCCTAGCGTGCCCAAGGTATCGACTTCAAGGCAGCGCAAGCAAAAATTCGTCCAATTGGTCCAACCTGGTTTAACACCGAAAGGCCACGGCACTCCCTAAGGCAAAACGATGTAAACTTGGCCTGTTACTACTCAGCTCACTACTTGTAATGTCAATAGTCCACACTGGCCACTGCGGGTACGAAATAAAAGAATTTAACTCCTGTTTATACATCGAGGAAATGGGAATAGCACACTTAAAACGAGGAGTTTTTCGAACGCAGATCAGCTTAACCCTAGATCAAATAAGAGCAGAGAAATCATCAGCATATAACGCAACCCAGCAGGCCGAAGAATTTTGTGAAACATGTGTCAAGTTGCATCCAACTACCCACTGCAGGGTTCCATTCAGCATCTACAAGAAAGAAGAAATGATTTGGTGGCAGAAGTTGACGGGTTGACCAGCAAAATCCGAGCAAGATCAAAGAGAGGAGATTTGGGGACAGTTTTACAATCTGTTTTAGGCGTGATCAATGACGTATACAGGGAATTAGACGACCTGCAGGAGAATCAACAGAGGTTAATACAATTACCCAAGCACCAAACGTCAATCCCCGTGTCTACTGCAACACAGATGAGCGCTACAGAATCAAAAATTCAGTCACAGATTGCTAGGCTTAAATCAAAATCAATACAAAATTTGACAAGGACAAGACCAGGGAACACCGGAATTATGAAGCAATCATTTAGGGCCTTTGAGAAAAATATCATAGAAATCAACTTTCTAATCGCATATCTAGCGGTTCACAACTTGTTGGGACACTACATTGAAAAACATGATGATATTAATAGGGTCGCCTTCAAGAGGGGAGATCTCAGAGAAATGCTATCTACCACTCAATTGAATGATACCATCAGCAAAGCCAACAAAAAAATGGGTAGTTTGTTAGTAAAACTTCAAACTACCCCACCGAAAGCATATGGGACTCAAACCTTGTAATAATCCAGAGTTATTTCGACACACTGGAGTCAGAAAGATATGAACTTGTCTAGGTTATATCTGTGCCCTACCGGGTACTCAGCAACATCTACGAGGTCATGGAGATTCCAAACAACATATAAGCTGCCGACTACACCAGACAGCAATATTTGGAATTTGGAAGTAAAGCTCGTGCAGTCTCACTTAAAACTCAACAATGTGGATGTGTCTACCCTCAACGCTCATAAGAATCACTGATGACTCGAGTTGCATAATAAACAAGCTATTTCAAACTAAACTATCTATTACAAACTAACTAACTAACTATTACAACTAAACGCAGATAACCCTCAATGAAACTGAAATGTTAAAATTCACCGAAGACTGTCACATCGAGACATCGCAAAATATAATGAAGCCCGAATTTTTTGGGGAATTTCACGTTGTGCAATCACGCTTTCATAACTTAAACATTTCGCTGATTTACCCTACCATGAAGGACTTCACTGACGAAGGCCCTGAACCTCCGACAATCGTTGGAGAAAACATCATAAAACAGTCCGAAGACATACTAAGTAAGGCAATCGGTAATCTAATGGACGAACAGGAAATCACGGTGTGGAAGTCATTCAAGGGGCATCCGGTTACGCATTTCAGCACGGCCCTAGTTATACTCATCATTGCAGCCTTGACATTCAAGGTTATGTCTTCTTAGAGATGCCGAAAACAAAAAACTGCTTCACTTTCGGACATCGAGTCCCAACCATTGCCGGCACCAAGACGGAAACAATGGCAAGAATCGGATTTCACCCAAACAAATTTTATAAAAAAGTACCTGATTTTCTACAAATTTTATACGCATGTGTATCTCAGATGGACAACGCTTTTGTGTAAATTTGGAAGTGATTGGGCCCCGGGGTCAAATTTAATAATAAAAAAATGTACATGATTTTCTTCAAATTTTATACGCATGTGTATCTCAGATTCACAACACTTTTTGTAAAAATTTGAAAGTGATCGGGCCCCAGGGTCGGGGGCACCCATACAAATTTAATAAAAAAAAGCACCCAATTTTCTTCAAATTTTATACGCATGTGTATCTTCGAAGGACAACACTTTTTTTAAAATTTTTGAATTGATCAGGCGCCGGGGGTTACCTATACAAATTTGTACTTTATTTATGCATTTAGCAACAACTTTTTTGTAGGCTAAGTAAACAGAATAAAGAAGCGGATATAAACAATGCTTTTCGATAAAAGAATGACATTTAGGCATCACGTAGAATATTCTATAGTAAAAGTGAATAAATCTATTAGTATATTGTATAGTATTATTAACAAAAAATCAAATTTAAGTGTTAAAAATAAATTAATGTTATTTAATTCCGTACTACGGATGTCCAATTTTTAATGACTTAGTTAAAAATCATTTAAAAAAGCTTCAAGTGTTGCAAAACAAAATTTTGAAAATGTGTCTCATCCGTGAGTGCCGTGCTTCCACATTTGAAATTCATGAATGACCATTTTGAAAGGACCATTTTTATAAAATAAACAACAGATTTCTAACATTATTAAACATTTAAATTTAATAGTTTGTTTTGTTATTGCTATTTTTATGTGTTATTGTTTTGTGTTATTGTTATTGTTATATATGTTATTATTATTTGTTTCTCCTAAAAATTTTTTCTTTATAGAGCATACTAGTTTAATACCCGTCGACACGAACATTTTAATACTTTAATTTTACACATGATTTGTATATGCAAATGCCTACTGATACCAAAGTTTTGTTAATTTGTTCTTCAGAATTTTCAATCTGATCTTTAATAATAAGTTATGATCGACTTAACTTTGATCTTTGCCATCAATATATGTATAAATGATGCCTCTATATCTTTGTTGAAAATGGTTAAATTAGAAAAAGCTAAAAAAATCAACAAAATTTACCGCAACAAATTAACAAATAAATTTTTAAATGATTTTGTTTCGCAATTCGAGTTGCAATTCATTTTTGTTAAATTGCTATTTGTTAACTTGCTGTTATAGTAACCTTCTTTTTACAGTGCAAAAAAAAACAAATTGGAAAAAACATTAAAAAAATAACTACAGTAACCTTTGAGCGTTACACACAAACTGACAAACATTTTTGTTTAATTATTATATTAAATCATTATTCTAGTTAAAATGTTCTTTAAATAATAATGTAAACTTATATTGTAGCTGCATTAGCTCATTAGCTAAGACACTAAATTGTTAACTATTCATGTAAATTTGAACAAAAAAATCTTAAAGATTATTATACATCCAAAAAAAATGCAAATCATCAAATCTTACGAGGATGCTAAATTAAGTGTGCGGAAGTAAGTCAGATTCAGCGTATCCTTTAATCAAAATTGTTTGGTGGAACAACTTGTAATTTGGTTCGCCGTAGTTTTGAATGGTTTTTGTTATCCCGTGGAAAAAACTTTCCTGTGACCGGACCGGAATTATGCTTCAAGCAAAAGTCTTTCAGATGAATTATGCTTCAAGCTAAAGTCTTACAGATCTCTGAAGTCTTCAAGCTTAATAAATTTCAAGCATCTAACGGTGGGCTAGAAATCGTCACAATATTTCATTACTTTCCGGAAAAGTCATACGAGTATACTCTTCTTCCTTTAAAGAATATTATCTTATTGGACGAATACTTAAAACAACATTAATTTATCAAAGTAACAAAACATTTAAAATAAAGCTACATATACATTATTTGATCTTAAAAATTTAATTTTCTTTTAAAAATGTCCAACAGTGCCCTTGTAGCTAGAAGCGTTCAAGAGTTACAGGGTGTGAAGTGATGTAAGGTCAAAAGTGCGTCTCTTCACATTAAAACGCTACGTACACCGCAGGGGTTGAAAATAGACCCCCCTCCAATACGATTTTTTCACGAAACTAACCAAGGAACCATCCCTTTAAGTATTTGCCACCTTAACGGATACACCCTGTATAACTAAACCAATACACACCTTACAAATAGTTGTTCTTGGTTGTTAACCCTCCATGACACTACCGTTGCACCTAAAAAAAATAAAGAAAACATATTACAGCAAAATTTTTCCTTAAGATCGAATTAAGATAAGTAAAAGAAAAATGTATACTAAGGTTTTTAAAACATACCGAAACATTTAGAGATATAAAGAAAATTACAAAAAAAAAATTATGTGTATACGGAGTATACGTGTCAGAAGTTAAACTTATTTGGCAATATAAACTTTAAATGGTAACAATTTATTATTTAGTAAGGGGTATGATGGCAGTGAGAGAGGGAGAGAGATGGAGAGAGCGAGAGAGAATGGGTGAAAGATAAAAGAGAAAACTATATTCAAATATTTAAAGTATTTACAGGTTTTACGGATATTATTATTTAACGGATTAAATTGAGAAAAATAAGACAACAAATTAGTTTTATTTTAAATTTATTTTTTCGATATTTACAGTGTTATCTGATGATGATTGCATTGGTATAGTTGACAATATAAAAATAAGAATATCCTCAAAATGCCAAAGAACGCCCTTAAAAGAACCAAAAAAACATCAAAAGACCACTCAAATGACTCCCAGAAGGAGTCCCTAAAAGAACACCCAAAAGACCCCCACTATCCCAACAACAGCATATTTTGTTGTTATTGTTGCAGTCTTTTTGAGTTACTGTTTGTAACGCCTCGTTTATTACATTTACCATATCCAAATGTCTATAATTTTCGCTTATAATTCTCCGAGCATTTTGAATCTATATAAGTGAAACCATCAATGTTAACGGCTAGTATAAAAATTCATGAAAATGTACGGCAAGAAAAAATTTACGAAAGTTCAACGAAGACTTTTAAGTTTTTCGGCGTTTTAAAAATAATTGTGCCTATGATGGTCGCAACAAAATGACAGTAGAACTTAGAAATCGATAAATATGTCAAAAAGCCACTAGACCAATCAAAATAATTCATTTAGAATTATGATCGAAAATGTTAGGCATTTGGATTCTTACAGTTATTGAGTTTCGTAAAATACGTTTTATGGAGTATGTAATAAACGAGGCGTTACAAACACTAACTCAAAACGGCTGCAACAATTACAACAAAATATGCTAATGATATTACCACAAGCAGTTAACAGGAGGCAGCCCCTCCATTGAAAAAAAAATTTAGTTTCTTTTGATTTTGAAAAAGTTTCTTTTAATTTTGAAAAAGTTTAAATGGATTTGAAAAAGTTTTGTTTGGTTTGGAAAAAGTTTTATTTGTTTTGGAAAAGGTTTCGTTTGTTTTCAAAAAGTTTGCAATGAACTTTAAATGGTTTAATTTGAAATTGAAATCCTATATACAGAGGACATGCAAATTTTTCAGCGAACGTGTGCATAGTTGTACGTTTGTACGTTTGTCGTGTCGTATATCTCGGCTTCTACCAGTCACAATTTGATAGGACTTGTTTTAAAACAATTGGTTAGCGCTCGGCTTAGCTTGCGATGGCGTAATTTTTTCATTCATACGGGTTACTCTCTGAGGAAACTGAGAAAAAAACTAAATCTACGCATCGCTATAGATTTTTTTTAGCCTAAAGGTTTGCAAAGTTAATTGTGGTTTTTTCAGTCTATTTCAGAAATCGTTTATGATTGAAATGCTTATCGCTTATGAACGAAAGACCTACATTTAACGTTGCATACTATTAGGCTTTTAAGATAATTTAGTCTTTAGACTTAATTACAACTAAATACGTTTGTGCGGGTGTATGTAGTCACTCGCATAGCAGAATATATTAGCTCGTTTG
Organism: Nephrocerus scutellatus; assembly: GCA_947095585.1. Lineage (NCBI taxonomy): Eukaryota > Metazoa > Arthropoda > Insecta > Diptera > Pipunculidae > Nephrocerus > Nephrocerus scutellatus. Next base: position 65,370,552 of record OX352764.1, on the reverse strand, counting down.
TCTATAGTAGTGAACATTTTTTTGTAGGAACGATTTTCAGTACTAATCCCAATTTAAAGTACAACTCTTGGTAAAATTGTTTAAAAGGCAAATCTGACAACAGATTTAGAACTTCATTTTTAAGGGAAGACGGTCAAACAAGTCTGACGATTTTCATTGATAATCATTTTCGTCATTGTTTGTCAACTCGTATATCTCGGCTTCTACCATGTTGTAGTATTAGCTGTTATAAAGAGGTTCTAATACTAGCTTACATTATTTTGGGTTACCTGTTTTTCACGATGGTTTTTGTCCAAATAAATCAATAAGCAAGTTTATGGTTGGTTTTCTTTAATCTAGTTTTATTAACACTTATTCTTAAAATTAAACATTCACACAATTTTGGTATATTATAGTTTAAAATAAGACGCGATATTGATAGGATAAGAACTTGTATTGGGTTTAGTAAGGTATAATCACTTAATATAATAACTTTGTATTTGATTTAGTAAAATAACTTTGTGTTGGACTCTGTTATCTAACTGCTGATTACCAGTCTGGCTGATGGTACTCTATATGACTGCCTATTAGAGCTTTTACTATCAAAGATTCCTATATGAAAGCTCACAACATCAAATTCAACACATTCGAGCTTTTAATACTGACCTATCCTAATGCGCGAAAGAGGAAATCAAATTCATGTACCATCAAGTACGCATCAGTACAACGACTCGATCGTTTGTACTGTGTACTATATGCTGAGTCGGCATAATGTACATTTGGTTTGATTGCTGTGTGTTATTGGTTTTGTTCATTGGTTGGGGTTTATTGCTCTGGTATTGGGCAATAACGGACATTGATTTAGGGCGCTGTATTATTTCTTTTTTGTTGTATTTTAATAAGATTAAGGAGAGTAGCAGTGTTGTTAGGAATGTTATGGTTATTAGTGTGTAGAGAATAGTTATGTGTATGTTGTAGCTTTGTTTTTCTCGAGAGGTATATATGTGTTTGGTTACATTAATTTCTTCGATGCTCTTGCTTATTGAGTTGAGATCGTTGATTTGATTATGTATTGTAAATGTTTTAGTTTCGGAATGTGGTATTTTTTCTAAATGTGTAAGGTCAAGATCAATTGGTAATTCAGGGGCAAGAGAGATAAAATTGGAATGAAGATTGGTTTCGTATGTTGCGCTTGAACTAAGAGTTTGATATCTCGTATTTACGATTTCATTTTATAAATGATGAAGACGAGCATTTTGTATGGGATTTCTGAAAAGAAATGATGTAGTAAGGATGAGTCGACGAACGAGAATTAAGAAGTTGAAAAGCCATTATCAATGAAATGGTTTAAGTCTGTTGTTGTGAGCTTTAAGAGTTCGATTTTTATATTTTATTATGGAATTTACTCCAGAAGAAGAAATAATCTCATATGGACCGTTCCATATGGGAAGTAGTTTCTTGTTTTTGTTTTTAGGACAGGTCTCGTTTTTTAGTAGGACAAAATCTCCTTCTGTGAAATTAACTGGATTTTGTTTTTTTATCATACTGTATTTTCGAAGATTCCTTGCTTTTAATTAGGTTATTTTTAGCGATTTGATGGGCATGTTGCAATCTAGATTTTAGCTCGTTTGCGTATAAATCGTAGTTGTTACATATTTCTGGGTTTTTGGTTACGCTGGAAGGAAGATCGACTTGTCGTCCGAATACTAGTTCGAAAGGTGTAAAGGAAGTAGAAGTATTAGGAGTGGTATTGTGTACAAATACGGCGTATTTAATCCAAGAATCCCAATCATCTTGAGATTTGTTAATATAGCATCTGAGATATTCGACAAAATTTCGGTGACTTCTTTCAAAAGATCCATTTGATTGTGGTCGGTACGCACACGTTTGGAGTTTAGTAATTTTTAAGAGTTTACACACGTTTTTAAATATGTCGCTTAAAAAGTTTTGACCTTGATCAGATAAAACATATTTCGGGATACCGAAGCGAAAGATTATTTCCTTAACAAAAGCTTCAGCAATGGTGTTAGCTTTTTGATTTGGTATTGGTATTGCGTCAGTGTATTTAGTTAAATGATCGATGAAAGTTAGAAGATATTTATTATGGTTTGATGTAGTAGGATATGGGCCAACGATATCAATTGAGATTTTCTCGAAGGGATGTTTGGCTGTTGAGGTTATAACCATAGGTTCCATGGTGTACTTGGTGATTTTATTTTTCTGACATAGTTCACAATGTTTAATGTAGTTTTTGATATCTTGGAACATATTTTTCCATTTATGGTACATTTTTATTCGTTTGAAAGTCCTATTGACGCCACAGTGTCCTCCGATTGGATTTAGATGAAATTCTTTCAATACAATATTGATTTCTTCGCGTGTAAGTTCACGATCGGTAGATGAATTAGTTAATAAATTTGCAATTTGAAACCGACTTTGGACACGAATTATGGGAAGAAGTAGGACTGGTTGATGGGTTTGAATTTGGTTCGATATATGAATTAGTAGATGACGAATTAGTAGTAGAATTAGTACAAGAATTAGTAGACGATTTAGTAGATTTGGTACCAGAATTAGTAGACGATTTAGTAGATTTGGTACAAGAATTAGTAGACGATTTAGTAGATTTGGTACCAGAATTAGTAGACGATTTAGTACAAGATATAGGAGACGATATAGTAGGCGATGTAGTACAAGATATAGGAGACGATATAGTAGGCGATGTAGTACAAGATATAGGAGATGATATAGTAGGCGATGTAGTACACGATTTTGTAGATGATCTAAGAGTCATTTTTGCAATTCAGCTGAGGCAGTCTGCATTTGTGTTTTGTTCGCCCTTCTTATGTATGATTTCGTAGTCAAATTCTTCAAGTTGTAGACGATATCTCATTAATCTTGAACTTATGTCCTTGCAATTGTGGATGTAAATGAGAGGTTTGTGATCGGTATAAAGGACGAATTTTCTTCCATACAGGTAGGGTCGAAAATGCCGGACTGACCAAACAATGGCAAGCAATTCCTTATCTGTAGTAGAATAATTCATCTCACTTTTATTTAAAGTGCGAGAGGCATAGGCTATAGGTAAATCATTTCCTATCTCACCTTGTGACAAAACACTTCCGATGGCAACATCACTTGCATCTGTTGTTAGAATGAATTTGTTGTTAAAATCAGGATATTGTAGAAGAGGAGGGTTTATAAGTTTTGACTTGAGTTCATGAAAGGCGACAGTACATAATGGAGTCCACGAGAATGGTACGTCTTTTCTTAAGAGTGCCGTTAGTGGTTTTGAAATTTTTGCAAAATCTTGAATGAATCGACGATAATATCCTGCAAGACCCAAGAACATTTTAATTTCTTTATCATTTTTGGGTTGTTTGAATTCCTTAACACATTCAATTTTACTAGGATCTGGTTTGATTCCTGATTCTGTAATTACGTGTCCTAGGTAAGTGACCTCTGTTCTCAAGAATTGACATTTTTCTGGCTGTAGTTTTTAATTATGTGATTTCAAACGTTCGAAAATTTCAACTAGTTTAAAATTATGTTCTTCTAGACTTTTTCCGTATACCACGATGTCATCCATATATACGAAGGCTTTGATACCCTGTAATCCAGTCAACACGTTATTCATTAACCTTTGGAAGGTAGCTGGTGCACCTTTTAGTCCGTAAGGCATTCTAATGAATTCGTAGTGACCAAATGAAGAAGAAAAGGCTGTCTTCTCCCGATCTTCAGGCTTGACTTGTATTTGATGGAATCCACTTACGAGGTCTAAGGTACCCAGTTGATCTAGAATGTCAGTTATATTAGGTAGAGGATAAGCCTCTCCAACGTTTTTATCGTTGAGTTTGCGGAAATCTACTACGATCCTCCATTTCTTGTTGCCGTTTTTATCTAGTTTTTTGGGTACCACTATTAGTGGGAAATTCCACGGACTATTCGATGGTTGGATAATACTATCTTCCATCATCTCGTGAATTTGTTTATTAACCTCCTGGCGTTGAGCTTCTGGTAATCTATATGGTTTTATATAGATAGGACTTGCGTCTGGTGTATGGATGTGATGTCGAACGACCTCCGTATGCGTAAGCTTATCTCCTTTAAGGTAGAATAAGTCGCTATACAAAAGACATAGATTTAATATTGAGTCTTTTTCCTTAGCGGTCATATGGTTAGTTTCGATTAGATTTTTTATGGCTTGTATCCTTCCATAAGAAGAAGGATACTGTTGAAATTGTAATACGTTATAGTTTGAGACTTTATCGAAGAGTAGTTCGTCTGTGTTAAACTCGACATCAGATTCAGAAGAGTTAATAACAGAAATGTACATGATCGAACTTTTTGTGGAAGTAATGCTATTACCGATATATAAACCATTTGGTAATTGCTGAGCCAGACATATACTATCTGCAGTCATTTCTTTATGAACAGGAACTACGGTAGGCTTGAGCCTGGTGGTCGTTGAGAAAATTATTACCAATTATACCATCTGTATTTATACGTGAAATGGATAAGAGATTGAGACATGTTGAGGTAAGATTATTTTAATAAGGACTACGCCTCTAGTGTGTATTACTGAATTTGTTATTCCGCATAGAGTGTATTATATTAGAATTTATTGTTGTGTTAGGCTTTAATTTATCTGAGTTAATAAGACAAATTTCACTCCACCATCGATAAGAAATTTGGATAAGTTAGGATTCATTGTGGACTCAGAGGATATCATGATTGAGTCTACACGAGAGATTTTATTATTAAGGTTAATATGGTAGATGTGGCTAGATGAAGTTAATTTCGAGTCCGGAGCCTGCCACTGGTGCCGGCCTCTGTGTGGTTTTCCGAATTAACGTTTTGGTTTCGAGAAGATTCAGAGACAGAGTTAGCTTGTTTCTTTTTGTTGTTAAATTCCCTTTTCCGACATTCGTTGATGTGGTGACCAGGGTTTTTACAATAATTACATGTAACATTACTTCGCTTTTGAAAGAGGGTAGACGATCTTTAGTCTTCTTTGTGTAACATTGTTCGATACTATGTCCCGATTTCGAACAATATGTGTATGTGACTCTTGACGATGCTGATTTTTGTGAATAAGATGGATAATAAGAATGTGAGGAAGAACTTTTATTTTGAGGATAAGAGGGATAGTAAGAATGTGAGGAAGAACTTTCTTCTTAATGTACTGCTGCTTCGACAGCTTCTGTTAACGTATCAAACCTTGATGCTTTAATAATCAAACTTAATTTCGAAAGGAGCCCCTTTTCGAAACTCCTTAACGCGGTTTTACCATTTATGCTTTGTATACACGCTGAATTAGCAATACCTTCACTAGCTATACATGCGTCGTTGAGATTAGCTAATGTTCGTTCAACTCTTTTAGCAAAGAGTCGCACTGATTCTGTAGGTTTTTGTTTTATTTGTATTAGGTCCATTTGTATTTGAGTAAGAGATTTTGTTTCCAAAAATTGGTTTTGCAATTTGGCTTTTATCTCTTCCCAAGTTCCGAATTCATTGTATTTGATGTTGTACGCGGGACTATTATTATTAAGTAATGATTCTTAATTAGTCAAATTTATAATATTTTAGATTTGTTTGAGTACGTTATAGTTAAATCAACCAGAGTCGTCGTTGATATATAATATATTATATGATAAAGATAAAAACAATTTTAAGGTAAAAAAATTCTATACTCTAATAAATTTTTATATATAATTTTATTATGTAAGTAATTTTATTAAAAGGATTTTTAAAAAAAAATATTTTTTTTGATAAAATTTACTTGTAATTAAGTTGTAGGCGAGTGATCCTTAGTTGATATGAGGAGAGAATGATGATCCTGTTTGGTGTAGAATGATGATCCTGATTATTGATGTAATAAAAATTATGATTATTTCTGATTTGTTGATTGGAGTTCTTTGTTTGTGGATTTGGTGAATCTTTTCCTATTTTTCCTTGCACTGATTTGAATTTTGAGAGTTTTACTGTTTTACTGTTCACATTGAATTTTTGATGAGTTTTATTAAAATTAACTTTCACTTTTAGAATTTTTGCTTTCACTGGTTTATATTGGACTTTTTCGTTTTTCACTGGTGTAACCCCACATCTGACAACAATTTTTATGTTGTAGTATAAGCTCTTATAAAGAGGTTCTACGACTAGCTCACATTATTTTGGGATACCTGTTTTTCACGATGGTTTTTGTCCAAATAAATCAATAAGCAAGTTTATGGTTGGTTTTCTTTAATCTAGTTTTATTAACACTTATTCTTAAAATTAAACATTCACACAATTTTGGTACTTATAGTTTTAAATAAGACGCGATAGGCGATATTGATAGGATAAGAACTTGTATTTGATTTAGTAAGGTATAATCACTTTCTATATTAACTTTGTGTTTGATTAAGTAAAATAACTTTGTATTTGATTTAGTAAGGTATAATCACTTTGTATAATAACTTTGTGTTTGATTTAGTAAGGTATATTCACTTTGTATAATAACTTTGTGTTTGATTTAGTAAAATAACTTTGTGTTGGACTCTGTTATGGCTGATGGTACTCTATATGACTGCCTATATTCTGCCTCGGTTCCAATAACGAAACCTCGGTATTAGAGCTTTTACTATCAAAGATTCCTATATGAAAGCTCACAACATCAAATTCAACACATTCGAGCTTTTAATACTGACCTATCCTAATGCGCGAAAGAGGAAATCAAATTCATGTACGCGGTTGTGACCTACATTTGAATCATATTGCAGTGCGGTTGCGCAATATGTAAGTTGGGGTGGAATGGATAGAGAAATATGACATCAGCATAGGGCGCCGTACGGCACCGCATCAGTACAACGACTCGATCGTTTGTACTGTGTACTATATGCTGCGTCGGCATAATGTACATTTGGTTTGATTGCTGTGTGTTATTGGTTTTGTTTATTGGTTGGGGTTTATTGCTCTGGTATTGGGCAATAACGGACATTGATTTAGGGCAACTATGTAGGATATTGATTTGGGATTGTGAAATAGCGGATGTTGGTTCAACGGATGTGAGTATAGCAAGATTGTTATAGGGCATTGATTTGGGATTGCGACACTGCAACAGTGTTGCAATTCTGTGTAACTAAGTTGTGAAGTGGTCACTTTACAACAACCAGTTAAAACTTAAATTTTGACCTTTGTCACGCGTGTGATGCGTGTAAAAAACATAAAAAGAAAATTTAAAAAAACAACCCATAAAAACCCATAATAGGAGATGCAAAGTTTGAACCTTAACTTTGGGTATCTGCATTGCGATTGATCGGGAAACTACTGATTGCTCAAAACTTGGTTCGGGCCAGTAGAGCAACAATCAAGTTCGTGATGTAGTGCTTGCTCTACCTCCTAGTGGTGGTCCCCGGGCAACTATGTGTATAAATCCTTATATATGTAGGCTAAAACTGCAAGTCCGAACGGTCTAGCGTTTCTAGTCTAGGTAACGTGGGTTAGCACCCTGCGGTATCGAAAAATGCCCGCTACTGAAACCGACACAACGCCTCGATCGAATAATGACGACTTTTGGCTATTGTACCCGGACTAAGATTGGTTTCTGTAATGTGAGGACGCTCCTTGGACGGCTGTGAAAAATGTTTTCACATCTGGAGCGGAAAGTATTGTTGGTAGAAACCAGGCAAGGCACAGCACATGGCTTACCGAAGATACCTGGAGGCAGATTGAAGAACGTAAGCTACTTTAAGCTCGTATTGTAGATATCCCAGCAGCAGCGAGGATCGAGCTAGAGTCCCTGTATCGAAGCAAAATGAGAGAAGTGCAGCGTAGTGTAAGACGTGACAAACGTTATTATATTAACAACCTAGCCTCAGAAGCAGAGGAAGCAGCAAGAAGGTGAGATAGCAGAACCGTTTACAGAATCACCAAAGAGCTGACAGGTAGTCACCGCTCTAGCCAACATTTGATGAAAGGCTAGATGGTGCCGTACTCGTTTCAGATGAGGATCAGCTCAAGCGATGGAAGGAGCATTTCTCTACGGTCCTCAACCGTGTATTTGCTAACGATATGCACCCAAATCTAACGGAGCTGCCGGAAGTAAGAATTTCCCGACTTCGCACCTCATCTCCCAGTAAAGACGAGATCACTACCGCGATCAACGCATTAAAGAATAACAAGTCGGTAGGACTAGATGGTATAACCGCAGAGCTTCTGCGTGCAGCTCCAACGACATCAGCAGAGCTTTTATATCCTCTTGTAGAGAGAGCTTGGGAGGAAGAAAGTTTCCCCGACGAGTGGAAGAAGGGAATGATTGTCCAGCTCCCCAAAAAAGTTAGTTTTATGGAGTGCGAAAACTAGAGAGGCATTTGCGTTCTTCCTGCAGTTGCAAAGGTAATAGCCAAACTAGTACTTGAGCGAATTAAGGAACATCTGGAAGATACACTCGATGCCGAACAAGCAAGTTTCCGCACTGGATCCTCCTGTGTAGACCACATAAACACCCTGTGGATCATTATTGAACAGTGCGTTGAATTCCGGTCACCACTGCACCTGCTGTTCATCGATTTTGAAAAGGCGTTTGACAGTGTCAACAGACAGTTTATCTGGCTCCCCTTGCGCAGGAGAGGTATACCCGATAAACAAATAGCTATTATTAAAGCAACCTATGATGGCTCTAAATGTTATGTACTGCATAGAGGAAAGCTGTCAGAGGAATTCGAGATCCTAAGTGGGGTACGACAAGGTTGCATTCTATCGCCGATCCTTTTTTGTTGGCGATGTACGATGTACTTCGCGCAGCTTTATATACTGGAAACGGGGGAATTCTTTGGACTCTTACATCTCAACTTAAACATCTGGACTACGCTGACGACGTTTGTTTACTCTCACACAGAATTATGGAGCTGCACCAAATGACAACAAATGTGTAGAGGGAGGCAAATGTTGCGAGTTTGAAGATTAATACTGCCAAAACCAAAATTATCAACCTCGGCACTAACTCAGGAACTCAAGGTAACATTGCTGGACAGCCGGTAGATAGAGTAGATAGTTTCCAATATCTTGGGAGTATTGTCTCGACCAAAGGTGGAACTGAACAGGACATTGTCAACCGAATCGGCAAAGCAAAATCGGTGTTTGGAAAGATGTTCATGATATGGCGAAGCAATGCGATCAGCTTAAACACCAAGCTGCGACTGTTCCGCTCAAATGTTGAATCTGTGCTGTTGTATGGGTGCAGCACATGGAAGGCGACCGCTACTATCACAAAAAGATTACAAACGTTCGTAAATAGGTGCCTACCATCTTAAGGGTTTTCTGGCCTAACCGTATCTCTAACGAACATCTTTACCAGAGAACGTGTCAGGAACCATCAGGTACAACCATCCAACGACGGAAGTGGCAGTGGATTGGTCATACTCTCCGAAAAGGCGACAGTTCTATAGCAAACTACGCAATGCAATGGAACCCGTTATCTCAGGATGGTAGAAGAACGGGTCGTCCGAGAACTACATGGCACAGAACAGTTGAGGAGGAGTCACGTCAATTGAGGAAGAGTTGGAGAGAGCTGAAGCTCATTGCCAGGAACCGCACGCGATGGCGCGTAGGCGTAGTATAGACTCTAGGACTCACAAGGGGATATAGGACATAAGTAAAGTTTGGATCGGGTTAATTTTAGCGCCCCTTCATTTCAATTTTTTTTTTCAAAAACTGTTGTCAACGGTGATACTCATGTGTAAAAAATTTGTATGGGAGCCCCCGACTTTGCGACCTTGTTTAAAATTTGAAGAAAATCGGGTTAATTTTTAAAAAACTTATATGGGCACCCTTCCAGCCTTAGGGCCCGATCACTCCAAAAATGTATGTCCATCAAAGATACACATATGCAAATTTTTGCGCATCGGAGATACACATATGCTTAAAATTTGAAGAAAATCGGAGAGTGATCGGGCTGCGGGGTCGGGTGGCACAATTGAATTTCCATGAAAAATTTTAATTTTTATGGGTTGTTTTTTTTAAATTCTCTATATTTACTTCGCGTGCCCGTGGCTGGCGGACTGGCTGGTCAGATCTTGTGATCAATTTTTTACCCACTTCCCAAAGCCCAATATTGTTGAAATTTTGCACACATGTATATTTCCGGATACAATATCTATTAAAATTTGAGAGTGATAGGGCTGCGGGGTCGGGTGGCTCCCATACAAATTTTTTCCCGGCATCAGATCATTTCATGCTATAATGACTTTATTCTGTGTGCGTTGTGCGCTATTGTAAGCGCTGCTTGCTTTACGAAATCGTTGTTTTGCTGTTGGGTTGCATAGCTTCGTATGTATTTTAATATTTCAGCATTTATACTGGAATTCAGTATACTTTTGGTTATTAATTAGAGAATTTACATGAAAAATTTTAATTTTTATGGGTTGTTTTTTAAATTCTCTATATTAACTTCGCGTGCCCGTTGCTGGCTGGCTGGCCAGATCTTGTTATCAATTTTTAACCCACTTCCCAAAGCCCGATTTTATTGAAATTTTGCACACATGTATATTTCGAGTGACAATACCAATACTTGCTATTAATTTGGGACTGATCGTGCCGCGGGATCGGGAGCTCTCATACAAAATGTTTTTCCCGGCATCAGATCATTTGGCTGGTCAGATCTTGTGATCAATTTTTAAACCACTTCCCAAAGCCCGATTTTATTGAAATTTTGCTCACATGTATATTTCCGGTCACAATACTTTCTATTAAAAATTGGGGCACCTCGGCCCTCGGTGCGATCTCTTCAATATCATTAAATGTATGAACTCTAAAAAGGATGTACATTATGTTAATATAAATATGATAAAAGACTGTTTTGATTTAATTGGTGAAAATTTACTATCAATTATTAATAAGTCCTTGGAAAGCGGAATTTTCCCTAATATCTGGAAGGAAACAATAATAACTCCAATAGAGAAGATTAATAATACAAAAAAGTGTAATAAATTTAGGCCAATTGATATGATTTGTAATGAGGTGAAAATTTTAGAAAAATCAGTTAGTATTCATCTGACCCAATATTTGAAACAAAAAATATTATTTTTAAATACCTATCGGGATTTCAACAACATCACAGTTGTGAATCTATCATAAATTTAGTTATATCAAATTGGGAAGTGGGTGTGTGTGTAAGAAAGTAATAGTTTCTGTATTTTTAGATTTATCTAGAGCGTTTGAAACTATCGACAGGAATATACTTTTGCTGAAACTAGAAAAGTATGGTATATCTGGTACAGCCATAAATTGGTTTAAATCATATTTGTTTAACAGAAAACAGAGAACCGAAATATATATGACCAAGTCTGAACCAATAGATATCAATATTGGAGTACCACAGGGTACAATACTAGGTGTAAACCTATTTTTGCTATATATATATTAATGATATTGATAAAATCATTAAGCAATCTAATATTTTTTTATTTGCGGATGATGCTTTACTCTATGCTACTAGTAATTCGGTAGAAGAATGTGTTAATAAAATAAATAGTGATCTAAGCGAATTGGATATATGGTTTAAAATTAATAAATTAAAATTAAACATTGATAAGACTAAATGCATGTGTGTTAATGGAGAGTTAGTCGATAATATGGTAATTAATAATGATAAAATTGAAGTTGTAAAAAAAATAAAATACTTAGGCGTAGTGATAGATAATCAATTAATATTTAAGGATAATATAGATTATGTGTGTAAAAAAATTGCAAGAAAAGTATATTTTTTAAGAAGTATTAGAAAAAATATTTCCTTTAATACATCAATACATATCTACAATGTAATTATCAAACCTTACTTTGAAAAAGCTAACAGGCTTACACATATAAACACAATGTTAGATAAATAAAGTGGTTAAATGTAAAGCAAATAATTAATATGAATGTTTTCATTCTAGTTTTCAAAATTAAGAATGGATTACTACCGAGTTATCTAAGTGATAAATTGAAATATGTTCATGAGGTTCATAATTATATTTTAAGAAATAGATGTGATTTTAGTTTAGATTTTTATAAAAATGATAAAGTGAAGAATATGCTTATGTTCAAAGGTCTAACTATGTATAATGAATTGCCGAACGAAATAAAAAATGAAAAGTCGTTATTAAAATTTAAGCAAATTTAAGTTTTTATTGAGTGTATAAAAAAAAACATTTTTATTTTTATTTTATTTTATTTTTTATTTTTGATATCAATTGTATAAACAAAAATGGATTTTTATCTAAATAAAATATATTTTATCTTTAAAAACAAATATGAGTAAACAAGTCAGCTTTGCGGAAAATCTCCATGCGTTTGTTAAAAACGATTTTCTTTTTAATTCCTCTAAGTACACATCGATGCAGTTCTTAAAGTGTGGTATGTGGACACATTTTTTTCTATACACAATTTATATACTAAATTTAACTTACTAGAAAATTTTAAAGATTTAATTTTTTATTTAGAAATTTTTGAAATATGTATAAATGGCTGAATTATAGACTTTTTCTTTGTTTTTATATCAAAAATTATATTTAATAAC